>CM031242.1:285065345-286265345 GCA_018340775.1 Taxus wallichiana var. yunnanensis | reverse complement strand
TTTTGAAGCTACTTGTGATAAAATGTTTTTGTAACCTTTCTATTTGTCTCCATTTCACCACCGCCGACGTGTTGCTGCCCCAAACTTCACAACCATATAAAACCGGAGAAACAAGCAACCCAAAAAGAGTCAACTTGGTTTTCCAATCCCACAATTCTGTTGATTTGCATCTGTTTTGGAGCATATATAAAGCTTTCCATCCCCCTTGTATCCTCTTAGCTCTACATGCCTCCCAACTGAGATTATTGTGAAAGTCAAGACCCAAATACTTGTAATCATTTACCACTTGCAAGGGACCACCTTCGAACTCAAAATTTATTTGCCTTGGTTTTCTTCTTAAAGTAAAAATCATTATTTTGGTTTTACTTGTGTTCACTGCATCCCCACCTCTTTACAAAATAATTCTAGAGCTCTCAAGTGTTCTTGCAATCCATGCGCTGTTTTAGCCATTAGGATAAGGTCATCAACATAAAGCAACAATTTTACCACATAAGAAGCTAGGTGGACTCCACTCCCACCCATCGTGTCAATCCACTCCTCTAACTTGTCTATGTATAGCCCAAACAAAGTGGGAGATAGAGGACATCCCTACTTGACCCCGATGTCACTCCCAAAGCACTCGGATAAGCCATCCTTCGTTCTTATTTTGGCTTGAACTTGATCATAAAGCCTATGAACCGCTGCCCTATACTTTTCTGGTATACCCAATTCTTCCATTCTGGCCCAAAGTTTGCTTCTAGGCACCGTGTCAAATGCCTTTTTGAAGTCAACAAAACAACAATAGACCTCTTCCCCTTGCTTGTCCCATACCTTTTCAATCAGGTGTCTGAGGGTGATGCAATGATCAATAGTAGAATGTTTTGGTCTGAAACCAGCCTATCCTTTCGCCCTCTTACCTTCCTTTTCAGCCCAAATACTAATTCTACGTTCCACCATACTACCAAAGAGTTTTCCAAAAATAGGATTAATCATAATAGTGCGGTAGTTTGATGGATTGTTGACATCACCACTTTTGTGAAGAGGAATGACAATGTTGGTTGTCAGTTTTTCGGAAAACCGTACCGAATAACTCTATTGAAAATCTCTTTTATGTATGGCGCAATGTCATCCATACTCCATTTTAAAAATTCCGCTTGTAGCCCATCAATATCTTGAGCTTTTCCTGCTGCTAACTTTTTGATTCCTTCCTTGATGTCCTTTGTAGAAAAGAGTTTGTCCTTATTTTCAATTACAGGAGGAGGGAGAGGATCTTTGTTTTGATACAACATTTTTGCATATTCTAACCATTGGATATCTGTGATATTGTTCTCCACATTTGTTCTAGTCTGCTGAAGCTCTCTCCAAAAACCTCTCGGATTATTCTTCCCCATAGAAATCAGCTCCTTCCTCCTTATCTTCATGAATTCTTCCTTTTTATCTCTCACTAGATTTTTGTACGCTTTTATATATGTTTTATCCTTTCTCGAGATATTCACCATTTTCTTTGCAGCCTTGCAATCATCATCAAACCACGGATTAGCAGGAAACTATTTTTGGTACTTCTTTTGGCTCTAGAACGCTTGCACTCCAAGGAGTGCCCGTGAATTATAACCATCAAATCCTCGTTGTTCATAAATCTCTTGTTCCCTTTGAAACTGTCAAAATCTTGAATTTCCTGAATTTGTTTTGTAATCATAGCTTTAAAAGTGTCTTGATTCTCCGAGTCAAAAGAATTCTGCTTTGAGCATCTACTTTTTTATTTGGTTGAAGATTAGTCCTTTGCTGATCATAGTTTTTCATATTAATCTTCATAAGAACAGGGTTGTGATCTGATTTCATTTCAGTTGGGCAGCTTCCTATCTCTACCTCTGATACCCATGACATAATGCTTTGTGAACAAATAGCATAATCCACAACGCTTTGTCGTTGTGAGTATGACATGTGATGCTTCCTGACTTCGGCCATGCTTTTACCCCATTACAAATGATCAAATTATGTAAACTGCATATCCCCAATAATTCAGCTCCAAAATGAGAGATACCACCTTTTTTGTCTTGTGAGATCCTTTCCCACTTCTGCTGCTCATCTTCATCTAACCACAAAGGGTTGTTGTTCCACCCCTCCTTCATACCAAGGTAAAGAGCCTGATTATTTGTTGTTCTTGCATTAAAGTCCCCTAATAAAATGACCTCTTGTGGCATAAAATTCTACAATATCTTTTTTCAATGTTGCAAAAGGATCTTCTCTATCCAGGTTCCTTTTCTTGTATGTTTTAGAACCATAGGGAGCAAAGTAACAAGCTGCTAGATAAATTGTATCTTCCTTGTCTTTCAATTTCATCCATATGTATTGATTGTGCGGATCCTTTTTTCCTCCTTTATGACTCCTTGCCATGTTTCCCTAACCAAGATCGTTACCCCTCCATGCCCTTTGCCATTATCCACCAACTCATTCCAAACCAAGACTTTTACATAACCTTCAAATTCTGGCACTCTGCAGCCCTCATGCTCATGAGTTTCAACTAAGACAATAATATCCTTACCCTCTGCTATGGGCCCCAACCCAGGACCCCTCCTCCAAGGGTAGCCTCTACAATTCCAGCTAACCAAAGTAAGATGATCCTGGGGGACCCCGACTCCCTATTTATTATGTGTTTTCTTATCACTAAATTGGGCTTTCCCCTTGTATAGCCACGCTTCTCTTCCTTCCTTTCTCGCTGCCATCACTTTTTCCCATTCTTTCCTTCTTTCTTATAGGAGTTAGATCCTCATCTATATAGAATTGTGTGCCTTTGAGAGACCGCTTGTTTCTTAATATTTTATTCTTATCTTCCACGCTTTTCAAGGTTATCTTTATATTTCTAGTTTTGCCCCCTTCAACCACTTTACCAATTTTGTTTGCTTGGAGAATATGCCCTACCCATTGTAGTTTATCTAGTAAGAAGTCATTTACAAGCCTGCTGGTAATTTCTCCTTCTCCCTGTTCTTTCAACCCCTTGATTATTATGTTTGATGCTCTATCTTGATGATCTTTTTTTCCCACATTTGTAGCTTGATCTGCTTATTTATCATCTCTTTTTTTGTTTCTGTTGGTTCTCTTACTACTTGTGCCCATGACTTGACCTCTTCTAATTTTTCAAATTTTATTTTCCTTGATTTCCATGTTTGCCATTGCCGATTGTATCTCTTTGATCTGTGAGTATCTCTTTCTCCACCTGTTGAAGCTATGCTATTGTTCTTGCTTTGTTTTAGCTCAAGCTTTAATGATATTATCTCTTGCTACCCTGTTTCCATGATGTGTTGCAAATTATTTATCTAGTCTTTGAGCATCTTATTTTCTTGTTCTAATTTCTGGTGGATTCGACAATCTCATGAAACTTAGTATCTTTCATTTGCTCCTTCATCTCCATGCTATCCACCCTTCTCTTTAAACTCAGTAACTCCTTAACATACAACTCGATGACCAGAAGCTGAAGCAAAGAAGGAAGAACGAACAAAGACAAAGGAAACTCCTACGAAGCGAAGGACCCGGAGTTACCGCTACCGGCCCGAGGGTGACCCGCCGTGAGGAAGCCGCTGAAGCGAGGAAGTTGAAGGCTTGAAGTGCACGATCTTTGAGAGCATTCGGATTGATCCACACTGAATGAAGAGGAAACAGGCCGCATCAATGTCCACTGCAGGGCGAAGAAGCTGGTCGAGAGGAGGAGGCGAGAGCGAGAAGCGTGTGGGGGAACAACGATGGATGGGAAGGACGCCGCCGAAAGAAGGCCATGGCGCAAGCAAGAAACATGCGAATGCAAGGAAAGACACGCCATGCGGGGATGCAAAGCAGGCTAAAATAGAAAGGGAAGAAGGAGCAGTCCCGAGGGAAGCCTGGCAAGAAACGCGGGGAGAGACGAGAGCCAGAGAAGCGTGTGGGGGAACAGCGAGGGAGAGGAAGGATGCCGCCGAAAGAAGAGATGGGGAGGGAAGAGACCGTCGCGCGGGGGAGCTGCTAAACGCAGTGGAAGCGCGTGTGTGTGAGACTTAGCTGCGACAGTTGCTCCGATCGAGGGAAAGGAGAGAAGGAAGACCAGGCCACAAGTGACCGTTGTTGGAGGAAAGCAAGGCGGATGGATTGTCGATGGCGTAATTGGCCAGGAAATCAGCTGCCTTATTCGCTTCTCTGTACTTGTGAGATATGTTCCAGGAATGAAGTTTGCCAAGCCAATAATGAATAGAAGGAAGGAATAAGTTCATTTTCCACGATTGAGAAGCGCCAGTAGAGACCGCTGAAATGAGAATTTGAGAATCCCCTTCGATACAAAGGTCAGAACAACCAAGATGAACCGCCAACTTGACCCCTTCCAGGAGGGCCTGAGCTTCGGCAGAATTACTAGTGCCAACTTGTAACGGGAAGGAGCCCGCGTGGATTAGGAGACCTCGATCGTCTCTGATGATGCAACCAGCCCCAGAGGGACCTGGATTACCTCTGGAGGCTCCATCGAAGTTTAATTTCCATTGTCCTTACGGGAGTACGCCATCGAGTATTCTTCTGGCGCAATTTTTCAATTTGTGAGAACCCCATTCGGATAATAGAACCAAGAGTGGGGATTTTTATGAGAGACCAATCTTTGAAGAATGGCGAAGTCTTTGGAGGAAAAGGAATGAAAAGAAGAACTCTTAGTGTTAACACATTCGAGAGATAGCCACCTCCGGCTTGGAGAGGAAAGAAGGGAGCTCCACTTTTGCTCTACGAAAAGACGGAGGTTTCGTTCCCACCATACGTGCCAAAGCAAGAAGTAAGGACTGACAAGCCATATAGAAGCATGCGAAGCAATTTTGGGAAAAGGTCGGCGGGAGGAAAGACTAGCTCAATTACGCTTTCTGATGAACCCAAGCAAGCGTTCGGAAACTTGCTAAAGAGCCAATCCCAACACTTGGAGGTGAAAGGACAAAAGAGGAAGAGATGATCCAGATCTTCCTCTGCCTCGCCACAAAGAAGACATTTTGATGGGCCAATAAAGCCCCACGCACGCCTTCTAGCTTGAGTGAGAACCTTTCTCTTCAGAACAAGCCAACCGAAGTAAGCAATCTTTGGTGTAATGTGGGGGTGCCAGCATCCAAAAGAACTCGGAGAGCCCTTGCCGATTTGAGAAAGGAGTATGTTGTAACCATTCTTGACATTGTAGTGGCCAGAGCTATTTCCAACCCAGAATAAACAATCTGAACAATTTAGGAATGAAGCATGGCGCTCCTTTAGAGAGGAGGAAAAGAGATCAGCTTCATGAGCAGAGGCGCCGATAGACGAGATATCTTTCCAACACCAAGAGGGTGAACCGTCGGGATGCTGGAAGCCATAATCAGCAACAAGAGAGCCCCAAAGTAATTTGGAAGAATTCATAATACCATTGAGAGATGGGATCAGGTTGAGGGGAGGATAGCCATTCCAGCTTTCATCCCAAAAGGACTTGATCGACCATTGTTTATCTTCCTGGCCCGATCAGCAATAAGATTTTTGGATTTACACATAAAATTCCAAATGTGAGAGCCCATGGGAAGCTCAGAACTGGAAAGAAAAAGCTCATTTCGTTGCCCTTCCATGTATTTATGAGCCAGGACTTTAAAGGCAAGTCTACTATTATCTGCAATGAAATTCCAAACCAATTTTGCTCCGAGAGCTATATTCTGAATGGCCAAATCAAGAATGCCTAGACCACCCAACCTCTTAGGAAGTTTGACCATGTCCCATTTAGCTAAGTGGAATTTCCGTTCAGGGTTGAGGCCTTGCCAAAGAAAGCGTACGGGCCACCTTCTCAATTCTGAGGAGAACAGAGTTAGGGATCTGTAGAATGGAGAGTGTATAGATAGGAATAGAAAGAAGCACCGAATTTATGAGAAGCGCACGACCGGCTAGGGACAACCATTTTCCTTTCCAGGAGAGGAGTTTGGCAGAGATGGAATTAAAAAGCCCGTTCCATAATTGAGCCTTACCCTTCCCATGAAACAAAGGAACTCCCAAGTAAGAGTGGGGAAGTTTGCCCAAAGAGAAACCAAGAATCTCTTTAATTCTCCCCTGAAGCCTGGGGGCCACATTGAAGAAGAAGATCACGGATTTATGAAAATTTAAGACCTGACCCGCAGCAGCAGAATATGAATCCAGAATAGAGGAGATGCGCCTAGCCTCCGGAACAGTCCCTTGGCGAAAAGAAAAGTATCGTCAGCGAATTGCTGATGAGAAAGAGGAGGAAGATTGGAGGACACGTGAAGGCCTTTCAAGGAACCATCATGAATTGCAGCCTTAATGCTACGACTGAGTGCTTCCGCCACTATTGTAAAGAGGAATGAGGAAAGCGGGTCGCCTTGACGAATGCCCCTGCTGTTCTGAAAGAAGCCTTCCGCAGACCCATTTACGAGAACCGAGAAGCGCGGTGAAGCAATGCATTCAAAAATCCACTTACAGAACTGAGCACCAAAACCCAAGGCTTGCAAAGAAAGAAGAAGGAATCTCCAATTTACTCGATCATAAGCTTTGCTGAAATCCAATTTTAGCAACATTCCTGCTCTGGAGGAATTATGAAGGGAGTGAATGAGTTCATGAGAAATAATAATGCCTTCCGTGATGGATCTTCCAGGGAATGAACCCACTCTGTTCCGGGGCAATAAGCTTATGCATCAAAGGGGAAAGTCTCGTGGCAATAGCTTTGGAGATGATTTTATAGGTGGTATTGCACAGGGAAATAGGCCTGAAGTCATCAAGCTTCTCAGCATGGGATTTTTTAGGGAAAAGACAAATGAAAGTGTGATTAAGGTTCCCAAGAATCTTCCCCGTAACTCTGGATTCCTCAACCGCCTGCCAAACATCGGGACCGATGACATCCCAGAAATCTTGGAAGAAGGAAGCTGGGAAACCGTCCGGACCTGGAGCTTTATCACGCTTCATGGAGAACACAATTTTCGAACCTCTTCAAATGAGAAGGGGGAAAGAAGCGAAAGATTATCTGCCTCTGAAATACATCTACGGAATTTGAGAGTGAAGAAGGGATTGCGGACCAAGAGGGGATTCCGTGTCATTGAGGAGCTTGTGGAAGTAATCCACCATTTCTGATTTAATCTGAGCTTGCGAGGTGGCGTACGTGGAATCATCGAGTTTGAGAGAGGAGATGTAATTGAAGTTTCTTCTGGCTCGAACCGAAGAAAAGAAAATTTTGTGTTTCTATCCCCGTCCAGTAACCATGTTTCCCTAGATTTTTGACGCCAAAAGGTTTCCTCTTTGAGAAGGATGTCCCCCAAATCCTTAAGCAGAGTTTTTTCCTTCTGGTGATCCTCGTGAGACATCCCAAGAAGCAGAATAGACTCGTTAAGGGAGCGAAGAGACTGCTCAACTCGAAGCTTTTCCTGAAAGATATTTTTGAATATTGAATGGTTCCAGCTTTGTAATTTGTCTTTGAGCAAAGATAGCTTTTTAGAGAGTTGAAACATCCGAGTTCCTTTAACAATAAAGGAGTCCCACCAGCCCCTTATCAGCGACCTAAGAGAAGGGTCCTGAAGCCACATATTTTCAAATTTGAAGGGGGAACGACGCGGAGGGATGTCAAAGTTGAGAACCACAGAAACAGGAAAATGGTCAGAACCAGAAAGAGGGAGGACCGAGCTTTTTAGAAGAAAATTCTGCTGCAACCAATGTTCGGAAACCAGGAAGCGATCAAGGCGTACGCGAGGGCCCGAATCCGAGACGCGCTATTGTTCCAAGTGAACCAACCCTTGCACGGCTCCAGATCGACCAGATGAGAAGAGGAAACAAAGGAAGAGAAGTCCACCTGCGAACGAGGCTGCCATTGAAGACCACCCTGCTTATCTCGATCAGAAAGGGTAGCATTGAAATCACCGGCAATAATGAGTTTCTCCACACACGACGGCCACAGTGCTAAGGTTACCCCAAAGAATCCTTTTGCTGATGGGAGTGGATGGACCATAAATATTTCCGAGGTAAAAGAAATCCTCAGAATGCTTGATCGAAACCTTACACCAAATGAAGTTGCTATCTATAACAAGGGGAGCGATCATGCAACTTGCAGCTTTCCAAAGAATACCTAAACCGCCCGAGGCTCCGACAGAATCCGAGAAGCAGCCTTCCCACCCTTTCCATTTATTGAACCAGCTTCTTTTACAACCTTCAGCCGACATTTTAGTTTCTTGAATCAAACAAATATCCACACCCTCTGCCAGGGCATAACGTCTTAACAGACGTTGTTTGTTAGGAGCATTGAGGCCCCTAACATTCCAGGAAAAAATGATCATATTTGCTTCAGAGAGGACTTGCCTCTCCTACTGGTAGACGGGAAAAAGACCGTAAATGGCGAAGTTGCTTCCCGAGGGCGACTTCGTTGAGAGAAAGCTTACTTTTGTTGGGGCGTCCAAGAATACTTTTGGACCCACATCAACATTGAGAAGAGGGGGAGTGGGAAGGAGCGGTCCCAATGGTCGCGAGGGGGGGGAAGGGGACGAGGTGTTAGCAGGGGAATCCACAGGGGGGACGACCTCGGTAGACAAAAGCAAATCCTCTTTGGCCGAAATCCATTTCTCAAGTTCCTCCGAGCTGCCACCCTTACCAATGGAAATGCCTTCGTGGAACAGGGATAGGATCCGGGAGGAGTCTTTGACAACAGCCGCCGTTTCTTTGACTAAGGAAAGCGTTTCGGGTGCCAAAGCAAGGGGTTCAATGGCAGGAAGGGTAACCTGGGGAGCAGGGGAAGGAGGCGAAAGAGGAGTACCTGGGGGAGGGGAAGGCGGGTGGGCAGGAGGGATGTGGGACACTTTCCGCCAAGATGGGGCACCAGGTGAGGAAGTGGAACAAGACTTGCGAGTATGGCCTGGCTTTAAACACTTGAAACAAATATTGGATAAACCTTCATAAACAACCTTTTGTTTCCAGATACCCGAAGGGGTGTTAATGTGAATCAGTTCCTTAGGTTTAGGAGCTGAAGGAGTGGAAATACAAACTCGGGCAAAGGAAGAAAGAGTACCATTCAGAGTAACAGGATCAATGCGAATGACCCGCCCGAGACTGGAGCAAATTTTAGAAAGGATGGGAGCCGACCAAAATTCGCTAGGTAGGGAATACAATCGAATCCACACTTGAAACCCATCCTCCGCCGCCTTGTGACAGTCAAAGTGAGGCTCCCATTCGCGAATCGCAAGCCCCGAATCGGAAAGAAGGGAGTTTTTCCTTTCCATAGTATCGTCTCTCTGAGCAACGCTTCGGAATAGCACAAGAAAGTAACCCTTTTCCAGGGAGCGAATATTAAGGCCGCTGCCCCACTGTGTTTCGCACCAGTTCCTTATACTCGAAAAGGGAGACGTCTTCCGATGAACTTAGCAAAAATAGCTCTCGAAGCAAGACAAAACGTATGCTCGGTGAAAGCAACATCCTCGATTAAGGACACGGATGGAATATCGTCTGTGGGGGGATGAGTCGCGGTCCGAGGGTAATGAATCGGCGTCGAGGCCGCGGGGACCTAGACGTTTGAGCAGAGCGTAAGACAAGCCCCAGCCCGCTGGCGCACCATTCTTTGCACCCCGAAGGGGCAAGACCAGGGGACCGTTGAAGGAACGTAGATTCAAAAAAATATGACCGTTGTTCTGTTCCGCTAGGTTCCATGTACCGCCATGTCCAAAACCATCAAAAGTCGACCATGTTAGAGGTGTTGATATGAGGCTATAATCCCCTTACTTTTTTTTCTTTCCAACCTCCCTCTCATGTTAAATTCCGGTGTTGTTTGATCTCTTGCTGCATCGCTTCCCCTTTGTGCGAGTAAATTGTCTTTGAGTGATCACCTTGGTTGTTTACCCACGTTTTGAGCAGTTCTTGTGTTATGTTTGCATTTGGTGAGGCGAGGATGCTGCTGGTAGACTTGGGAAGAATTGCTGCAAATTTTTACCTCCCAACCACTTTATCTTTCTTGCTATTTTAACCTGTCTGCGCAATAAGATCCTTTTATATTGTTTGGCATTCACATATGTTAGTCTCTCTCCTGTATCCACAAGTTTGATCTGATTGTCCTCATGCTTTTTAGAGTGAATAGGCAATGCTTCTATGTCTTCTGTTGTGGGCGTTGTGTGGTTAGCTCGGTATTTGAAACATGAGTCAAGCTATATGGGATTAGCATGCTTGTTTGAGGATCCAAATGTTTAATCTCTGAAACCACTTTTCCCTCTTGAATTTTTGTTGTTCTGTTAAGACACAATCTGTGTGTCCTTCAAATTTCTGGTTACTGCCTGCTATAGGTGTGGCATTCTCTTCCATGATTCTCTTGTTCCCCATGCAAAAGATTTATGGTCTGTGTCATCACATTAAGTCAATGCAGAAGAGATCATTTCATGCAACAATAAAGCCCCCAAATGCATATGAGATGACTCTATAATCAGAAGATTAACAAATATGTGCAGTAATTTTGTCAAACACTTCATAGACAACCTAGAATAACCTAGTGCATTGTGTCAAACAATTACCAATCAAACCAAAATACCCAACACTTTTATCAGAACTATCTCAAACAACACATGTTTCTTGGTTGAAGTAATTGTTTTGACCACTTGGTATGAAACACGTTGCATTGTTTGAGCTTGTTGCGCTGGTTAGATAGGTAACTCACTTTTGTCATATTAATGACCCGATTGAATCAATGGTTCTGTGATGTTTGGGCTCGCCGCGACACACAAAAACCTAGATCTAAAAAATGCCCGCTTTTTGTTTTCTTTGTCATGTACATTATGAAACTTTGTTTTAACTTTTAAATAATTCTGAGATGCTTTAAAAAAGAAGGCTTTTACCTTTTAGGGTTTCACTTGCTTTAAGTTTTCTTGTCCTTTGTGACTTAGTTACTGATTTAATAAAAATAAACTAAAGTGTATAGATTACTTTGTTAAATTCTTGTGTATGCTACAACAAGTATATGTGATGATAAAGTACAAAAATGGCTCAAGCAAATAAGCAAAGGAAGTAAAACCCGAGTGCAATAGAGAGTTAGGTTACCTAGCCAATTTCGCAAATATCTGGCAGTGTGCAAAGGTGGAAGACTGGCAAAGCGGTAGTACTGGGACCTCGAAACCAAACCCAAAATAGTGCAGGAGTGCATGAAGAGCAGGGACCGGGCGCGCATGGCGCTGGTGTCTAGAGCTAAAAAAGGTGAAGTATGAAGGGTCAGATTGGGCAGTGAGGTCTGTAAGGCCAAGAGGGAGACTAGAAAGGAAACTAAGAGGCCAAGTATAATAGTCAGTTAGTACTTTTCTTCCGTAAGAAGCATATGAATAGTAGTATGTGGCTAGGACCTAGTAATGTACTCAAAGTACGTGATTTAGTGTCTACATTCGCCCCTACTTTATGTTGGTGAGCGAAAGATCGGTAACATAAAGTAGATAGAGATGCGTATTTGATAACCATGTAGATCAATGTAAAAGAGCGTGCAAGACAAGAAAAACGTGGAGTGATAAAAAAGTGTGAAGTGTGGATGCTAAAGAAGAGGAAGTAAAAGAAAAGTGATGATAATGACCCTAGGGTGAAAACGCACGTGTAGATGTGATGTTGTACCTATTGTTGATGATGTGCTTGGAGTGTGATGGTTGTGTGTTGATGTTGACTACCGCTTCCCATAAGGATGGACCTGCAAAAGAGAAGAATGAACAAGTAGTCAAATATGTGTGTATATATGTAAAAATGCATGTAAAAAGTGTGTAAAAATGTGTAAATAGTAGAAAAAGGAACATGTGCACCTGATCCGTGATGAGAAAAAGTGATAGAAAGGATCCTGAAGATGATGAAGAGCGAGTATTTGGGCGATCTCACGCCACAACAGAAGTAGCATAGGGAGAAAGGTCTAGTGTTATTCTCCAACCTTTGACTGCTTCCTGAAGTAAAAACACCACTGCAGATGGTGTGTACAAGTTCGATCTAATGCGAATAAGTGCGATCATTCGCGATTGCCAAGTGTCGAAGGACTGCCTTCCCTGTGAAAAGCCTCTGTGACAATGTTGAAAACTGTACTGAACTGAAAATTGCCGTGTATTTGCCCCCTGGTCTTAGGTGCCCAGGAAAGGACAGAAGCGCTAGGTGCCCAAGTCTAATTTTGGGTGCTAGTGTATGTGTTGAAGTAAGGACCCTAGTCGATTCGAACCCTGTCTAAGTCTCTAGGCATGTTGTCTTTCATCTTGAACTATTACTATAACTACTGAATGGGGTGATTGATTCACCCAATAGATGCCCCCTCGTTTGGGGTGCATGTGACATCGCTAAGAGGATGCGGCCCAAAAGAGGACCCCATGCTAAAGTGATACCGGTATGTAGGAGGGAATGTGCTTGGTAAAAACCAAGGCACATGCAAACAATGGCTAGAAGACAAGTGTTAGTGCAAACAAGCATGTATATAGAAAACAATGTAAGCTACCAAGCAAGAAGACAATGTAGACCGCGAAAAGTGGGTTACAAACATGGGACATCACTCACGATGTTGTAAGACAATCGAGGCCACAATGGCCGAAAGCATACAGTGTGCACACAAGACAAAGCATAGGGAAAAGCCCGCAAACAATGGCAAACAAGAGTAAGCAAACATCAGATAATCATGGTCACAAATAGGTCCGTAAGGCAAATGTTGCACATGAAGCACCCGTTAGCATATTAGAAAGATATAAAGTATGTCAAAGCATGTATAATCCGATATAGTAGTGTGCTTATGTACAATAATGAAACAATAGCACCTGAAATGTGTACGAATGTGGATGCCCCCAGAGCCGCCGCAGATTGGTATAAGGTATCTTTGCGCCAAACATCTATGCTTTGCGTGTAATGATTTGTGTAAAGTCTGCGATCATAACTAGAAAGCAAGTGAACGCACATGTGTGTATGATAAAGATAATGACATATAAGATATATATCTAGCATGTGTAATAAAGTGTACATGTAAGCATAAGCGAGTAAGAACTATGTGCAACCAAGATATGCAACATGTTGTGGATGAGATGGAATGGAATGCAATATGAGTGTGATAGGGGTGGCATGCCCCCTGAGTGTGGATGTATGAGCACATGTAGAAGACATAAAATGAGGATGAGATGTAGAAGGAGAATAAACATGAGCTTGAGAAGCGTCTTTAAATTTGTTGGATTTTAGATTTAAGAGATATGATCATGGATTCCATAGCCTGAAATTTGTCGTAAAATAAAGAATGCAAAGCTTGAATTGACTCCAATATGGGTTGATTGGATGGAGGATCACGAAGGCTAGGGTCGTCAGATAGACGATGGAAAATAGGACTTATTTCATGTGGCAATGTATCTTTAGGAAGACACATGGAGTCTAAGGATTTTTGTAGAATAACCTGGTAATCGAGATGCATTTTAAGTAAATCAGACAAAGGAATTTGAGGAACTTTATGACCCATGATAGAAGAAAGATGAGGATCCAAGCGTATTCGACTGAGACAGGTTCACCAAATGATTTAACAAAAATAAACTATAGTGTATAGATTACTTTGTTAAATTCTTATGTATGCTAAAACAAGTATATATGACAGTAAAGTACAAAAATGACTCAAGCAAATAAGCAAAAGAAGTAAAACCCTAAGTGCAATAGAGAGTTAGGTTACTTAGCTGATTTCGCAAATATCCAGTGATCTTGTGCGAAGGTGGAAGACTAGCGAGAACGACAATACAAGACATCGAAATCGAACCCAGAAAAGTGCAGGAGTGCAAGAGGAGCAGGGACCAGTGCGCTTAGGCGCTGTCATCTGGTTGGGTGTTGGTGTCCAGAGCCATAAAAGGTGAAGTATGAAGTGTCAGATTGGGCAGTGAGGTTTGTAGGGCAAGAGGGAGACTAGAAAATAAACTAAGAGGCCAAGTATAATGATCAATTAGTACTTTTCTCCTGTAAGAAGCATATGAATAGTAGTATGTGATTAGGACCTAGTAATGTACCCAAAGTGCATGATTTAGTGTCTATAATTCTTGTAGAAAGTCAAATGTTTGTTCATAAGCTAAGGAGGAGCCTATCTCTAGGTTGAGTGCGAGTTAGAGGAGCCATCGGCGAGGGAAGACATCTTGCGGGGACGATTTGAGTAGCTCGAGTTGGTTGGGAGACCAGATCCAAGTTAGAGCCTCTGCATTAGGAGTTCAATTCACTGGGACGAAAGCAAAGCAATGACATACATTAGTAGTCAAACAAATGCCATGAGGAGGATATCTATTGTACATGAGCGAGGATGAGTCATTAGACAATGAGGCAAGGCGAGGAGCTAAACCATTGAGTCAAGGGCGAGAGCGCGGATTCGGGCCTTGCGTTGAGGCGAGGTGAAAGGTGAGACTACAAACTCATTAATTTACTAAAGGATCCTTTGCTCAAGGAGTTTAGAGAGGCAAGTTTAATATCACCCGAGCGATGTTGGATCTAATTCTGATGTCGAGTTGTGTTTGGGAGGCCAAGATAAGTCACCGAGATAAACCATTTGATCACTCATAATAGTTTGAACACAACTTAGAGGGGTTTCATGTTAGGTTTGGATCAAAGTCTCCAACAAAGTAACTGCGAGTTGAGATCCAAATGCATAACACAATTCGTTTATAGTGTTAAGACCGAATATGGGAGACAATCACAAAGCCAAGTCCGATATGCGATGCCAAGTTTGAGACAAGCCAAAAAATAGATTAAGGCATCCAAGGGGGAGCTAAAGTGGGCGTTGGAGAAGTTGCGATCCTTGAGCAGGATGATTCCGAGCTAGTGCCAAGGTGC
This sequence comes from Taxus wallichiana var. yunnanensis, assembly GCA_018340775.1. NCBI lineage: Eukaryota > Viridiplantae > Streptophyta > Pinopsida > Cupressales > Taxaceae > Taxus > Taxus wallichiana. Next base: position 286,250,606 of record CM031242.1, on the reverse strand, counting down.
TTACACTTGATCGATCTTTGTTGTCTGAGCTCGGTGAGCTCGTTGTAGGTGTAACTTGCCAAGGGTGTATTCGCCAAGGTGTGTGAGTTCCTTGATCTAAAAGGCCGACTTACCAAAGAGAAGAAGCTCGACTAGGAGGATGTAACTCGCTTAGATGCGGGAGCTCTTCAAAACAACTCACCAATTTTTTTGATGTCGCCTAATACAAGAACCTCTAGGTACCTCTTATTAGCCAATTTTGACTTCGCAAAATTGTTAAAAAATAATAAAAAATGAAAAATTTGAAAAATTTGAAGTGTTACCTTGCGTGGTTCATTGCCCTTGTTGTGACCGTCTCATTTTTGTGATCATTTCGGTCTTCGTTTCGTCCTTTTCAGGCAAGAACTCTTCCTGCCAGGCTTTAAATCGCGTTAAAATACATTAAAATTAATTAATTAATATTTAATTAATTAATTGCTCCTTGTTTGATTAAATTAATTTTTAAATCACTTGAGAAGTATTTAATTAAATAAATATAAATTAAAAGTTCATTCGACAAATTTTAATGCCGGGGAAGTAAGCTTACGCTTCCAATTGCCGGGAAGCCAATTTGGCTTCCCGAACCCGGTTTTCCCCTTTCCTGGCAATCTTCTTCATTTTTTCCGCACGTGGGATTTTCTCCACCAATTGCCAAATCATGGATTGGCTAACGCGAGGAATTCCCCAATTTCTCACATGGGGAAATTGAACGTGGATTGCCAACCCGCTTTGCCATTCCCGTTGGCAATTGTCCGTTGCTTTCCCCATTTCCCCTAGCACTTAAGCCCACTACCCGGGAAGAGAGGAAGTTAGATTAATTCCCATAACTTCCTCCGTCAAACCTGTTGGAAAAAGTCATGTGAAGCTTTGCTTCTTATTTCTTCTGAAGGAAGTAATATTTTATCACATTCCACAATATTGTGAATGCCATTGTGAAGAAGAAATACAAGAGGTTTTATGCAAAAAGAGAGAACACAGCCAGTGGGACAGCCAGCAGAAGGAATTTTCCACGCATAGAAGAAAGAACAGTTTCAAGAAGATTAAAGGCGGGCCGCCCAGCCTAGGAGGAATTCCACGTAGTGGAAAAAACAGTCCAAGAAATAAAAACAAATCAAATTCCTGCGCATTGGGAGAAAGGAAAGAAGGACAAAGATTGTTTTTACTCCACGCATCTGAAGGAAGAGGCTGCGCATTAGGCAGAGGGAGACAGTAGAAGACAAGATTACTTTTCACACATTGGAGGAGGAGGTGCCAAGGAAGGGAAAAGCAAACTATTTCAAATCCATGCGCCCAGCTTGAAGAAGAGCCCACGCATTTGGATAGAAGGAGAAAGGCAGAGTAATATAAAAAGAAAAAGACAGAAGAAAGTGCATGCTGCGCCAACAAATAAAACACCACGCACTGGTCAAGAAACAATCTTTAAAAAACAAGGAAATTAAGAAATTGCAGTCATCCACGCATTTGCCTGTAGAGGAAGAACACAGCCCAAACAACTTTCCACGCGTTGAGGAAAAGAAAAAAAAAGAACAGTTCTCAAAAGAATAAAGATTAAAAGTAGTCCAAGCCGTGCCCAGCAAAGGATCTTTCCACGCGCGAGAGGAAGGAGAGCCCATGCGTTGACACAAAAAAAAAGTAACAGCTCAAGAAATTGCAAGATAAAAACCCGTGCCAAGTGAAAAGCAGCAGCATCCCACGCCTTGGAGGAAGGAAAGGAGTCTTCAGCAAATCCAAGCCAAAACCAAGTAGAAGTCACGTGGGGAAGAGGAAGGTAAATCCACACGGGCATAAGATAAAAGAAAAAAACAGTCCAAGCAGCGGCCAATAGGTAGAAGGAAGCAAGTTTCACGCATAGAGCAGATTAAAAACTCAAAACCTGCGCACTGGGGAAGAAGAAATAAAATTGAAGGCATGCTGTGTGGAGAGAGAGAAAGGAGTTTTTCACCCAAGAAGGACAACATCTACGCCTTGGGGAGAAATTGATTGGAGGAGGCCGCCCGGTCAAGGAGGACTCTGCGTGAAGAGAAACAACCATCCATCCGCAATGAGAAGAGGGACAAGCGAGTTGCTCAATCATCTTCTCAACTCATGCCGCAAATTTTAACATGAACTACAGAGAATCGCAGGTAGTGGAAAGAAAAGACTCCTCCTGTCGCCCCAAATCATTTGGAAGGTCTGGAAAATAACACCAAGTGGAGGAGGGAAAGTAGCGCATCTCAGGGATTTCTCAGTCTAGTCATCATTCATCTTTGCATGATCGCCCTAGTTCTCCAGGTCTAATTGACAACTCAAACACTGCAATTCAGAGTATCGGATCAGGCGCAAGCACTTGCAATCTTACACAATTTTTGGAGGTGGAACTCGCCAATGAAGTATCACGAGAATATACCAGCCCAACTTGTGGAAGCAGTTGCAACTTCTCAACCACAATTTGATGATTCGTTTCTTTCCCTCTGAATTTGAAGAACCACCACAAATGGAGGAAATGGCGGTGGCATCTCTCTCACGACAGGCAGATCTAATTTCGGCAGCACCTGAAGATGATCCCCTTCAGCATGATGAAGATCAATTCCCATCGAACACGAGGGCCATGTACATCGAGGTACTTGGAGAGGTTCCCACCTGGCTTCATGATATCGCGAAGAAGCGAAAGAGGGTTATCAAGTTGGCAGTGATAAACTTGGAGGTGATTATTTCAATGTCAGAATCCATCACTCCAAAGAAGACCAAATACTACGCTAAGGTGTCTGTCAACGAATTCGGCAATCGCTTCGCCAACATTGCAACACCACTGGTTCACAAAGGCGCAAAGGAGATGGATGTCCAAGACGATGAAGTCTCACGGATGCTTCTCGGAAATCAACACTATAAATTAACATGGAACATGCTCGAGAGTCACTTGATGTCGTACTTCAACGGATGGAAAGGTATAAGGCACAGTCATCTCAGCTCAAAGTGAAGAATCGGTAGCTCGTGGCATACGTACAACATTTGATCAACTTGATCACCTCCGATGTCCAACTTCTAGTCCCGGTGGCTATTCCTAATCAGGAGGCGCTTGCAGCATCAAAAGAAAATAACATCATTGGCCATACGATAAGGGGTTGGATAGATCAAATTTTGTGCCAAGGTCTGAGGGTCGTTGATGAGGCGGCATGAATCTATGATCGGGTGCAAACCCATCTGGATTCGATTTTCTATTTTGGAGAGGCTCTTGATGTCGAATTGGTCACTCTTGACAAATAACTCCCAGACATTCGTGAACTTGCCAAGATCGTCTTCGTGTCACTTGTTCATGAGGGAATACTTGAGTTTGCACATCACAGGCTCCATATAGAGTGGCTCAATTCGGCCAAGTTCAGGAAGATGACATTTGGAGGACATAACTCCAGGCAGTGAATTGCAATTTTGGCTCTTGGAGATCTTCTCAATGGTGAAAGACCAGAAGTTGGATTCTGACAAACCAAGGTGGCGTAACGACTACGGTCTTGCGACAAATGAATAATTCACCATGGAAAGGTACTCGAAACATGTGGAGAATTGTGAATGTGAATACGAATGAAGACAAACTTTCTCACACCAGAATATTGCTCAGACGGAGGGGTGGATGAATTGCTCAAGTTTCAAGCTCAACACTCTTGTCATTTGGAGGATTGCAGAGCATGGTCAATGAGTTCATTCTGTACGATCGGGATAGGCGGACTCTTGGCCCAATGGATAAGGCACTAATCCTAGGTGTCTTGATCTAGGTGGCGCATTGCTGACTAGGATGTCTATGTGTGCGTCCAAGTCATTTAAGTAGGGTCACGTGTGCATCCAAGTCATTTAAGTAGGGTCCACGTGTGCCCATTTCTTTTATGACTTTTTAGCTTAAGTGGTTTCTATTTTTAGTCACTTTTTAAAAGTTGGTTGAAAAAGTCAAAGTCACTTAAGTGCCCTATTTAATGTGCATTTAAAACCCTAACTACTTTGTAACCAACTTTTGGGTTATAAAAGGAAGTGAGGGGCTCATTTGTAAAGGGTGACTTTGAGAGAGGAGAAGAAAATACTTTTGTGCAAGCTTTGTTTCAGGAAGAAACTGTGTTCTTTTGTGAAAAACATTTTGGAGTTAATGGAATACAAACTTTGTGTCTCATTCATTGTCTCTTGTAACATTTGATGTTCTTATGTTCATTAGATGTTAGGTGTTTTGAATCTTGCATGCAAATATTATCTTTGATCTTATTGTTAACGTTATTAATCAGTTGTTCTAGTTCACAGTGATCAAGCTCGGTTATCTACTTGCTCATGTGTGTTCCCTTTTACACGTTCTTGTTTGGCTAACTCAAACTCCGTTTTATTTGTGTTGGCTATTCATCTTTTCTCTTCATGCGATATTAGGCTCTGTTTTTACCTAACTCTTGCATGTTCTTTGATTCATTCCATTCCACTCCTTTCCTTCATTCCACTTCATCTCCCTCATTCACTTTTCTTTCCATTGATGTTCCAAAACACCCCCCACATACAATTTTGAATGTATAGATGTAAATACAATTTTGGTTTTCAATAAAGGCATCCTCACCTTCATTGAGGAGGGACTTCGTTCCCCACTTGTTGCATGTCGTTTGCATGCGTGCAAATCCATATGCTAAAGACCACAAATACAATTTTTTTCTTTTGCAAAAAAATCCAAATCCTGTACCTCCTTAATAAATGATGTTGGTATCCAAATTTGTTCTCCTTTTCAGTCGAGTAGCATCGGAGATATGGCATGAAACTTGAAGTCAGATAGATCATGATGTATGTCATTTTGTAGTCGGGGATGTGATCTAACTGGCACTCAGATTTGTGGAGAGATGGATAGCACCTTGAAAGGATTTTGATCTAATCCTCACTATTTTAGGTTGTGCCTTTCAACCAAGGTAAGAGAACCTATATTGCAGCCTCTGTTTTGTGAAGGAGGTGGAGATATCCTTATACTGTGCATATTGTATGGAGATGGCCTTGGGAAAACATGATCAATTTTCCATTATTCAAACTCAACAAAGCTGTCACTACTAAATGATGGAAATGCTTTCAAGACAAGGCTGAGATTGTTAGAGACATGGTATGATCCTGGTTTGCTTTGTGCATTTTTGTAGATGGGTTAGATTCCTTTGTTGACACACAATGCAATGCAGGGGTAGTATGGGTAGGATTAGTTATTCAGATGATTTTTTGGTGGGGTATTGACAAGACAAACTTGGATATATCAGATCTTTGACAACCTCTACAATACTTGAACAACTATCAGATAAAATGCTTCAAATAATCAGGATGTTCTTTCAACCAGAAGATGCATAAATGGAAGCCCAGGTTACACTCTTCACACAATCTTTGAGAACTCACCACAAAAGCTTGAAGTAAAGAACTCAATTGAACACAAAAATCCTTGATCAAACCATGCCTAAGGTACCCCCAAAGGCTTACAAGCAATCTCTGAATTCAAGGAAGGTAAAGTGATTTTAAATCTGTTTATCTCTTTGTCAGATGAAAGCTCTTCTGAATAGGAGATTGCAAATGCCACTAAACTATCAACATGAAATGAGATCTGTGTGATTTCTAAAGACTTTTCAATGTAAGATTGCAACAAGAACAATGAAAACTATTTGCAGGTATTTAAAATGATAACAAACATCATATTGCCTAGAAAAACACAGATTAACTCAAAAGCTTGTTAGATTCATCAACAGGGGAGAGTTTCATGAACAATCTCAGAGTTGTGTGATGGCTATACACTTGTAACCAACTCACATACATGAAGATCCAACACAGAAGAAATTAACCTGGTTCTTTGGTGGGTTTCTCAGAAAATGAGCTTTCTCTCAAAATTTGCTCATGATTTTCAACTTCTTGACCCTTTGCATTTCTCAAAAATGCATTATATATCTCTTGCCACATTGGAGCCTTCTTTTCCAAGCAAAGCATATGCCAAGGGATCAAGTTTGTTACAACAATTCCTCATGATTCACTGAAAATGACATTTAACAAATTTGCAACGAGAGTTGCCAGGTGTTTAAAAAGACTGAATCATTACAAATATTCGGATCATTATCCTTTGTGGAGGCACGTTTTTCATCCTCAAGACATGCAGACCCCTTTATAATTTCATCATTTCATCTTATCCTTTCCTAATTTGGTTCTGTAACTTTATAATTTGACATTTCATGTTTTGCACGGGCATGAGTAAAATTTATCTCAAAAACACCTCAAATCTGCAAATTGAGTCATGAAACCGATTCCAATGATCCTAGAAGGCCAAAACGACATGGAATCGCCAAAAATTTGATGAGATTCGATGCAAAATTCACAATTCCAAGCTTCCTAGAGCAAAATGGCAGCCAAAAATGAAAATGTACAGTTACCCTTGATCTACTTTTTCGCCTTCAATTTGGGCCCTCCACGTGTCAAAATATGATTGGAAATCAATTCGGGCTCACCTTTTGTCTTTTTGACATTTTTGAAAAAATGGAAAAATTTGACCTTTTTCTCCGCCCCTCGCCCTTGAATTTTGGTGATGACACGTGGCACATGGTGGGTCCCATTGGGATCACGCTCCAATTCTGCGCATTTTGACCCTTTTTGAATTTTGGAAATTTTTCACCTTTTGCCCCGCTGGCCTCGCGCCTCGATTTTCTCCCTTGCCACGTGTCGCTTTCTCTATCGCTAAAATCCGCGGGCTCAATTCTCATGTTAACTCCCTTTTTTAGCCAAAGGAAAATTTTCCCTTTTTCTTTCGCCGGGTCCGCTGACCTGCTCTGCCCGCCACGTGTCTCCCTATGGCTCATTCGCGGGCCCGTGGCTTAATTCTTTGTCTTAACTCTTTTTGCCAAAAAGGGAAAAATTCCCCATTTTCTTCCGTGGCCCGCACTTCCCTCTGACCTTTTTATGGACACATGTCCACCTGAGATTGGCCACGGGCGCGCTTTGAAATTTCACCTTAGGCCTTTTTGACCAAAAGGGAAAAAGTTCCCTTTTCCTTCCGCGGCCCGCACTTCCCGCTTTGCCACTGCACCGCCACGTGTCCACCTCCTGCTCCATTCGGACCCGCGGGCTTTTCCTCATCTTTTTCCCCTTCACCAAAAAGGCAAAAAATGCCTAAGTTCCCCGCTGGCTTCCCACTCCGCCTTCGCATAAGAACATGACACGTGTCCTCCCGCGGAGTTGGGGGGGATTTTGAATTTTTTCCCAAAGCCAAAATGGCTAAGTTTTCCAAGAAACCCGCCGATCCTTGTCCAATCAGAAGCGGCCACGTAGGAGGATAATTTTGAGCCTAATTTTGACGGTCAAATGACACTGTACGATCGTCAAAAACGCAGAATTTACCAGAGATGCCCGAATTCGATTTTCTCTTTGTGGGTGATGGATTTTTTGCTCAAAAAACAAGGGGAAGTTGATTTTATGCAAGTTTCGACCATGGGGAAGGGTTTTTGAAGGCATATATGCATGAAACGAACAAATTTGATTTTTCACGATCAGGCAAGAGGGAAAACACGACATAGCCTGCAGATTTGGAAAAATTAGGGCACAAACAAGGCATGCATGGGTGTTTCTTCACAAATGAGGCATGGAAAATGATTTTCAAATGGCCTAGGGCATGGAAATAGAAAAAACAATTTCATCCCATCCATTCAAACTGTAGAAAACGTTTCAGGAAATGCAAAGTGAAAGGAAAATTAGGGCAAAAGCATTGAAAGATCAAAATGGACACCAACAAAGGATAATAAACAATATCTATAATTTTACAATAAGATTTACGATGTAATTTATAAATTAATATGTGTAGCAAGAATGTAATTTTTTTTGCAAAATTTTCAATGCCTGCAATAGAATTTCTTTTGGAACTCTCTGAAAGATCCGCACATAGCAAGTTCAAGATGAGCAATGGCTCTTTGGAGAATAACTCTAATACCTTTTCGGAGAAGTGATAACTTCTCATTCATCAGGATTTGCAACAACAATCCATCACCACAACCACATCCATTTCACACAACAAATTAAAAACTTCATCACACACGGACACAATGGATATTGCACAAGTAAGAGTCTTATTATTTACTCAATGATCAATATACAAAACGTAGCATCGTCTCTCAACAATGTAGGAGATACCGAATGAGTGCCTAATAAATAGGCCTAGGAGTTTGTTTCATGTAACAATAATTTTGTTGCATGAAACCACTATTAGTTGTGAGAAATATTTTCACACACCAAATAGTACGTGCAAACACAACAACTAGCTAACAACTCTTGAATCGATTTCAATTCTTATTGTGGGTGTGAACATGGCTAAGAAAAAATTGGTTTGGAAATAACCCAAACCATTAGCCAATGTGAACACAACCACTCTTACAACATCGAGGAACATCCCTTAAAGGGATGCAGATAGGGGAATAGACGACGAGCATCCAAATAGTGTTGCAGTGTGCAACAATGCCACACAGAAGCATATGGGAGAGATGACAGACCATGGATGTCCCAATACGAAGTGGTGTGCAAATATGCTACGCAGACGCAGGAGAGTAACACCTCGTCAAACCAGAGGAGGTCGATCGAGGAGAGTAAGAGAAATGGTAAAGGTATGCAAAGGTTGATTTGGAGGCTGGTTCTAGACCCAATTGAGCCCAATAGTTAGAAGACAAAAGTACTCGTTTAGCACAAAGGCATGCCATGACCTTAGAAGTAGGTTGAAAGGGTGGTATTACCACCTAGCCAAGTGTGTGAGCATGATGCTCACACATTTTCTTATCAAAAGTGTATGAAGTAAGAGCATTCAAGTTCGTGCGTAATCTTGCTTCAATCAATAAGATGTTAATTGGAATAAGTAGTGTTGCACAATTGTTGGCACAGTTGCGATCCTTTTGGGTTTTCGGATGTATGCCCGTATCTCTTTGCAACTCTTGGTTTTGTGCGAAGGTTTTGGAAAGTCCTTGTAGGAAAGAAATTGAAGTGGTGTGCGGAGGAATGTCGGTATGCTTTGCACCCTATGTTTGCAAAGTAAAGATTTTAGTAGTGGTTGATCCATGATTCACTGAGGGATTTTGGGGAAACAACTAATGGAGAAGTTTCTGATTGGAATCTAACAATTGGTGGCTTGGCCAAGAGATCTAGAGGAAAGTGGTAGTGATCGATAGGTTGGGAAGACACCGATTAGGTTTAGGTGCTTTATAGAAGGGGATTTAGTGAGTTTTGAGGGGGTTTGGAATTTTTAGAAGAGGGTATGCAAAGAGGAGCCGAGCCGGCTCAAATTATGATTAGTTTGAGTAGAGAGAGCACATTGACTTATGTGATACGAGAGAAGAACGTGGTAGAAGCAAACTTGTCCATTCTTGGGACTACGAGAATCTCTATGTATAGTCTAGATGAGTGTAGATTATGTAGAGTGTAACTCATGCAAAATATACACTACATTTCCAATAGGTTATACAAGAAAGCAACCAAGGGGCAACTCTAAATACATCAAGCTCATCTATAGTTGTGCCAAAAACTATTGAGGAGCACTCTCCTCTCCTCTCCTCTCCTCTCCACTTTTTCCTATCTGATATGCTTTTGCTTTAATGCATCTTTCACTTTTATTTTGAGTCCATGTCACTCAAGAACTCCTAGTTATGATTGAGTTATTTGGTTGTATTTTCTAGTTGCGTGAAGAAGTGCTAAAGAGTTATGAAATTCATAGGGGATACAAATCTAAAATGATTTTTATTTTTAATCCCTTTTAAGATAAATGTATTGCAGGATTCTATATAAAAGAGGTGCACTCTTTGTTGAAATGTAAAAATCCTCGCTCTTACAATAAGCTATGAATTCTAGACGATCTCTAGTAGTACTTTAATTTTGTAATGCTTACCAATGTATGAAGATTCTTCGATAATATTGAGATTAATATTTCAAATGACGATGAATGTTGGGAAATTTTTACCTGCTCTCATAGTTTTCTATTGACGTATTTTTACATTGCGAGGTCTAGTATATTCGTTGTTTTCACTTGCTACTGATTTCTTTTGCTGGGCTTATTGGCAAATTAATCTTTCCAAATGCATGTTCTTAGGAGTACATTTGGGATTGGGGTGGGCGAATTATAGCATGCCGCGAGAGATTATTGTGGCACTTCCCTTTCTACCACGACTTATAGAACCTTATATCACCTTACATGACCTTCACATCAACTTCAGTCTGCCTTCCTAGTTTCCTTTACCCCCTATTGACCCCTTTTTTCTTCCTCCATTTGCTTGGACATAGTTGATGTTATTAGCCGTGTTGATGATGTGTTGTAGTTCCCTGTTTTAACCATTGTCATTGGCCGTGTCGATGACATCGACTAAAACTGAGTTATGACTTCTAGGGTTTAGTATTAAAAATTAAACACACAAGGAAACCATGCAAGTACATAGAAGAGAACTTGAAAGAGAAATATTTCTTGGATATTTTTCTTGAAAGAGCAACCATCACTTTATAGGAAAACAAAAACACAAATCCCAACCCTAAAATGACACAAGTGAACATTAAGTCATGTTTACATTATTTGCTAAAGCAAATTAAAGACACAAAGGGACTTTAATCCTATCACACTCAAACTAGTATGACTAATATAACTTTTATGTTATAAACTCTAAAATCCTTACGTAATGGTCATTTTGGAAAATATACAATGTTTATCTCTAAATTTTACAAATTTATCTAGGCCAAGAGGCTTGGTGAGAATGTCGGCAGTTTGGTCTTGGGTCAAACAATATTGCAACTCAACTTCATTTTCTACGAGGTGTCGAATGAAGTGACAATGGACACCAACATGTTTTGTTTGCTCATGAAAGATTGGATTTTTGCCAGCTTGAAAACTCTCTATTTTTCACAAACTGTACTGTAGGCTTAGTCTCATAAACTTGCAAACATGCAAACACTCTTCTAAGTTGAATTGCTTCACATGCCCCTTTTATGTAGGTGCTTTATGTTCTACTTTTGTAGAGGAAAGTGAAACCCTATGTTGTTTCTTTCTTATCCAAGAAACTGCCAAACTCTTAGATTGAACGTGTAACATGTTATATACTTCCTTTCATCCATGGATCCTGTCTAATCCGATTTTGAATAACAATTGAAGCTCCTTGTTCTTTTCCATATAGATTGCAAATGAGTAACTTTTCCTTCACATATTGTTGCACCCTCTTTGCGACTATCCAATGTTCTATTTTTGGAGCTGTCATAAATCGGGAGATATAGTTGACTGCATAGCCCTAGCACAAGTCATACCTAGTGGATGTAAGATAGATCAAGTTGCCAACTTGGTTCTTGTAGACTAATTCATTTATTGCTTTTAGATCAATCTTGGTTAAAAGTTTCAACCTTGGCTCCATTGGTGTACATGCAATGTTACAAATTGTCATCATGAATTGGTCTATAAAAATTGTTGCATATTTTATTGTAGAAGCAAAAATATGTCGATCAGTTTTCTAAATTTCAACTTCTAAACAATAATGTAAGAGGCCTAGATTTTTCATGTCAAAAGTGGAACATAAATTTGATTTTACCTTTTCAATAGTTATGACCTGATTACTAGTGATGATGATGTCATCAACATATACCACTAGAATCACTACACCATTCTTACTTTTGATGTAGAGATTGGGGTCTAAAGGACTTCTTCTGGAGCCTTGTTCTCCCAAATACCTATTAATGTTGATGCACCATGCCTTGGGACTTTAGCCCACACACTATATGTTCCTTGCCTAAAACCTAAAATCCATGTGGCTGGTACACGTTTACTTCTTTCTGCAGATCTCCATTGAGAAGGCACTCTTCACGTCCATCTAATGTACTTTCTTGCCAAATTATGCGGCATTGTCTAGACCTGTAGTTCGCATACTTGTACCGGAAAATTCTCTACAGACCAATTTTTTTCGACTCGACAATACACAACTTGAGAAATACTTAAATTTCTTAAAAGAACATAAATTTTATACAAAATATAGTTATAAAATGTATCAAATGACTTTGTAAAATGTTGGGCAATTGTTTTCTATTATATTTAAATACAAATAGTAGTGCTGCATGGAGATTTGTCTCCTACCACAAAAATGCATTTTAGAGACTGAATCACTGTTACAAGTCTTAGAGACTTGCATTTCAACGTTTTTGTACTCTTGACCTTGGATATGATGAAATATCAATATAATTGCTCTTATTGTTTGTCAACATCTATCTCTTTACTTGAAAAAGCTAATTAATGTTTTTCTTAGGTTATATTAGGCTGTATAATATTGTTTTCTCTAAAACTTACATCTATTTGAATATATATATTTCTATATATATATTTGTTGTCTCTTGATACTGATCTCCTATTTTTTTGTAAAATGGAGTAGCTGTCCTATCCTTATATTGATACCTGCACCTATCTGTTGGTAACCATCACACACATACAAACACACATGTACACACACGCACACACGCACGCCGCGCTTGAACACGCGCACGCGCGAACACGCACACACACCCGCATGTACACACACACACACCCCGCATGCACACATACACGCACGAGTACACACACACATGCACGCACACACACACATGCACACACAAACACACACGCACACACACATGCACACACACATGTACATGCACACGCACACGCACGGGCACACCCATGCCCACCTGCCCATACGCACACACGGATGCACTCACATATGCACATACACATACATACACACACATACACACACATATGCTGTCTCCTAATACCGATATCCTATTTTCCCATAAAACTGATGTAGTTGTCTGTGTTTCCTCATATTAATACCCGTACTTGTCTCTTGGTAACTATTACATATGTGTGTGTGTATTTGTTATGTATATTATTGTCTCTTAATACCGAGCTCATGTATTTCCATAAAAATGACGTAGTTATCCATGTCTCATATCGATACCCATAACCGTCTCTTAGTAACTATGACATATAGAGCACAAAATCACTTCATACTGTGAATACAAAAGCCACCTGATAATTCTTATGAATTTATGATAATTGTCATTGAAAATCATCGTCATAAATTGCATATCAATTTACAATTTACAAATAACAAGAATTTACAATTTCCTCTTCCTTGTTCTAGTGAAAAATTGGAGAGAGGGTCAAGTGACTCTACTCGTCACATCCGATTGCGGCTCTTTGCTTCTCCTAAAAGGCTGTGACTGCAGTTCCACATTCGATGTAGATGGTAGTGACTCCTTTGCCTCATTTTCAACGCCATCTACAATGATATCATCTAATCAAATCTCCTCTACTTCTATTGTACCTACTCCATAGCTTCTCCCTTTAAATCAATAATCTTGTCCTTTGTGAACATGGGGATCTCTTCTTCTTGTGCGAGTCTAATTATAGGGATCAATCTCATTTAAATCGATCGGCTCCTATGTTGTGTCTTATACCATTCTTGTGTGAAATTGAAGATTGTATTGCACAAAAACTAGGTCATTGAGTGAACTTATTGTGTTTCTTCATGTAAATGGCCTCAAACAAAGTCTAGTTGTGCTTACATCCAAAAGTGCTACAAGGTTGATATAATTTTTGGAGGGCTAGCTTCCGAAGCTTTAGGGTATTTTCACTCCAATCTTCCCTCCAAGAACTTGTAGACAAGATCTTCAAAAGATTGCAAATAATTTGTAATTGTAAATTTGTAACTTGTATGATATAAGTAAAAACTCCAATTTTTGTTACCTGGTGTTTGGGTGGATCTCCTTCGAGTAAATAGTGGTGAAGAAAAGAGCCTCCCTCTAGCCTCGCTTGTAATTATGTAACTCTATTATAATGAGGTCCCTCACCTCAGCCTTAGGTGTCATCCTCTCATTGTATTTTGAGAGGCCCTCCATGACCTCTTCATTAACATCCGTGAAGCCATCAACAAAGAAAAACTTAGGGCTGAAGTTGTACCGTGTTGCACGGATGAGTTGGTGGAGTTGATTGTTCCTCCTCCAATCAGTTAACTCCCAAATGGGACCAAATCTGCATCTATCCCCCAATAATAGTTTTGGATGGCCTCATAAATATATTCCATTGACTTTTGCTCCCCATCCATGAATTGCAAAATCCTCACCAAAGGCTAAAACACCTACAAACAAATTAAAGTTATAAACTTACAATTAAAATAAATAGTAGGACTTTTAAAAATTGAAAATAAATTAATCGACCTGAAATTAAATTGAAGTGTGAAGCTACATTCATTATCTTTGTAGTTCTCTTCGCAAAAACATCATTAAAAATTGTCTTTGTGGTCCTCTTCCTTCATCCTTCTTTAAATATGTTAAGTCTAGCCATGCTTGACTTACAAACATATGCTTCAATAGTGTCAACAAACTAATAATACTTTTGCAACATTAGGGAATTATTTGTAAACCTTGTGATACTTGCTCGCACATGCTCTTTCCCCTTAGCGTGATTTCTCATTAATCCGAGATCCCAAGGGTGATTAGGACCACAAGATTTCTTCCAAAAGAAGGTCAAGGCAACATGCCACACGGGGTCTTAAAATAGTTTTTAGCCGCCACATATGTTCTTATATTGTCGGTGGCATTGCACAACATTTTCAATGCCCACCTCTAAGACAACCTCCTCTAGCATAAAGCTCAAATTTTTTGCATTCTTTACTTTGTTAGAGGCATCAATTGACTTCAAGAAAACCATGTCATGGTTTGAAGCCGCTAAAAAATTGCTGACGGTGTTGTTTCTTCTATCCATCCACCTATTTGAAAGAATGGTGCATTGGAGCTTTTACTACTATTTTTTTGTCCTTCAAAATTGACTTTGCATCCGCAATGACATTCGGAGCAACCTCCCACTTAAGTGTTTTGGAGAGGGCGTCTTGTACCCTTTCATTGCAACTATCAATGACGTCACCATTACTCCCGGTATGGGCTCGTCGCCACGTTAAAGGTAAGGTTGTTGTATTACCAACAATTTGTACATGCCTTTTCTATTTCCTAGTGTAACTCCTTTGTTCCACTCTATACCTTATGTGAAGGTTGTGTTTAAGGTATGTTAAGTACAATAAAGCCATGTGAATAGGATTTATTTGAATGGATGAGATTGATGTGCCTTGGTGTGTGGACCACAACTAGAGTCCACAATATTTGCCATATTTACCGTTGTTTCTACTACCGTGTTTGGATTAATGGTTCTTTTTATGGTTGTTTGTACCCCTTCCCTCTCTAGCGTCTTCTCGTCCAATGCTACAAGCATTGCCTATATCTTTCATTTTGCCTCTTTTGTGACATTGGGACACAATGCGATGCTATGGCAACAAATGCATGTGATATGGTACTTGAAGTGATTGATGCCTCCAAAAATGTTTTTTTGAGCAGAGTGCAAATCACACTCCTCGTGATCGACCATATACAACATATTTCCAAGTTGGTCATCGCTTCCATGGGAATGACTTTGACGGGAATGACTTCCACTTGTTGAGCTTGATGTGGACACGGATTCCATTGAATTCAAACGAACAACTTGTTGAAATGCAACCGCCCTCGCCCCCACTAAAAACAACTTTTAACCATATGACGCATACCATAAGCCCTATGTACAAGGGGGAAAAGCTAGAAGTTTCTTTCATAGATTTCGAATAACTAACATAAATCACTAATAAAAAATAAGAAATATTATGGGAATTGAATGAAATGCATTTAAAATTGTAAATCATGTTTAGAAACCTAATATTAACATTTTAGAAAGAATTTACATGATTGAAAAACAAAAAAATAAAAACCACGGAAACTCGAAATTTTTCAAACATGTGCTACAAATCATGTATAAACTTTCCTCCAATTTGTTAAAGGATGCTCAAATGTTGTTTGATGAAAATGTGAGGGTGTGTAAGCTTAAAATGAGGCGAAAATGTGTATTTTTAGTGTGGAACCCCTGTATTTTTTGCGTTTCCCTTGTAATCATGAATTGGCCGTGAATATTCGGAAATACTTGTTTTAAATTTTCTTGTGAGATTTATGGCATTTGTCGAGTATGCGGCATGTTTTCCAACTATGACAATGCTAACCAGATTGTAATGCCTTCGTATGGCTGAGTGGAGATCAAGGGTTTCCACCGGGAATGTTTCTGGAGATTCAAACCTTAAGTTGTGGGATCAACATCGCTGGAACTATCATTAGCTGGTTTATGTCACATGTTATCCTTAGTGGGGAGGTTTTACAAAGGCCAAGTCCCACTAGTGGTCATTCTACCATATGCTTGAACATGGAGTCAAAGGGCGATTCTCGAAGACGATGCTTGCCCCTGAGCCAACCTAAAGTATGGGTCTCTTCTAGTTTACAAAAATCAGGAATAAAATTCATTTTGCAGGAGAAGAAAATGCGTCCTCATATCTAATCCCTTTTGTGCAAAGGCCTTTGCGACCATACTTGCTTTATGTTTGTCAAGTGGAGCCCATGGGTTTCTGTCCAACAGGTAGCTCTTCTAGAACCCATATATGGTTCTTCATCAAAGTTTCATGTTTGGCTTGCATAGTCTTCTCCCATTCTGGTTTTCCTTTGGCCTCTTCATATACTTCAGGTTCAAAAGAATGTTGAAGGTTAGCCATCAAAGCATAATTCACCATATCAGATGTCTAACCTCTTTTTGGTCTTCCTTCCTCTCCAATAAAAGGGAGCTCATCTTCTTGAACATTATCATAGGTGTTGTACTACCATTTTGGTCTCTTCTTCTATTCCTTCCCCTTAAAAGCAACACTGGCGTCTTGCTAACTTTAGGAACTTGCATCTACATCTTGTCTGAAATTTTCTTGAGATTCATACTTAGGGCGTCTTTCTCCTCATTTTGATGATCCCTATCCATTTGGTATGGAAACTCAGCCATATCACTTGTATTTTTGACAACTTTCTTATTTGATTTTTGTTCGGTCTCTACCCCTTGAATTCTCATCAACTACAACATCCAGACTATAACATCCTTTGTTAGTTTACAAATCAACCTAGATGCTTTATGGTGGTTGCTTTACCTTGCAGTGTCAATTTCTTGCATTTTCTACTTTGTTTTGATTTTCATTAGGACCCCATGCATATACAAATGAACCAAAACATCGAGATGACTTATCATAGGTTTTCGTCCAAACCATGCTTCTTTTAGTTTTTTCTTGTGTATTGCTTTTATTGGAGACTGATTGAGCAAATATAATAACGTGTACTGATTTTGCCTAATATTTATTACGAACAAATTTGTTCCCTAATATACATCTTGCCATCTCCATAATGGTATGATTCTGCCTCTCTGGCACTCCATTTTGCTGTGGAGTCCAGGGTGTGGTGTATGCCACTTTGATGATCCCTATCCATTTGGTATGGAAACTCAACCATATCACCTATATTTTCGGCAACTTTCTGATTTGATTTTTGTTCAGTCTTTACCCCTTGAATTCTCATCAACCACAACATCCAGACCGTAAAATCCTCTGTTAGTTTACAAATTAACTAACCTAGATGCTTTATGGTGGTTGCTTTACCTTGTGTCAATTTCTTGCATTTTCTATTTTGTTTTGTTTTCCATTAGGACCCCATGCATATGCAAATGAACCAAAACATTGAGATGACTTATCATAGGTTTTCATCCAATCCAATGCTTCTTTTAGATTTTTCATGTGTATTGCTTTTATTGGAGACTGATTGAGCAAATACAATAACAAGTGTACTGATTTTGCCTAATATTTATTAGGAACAAATTTTTTCTCTAATATACACCTTGCTATCTCCATAATGGTACGATTCTCCCTCTCTGGCACTCCATTTTGCTGTGGAGTTTAGGGTGTGGTGTATTGTCTCTATAAGCCCTCTTGAGTACAAAGATCAAGGAATTTTCTAAAGCAAAATTCATCTTATTTCACCCGTGTTATTATATGCAAGGATTTTGCTACTCTGTTATTAGATCTAAGGATTTAGATACTCTTTCTTGATTATTTCTCTACCATGACCTTGAACTTTTTGAACTCATCAAATGCATCTGTTTTTGGCTTTAAAAATACACCTATATTTTTCTTGAAAAGTCATCTACAAATAAGAAACCATTCTTGGCCCGAAGATTGATCTTGTCTTCATATGCCCACAAATGTTTTGCATGGATCAACTGAAGGACCTCCTTAGCTGTCCAAGCTTGTCCTTCATCAAACACAACCTTGCGTTGCTTAACAGCTTGACATGCGCTACAAACTCCTTGCTAATTCTAAATATCTGGAAGGCCATCGACCAATCTTTCTTTAGCCAAATAATAAAGATGTCTCATGTTTAAATTCCCATACCTTTGATGCCAACGTGTGCTGCTAGGGTAAAATGTCCTTTTGGAATCAAATTGGCAGTCATTTGAAGATTCTTATGTTAATCTATCAAACAATGAACTTCAATATACAAAACCATCTAGAACCACTTCTAGAAAAATCTCTCGACTTAATGTTAATAGGGAACATGTTGTTCTTAAGAAAGTGGAATGGTTTGGGAGATCTTTTCTTCCTAGTTCCCTTTACTTATAGGGACTAGACATCAAAGTGACAAACACAAAATTTGACAAATCCCTTGGTCCTAACAATATGCTTGTGGAATTCTAGTTTCATGAGAAGTCATGGCCAATGATTGGAAATGATCTATTTTATATGTGCCAATAGACTCTTAGGAGTAGCAAAATCAATCTCCTACACAATGTTGGTTTCTTAAGCTCATTCCTAAAGACTCCAAAATAGAGATAGTGGAAGGTTGAAGACCCATCATTTTTTCCAAATAGTGTTGTTACATGAGAAGTAATGTGCAAATTAGTGTATCACCTTGTTGTACCATAGTGGACTTGAAAGATAGTTTGGAAAACCTAAAACAAATAGGATGTTGTACTACTTTGAGAAAGTATGTCTTGAGAACTTTGGAGTGATATATACCCATTTTCAATAATCTATTGGGAAATAACAATACATACAAGAAGAGATTTAAAAACCTTTGAATGAGGCTGACCTGTCTTGAAAAAGTTAATGGTTCTTAGGAGACTGACTTTTATGAGGAAAATAATTGAAATTATCGTGACAAATAGCCAACAACCTTCCCTTTGCACCATCAATTATGCTAGCAATCATTTTTAGAGAATACGAGAGAGATAAATTATTTGGTTGGTATCCCTTTTGAAGCTGAAATCTTACAAAAGCATGGATGATTGAAATTTCTAGAATGAAAGATATAAGTCTAAATCATGTTAGTGGTTTTATGTGTTTAGGTGAATTAACTATTATAAGGTCTAAGAAGGTGTCTTGAATGACATGGTTTTATTTTTGCCCAAGCTTATTTAAAGCATCTTGTTAATGTTGAATAACCTAACTTTTAGCATTAAGATAAATTCTAATCCTTTACCTTTAATTATGATTCTAAAAATCTCTCTTTAAGTAGAAATTGTCGAGTTTTCTATTCAAGAGATGGTACAAGAATACTCTTTTACTTATCCATTTTGCTTTGAGCAATGATAGGGGTTTTTCTATGGACTCTTATGCTTGGGACACAAAGTGAGATTCAATCTTGATCGTGGGTCTTTATACTCTACACATGTGCTATGACACCCACATTACATAGGGCATGCGAGTTTGTGTCCAACAGTTCCCATGATGATTTGAACTCCGCCTCTTCATCGTGGCAAGGCCCAATGTTCACCACTTTGTCACACCCCTTGGACAAATTTTTCGAGGTCAATCTTAAGAAAGGGCTTGAAGTGTATATGGGGGCGGGCTTGGGTCTCGTAATATCTTTGTTTCTTTTGTGGTTTGTTGGCTAGATTTTCTGCATAGCACAAAACCTAGGCAATCATGAGATAAATCTCCCTCATTTAACCGGTGAGGCTCTCGTGTCAGATTTGTCAAGAAAAATGTGTTATTATCTAGCAGGGGTTTTACTTTAACCACTTAGTTCATGAACCATAACTAAGAAGTTCTGCAGCAAGTAAGCAGCTATTCAAGAAAGGAAGTATTTTATAGAGGAAGTAAATGAAATACAAAGAAGAAATGGGGAAGATGTGCATCCCAATTAGTAGATAGCAGAGCTAATTGCATGCACATAGAAGAAACTTAATAGATATGAACACACAAAATTATAAACCAAGGAAGCTCTAGATCCAGATCTAAAATAACACAAAGTTTATTAAGAGATCTAAGATTAAAAGCAAGAAACACAGTACACCATGACACAAAGTTCTCCGGAAACTTGCTCCTTTGTATTCCTTTGCTCCAAGTTGCTCTCAGGGGTTCAGCACAAAGTCTAGAACACAAGATTGCTGCTTACAAATTCTGATCCATCATTAACCCGAAGGTTCTTCCTCTACTTATAGAATGTAGAGGGGCAATTACAAGTTGGAAGCTTTAGTTGAACTGGCACATGTGGAAGTCGGAAAGAAACAACTGACAATCTTCCTCCTGGAATTCCTCTTTGCGTGACATGTATGATTTGCAACTGAAAATAGAACCTTCTACTTTGCACGTGCCACCTATCTCCAAGTAGTTGACTTCTTCAAGTAATGGCTTTTAAACCAATCACTTAAGTTGTATAATTTAATTGATCGCTCAATTACTTTGTCGGAGGAAAGGAGAAGGAAGAGGAAAGCTGACTTTGTCGGAGGAAAGAAGAAGGAAGAGGAAAGCTGACTTTGTCGGAGGAAAGAAGAAGGAAGAGGAAAGCTGACTTTGTCCTTTTTCATGTCTGCATGCAGCTGATTCAAACTGGATCTGGAAGCACTGGAATTAAATAATTCACCCACATGGCTGCCCATGCTTATATAACCCTCACAATTCTATAATTAATAATTGCCCTAACAATTAAAGGCAATTAATTAATAAAAAATCAAGCTTTTCTCTTTTAAATATAACATGTTTAAGGACAACCATCCAATCAATTAAATTAATTCAATTTAATCATCCTCACTTCACTTCACTTAAGCTTCACAAAGTGTGCTTTGACCATAGCCACCGAAAATAAGAATTAATATAATCATTTAATACTTTAAAAGTATTATTTCCTTCTCAAAAGGGGCTGCATTAAATAAATTAAATTTATTTAATTTTAGAATTCTATTTTTAAATTCCTTTTGTCCACTTCCCTTTGTTGATTTTTCCACAAGCTGGGTGCCAAAATTGGGTGAATAAATATTAACAAATATTTAGTTAATACATTATTATTCGCCCAAGGTGGGTCGCACTTTTGGAATAATAAAATTCTATTTTTAAGAATTTATGATAATGAGATTCTTTACTGCAAGGCAGCCCGGAAATCCCATGATCCACTTAAGTGATTTGACTTTGACAATGTGATTATTTACCTGCAAGTGCAGCAATAAAATCCGTGATTTCACTTAAGTCACTTTTTTATTTCACCATGGGAATTTTTACCTGCAAGGCGTGGGAATAAATTCCCGCTTGCTCTGCTGACCTCTAACTTTCCCACTTTGACTTAAGTGAATTTTATATCTCGGGAAAAAGTACCTGCTAAGTAGGTACAAAATTCCCACCTACCGCCGCTTCTATTTTTCCCACTGCAGCTTAAGTGAATTTTCTATCACGGAAAAGTACCCTGCTAGGCAGGTATAAAATTCTCATCATGCCTGCGGCTTCTATTTTTCCCATTGCAGCTTAAATCCTTTGTTTTCCAAAAATGCGCCCATCCCGCAGGGGCTTTTCCGTGCACAACTTTGCTTTTTCCCAGTGATCCAGACCTCCGATGGTGACTTCCTTCGGGCATAAGGTGCGTATATGTTTTCCACTGTTGAGGCCAAACTGTGCAAAGGAATTGTTCTAGAGAAATTTCGCAGAAAACGAAACAGACAACACAAAAACACGAAAAATTTCCAAAAGTCACAAATAAAGCCCAAAACTCATTCCTTGTTAAAATCCTTGCAGTACAAGGAATAATGATATGTTCGATCATATGAGAATAAAACGGAGCGCAAATAGGCTCATACGGGGCTCAAAATAATTAAATACAAATTTCCCACAGACAAATCCCGGCAATGAGAATATAACAATTTTGGGCATCCGGGTATTTGGCAAAAAGGTTAATATGACTCTTTGGGATTATTTTGACGCAATACAAGAACTTTCGTGCAATATAAACACAAAATGACCCATTACTTTAAAAGTACGAATTTTTTCGAATAGGGTAGTCGCAGAATTTCAGGATGAAATCTGGGTGACACCAGTCGGTTCCGTCTGTGGACATCTTTTTCTCTGTCAGAATGACAAGGGAAAAGATGAGATCCCAGCATCTCTGGTTTCGTATCTTGTCTTTTGGGCACGGGGTTAGGCAAACAAACACAACACAAAAACAAAAACAAAACAAGGAAAAACAAATTTTTATTTATGTACATACAGGTTTTACCTTACTTCTTGATTCTGAGCAGATTCGAGATGCTGCCCGTTGAAAGACAATGGTAACTCAATTCCATCTGTACGCAAGGAAGAAAGTATCCATTCCGCAACTCTTTTGATCGCGAAGGGCCCTTTCAGAGTGGATCAAATTTGTCGTGTATGCCCTTCGGTTCATGTCTCTTGTCCCACCAGAGTACCCAGTCTCGATCTCGAACTTCCTTTCTTTGGCCTTCTTGTCAAATACTCTAGGCAAGTCCTTATCAACTTCATCTGGCGGTGGCGCATCCTTTCTTCTCTCTGTGGCGGGTAAGTCTGCATCAACTTGCTCCATTCCCACATTTATTTGCTGCATTTATGAGGAAGAACTATCACCATATTCCTTGTTCTTCTCTAGGTACTGATCATACTTGTTGAAAGTCTCCACTAAGGAAACTAAACCCTTGGGGATTTTGTTACCTTTTGGTTGGACTATTCCACTATTGTCATCATAACCTGGATCAACTTTTTCTATGATTGTTTGTCGTGGTGGTGATTTACTCCCTTCAACATGCAGACATGCAGATGTTTGTTCAGGGACTCTGGGGTGGTAAACCATCTCCACTTTATAGTTTCCTTGTCTGAATATGGACGGTGGTCTATCTGGATTCAATAGTACAGCCGTGACTGCCAAAGAATCTGCCTTGGAGTTTTGATTTATTGGAATGAAGTCAATAGAGAAGGCTGCGAAATCGAATGTGGTGGAAAGCACTTTATCTCTGTAATGCTCCAGCTTATCTCTTTTGACTTGACTTTGCCCTCGAACCTGCTTTACTAGAAGTTCAGCATCTCCTTGGGCTTTGAGGAGTTTTACTCCTTTCTTTTTAGCTTGCTCCATTCCTAAGCAATGCTTCATACTCCGCCGTATTATTGGTGTTCTCAAACATCAGCTTGTGGGAGTATGGAAATATCTCATGATTTGGAGATATTAGTAGAGCGCCAACTCCTGATCCAAAAGAACAACATGTGCCTTTAAACTCCAGAGTCCAAACTTTTTCTTCTTCTTTTGTTGTCTCGGTCGAAGTTCGCTCTGGAATGTCTTTATCCGTTTCTAAGAAATAGACCCCACGGTTAGATTCCTGAAAAAGAATCTGAGATCTAGGATCCTCAGATTTTGTAATCGTGTATCTGGACTTCTTTTCCGGCTCCAGCTTATGGTTAAGCCCTTTGATAGGAATATGTGCACAGGACCAATCCATCTTTACTTCTCCTCCTAGTTCTTTACAGAAGTTTCTACTCAGCAACATCCCATAGGAGACAGGAATATCTGCAACTAGAATCGTCATCTTTAATCTTTTGTCAGGAAAAGCTGCCAGAACAGCTTGTGCATCTTTGATTTGTCCGATTAAAGGGACTTGTCTTTCCATGGAGTAGCACCTTTTTATAGTTTTTGTCAAGGTAAGCCCAAGAGCATCTGCAACTTTAGCTGGCATGACATTGTCAGAAGCACTTGAATCTAGAATGCAATTGCTTAACTTGAAACCATTAAGCAATAAGGAGACATAGAAAGGTTCCACCCTGTCAGAAGATGGTGAGGGTTTAACAACTGCAGTGTTGTTTTGTGGAGGAGTATTTTTGGGCTTAGGCAAAAGGCCTTTTGATGTATTGGATTGTCCTGGTGATTGTACATATTTGACTAGCCTATTTAACTGCTCAGGAAAAGCTCTCAGGTATTCGGCTTCTGACATTTGAACTTTAGTTTTCTTGGCATGATCAATAATGTCAAAAGAAGAAATAGATTGGATACTGAAATTTGCTTTCGTGGTTGAGATGAAGAACTTGCATTCTTATCTCTAGGAGCCAAGGAAGAAGGTAAAGGGATGCCCCTTCTTTGCTCATTTGCTAATGCTTGACTTGCGAGTTTGTGATCTTGTAAGTCTTTGCATATGCATGATCATGATCATCTTCATGAAGTTTCTCATCGTCATGTTCAAATTTGTAGTTCGGGTAGTAAATGTTGGAGTCGCCGGCGGGTCCTATAAAATCATCATCCTCGAGTGATCGGCGTCACAACTTCTTGATCTTCTTCATTCATCTCCACGTTGTTTCTGGGAGCAGCTTCAATTGCTAATCTTTGGGAACCAGCAATGCGGTTCCGGTTGTTGAAATTCCGAGCAGGGGCAATATTGTTGCCTTGAGCCATTTGTTTCTTCATCTGCATCATCTCATTTGCTAACTTTTGCAATAGTGAATCGGATGTAGTAGCAGAGGATGAACTTTCAGCTCTAGAAGTGTTGCTCTTTATCTTTCCAACCATGATGAGGTCGTCTTCAATTTCAACCGCCATGTTTTGGGCTGCTAACAAATCAACAGGACGTGCTCTTCGCAGTTGATAGCTTACTTCAGGAAGTAAAGCATTGATGAAGAATACTTTTTGATTCTCGTCATTCAGAGAAGCAGAAGCCGGAATTTTGTACAGTAATCTTTGGAATTTTGCAATAAAATCCTGCATGTGCTCATGTGGCTCCTTCTTCAACTGAGTGAGCTGAGTTATCAATGTCTGGAATCTTCAGCTGCCTTGAATCTTTTCAGGAACGCATCCCGCATAGTAGCCCAGTTGGTTATGGTACCAGGAGCTAGCCGGTAGAACCATTCTCCAGCCAAGTCATGTAGAGTCTCTATGAAGAGTCATGGATACATCTTCATGTTCGACTGCAAGTACTCCACAGGATATAAAGAAAGCCGCCAAATGATCATCCGGGTTTTGCTTTCCATCTCCAAAGAATTTTGGAAAATTCTTTCTCGTCCCTTTAGGTAGATCATGCATAGGAGTCAGATTCAGAGGTCCAAAGGCTGCACCCCATGGAACAGCGCTGCAGGGCAAGTGGGTTTCGGTTCAGCATGATGAACGGGGCACGTCCTCTCCAAGAGTAGACTTGATGAATAATTCCAGCTGCCGGATTATGCTGAAGATGATCCGGATTTGGATGTGTTTGCACTCTTCTTCCTGGTGAAAGACTAGATCTGCGGCTTCTAACTTGAGGAGGATGATTGAAATTGAATTGCTCTTGCAATTTGAAGAAATGATCAGTGCTTCCTTGCGCCTTCACGGATCGGGTGAATGGACGTTCAGCTAGGTTGAGATTTGTATGGAAAACACTCTGATCTTCAATAAATAAGTTTTGATCTGCAAAGATAGTTGTTCCCCAGTAGAGTCGCCAAAAACTTGGCTAGATTTTCTGCATAGCACAAAACCTAGGCAGTCATGAGATAAATCTCCCTCATTTAACCGGTGAGGCTCTGTGTCGATTTGTCAATAAAAATGTGTTATTATCTATCGGGGTTTTACTTTAACCACTTAGTTCATGAACCATAACTAAGAAGTTCTCACAGCAAGTAAGCCTATTCAAGAAAGAAAGTATTTTATAGAGGAAGGAAGTAAATGAAATACAAAGAAGAAATGGGGAAGATGTGCATCCCAATTAGTAGATATGAGCTAATTGCATGCACATAGAAGAAACTTAATAGATATGAACACACAAAATTATAAACCAAGGAAGCTCTAGATCCAGATCTAAAATAACACAAAGTTTATTAAGAGATCTAAGATTAAAAGTAAGAAACACAGTACACCGTGACACAAAGTTCTCCGGAAACCTGCTCTGTATTCCTTTGCTCTAAGTTGCTCTTAGGGGTTCAGCACAAAGTCTAGAACACAAGATTGCTGCTTACAAATTCTGATCCATCATTAACCCGAAGGCTCTTCCTCTACTTATAGAATGTAGAGGGGCAATTACAAGTTGAAAGCTTTAATTGAACTAGCACATGTGGAAGTCGGAAAGAAACAACTGGCAATCTTCCTCCTGGAATTCCTCTTTGCGTGACATGTATGATTTGCAACTGAAAATAAAACCTTTTACTTTTCACGTGCCACCTATCTCCAAGTAGTTGACTTCTTCAAGTAATGGCTTTTAAACCAATCACATAAGTTGTATAATTGAATTGATCTCTCAATTACTTTGTCGGAGGAAAGGAGAAGGAAGAGGAAAGATGACTTTGTCGGATGAAAGAAGAAGGAAGAGGAAAGCTGACTTTGTCCTTTTTCATGTCTCTACGCGTAACTGATTCAAACCGGATCTCGGGAAGCATTTGGATCTAGAAACAAGTGGATCTCGGAAGTGGCTGGATCTTGCCTTCGCCTTGTCTTCTCTTTTATCCTTGAAGCTTTTGCAGTTCTTCTACAGTACATGCATCAATGCAAGGTTGGCCGTAGATAACTCATCATCCTTATTTTTAATTGCATATGAGCAATTAAAAATTATGGAAAGCACTCCGGGTGAATGAAAATTCAATGAAGGCTTCAACTGGAAGATGAGAGCACATGCACAGGATCTTGGAAGGAATTTTCCACGCACTGACTTCTTCACGGGCTGCATTCGAAACAAGAGGATGAAGCCTTTGTGCCGGAAGCTTTTGCAACTATGAGATCTGGATCTGGATCTGCATATGGATTTGCATCTGCATCTGCATCTGGATATGGATCTGCACCTACATAACAAACTTTGGCAACTGGGCTATGGATGGAAAAGCTGCAACTCGAATAATTCCACTGCTTTTAATCTGCACGCATGAGTGAAGTTTCTCCTGCTCTGGATCTGTCTATCAATTCAGCAAGAGGTTTCGAGCCTAGATCCGTGTCTCCAGTATCTGCAAATTTAGAAGTGATGCATGACTCCATTGTGCTTTCTTTTTCATCTTTCTTTGCCATAGCTTTGTCTATCTTTGTCTGAACAATTCTTTTTCTTCTTATTTGACTAGAATTCTTCAAAATTGGTGTAGATCTGGATAATCCTTCAGATTCGGAGGAAATATTCAATGTATTGGACATTGATATAAGTTCCTTTTCTTTTGAAAAACACCTGTAATGAATTCGTTAACTTTGTAACACTCATGCAAACAATTGTGCGAGACAAAGATTAACCTCTTTCAAAGCATGTGCCAAATTTGGAAGCTTTTAGCCTTGTTGCCACCTTGCACGAGTAAAATCTTTCTTCAAATGCCTTGTTTCCACCTTGCCTGAGCAAAATCCTTCTTCAAATGCCTTGTTTCCACCTTGTTTGAGCAAAATCCTTCTTCAAATGCCTTGTTTCCACCTTGCCTGAGCAAAATCCTTCTTGGATGAGGCGCACTTTTCCTCTTAGCGGCAATTCTTTACCCGTGAATTAAATAATTCACCCATATGGCTGCCCATGCTTATATAACCCTCACAATTCTATAATTAATAATTTCCCTAAAAATTAAAGACAATTAATTAATTAAAAATCAAGCTCTTCTATTTTAAATATAACATGTTTATGGACAGCCATCCAATCAATTAAATTAATTCAATTTAATCATCCACACTTCACTTCACTTGAGCTTCACAATGTGCTTTGACCATAGCCACGAAAAGAGGAATTAATATAATCATTTAATACTTTAAAAGTATTATTTCCTTCTCAAAAGGTGCTGCATTAAATAAATTAAATTTATTTAATTTTAGAATTCTATTTTTAAATTCCTTTTGTCCACTTCCTTTGTTGATTTTTCCTCAAGCACGGGTGCAAAATTGGGTCAATAAATATTAACAAATATTTATTTAATGCATTATTATTCACCCAAGGTGGGTCGCGCTTTATGGAATAATAAAATTCTATTTTTAAGAATTTATGACAATGGGATTCTTTACCCTGCAAAGCAGCCCCGGAAATCCCATGATCCACTTAAGTGATTTGACTTTGACAATGAGATTATTTACCCTGCAAGGCAGGCAATAAAATCCCGTGATTTCACTTAAGTCACTTTTTTATTTCACCATGGGAATTTTTACCCTGCAAAGCAGTGCAATAAATTCCCGTTTGCTCGCAACCTCTAACTTTTCCACTTTGGAGCTTAAGTGAATTTTATATCATGGGAAAAAGTACTCTGCTAAGCAGGTACAAAATTCCCACACCTCGCCGCTTCTATTTTTCCCACTGTAGCTTAAGTGAATTTTCTATCACGGGAAAAAGTACCCTGCAAAGCGTGCAATAAAATCTCACCGCCCGCGCTTCTATTTTTCCCACTGCAGCTTAAGTGAATTTTATAACACGGGAAAAAGTACCCTGCTAGGTAGGTATAAAATTCCCATCATGCTGCGGCTTTTATTTTTCCCATTGCAGCTTAAATCCTTTGTTTTCCAAAAATGTGCCCATCCCTGCAGGGGCTTTTCGTGCACGACTTCACTTTTTCCTAGTGATCCAGACCTCCGATGGTGACTTCCTCTGGGCATAATGTGCGTATATGTTTTCCAGTTGCTCCAGGCCAAAAATCGGGCTTACCCGGCAAATGAATTGTTCTAGAGAAATTTCACAGAAAACGAAACGGGACAACACAAAAACACGAAAAATTGCCAAAAGTCACAAATAAAGCCCAAAACTCATTCCTTGTTAAAATCCTTCTAGTACAAGGGAATAATGATATGTTCGATCATAACAGAGTTAAAACGGAGCGCAAATAGCCTCATACAGGGCTCAAAATAATTAAATACAAATTTCCGTAGACAAATCCCGACTGACGAGAATATAACAATTTTGGGCATCCGGGTATTTGGCGGAAAAGGCTAATATGGCTCTTTGGGAAAATCTTGACGCAATACAAGAACTTTCGTGCAATAAAAACACAAAGCGACCCATTAGTTTAAAAGTACGAATTTTTTCGAATAGGGTAGTCGCAGATTTCGGGATGAAATCGGGTGACAAATTTTTCATGTGTTATGAGACCCACATTACATAGGGCATGCGAGTTTGTGTCCAACAGTTTCCATGATGATTTGAACCTACCTCTTCATCGTGGCAAGGCCCAATGTTCACCACTTTGTCACACCCCTTGGACAAATTTTTCAGGTCAATCTTAAGAAAGGGCTTGAAGTTTATATGGGGGTGGGCTTGGAGTGCAGTAATATCACTTTGTCTCTTTTGTGGTTCATAATGATACATTAGATCTCTACCTCCAAGTATCCCCATGGCCTCTTTGAGGTGTTTGAGAGATGGTGAGGATGGTATCTTTGTCAACAATGTGAAATACATTGCTTAGTACACCTTGCCCCAAATCCATTAGACCTTTTATTTTTTTCCTACCATGTTTGTTATATTGCATTGATTAGTACAAAAAAATAAAAGGAAAAATTGTGTCTTAGGTTGTGTAAATAAATGTGGGAGATCCTTGGTAATAGGTTATGCTGTCCATTCCACCTCATATTTCAAATTCCTTGCCATACTTTTGGCTCTTGCCCTCTCAATCGAGTCACTAACTCTTAAAGAAAGGAGGGGTATACCATGAGGAAGCTATGCCTTCCTCTCCCAACTATACACCATTCAAGGCAACCACAAAAATGGTGTTACCCCATCAAGCTATAATTTGCTTAAGCTTTTACACCATCACAAAGAAAGAATAGTTTTGAACCATCATTCTTTACATGTAAGGAGAATGATATCTACTTTAAGATGAAATGCCCCCAATCCACTTTCCTTAAGGAGAAGGCCCCGATCTATTTCTTCATGGGGCATACCCTAATCCTAGTGTTTACAACCTAATTAGATATAATATGAAATCTAATTGTTTTTAGTGAAATAGTACAATAATGAATGTAAGGGTTATGAATAGGTGATTATTTTGATTAATTAACTTCCAACGGTAATTACCACAATCGAATAACACTTTTATACTTGTAATCGATATGCTAAATAAGATGCAAACTTGAAAACTCAAACGAATGAGTGCAATTAGTTGATTATAGATGATTATGGGAATTTCTCGGGAGGATGAATTCTTGAAAGAAGGAGATCGAACATGATGATGCTTCGTTTTGGAGACTGTGATTGGAAATTAACATGTGGCAAGACCGCATCGACTTTTTCATGACCGTCATACGGTTTTGACCCTAGACGATCTTAAAGTTGTTTGGTTCTGAGCTCTGTAACTTTTGCACATTGTCGGTTGTTTGGATCTATTTGCATTGCCAAACCCTATTGTCGGTCATGCGGTGAAGCTCTACGGATACTCTGTTTGTGATCTCAAACCCTATCCATGGATGGAAAGTCTGCAAAAAAATTAGTTGGGTTGTCAGGCACCCCGCGCACCGCCAACGTTCACACTATTTCGAAGAGGCCTCAAACTCCATGTCATTCTTCACCTAGCATGTGATATCTGAATGAATGCAACTAGATTTGACAACCACCTTTGACAATGCTTGAGTTGAGTTAGCTCTTTGTAAGATACTTGGGAAAGGGATGTTTAAATGCTTGTAGATGAGGGAGATTGTTGTCTGAACTTGGTAAGAAGCTTCAAACTTATAGATATTGCTGCCCTAATGACTATAGATGAGCTATTGTGAGATTTAGGGAGCCTGTGGGTGCCTTTTGCAAGTGTTGGAAGTGAGTTTATCAATGTAGTGCCATATGATTTCCAGGTTAGAAAATGAGGTAGGTAGTGTTTACTTGCTTATATATGGTTCGTAGATGATTTATGAAGAAAGGCCGACCCAAAGATATTTAGAAGACCGAACAAAAGACATGTCGGTCCAAAATCGTATAAGTTGGCCAGGACCGGATATACTTTTTTGACCAAATTATATGGCCTTGACTAGGAAAGGAAAACATGCAATCTTAAGTTTGGAAGCCGTTACGTGATGTTTGTCTATTAATTTTGTGCATTGTACTCTCGTAATTTGACAACATGGTAGTGTGCAAGGATAAACAATCTAAACAAGAGATCTTAGAATGTGCTAAGCGGGAATGGGGATATTGTATTTATCTTAGCAAGACTGCATTGTTGAAACTAGTAGTGTCAAAGATTTCTTGATTTTCTTGAACTAGAAGAGTCTTGACCCCTCGACTCCGTGCTCAAGCTTGGTAGAATGACCACTAGTGGGACTCTTAGGACTCTTCCAAAGAGTGAATTGCCAAATTTGAGTGTCTACACCTAGAACTCCGAGGACACGTGTATATGAATATGTAACTTAGAAGGTGCAAAGTACTTATTAATGATGCTAAAAGGATATTTCATGTCGTTCTTTACTTTTTGGGAGGAAAAGGTTACCTTTTTTCAAGGAGGTCCATGGTTCCTCAATAAATTAGGTCTTTAAACAAAGCCCCGATTGATGATTTTTAATTGATGATTTTTGATGTATGATTGCAATCTAGGTTTGGGTGCCTTTGTAGCCCAATGAATTTTGGGTGCATCCACCCTCAAATCTATATGAAATTCTATCAGAGAACTCATGATTTCCTTCAATCTCGGCATTAAACTAGGGGGTCTCCATTTCACACAAATTCTTATAAACATAAATGTTGAGAAATCATTGCTAGATAGGTTCCTTTTTGTTTAGTGGAAAATGCTGATTAGGAACAATCAATTGGTTATGAAAACACACGCTTATGATGCAAACCTTGTGACCAACATGGGAACTTAACTTGAGTTTGGCAGTCTAACCAAACAAGCCAATCCCTAATCCACCACCGGGGATATCATGCACAAAATGAGTGTAAGCACCACAACCAATAATGGAGTAGGATGGAGAACAACCAAATAATCTTATGGAGAAAGATATATCCATTTTTTTTTCCTTTCTTCAAGTTTGAGCAGGTCATCAACATTGATAACCAATTGAGCTTACACAAAGAAATCTAAATTACAAAAGACATCTTTGTGGCAGAGGGAAGCTTTCTATTCTTGCAAGCATCCCCATGTTCACCTGCTAACCTGTTTATCAACAACAAAACCTTTCAAGTCCCTTATTCATCAGTCAAGTAGATCCCAACACATACAACCCATAAAAGCCTACTCCATAATTGTTTATGCTCTTTACAGGCCTCCATCAAAGAATCATCCTTGAGGAAGGGCTTGAACATTAGACAAACAAAAAACTAACCTAGTTTATCCCAAGTATATAACAATGTTATTATCCATGACACAAACTGATTCGAATTGGATCATAATGTGTTAGCAAGATAAGTTAACTAAGACACTATTCTCATTGTAACTAAGAATGTAACCTGAAACACTCACTTCGATTCTATTCCATTACAAAAATCATTTGGTTAGGCTAATTGAATGTTACTAGGGTTTGGGTTCAAGAAGTATTTGCAACATGCGAAGTTCTTAAAATGGACAGGTTATGGTGCAAATGCTAAAAGAGCACATGGATTTCATCAAAAATACGTTTTGACTACATATTTGGTTTTTTTGAGAACACTATGCTTTCAAAAAAATGAACCCTAGTTTTGAGTTTGTATGCAAACATTATGGCCTTTGGAAGTTAGAGGACTTTTTAGGGTTGCGACATTGCTGCTTAAGCTAGGTGGTGGTTTTGTAACCGTAAGCGGTGGTTCCATGCAACCATTGGATTGTGTAAAGTGGCAACATCACACAAAGACAACAAAGAGCCATCATGACAATTGCAGACGTTTTCACTTCTTATGAGTTGTTTTGGTTTCCTATGATGTCAAATTATATAAATACATCTTCAGAGGGTCATTGGAAGGTTTGTCATTGTTCATAGCAGTTCTTTTTGGTGGTATGTGATTGGGATTGTTGAAGTGTGTAAGGGAATCTGAGATACAACAATTTGTAGAACAATGCATGGGTATTGAACATGTTGAAATGTAAAGAATGCCCATAAACACCCCTTGAAGGAAGTGCACCTATAATTTGCATGAAGAGAGTGAAAAGAGGAGGAGATCCCTCACTTTTATGCAGTTTCTCTCACATTGGGTTTCTCCGAGGTTATCTTGTCTTTTGCATCTTTGTTCTTTTATACATGTGAAGTAGTTTCCTTTCTATGTGTGTTTCTTGTTTTCCTTTACAACACAGCAAAATTCTAAGTACAATTAACGACTTTTGGTAAATATGTTAGAGAAGAACAGGATAAGAATAAAGTCTTTTTAAGAAGTAGATGTGGGATTCGTGTTTATGAATTAGATATGGAATATCCATCATAATTATGGGTCACAAACCTTCAAATGGCGTTTGTTTGATTTGATCCCCACCAAGATAAGCTGATCCTTACTCTAAGCCATCTATCTACCCTCAATTTCCAGTGATAACTCTCACATGGAATGCACATGAGCTTTGCTCCAAAAGTAAATGCACATTTTTAAAGAATTAACCAAAGTACAAACAACACCCTTGTTTTTCTAGAAGAAACACATTTATCCTCACATGTTAACATATATAAGTCTAATCCACAGAGGAATAACTCTATTGTGTATGAAGAAGAGGCTTGTGGAAGGGCAGGTGGTCTGATGTTATTTTGGAATCTAGCTAACTGTAAATTGGTTAAACGAGTATGCTTTGGCATGAGTTGAAACGTATTATAAAAATTTGTGTGGTCTATATCTCACTAGTATATGGTAGATTGAAGCTTCCTTGGCATAACTTTATCTCGTATAGGGGAGATATTAATACGCTGAAAGGAGCTGAAGATAGGGAATGCAACATAAACCATCATCCCCTTTGAGGATGTCTTCTCAGTGATTTTATAAATCAACAGTGTGACAGGGAGGAAAGGGGTAGGCTATATGGCCAAAAGTATTGATGGTTTCTTCATTTTCAACTATAATATAGAAGGCCAACACAGCATTCGAGCAACCATCCATTATTCCACATTATCAGACAACTGACAAATCATTCTCTATATTGGCATGAACATATCGTATGGTTGAGGCTCCTTTAAATACAAAAGTATGTGGCTTAGGAAGCCAAACATTAAATCCTAAGTTCATCAACAGTGGGTTGAATTCTCCCCATCATGGGATTTGCAATATACCTCTTCATATGCAAACTTTGCCATTAAAAATGAAGTTGATTGAATGAAACAAAAATATATTTCGGAATATATTGTCTATTAAAGAAGTCTTCTGCTCAGTTGGGGCAGACTCAACTAAAAATAGGGTAACAAAACTTCACAAGGGAAGTTGAATTACAAAAACACAAGTAAAATGCTCAACTTTTGGTGCTTTGGGAAGGAAGAAATGTAGTGGCGTTAAAAGTCGAGGCCCACATGTATTCGAGGCGGTGTTTTGAACACCATGTTTTTGTGCACGATTGTCCTATCCACGCACCATAGTAATACAATTCCCTTAGGGTCCCTTAAGGACAAATCTAGGACTGTTAGAGCATATAATTCCAACAGCTTCTGAATTCTCCTTGGATATGTAGAAAAAATCTCGAATCCAACTATAATAATCAAAAAATAAAATCCTTTAACCCGGCCTCTTTGTTCTTATAGATGATATTAATTGTTTTGATTCCCTCATAACAAAGTTGGGACTTAGGAGGCATGTTTTCCTTCTTTGTGGATAAAGCATTGGGCCCCGATGGTTTTGTGAGTCAACTCTATTGGGATCATTGGCACAACATTAAAAATACTTGGTTCGAGCAAAGGATTTGCCTTGGTCTTGTAGTAGAAGGGTCCTACAATATAAATGTACAAATTTTTCGTTATCACAAAAAACGCTAAGGCACATAGGATTGAAGATTTTCATCCTATTTTGAAAGACCTAGATAAAGCATTGTAAACAAAATAATATCCCTAACTCAATTACCATTTGTGAAGGGCCATTAAATGACGAATGATATCCTATTCTTGCAAGATACCATTCATTCCCTCGTGATCAATCCAAGCAAGGAGTAATGATCAAGCTGGATATATCTAATACTTTTACCATTGTAGTTACGAACGTCTATTTAGAGTCATGTACACATTTGACTTTGGTAACTAGCTAATCTGTTGTATTAACAATCATTTATCTTCATCCTCCTTTATTGTTAACACCGGTGGGAACATACCATAACAATTCAATCCCTCTAAGGGAGTGCAGCTAGTTCCTTTATCCCCCTACATGTCTATTGTAAGCCAATTTTAGTGGCCTAATAAACATTTTGCTCACACAAAAAAATAGTCAAGATTTTGCTCCATCACCTTGCCCAAGGAACAAAGGTGTACTAATTATTGTACATAAAGTTATATCTATCCCCAAAACTTAATTCGCATACAAGACAACTTCTGGCTAGGATGTCATTTAAGAGAAACGATCATTTTATTCCTTAATGTCCTAGCGAGGCGCTTTGAGGATATCAAAACATTCTTGGTTTTGAAGAGGCACACTTATGTAGTATATACCTTTGGTTTTCCGACATAATATAGCTATGAAAATTGCCCTTATGCAAGTGGAATCCAACAAAAATACATTGGACCTCCAAATGTATGACTTTAGGAAGAGATACAATTTCAAGAAGCAATGTTACAAGGTATGACTATCTCATGACATCGATGTCATTATCATGCAAAGTGGAATTTGATCTGACAATAATTATGTAACAATTCCTTTGGATAGGGTGCTATGATCATTTCAATAGCAAAGCCTAAAGCATTTGGGGGATCAAATTTTAATTTTTAGAACAATTGAATCAATCCCTTTAGATGAAGCTAACATGTAGCCTTTACCAATAATGTGATAGTCCACGAGTCCTAACATCAAAGATAAATACATGGAATATGCCCACCGTGTTCAACCTCTCTCCCCACTGCCTAGTCATGTGTTAGTTGTATGAAAACACTCATGTTTGGGTATATGGCTCTATTGAAGAGCTCTCTTCATTTGTAAGTTAACAATAGACAACAAATCGACTTTAGACAAGATTTTTGGTCCCGAATGGTGGGTCTTGTAAAGAGAGTCAAAACATTGGATTTAAAGTTAATTATGAGTGATAAAAAAACTCTTAGTACATTAATAAGATTTGAATAAAGTTCTTTTAAAAGAAAGATAATTAGTATGGATTTCCTAGGTTGGACACAATTTTGACACTAGAACTCCTAAGGCAAGTCATAGCTGCTCGCAACTATATAGAGTTACAAACTTTATTCTCATGGACAACACGAATTCCCTTGCATCATGAATTTGTTGCAAAGACCATCAACAAACTCAACAAACATCAATTGTTAGCACAATCATTAAGGCAAAATACCAAAATCAAGCAATTTTACCTTATTTTAAGTAGCTTGAAATGGCTCCCAACCTCCAAAATACACAATTTGACCGAGTTGAGAGTTGAAATAGCTTTATACCTGCTATATAACACCAATACAACATGTTAGGCCACTTCCCAAAGTTTCATAACACCATTCATCACCATTTCCTTTATAGACCTCTAATTTTCCTTGTAGCCCTGCAAACTGACAAAATTTGATGAAAATCACAAAATAAAGAATTATTCTTCACTGGTAAGATATTTAGGGAACCATTATCCTTCTCTAATTGTTCACAAAGTTTCATGCTTCAGTTTTGAGCCCATGAGTTTTTATTCCTCCTTCACCGTTTTTCACCAGCCCTTCTAATTAACTCTATTTTCACACAAACCATTGTGTCTGGAGAGATCCACGAGATTTCAAGCAAAACTAATGATTGTTTTGGGTACCCATTATCCTCCTCCTGCTTCAGGGTAAATTTCATTGTCTAACTCAAAGTACAACTCTTCCAACTCAAATCACCTTCTTTTGACTAGGTCTCCTAATAGGTCTTGTTAGGGTTTATAAGCACTTCTAGGGTTTATTCACTTGACTGCTGTTTCAACCCCTGAGTTAACTCATTCCACCTATAATACACTTGCTCATGCTCTTCACAATGATCAAACTCTCCACCATCATAAGTCTTACCATATTTCCATGATTTGGCTTCTTACTTGCTCCTTGGTTTGCTCAAACACTACATAGTCCTTATACTCTGTTTTCGAATCCTTTCTTACTCTGACTTTGGCTTTGTCTCATGTCTAATATTTCATCTTCTTTGCACTCTTATCGATATTCAAGTCACTCTTCTCTGATCACCTTCTCCAGCTACTTCCTTCAACCCTCTAAGCTTTTCTTAAGTCCTCTATTGGGACTGTAAAGGTCAGTCCTAAAAATTCCTTATTTGAAGGTTCCTAAAGATCTTCTACTCTCGTATAAAGCTTTGAAACAAGTCTACAACCTTTGTCGACACTTATAGCCAACCCCTTGCTCCTTTCTACCTTGTTAAGACCATAGTAGCTCTAGTTTCAATGTTGATTTCCCAGATTTAACTAGATGACCGAGTACAGGATACTTCTTCTATAACATTTAATGTCCTGAATAATTACTATGTTTCATGAGCCTCTCTCCATCTTTACAATTCCTTTTTCCTTCCATTGACCCACAGAGTTCCTCAAGAATGTTTAAAACCCTGCATGAACAATGATTCTCCAAAGTCTAGCTATAACTGTCACCAAATCTTGTTTGGAACTGAGCACACCTTTCTAGCTTTTATCACGTTCTCCACCTTTTAAACTCTTAAATAAATCATTCCAACCTCTCTCAGGCCTTCTTCTCTTTTGTCAAGAATTCACAGAGTTTCCAAAACATGGAACAAATCCTATTGTTCTAAAGACTCCCTTCGAAGTCTTCAAACTGTTGACTAGGCCCAGTCTAGACCGAGTTTGCAAGTTAGAGCATAAATTCTTCTCCTAACTTTTTGAGACCTCAAAGAAACCCTCTACACTTTGGATCCTCACTTTCCACTAATGTTCAAGTCTTTGAACAATCAAATGCACGGACTGTGTTGTAGATTTTTGCTCCTCACCAACACCTCTATCCACTGTGAAGCTCCTTGATTACTCTACAGACTTCCATGACACTTTTACCAATTTATATTTGGTATGAAAATGCATTATAACAAGGGTTTCAACAACGTTTGTGGTTAAACAGTCAATCAACAAACTATGAGGACAGAGTTACCAAGATGAAAGCTTTACACCACCTCTTATTGGATTGTCAGACTCTCTCTTATCAATCAACCACTATACCAAGTTGCTTACACTAAATCTTAATCCATTAGCATCTCTTCAAGCATTCAAACACAAACAATACAGTTCCTCACCTTTACAATCCACCTTATTTGCTTTCTATGAGAATCTAGTCTTCTCAGGCACACATTGCAGCCAAATTCCTTCTTAAATCCTTCATAAACCTGCATGAATTTTCTTCACTTGTTACAATATGCACATCCCATCTTGAATAAGACTAACTCATTAAAAGCTCATATTTATTCAACTTTTCATGAAGATATGCTCAAGAATGCTTTATTATTTTCAAATCAAATGATTGTTACAACAATTCTTGAGACTTTTCCCCTCTCGAAACCCTATGACAATCCCCACTAATTACACACACACCTTGAACTAAATGCTTCTCAACAAAATGAAGAGAAAAATGGAAAGTAGTTAGGGTTCTACGAACTTAACTATGACTTGTACTAACCATAGGGGTTTAGGATGGCAAGTTAAGATCAAGTAGGTCACTTCACAAGTAAGCACATGTTCCCCGACCCCCTTTCCATCATTTTATTCACCTAAACTAACACCTAATTTTACAACATACCAACATTTCTATTTCAAATTTTTAAATTGTGGTTTGGAGGGAATCCTCCAAGACCACTTATTACATTGTTTAGATAGTCCAAATGGACTAGGAATACTTCAAGACCACCTAAATGGACCCTAGACACCCCTAAACACCTAAGAAAACCAAAATTGAATATTTACAAGATGCTCCTGCATCAAAATTGGTATCACATTTTCACCTTGCAATCATCCTTGCAAAACGTAGAGCTACTGATCTTAACTCTTGATAAAGGATGCATAACGAGTAACTACTAGGATGTTCTGAATTGGGGTCATGGCACATTGGGTCGGTTGGCACATCAAGTCGGTATACTGTCAGCGCAAACTACAAAAATTAGAGCCCCGACATGAGATTAAGTGGTCAAAACTTTGGTCTCTGTAATGCGGTCTTGGAATTAAATCATTCATTTAGTTTCTTCTACATAGGTATATTCTCACAACGACAATTCTAATGCTCATGATTGGCATGGTACTTGAATGTGCGTTTATTGTAAACATGCAAATGAATTCATAGGCCACTTGTTTATGGAATGTCCCTATCATAAAGGATTTGGTAATAAGTGCGATTATATATGTCCACATGTGTCAACCAATGACCTTGTTGGATATGATTTCGAGTGGTCTTCATTATCTTGCTCATTCCAAGCATATCTCCTTCCATGACACCCTAACCTATAGATTTGTTTGTTGGTTCATAAGGTAGGAAAGGAACAAATGAATATTTTATGACATGGAGATCTCACCTGTCGTGCTCATCCAAAGAGCTCTCAATAATGCTAAGAAAGTTTATATCCCACATTGAGCCAAAGTGAATATCTGTTGTCATCATGATGGATCTTACCACAATTTGAATGGGGAAGATTCCATACCATTATAAAATCCCCATCACGACCATTCAACCAAACTCCAATCAAATCCCTACCTCCCTTTCCTTTCACGAATCTTAGTTTTGATAGTTACGGTTTGGGCAATCTAAGAGTTCTTTAGAGCTAGAGGAGTCTTTAGAAATATTAAGGGTCAACTTGAGCTTGCACACAATGCATATACAAGCAGATTTACGATGAATATAACTGCAGTTGAATCGTCAAGCCAAGGCCTTCTTGAAGCCCCACAAGTATCGTTTCCACCGCTTACATACATCGTGGGAGACCCATCTTTACCCAACACTAAATTGGACCAATATGGAGTACATAAGGAATGAAATTCAACGAGGCATGGATCCCTAGGGTGTGACTAGCATAATCTCGTTGCCAACATTATCACCATTCTCTAAGGCTTCCAAAGCAATTGATTTTTAGTCATGTTCATAAAGGATTTATCTCCTTGGGACGACTTCCTCATTTCCCAACCTCATGGCCGCTTTCTAGTTCATTGATATTCCAAGGATTCATTACTTAAATAACATTACATTACACTACATAGGCAACATTTGTAAGGGGACTAGTTCTAAAGGAAGTGCCTATTTAGCTTCTCATTTTAATTACCTTTTGCTTTTAAAGTTCCCTACTCACAGGTTATCACCCACCATCGTCTTTATACCCACAATCTTTATGAACATATTATAATTCACTTGAGGCCATGAATAGTTAGTGGCCCGATTCTCCTCGCATCTTCTAAGGGATATACAGTTATTTAGTCTCATGGATGGGGGACGGTAATTTTAAGGCTGCAAAAAGTTTGTGGATTTTCGAGATGGTGGGGGAGCGGGCGACTATTAAAATAATAGATGCAAATTGATATTTAAAATTTCAAAATACGAATAAATTTTAAAAAATAACTTAATCAAACTAAAAAAATAAGTTGAAATTAAAAGCAATACGCTTCTAAATAAAATCATTGATCCGATCGTCCATGTGATACTATCATAATATGAAATCGTGAATGATACATCAACATGCTAACTCAAAGATGAGAAGAGTACATGATACATCAACCTCGCTAAGTCAAACTCGGTGATGAGAAGAGTTCATGATAATTGATACATCAACATGTTAATGCCCAAACGAAAAGCCTAGTGCACATCTCAAAAATTAGAGGCATCATCTAAGGGAACACTTGCGAAACCACTCATTGTTGGAAATGTTGAACTCATCTTCCTCCCATAGCTAGATACCAATCAACTTTGATCGCACATCCTGTTCCTTGTCAACCTACGTCAAATCCTCATACTATAGATCCCACCATAACAAGATACAAGGAATTATGTACAAGAAGAAGCCTCTCGCTCTGTTAGAGGTAAGTTTGTTTTTCTTAATAGAGCAAATATCTAAAAGAGCATATCCATTGTATGTTGACTAATTCCTCTTTTTAGCAGAGGAACTGGAAATCGAGGAAATGAGGCGAATCGAAAGTGTTTACAAGAATCCTGAGGGCTCATACAGTTGCTACCGGCTACCTCGATTTTAATGTGCCAATGTGAGCTTGTCCACTAGATGAAGCCATGTATCCATCAAGTTCAATAAACTTGAGCCACTCAACTCTGATGTTTGAAGCTTCCTCTAGAGTATGCATTTTCCAAAGCCTTGAATAAACTTTGCTTCACCTCCTCATCATCCAAGGGGACAACTCTATGAGGCCTCTTCACATATTATTTTATATTAATTGCATACGTGGCCATGTTTAAGGGGGTGTTCTACTTCTCTCACCTCTACCTTGAATAATGGGATGAACATGTTGATGGTAGAAGCGTAGGGTGGGGTCCTTCACCCGAATAACGGGCTTCATTTGGCCAAGCATGCTATTGATGCACCGATATATCTTGCTAGGTTGGAGATGCGTAATCCCCATATTTGTTTATGTATAAAATATTCCCTTCTTTGTCTTGGACTCCTAAGAATGACCTCACTCATGTCATGATCATAAGTTGTAGCGGTTCATGTAAGTCAACCATACTCTCTAAGAACATGAAGTAGGATGCAACCTAGGTGTC
Source organism: Taxus wallichiana var. yunnanensis (assembly GCA_018340775.1). Classification (NCBI taxonomy): domain Eukaryota; kingdom Viridiplantae; phylum Streptophyta; class Pinopsida; order Cupressales; family Taxaceae; genus Taxus; species Taxus wallichiana. The sequence continues at coordinate 286,208,810 of CM031242.1, read as the reverse complement.
CACTAGCTTGAGTGATTCCTTCCTAAAAATATGCACAAGAGTGCCGGTTATTTGTGGTGGTTGTAGATGAATATGTGCACCTCCCTAATATCGACCACTACTTTTCCGAACCAATCAATTTTGTCGATGTCCTTCAATGATTTTTTATAGCATGCATGCAACATGGGTCCAAATTATATGCCTATAGGTAGCCTCAACTAGCTTACTTGATGCCCATAACACATAAGTTCTATTTGTGACTAGTATCACATTGGAAGGACCAACCTCCTCAATGACATCTCTCAATATTTGATACTTGAACTCCACATCCTTGCACTTGCCCGAACAATCAACCGCCCGTAAGAAGTAAGATCCATTATGACACCATACAATAATATTGATAAGTTGGCGGTGTCTAATATCTGTCCACCCATTCATTAGAGACCTATGTGGCTCTCATCTCCTTCATCAATAAATTCACCTTGGAATAGTAGTCCAAGACGGTATTCCTTAGTTTCATATCACCAAGGGGCACATAAGATGTTCATGCTTTGGTTATGTTATCTATTTCCTTGTTGTAATAACAAGAGTGAGCAGCATCATTAAATGGAATGCAAGCATAAAATAATACTTTTCCAATGGCATTGTCAATAAATGGTGTTGGGGCCAAAGCATATTTCTTTACCCTGGCGTATATCCTCATTGCAATAACAAGAGTGAGCAATAAGAAGTGGGATGCAAGTGGAAAAGAATAATTTTCCAATGATATTGTTAGAACCTCTCTAACCTTTTAATCATACATGTCAACAACTAGATTGGTGGCCAAAACCTTTCTTTACCCTAGCTTCCACTCCGGTTATCTCAAGCTTGGAATTGTTAGAGCATGAGTGAAAGAACTCCAAGAAGTCCTATGAGAAAGGGGCACAAGTACAATGAATTGCTGGAATGTTGACCGCAACATCTCCATTAAACAACTTGGTAAACTCCACTCTCAACAAGCGTGAGAGGCTTACATGTCCTAACTCTTTTTCCTAGAATATGTAGGAAGTGCGTTTTCACCCTCTATGTCTTCGAACAAATATGACACTTCCGAGTTCCACCCTCTAATGTTTGTTTTGTTGGCATCAAGTATGTGAGCAAAGTATGTCAAAGGTATCTTCTTGTTGAATGGGCCCTTGGCGTATTTGAGCAACATCGTCAAGAAATAGTCAAACTTTTGGGCGCTCACATATGAATTTCTAGTTTTTATTGCCTCTTCCTTTTCTCCTTAGGTCCCCTCACTACCCATTTCATCCATGTGCAAATCAACTTCAAAATCAATATTCAAAGTCATTTCGGGACTAAAGAAAACAAGAAAATAACTCTTTTATGAACAAAAACAAGTTAATCTATATTTATTTTCACCGTGGAAGTTATGATATCAAAGTTAGGTTTAATCTAATTAATTCTTAATTATTATCATAGTTACCTAAGACTTCGAGACGGGGGGACATCAAGACGTAGGGAAGAGGTTTAGGGACGACAAAAATTCTGGATTTTGGGGACGGGGGGACGACTATTAAAATAATATATAAATATTAAAAATATACAATGGGTTCCCTAACCCTGAAAAAAAACATGAAAGGTTATAATTTCAGCACCATAGCCAGTAATGTTACCAAAGGGCCTGTAACATGCCAACATCTCTTTATCATGTCACTTATATGATTATATCCTCGAATTAAAAAAATAGCTTTTTGGAATAGTAGAGGCCATGCAAACTACATGAATAGCCATCCATAGACAAAACCGGCTAAGGTAACTGAAAAACACTAAAAACTTAAATACAAAGTTGGCCTCTAGAACATTCAAATATACCGATAAAGCCTCCAATATCATACAAAAAGAGGTAGAAAAACTTGCATAACAAAATTTCGAAACAAAAGAAATCCTTAAATATGCATGTGAATTTATTGATCCTATCTTTGTGTATAAGAAAGGCTTTAAAATGTAAAATAACAACCTTTAGTTAAAATATCTTCTTTTGGAACCTACATAAAACAACAAAAATCCATTTCTTTGGAAGGCAAGTTTGCATGGGAAAAGGATTAGTTTTCATTTTCCTCTTTTCAAAGTCATAATCATTTATGTTTTTTATATTTTATATTTTTTTGGGACTTTGGGGACTTCAAGACGCCCCCTAGTTATTTTCTAACCGTCTCGGGGACGTCATGGCGTCCCCATTGGAGTCTCCAAAATCTTGAAGCACCGGGATGTCACGGGTGCGTTCCTAAAGTTAGGGATGTCCCTTCATTTTTCCATTTGGGGGTGCGTGGGGGGCGCGTTTTGTCTTTGTCCCCAAGAACTTGGGACATCTTGGACGACTTGGAAATGGGGGGTGCGCGTCCCTGCGTAACACCGATTATTATGTGTGAACATGCATTTGAATAAGAAATACAACAAATACTAATAAATCATTGATTCATAACATATATATTGCAATTCTATTATCTCATACAAGTTCTTGAAAGCTAGATAAAGCTGTGGGTTAGGGTTAGAAAAGATTCCACTTTGTTTACTTGGTTGAGACAAAGTGACAATGATCTTAAAGTGTGTAGGAAGGCTATGCAAAGTGTCTTTGAGCTATCTTGAGAGTCTACAAGTCGAATATGAGAATATGACGAAGATACTGTTTAGGGAAAAGTTACTTGAACGGATTTATCCTATGTAGGGTTTGGTTGAATCTTGCCTCTAGCTCTATGATCTTCCATGTGTGTAGCTTTGTTCCATGTGTTCATAATTTCACGGTCGCAATTGTGCAACAAACTATGTCTTTTTTCCAAACCCTATCTTTTTTTTTTCAAGATCTTGAAAGGGGTTGGTTCAATTAGGTTGAGTTGCCTCTGTAATGCCTACATAAAAAGACCTCAAAGAGGTATCAAACCCTCGTACTTCCCGACCTGATGAATGTGTGCAAGATGTGCAATAACAATGTGTTTTGGCAATGAAGACGCCAATAGTACATGTGACACTTGTTAACAATTATTGGTTAAATATCTAGCTTTATAAAGTGGCCCAGGGCAACAATATATGATGTTTGTAGACTTAGTATTGGGTGATGTTCTTGAGAATGTGATTTAGCAATTGGGTGCTTTGTTGTGATTTCCTAGGTAGTCCCAAAGATGTGAGATAAGAGGCTCTTTGAATGGGTAGGGTAAGTGTGTTCTTATAGGTGGCTGTTGCAAAAGGTTTTTCCACTCAATCGACACTAGGCCGACTAGGCTGACTTGTGAATTTGAAAAAGTGACTTAAGACATTGGTGGAGAATTCTGTCAGCTAAGGACAAATCTGCACAAATGGATTTGTCTATCATGGCCAACTTCGACCTACTAGGGTGCATATTGAATTCTATTACATGGAGATGGTATCCTAAGTTCGAAGATGTGTTCTATATTCAAAAGTGGGGTTTGATAGGTCAATGATGAGTAACAAGTGTGACCTAGTGGCGACGAGTGCTAATTGGGAAAGATACGTATAAGAACTAATCATTTAAGTTCACAATGATTAATTGGTTGAGATAAATGTCAAGGATTAATTGCCAAATGCTATTGGTCCAGATTTAGGGAATGCTATATCTGCCCCCATTTTAATCTAGTAATAGAAAATTGCTCGATTAAAATAAAATAACTTCAAACTTAAACCTCAAATAAGGACAAGGTATGCACAAGATTGGAAGTTGTGTGTTCCCTTCTCCTTTGTGTTTTGCCATACATGCGAACCTATGTGCCACATGCAAAAACATATATTAAAGTCCAACGAGGATACTTGTACAAAATTAATAAATAACATAAACTGAAAGTAAAAAACATGAAACATGTACACCTGTTTGCCCTTGGTGTCATATGTGATGGAAGAGAAATTCAAATATAAAGAACTATAACAATTGAGCCAGTGATGTGAATCCATCTCTAGCAATTGGGCCTGCTAATTGAAGCTCTTTGTAGCAATTTGGCCTGCTAACTGAAACTCTTTGGAATAATTGAGCTTGCTAAGTGAAACCCTCTAACATTTATGCATGCTTAAATGAAATCGTCTAGCAATTGAGCTTAGTAAGTGAAGCCATGTAAATGTCATACTCTATTATATTAGTATGACTGTGTGCATATCATCATATGATGTCATCTAAAGCACCGTATCTGAAATCTACATGAATATGCTAAAAAACCCCACAATATGCGCCCCTTTTGAGACAAGGGATGTTGCAAAGGATCACTCAAATCAAAAGAGAAAATGTTAGTCATGCAAAATTGGATAAATAACATCATTAATGATATAAACCATACATAGCGTATCAACTAACACAGTACGATGTGTATAATTTGTAAGATATAAGCATTTGTAAGCACAATTGTGTGTATAATTTGTAAGATAAAACATTATAAGAAGAAGTGTTTATGTATCATCAAAAGAGTGAAACTTGTCATGACAGTGTTTTAGCAATATTTGACCAGATAACGTAGCAATAATAAGATGAGTAGCATGATCACGACACACGTCTCAACGTGTAATGGACCCATAGTAACCTAAGACACGACATGATACAACATGACATGATAGGTCCATCACAAAGAGACATGACTGAAAAGATGTGACAAACTTGACCGGTGTTAGTTAGTTCATGTGTGTACAAGAACAAGCATGCAACAAACAATGATATAAAACCAAGTGTGTAACAAGCAAATGACATTATTGTGAAATATATGAAACAATGTGTCAATAGTGATCATATCGTGAAGTAAAACAAACAATTTTCACGGAGCAATGTGTAAGAAACAATGATCATATCGGTGAAGATGCTAAAAGCCAATGTGTCAAAAGTGATGTCAACGAGGCAATAATCATATTGGAATTCAACCATGGGTCCCAAAGCCGAAATGCAATCCAACAATGTATGCCAAACAAGTATGCCAATAATCCATTTGTGTTGATCAATGTATACAAGACATTGTGTATAACAAAGCAAAATATTTTGTAAGCTAATTATGTCATAACTATCGAATGTAACGACAATAACACAAACAAGTCAAACAACAACAATAATAATAATTGTTTTATAGTTTGTGATGCCAAGCGGCTTGTTTTTGGGTCTCAGTGCGGGCGGGTGACAAGGTATGGGACTACCTTGTACTCCCAATACGTGAGGCATCTAGCGTGCTTCAAATATGAGGCGTACATACCCTACCCCTTGCAGGATTCAACATTAATAAAGCAATATATGTTGTAAGCTAAGTATGTCATAACTATGTGTATGTAATTGACAATAACACAAACAAGTCAAACAACAATTATAATTATTTTATAGTTTGTGATGCAAGGCGGCGTATTTTCGGGTGTACATGCGGTCGACAAGATATGGGACTATCCCATACTCCCAAAGATGCGCAGGAGGCACTTACGTGTGCTTCAAATACAAGGTGTACATACCCTACCCCCTACGGGATTTGAACTTGTGACCTCTCTTTCAAGAGCACAAGTTCTTCACCATTAGGCCAACTCAGGTGTACAAAGGTTGTTCAATCATATGTTCGCATATGTTAGGGGTTGTTTGATCCTGTCAAAAGATATAACAAGTAATGTGTCGAAGATGTTTGTTCCATTATACAGGTATGGCTAATAAAGGTATGTGCATATAGACAACATTGTTGGTAACAACAACTCGCATGAAATCAAGTATGAGTGCTTCATACTGCATTGCGTTGTTACTCGACCTCGAAGTTAAGGTGAGAAGAGCGGAAATATTTTATCCAAGGCATCGGTAGGAACGCTTCTTGCCGTAACTCCTTGAGGACACTTGGCCTTGTCAAAGTGTAGGGTCTAAGTAGTCTCATGGAGGTCGACAATGGTTTCTTTGATCTCGTGGATTTTAACTCTCTGGTTTTTAGTTGTGGATTTTGGTTCACTTACTTGAGGGTTGGAACCTTGAGATTGGTGGTGAACCGGTGAAAATAGTCTCTAAGGGAAATTGCCATGTCCATGCCCTCAATGGCTAGAACATATTTGTCAAGTAGGACGTCTTGGATATGTTGATTGAATGGGATGGTAGCGAGGCAAGTTGATCAACTATAACTTGCCCTTTTTGATCGCTTTTTGTGTGTCGATACACAAGTAAAACTCCACGAGAAGGGTCATCCATTGTCTAATACAATCCATTGGGAGGAAGGTTATGGATAAGAAGTGATGAATATGATTGGTGTGGATGATTACGTAAGTTTGATTTAACATGGAATGCCAAAGTTTAGCTGTCCAAGAATATATAATTAAGCATGCATGCTCCATGGTGTGTAACACATCTCATAATTGAGGAGTGCGTTGCTAATATAGTAGATGACATGCTCTTTGCTCTCTTGATCTTATTGTGCCAACATTATCCCAATGGATACATGAGTAGATGAGGTATAAAGGATGAGAGGGTGGGTAGGAGCTAGAAGTTGTAATGTTGGAACATAGATTAATGAGTTTTTCATTTGGCTTGTTGGCCGTCCTTATTCCATTCTAACTTAGAACTTTTCTTAAGGAGATAGATGATGGCATAAGTTCGATAGGCGAGCTCGAGGAAAAATTGTCAAATTGCCCTAATATTTACTAAGAAGGTGCAAATGTTAGTTATGGAAGTAGGACAATGCATTTTGAGGATAACTTGTATTTTTGCAGGATCTATGTCAATTCCTCATTTGGATATTAAAAATCCTAAGATCTTGCCTTGGGTGACACACAATATGCACTTCCCGGATTAAGACAAACCTTGTATTTCCAAAGATGCTCATAGGCTTTCTTGAGGTCATGAGCAGGATGTTCTGCAAGTCGGGATTTGAATAAGAGATCATCTACGTAGACTTCAACAATCGATGGATAAGATCATGAAAGATATGGGTCATTGCACATTGATAGGTTTCCCGATGTTTAAACTCGGAAGGGCATCTTCACATAACTATATGTACCTCATTCGATTGTAGAAGTAGTTTTATGTTGATCTTTAGGTGTAATGTAAATTTGGTTTTAGCCTAAGAACCTATCCATAATGAATAACATCTCATATCTTGTTGTAGCATTGACTATGGTGTTAATGGACGACATAGGAGGCTATCCTTAGGAAAAGCTAGGTTAAGGTTGTGAAAATCAATACAAATATGGAAGGTTGTGGTCACTTAAAAAAGTACAATGTTATAGACCCACTCATAATAGTCAACCGATAGGATGAACGTCTAAAAGTTTGATGAATTTCTTGAGATAGAGTTTGGAAATTTAAAGTAGAAATTTTCAAATCTTTTATCGCACAGAGCAATGCTAGGATAATTGACGATGTTATGCACATCAATCTCAAGATCGATTATGAGCATGTGGAAATAACTTTGAGGAAGATCTCCTCATTCTTACAGAGAACCTCAATGTTGTATATGAAGATGAGGGAAGCAATTGCCTATCATAATTATGTGGGAGTTATTATTATTATTTGCGAGTCGAATGTTTACGGTATCTTCTACGAGCAAAGAGTTTAGATCCCGGAAATGATAGGTGGTTTAGGGAATTTGGAGATTTCATTGGTGACAAGGTCAACAATGGCAAAAACATCGTTAAGAGAGGAGGTTTCTTGGTAACGTTACCAAGTTTATGATGCTGGTGATGTAATTGGTCTTCTTGAGCATGAAGTAGCTCGAGGATGGCCACATTGTTATTGAATGAACACGAAGGTACTATAATATTCAACATCAATTTCAAGGTCCACACCTTTTACTGTTACATCATTGCTGGGATTGAATATCCTTGACATCTATGACATGAGCATTGAGATTTTTTTTATTGGCTCGAAAGAAGCAAGAGGATTTTGAATGACATCGACCATGGTGGGAGTAAATTGGTGATGCAATCATTAGAAACAAAATCTAATAGAAGGGTGTCGGGTTTCTTGGGTAGAGGGATGATGCGGTTTGGCAAAGCAAATCATTCAAGAAGGACACTGGTCTTTTCAGTAGCAAGGCCGATATGCTAATAGTGCAAAGGTCTTGTTTCATGTTGACAAACCTTTGAAGGAGATTTTTCGGGAAGCTCAATTTGTTGAAACTCCTTCATTAAAGGATTAACTAGCGCTTCCAATTTGGTGATCGAATGTTGAGGATGTTGATTATAACATTATAATGTATCGCCCATGAAGGTCTTAACAAGTAGTGTGGTAGCTACATAGGTATTGGTGTGGCTCCACTCTTTGTAGAGGTTTCTAAACGCCTTATGATGAAGAACACGGCTAGTTAACTCATTGTAAGAGATAGATGGTGAAATCCCCTCTAAATCCATAAAAGCAATTCAAGGAGCTAGGATTTCATTTTGTATGATTTGAAGGACCTTGTTGTGGATGGGGGTTGGGGTATTGGGTTCCCAAGGCATACACAAGAAACAAAGGTATAGTAATGGGGTTAATAGGCCCTAAAATGATTTGAGAAGGTTAAGATGCCATTTGCAAGATTTGGTTTTGCATTTGGGCCATATTTCGATTAGTTATTGATTGCGTTAAGTCATTTTCCCAACAATTGAACCAACACGATGTTGGTGTCATACGGTGAGATTCGGCTAGAGGGAGAAAGAGGATTTGTAGTTTTATTGATTGGATTTGAAAGTGGATTCATCGGGTTGAAAGGATTAGAGTTAGGATTCAGGGGACTTCTAAGAATGGAAGAAGGATCCCTAATGAAATTATTATCGAGAGTATTTTGAGATTGAAAGGATTTGAAACAGTTTTATGGCAGGTTAACTCCATGGGCATCTTGGTTTGAGGTACTTGGACAAGGGGGCTACCTTGTTAGGAGTGGTTACATCCCTAGTATCTAAGTTGTTAAAGAGAAGCTTGGGATTGAAAAATTTGCATTCAACAATTAGTCTTGGTTGTGATTGTGAAAAAGTGCACCATGAAATGGTTTGTATCATTGGTGGACATGGGAGGGAGAAAGGAGCATCCCATACAAAATCTAAATGGGTTGAGGCTTGCTAGAAAATCCCTAAGAGGTGATGACATGATCATAATATGATTATAATGTGATTTTGAAATAAAGATGGATTTTTGAAAGGTAAGAGATAATAAGAGATTAATAGGAAGAAGACTCAATCAAAAGGGTGTAAGATTCACATAGGGTTCACCAGAATGTATGTAAGTAAAGAATGGTTTAATGGGATAACCTCGTTTGCTTTGGGTAATCCAGACTAGGATAATAAGTTGGCCATTCTAAAGATGTACACAATAAGGTTGTAGGTTGCTAAAGACTTGGACGTAGAAAGACTATAGTCTACAACCTATGAAAGATATAGGGTTCCAAACCCTAGGTCTAGGATAAAGAGTGACGTCTAACTAGATCCCTATAATAAAGTGATAATAAGGAGTTTGTGATATGATCGAGATACTTATCATAGAATTGTAAATATGGATCGATAGGTTGTAAAGCCCAAAGGCTGGATTGTAAGGTAATGACCGATCAATAATAATGCAATAGATTTAAAATATACCTCTCTATTCTAACCTATGCATGACCAATTAAAGAATTGATCAAATCTTAATTAACATAAAGGAAATGAGAGTGTAGAGATACTTAACTTTGTGTAGACAATATTGGCGCATTAACTTCCCCCTAGGGTTAGGAACATCTTATGAGAGAGTTGATGTGGGGGATAAAAATACTTAGAAAAAGACCTAGATAATCCACTTGTTAAAGAGTTCAACAACTCAAAAGGTTGGATGCATCATGGAAAGTGCAACTCCTATGCTTGGGAATCCTAAGTACCCAATGCTCCAAGTGTAGATTCCAAAAGATAAGCAAGACTAACTTCAATGTCATTAATAACATAAGATCAGATTTGACAGCACAAATAGACTGAATGACTCAAATGCCACGTATATATAGTGGTCATGATTTAACATTGATGTTTCTTATAGATGATGACATTGGCTGTGGTCGATGCAGTCTACTATCAGAAATAAAAGCTAGACAACATTGACCATGATTAATGTTGTCAGCTAGGGGTAATGTGTTATTTTAGAGTCCTAGAAAGAAGTTTGGGAGGATGGAGGAAGATGTTGGAGCTGTTAAAAGGTGATATTATGAAGGTATGTATGTGCTGTAAGTAGATATGGAGATGACCGTAAGAGGATAACAAGGCGATGTTGTAGAATAACTGTAAAATGACTACTGTAAGGCTATAAAAGGTATCTAATTTATTATAACATGGACTGCACATCAAGGCCCTCTCACAAGTACCAATGCCAATCAGTCCAATCTAACTGTTTTTGGTTTCCCTTGCACCCGACAATATTCCCAAGGACATCGCTTCAGTGAAGCCAATACGCCACTAGTGCCTGCAAAGAGCAAAAGTTAGAAAGAGTGAAAATTTAGGTTTATACATTAACTACTGAGAGATGTATTTCTAAGAAGTACAATGGAACTAAGACTTCATAAAGCCCTTTCCAATGTCATAGGCACAAGATACTACAAAATTATACTAGGGAGGCTTGAGTAAGTGACTTTTAGGGTTAAAGTTACTTGATACTAGGGAATCTTAATTATTTTCAGTGTTCTAGATATAATAAAACTTTTACAAGTGACTGCAAGATGACCTCAGCTGTAAACACGAATAATATTGCAGTTTTAAAGGAAAGAATTTAGGTTGGTATGATTTTTTTTCTTTCTATAGATGTATGATTTTGAAAACATGTAAATGTTTATGGAAAGTATATGATCTCTGGTATTTTGTCAATTCATTCCGAAGTTACTAGTTTTGACAAATAGTTTTTATCCTTACATTCTCTTGAAAGCAACTTATGTGTTTAAGAAAATTTGGAATGATATTGGGCGTGCAATAGAGTTGGTTCTCTGTTACTTGTCTAGTCCCTTGGATTAATAATGAATTGGGGTGTTGTCGCAAAGCTAGTTTTTGAAATACTAGTGCTGACATTTAAAGTGGAAATGAGTAACTTTGTATGGTTCTTGTAGAGATAAAGAACTAGCAGCGGTTAACATTAATGCAACGGATGTCGACATAATTGCAAATGAGCTAGAGGTTTGATCAATAACTTTACATGCATGCCGATTTTTTATATCATAAAGGTCTTTATGGAATTTGTCTTACTAATTATGTACAATAAGTGAGGTATTTTGATTAAGTTGTGATTTGTGTTTCCAGTTGGACAAGAAAGTAGCAGAAACAAAACTTAGGGAGCATAAGGGTGACACTATTGAAGCTATACGGTCTTTTCTTCATTTATAATCTGGCACATCAACTTTTAATTAAGGCTTCGAGCTTCATGTTTTTGCTCCTATTCTATCCAACTTGCTGTCAATTAGTTGTTTTCCTCTAAACCTGCAAATGTAAGGGGCTCACAATGTAACTATTTTGGTGCGTTGCAAGTATATTACAGCGGTGGTTGATTTCATAGAGTAATCCATCTTGGCAATATGAGATTTTGTTTGGTTTATATTGCACATTGGATAAGTTTAAATATTTTGGCAGTATCTTGATATATTGGTTTTTATTATGCACTACAAGGCTTGGGCTTTTGTTCAAAGGTTTTGATTAACATCAATGGCGATTCAAATCTTTGTTTGGAGGAGCTCCCATACTATTTTATACTGATATTTGAAAAGTATTAAACATTTAACAATTAAAAGGAAAATATTAACAATAATAATAGGTATGTGGATTTGGTTATTACGAGTAGTTTATGTATGATACAATTTGGGAAAAAATATGTATATGGGCTAAGGAGGTCTATAAATAATCTATTCAGATCTATATAGATCTGAATAGGAACCATATCAAAGGTGTAAGGGTGGTGGATCTTGAAGGTAATAATCCACTCTCTATCAAAGGTGCAAGGCCCCTAAGCCTAGATCTAGGATAGGGGATGATGTCTTACTAGTATCTTGATTGTATGAAGATCAAAAATGCGTAGAGTGCACACACGCACACCGACATGCACCCACACGCGCACACACACACACACACATGCACACGCACACATGCACACGCACACATGCACACGCACACATACACACACATACACGGATGCACATGCACACACATGCACACACACATACCCACACACACACACACACACACACGCACGTGCGCGCCAAGCACACACACACATGCGCAGCACGCACGCGCACACACATGCCCACGGACACTCACACGCGCGCACACACCCACGCATACACAAACACACATGCACACGTGCACGCATGCGCATTACACACGCACGTGCACACACCGTGCGTGTGCACACACACACACGCCCACGCCACACACACACACACACACACACACACACACACACACACACACGCACACCCATGTACCCACACACACCCACACACACACATAAGCTAGGGTTGTAAACATGGATTATAGAGATTAGTAGGTTGTAATGCTCAAAGTACAAATGTAAGTGAACGGAAAAGAGGTTAGAGATGCATTTATGAAGACAATGTTGGTAATTTAGCCCTCCAAGGTTTGTAGCATTTTATGAGAGAGTGGATGTGGGGGACCATAAGACAAATAAGAGGAATAACCAAGTAAACCATAGTTGATAACACTAAAGATTCGTTAGATGTTATTGACACAACTCATATTTTGAGCATTCTAGATGGAATATTGTAAAGATGCACCTCTAAAAGTAAACACAACTAACTCTTAAATCTTTAAGACCTTAAGAGCAACTTAGTGAACACAAGCGAGTGATAGATGATGATGATTCAATATGTTAAATGCTCTTGGATGACACTCATATAAAGGACTTATGATTAGTCATTATAGTTCCCTATAGTCAACAAAATAAAAGCGTGGTCGATACAATTGACAAGAAAATAAAGTTGACGATATCTACCATAATTGATGCTTTTGACTCTAGGTAATAACATTTTATGGGGTCTTAGGGGAAGGCTCTGCGGAGGTGCAAGAAGTACTCGGGGCTAATAAAGAGTGACATGATGGAGATATGAATGTATTGCAAGTAGATATGTAGGTGATCATACGAGGATAGTAAGGTAACATTATAAGAGGATGCAAAACGATGATTAGGAGATATAAATGATGAGGTATCTAAGGTATCATAGACTACACATCAAAGATCTCTCACAGGTACCGCCAACCATTCTGATTGTTTTTTTTTTATCTCCCCCTCTTGGTAATGCATAACTTTAGGGTGGTTATTATGCCAACGATCCTTGTTAAGAGAAATAGTTAATACGATTCACTAAATATGTAAGGTGTCTATTCTATGTTAGCTAAAATTATCATTATGATTACTTTCTCTCTTTCTTCAATAATATAGGTTATAGGTAGAGGACCATTATAGGGCCAATACATAAGTCAAATGTATAGAGTAGGGGCATACTAGTTTTGATCTAGAAGACAATAATCCTCACTTGTATCAAAGCCGCATGGTTGCAAAGCCTATGACTCAAATATGGGGATGAGGTCTTACCACAATGCTTATGGTTGTAAGATAATAAGCAGTAGATAAACTAAAGGTTGTAAGATAATAAGCAAAGAGATAAACTAAAGGTTGTGAGATAATAAACAATAGATAAACCAAGGGTTGTAATTCCATTTGACATTAACCATGTGTTCTAACAAAATATTAATGTAATAAAAAAGATATTCTACACCATCATAGTTTGATACATGTCATAAGTAGAGTACTTAAGTAGACCAAAGTTGGGGACTTTAAAGATTAAGGTAAACCTTGTTGGTGCAACTTTTACTCCCGACGCTCTTAGTAATGCAATGGTCCAATTATGATCTTGTATAAGTTCCACTGATACATTAAACCTATTAAACCCTTAAGGGGAGATTTGGGAATGAAGGGAGTGTGGATTATGTGATGGTACTTTTGAGAATGTCAACAATGATGCATATTTATAGGAGAACATACCTTGAAGCCACTAATCAACATAGTCGATGACATCTACCATTGTCGATGAAGTCACTAGAAATAAATGTGTACGAGATTGTGTTGACCATGGTTGATGTTAGTGGCTACATGTAGTCCATAAAAGATAAAAGGGGAGGAATGAGAATGGAGTTTGAACAAACATGAGGAGAGAATTGTGGGAGAGCAAACATGAGGAGAGAGAATGGAGGCAAAGGAAACACTTTGGAAGGGTATGAAGGGGATTTGAAGGTGATATTGAGTAGGTATAGGAGGATGATGTGAAAGTGGTAGAATAAAGGACATCAAGTGGTCTAAAAAGTGGTAGTAAGAAGGCAACTATGACAATTTACAACAATGCCATGACGATATTTGACTAGGTACTTCTAACCAACATAGACTTAGCTTCGGTATGCCCCTTAAGACGTACTCTCAAGGAGAGTAATGTGCTAACAACTTGCAAAGAGAAATTGTTAGTAAGTTCGAAAGATAAGTTGTATTCATATACCAACCAAAGATCATCTTGTGTCACAAAGTGTGAGATGATCTTGGGGAAAGAACAATAGTACGCCAAAATAAAGGAAATGATTGTAAATGAAAGATTGAATAAGAACTCAAACCAAATGAAATATGCTTACCTTGACTTATCTTTCCGTGAAAGTGAACACATTATATATGATCCCAAGAGTGAAGGGCACAATCTACTCGGGAACCCTAAAGATTCAAGATTAAAACAATGTAACAATGTAACAATGCATAAACAAACACAAAATAAGTATACGCAACTTTAAAGAGAGCTCAAAAAAGGTGCTAGGAAAAGTCTAGAAAAGTAGGCTAGGCTAGGTTTGGATAGCTTATATAGGATTGTAAAGAATGGTAGCAAAGATAGATGCTAAGAAAAAAACAAGGTTAGGTTCGGATAGCCTAGAAAATGTTGTAAGGTGCATATATGTGAGTCAAAGCTGGTATGGTATTGCAGGCTTGAAAAGTTAGAAAATATAAGTAGATGAATAGGGCAAGTTCATGTCTATATTTGGTATGAGGAGAGACTAATTTAGGTATGGGAAATAAAGAAAACATAATGAGGAACATATATGGGAAATAATGAACTAATCTATCATGTTTGGAAAGTTAGAATTATAATTTAGATATGACTAGGAAAGGTTTAGACAAATTATGAAGAAAGCTAAATGTCCAGAAATCGAGAATGTATCATAAAGTGTGTAGATGGGGAATAAGCAACCAATTTAGCGAGTCTTGGAAAGTGAAGAAAAACATGGTAAAAGAATTAGGATAGATCCAAACAAGCCTCATAAGGAAAGGCTAAGTTGGGTCCACAAAACCTAGAAAATGTCATAAGGTGTATAAACCGATGAAGGTAAATTGGTGTAATAGACCTATAAAAGTGAATGTAGATAATAAGGTGACAATAGGACTAGGCCATGTTTAAATAGCTTAAGAGGAGAAACTCAATCAAGCCTAAATAACCTATGCACATGTAGGCAAATTTAAATGGATCTAGCAAGTGTATATTAAATAAATCATTAGCATGTAACAATTGAGTCTCAAACATAACTACGAAGAGATACGAGGAAGAAGGTAACGATGATAGAGAGATAACATCCTGAAAGCCCAAAGATGTAGAAGATACTTAAGTAGGGGTAGTTTACGGAAAGATCTTAAGCCCTAATGGTTTTGTTGTCATGTTAAATGTCTAGCATGCAAAATTTAAAATTTTGGTCATGATAACTAAACCCACACTTGAAATTCCCTTTTTCGGTCAATGTAAACCTTTCCTCTGGGCAACATTTCAACTATCACCCTCATTATGGTCGAGAGGAACGTGTTAACATGATTTTCAAGTGTAACAATTGAGTCTCAAACATAACTACGAAGAGATACGAGGAAGAAGGTAACGATGATAGAGAGATAACATCCTGAAAGCCCAAAGATGTAGAAGATACTTAAGTAGGGGTAGTTTACGGGAAAGATCTTAAGCCCTAATGGTTTTGTTGTCATGTTAAATGTCTAGCATGCAAAATTTAAAATTTTGGTCATGATAACTAAACCCACACTTGAAATTCCCTTTTTCGGTCAATGTAAACCTTTCCTCTGGGCAACATTTCAACTATCACCCTCATTATGGTCGAGAGGAACGTGTTAACATGATTTTCAAGTGTGTTTCATGTGCAGAGATGTGTACCTAGCTTGATTCATGAGGGTACTTAGACCTAAGAAAGAACAATGCTCCATGAGGCTTCAAAAGGACTATTTTTTGTCTTCTTATCATATGAGGATATCCTCCGAAGCTAATTGCAAGGGCACAACCCATCGGGAGGTTGTGCGAGGACAATAATAAGATGATCCAAGGTAATTTGGTAAGTTTTTGTTCAACAATGAGAGATTGGGAAAATTTCAAGCAAAACCAGTCTTTTTGGTCAAGGCACTTTGGGAAATACGTGTTTCAAAATAGATAGACACCTTTTAAAAGGGTCTTGGAAGCATCGGGAGGTCTTGGGAAGCCATATCACATGCATTGGAAAGACGACAAAGCCCAATTCATGGTGCAATAATCAAGATAGAATTTTGGGAGTATAAAAATGCAGAAACTTGTTCATGAATGCAACACAAGAGTCTCTCTACAAGGTGGAACTTGCTCAAAGGGGTTTAGACACTTCAGGAAGAGTTAGGAGCCTAACCAAAGCTCAAAGTGGAGTACATTGGACCCTCCTCATAGTACATGTGTTGGATTTTATCATACTCATTTTGGACCCTAGTGGAAACTCAATTTCTTGGTGTACACACATGGGCAAAAACTGAAAGTGTACTGAAAAGGAAAATTAAAAGCCGAATGAGGTCTTGAAAATGGTGGGAATGGACTCAGTGGGTCCTTTGGAATCAAAATCATATAAGGTTGGCCCTCCGAACTCCATGTATTGATCTCGAGCATGAAAATCCATTCCTTAGTCTATTTTCACGTTGAGTTTGATGACATCAACACAACCAATCAACTTTGAGCGGAGTTTTGGAGCTTGGATGTCCCTTGTCCCTTTTTCCCTTGGTGCAAGGGGACATGGGGGACACCAAAGTGCGCTACCCCATTGAGTGTTATGTTTTGTCACTTAAGTGACAACTTAAGGTGTTAGAAACATGTTATAAACTCACCATAAGTTGGATTTTGACCTTGTTTTCACGAAAATAGACCATATTTGCACTTTTTCACCCATGATGTCGCTTTATTTTTATTCCATGAGCCAAGGGGACATGAGGGACACCAAAATGTGCTCCCCCATCCTTGGCTAAGTTTTATCACTCAAAATCACAACCCGAGGTGTTAGAAAAGTGTTTTCAACTCACAAGTTTGGCCCCATCCTCATGAAGCAAGCACCCATGGTGCACTTTGGAGGGTGATGTCCCTTTGTCCCTTATTTTTAGGGTGCAACCACACATCCAACCCTTACCTGACCCGAGTTGAGCTTGTTTGGGTTTAATGTGAGTTAAGGTGTGCAAATGAGAGGGAAAACAAATTTGAAAGAGGGAAAATAATTTAAATGCAACACTTAACCATTTTGAGCCTCATTTGTGTTATTTTCTCTCCTTCATTACTACTTGTATGCTTTGCCAAAATTTCTTCAAACATCCTCCATGCCAAAACCCTTTTTGCTCATATCTCCCAAATCCCATGTCTGATTGCCATGAGATTTTAATTGTAGCTTCCTTGAAAAAATGCCTTTAAGAAGAGTATTTGCATGCCTCCATTGATGCTCGTATCGTTTTCTACAACCATTTGAAATATTCAACCATAAAAACTCATTTTTACATCTACGAAAAAACCCAATGATTGAAATGCTTTGAAATTTGGAGTTAAGCTTCACATTACAAAATAGAAACCTTTGAGACCACTTTCGTTCCGTTCTAACACTGGGAAGACACATTTCTTAAAATAGTAAGCCTTCGTAAGCCTCACTTCCTATAAATAATAAGTGCTGCAAATAATTCATTTTCGAGTTGCCATTGCCTTTTGAACATCAATTGAATTGAAAAGTGCCAAATTAAGCAACTAATAACTAAAATGGACTTATTAAAATAAAACTTACTAAAAATAGTAAGTGTCAGGATATTGGTTAAGAAACAAGGATGCCAAGCCTCTCATGCTAAAGAAAGAGAAACCAAATAACTTTGAAACAATTTCAAAATCATATTTGGTGAACAACAATACAATTTTGACAATCCTCATTCTGAATGGTCTTTCTCAATTCTTGCAAATCCTCGTCTGTATCAATGTGGTGATCACCTCTCAGGAGCTTGCATCACAGGAATGGATATGGAAAAGTTCATACTTGTAGAGGATCGACATGATTGAATTATGGCTCAAGCAAAACGGAAGCCCTCTTGATTGCCTAAAATTGGTCTCGAGTTATACCCATCTCATTAGATGGATTGATTAAAAGTGGAAAGCATTCTTCATCCGGTCTCTCTCCTCCACCCATATCGGATACAAGGATTTAGTATTATACTTCACCATGTCTTGCAGTTCACCATGGTCATTTGGTGATAAGATCACCAAGATCACCCCGTGCGAGCAAGTTGTCTCATTGTACAACAGGTGCATCAAATGCAAGAAAAGTTAAAGAGACATGGAGATGTTTCAAAGATTGGAAAGTTGGTTCAAGTGGAAAATGGATTTTCTTTTGGTTTCGGTGGTGTAATGATCAAGGGCTTCTCGCTCCTTCCCTTAGGGTGGCTAAGCGGGCTACATAAGTTCATCATTCAGAGGAGTCCCCAAAGAGGAGGTTTGTGAAAGACTGAGTGCACTAAAAGGCTTCATTAAGTTCAGGAAGTGGTCAAAAGATTAGAAGTTCACCTTTGTGTTAGAAGCCCAATGGAATGAGAGTGGGGGTGAATCAGTTCTTACAAAATTAATTCAATTTCAGATTGCTTACATAAATCATTAACCAATTATCCAACCATTAATGTGTGCACAATATCAAATACCATACATGCAATCAACCATGAACAAGGAAATCAACACCATAACACAAGATATAAGTGGGAAACCCTCATGGGGAATAAAACCCATTAAAACACAATCTTATATTGGTCTGTTTCAAATTTAGTGAAGCACCAACCCCACAAGGAGCACCAAACCCTAGTTTAGTAGAGCTACAACCCTACAAGGAGCACCAACCCCTAGTTTTTTGTAGCACCAACTCCACAAGGAGGCTGCAACCCCCTAAGATGATCAAAAACCCACTCAACCACCTTGTAATGTGTATATATGGTATTTGTTGCTGCCATAACTGATGGAGATCACAAATTCAACTCACACTCCTTCAAACCATTGCTCAAACCCTAGGTCTTCAAGTTGTACAAACTTGCACCTTCTTCACTTCTCGAAGCTTCAAATTCTTACACAAAAAGTTATTGTCATTCTTACACCTATCACACACTTTCTCCTATCAAAACATGCCTTTGTACATGCAAAACTCTCACACCTAGGTCGCACTTTTCACATACACTCAACAAGTTGCAAATTGCACCAACTCCACTTTTATAAGTTCTTCTTGATTCAAATTCAAAAGTGGTCAGTTTCCATCCTTTAGTTTGACCATATAATCATAATAAAATCCCATATAAATCACCACATGATCCACATATAATCCATGTAGGTCGCCATGTCAAAAACCATCAAACTTGCACAAAAAAATCCTCAAATGCCCATCACTAGAATGAGAAAAATCTCATCATGCCAAAAATATTTTTAGTCAATCTCCAAAATTCACCACATGTAATATGACATTTAAACATCATCCATTGTTGCAATTTTAATTTAACCAATCAAATCATTTCATTTAATGGGCCTCTTGACTCATTACCTTCACAAAAACAACGATTTCTAACAACGTCATTTTACATTTGGGCATCAAGCACACCGGGGGCACATCAACTATGGCATGTGACCACTCAACGGAAATCCCATAACATGTAGAACACTTATAAACAAGTTAGACATCATGAAACATCTATATACTCAAACCACATCAATTTTTTTCACCAAAATAGGATGCCCAAAACCAATTTTGCAAACTCAACTAGTTTGCACCCTTGTTGACACTTTAAAGACTTCTAAATGGATCCAATGGAAGCCAAATTCATCCGTCTTCACATTCCAGGTGATATCAAACATCAACTCATCCATTTGATGCATCCACCAACTTATTTTCTCAAAGAAAAAACAGTCCTGTCCTAAAAACAAGAAACCTTATTGCTAATAAGTTGACATGGAAACCACATTAAATCAACTCATCATGAAACCAAACTTATACCCCCGAAATATCTCGAATCATCTTTCCAGAATATATTGGAACTCCTTCCAACTCCAAGTGGAAGGCCTTCAACTAAGCTCATCTTTGCAAACTTCTTGAAACTGCCCCAAAACTGCCCTTTGACCAGTCAACATAAATGAAGCATACTTGACCATTTAAATGTATCACCATGACCTAAAAACATCATGGAAAACAAGAAAAACTCACATACTCACCATAATAATCATTCGTTTGCAACTTCTTAGGAAAATCTTGTCCCAAATTGAACTTCAGAAACATGCCTATTCGAGTGGGGTCCACTCATCACCATAAGCTCTACCATACCTTTCTAAAAACTTGTAAGATTCCTCTACATGATAAAATCATCAGCCATGCACTAGCAAGAAAATTTGGCCACTTAGGAGAATTTTCTCTCCTACTGCTTTTGAGCTAGGGTTTGAAACACATAAGTAGCTATTTACCTTCTTAACATTCGTTCATAAAAACATGAAAATGAAATGACATCATTATTTTTGTGA
Source organism: Taxus wallichiana var. yunnanensis (assembly GCA_018340775.1). Taxonomy (NCBI): domain Eukaryota; kingdom Viridiplantae; phylum Streptophyta; class Pinopsida; order Cupressales; family Taxaceae; genus Taxus; species Taxus wallichiana. Next base: position 286,188,039 of record CM031242.1, on the reverse strand, counting down.
AACCTTATATAATAAATGTATAAACATCTCTTAAAGACACAAGGTCCCATGAAAACACAATATTCGGGGTGAGCATCGGAAGATCCATTCGAGTTGGAAATGACCTCCTTCTTGACCACGTTTCACTAAAACCGACATAACTTGCAAAATACTCATCATAGAAATGTGAAATTTTTCCCATAACATAATGACACATTATAATAACATCTCCAATCATTGGCATAGCTCGAGTTAGCTCTCTATCTCTCTGACCCATCTCATTTGCATAGCTAGCCCTTAGGGTTTTACCATTGTCTAGGCTAGGGTCAACTGAAACAACATCATAAATCATCATAGAAACTCTCCAAAAGGCCCTAACATACATATTACATCATGAATCAACTTCTTACATGCATCCATGAGCTCACATGACTCCAAAACTCATCCTCATACCTTTTAACAACCATACCTGGTCCAAATGAGCACTTGAAACTTGGTCTTCAACCTTTACATCACGAATCAACCGCTTACATACATCTATGAGCTCACGGGACTCCAAAATCATCCTCATAACTTTTAATAGCCATACTAGGTCCAAATGAACACTTGAAACTTGGTATTCAACTTGTATCCGCACCTTGAAGATCAGTGAGTACTTAAGCACTCCCAAAACATTCTCTCCATGCTATCAACATGCTCCTCAATCCACAAGAAGATCTAAGCGCCTTGCACCAACACCTAGGCTAGCTAGGTCACTTGAATAGGCTTGCAAGAACAAACAATTCTCATTGAATCAACATATGCAACCAAGAACATACGAATCTCCATGTCATCATCACTCTCGTTATTATCTTACCTACTCCATCATCGATTTGTCATTAAAGGGTTTTGCATCAATGAAAACACCTAAACCAAAACATGCCAACAATTTCCCCCTTTGTCATTGATGGAAAAACACCTGAACTTCTCCCCTTTTTACATTAATGACAAAGGCATACCTGTACCTACATATTCTTCACCTTTTTTAGTTTTAAAGGGTTGCCATTTGGTTGGAAACAACAACCAAAGTCTTCATTCTAGCTCACAAAGAAACCATCTCTCTCAAAAATCTAAATCTTGACCAAAAACCATAGAACTCCCCCTTTGAAAAGCACATACACCATCTAAACATGCCAATAATAATGAAAAAAATGTCATCATACCTCTGCTTTATGCTATAACACCATCATCCATCTTCTTATCATGGAAAACTTGACATTTCACCTCCAAATGTATTTTTGCCTTGAGAGACCATTGTATAGCTTATAATGAGACTTAAGACACTCCATGTTTTTGACTTAGATTTTACTCCTTGAGATATCACAGACCCCTATACTAGACAACAATACTTAGTCACAGACTCAGATTACAAGAAGACTCTTCATATAGATGCCATGACAAAATAAACCTCCTTTGGGACATCAACCCGAGTCTTATACTCACTAAATACTCCTAGACAGATAACTTCACCGTAACATTGCAAACTCAAACCTCAAGAACATAGACAACTACACCGAAAGACCACTATACAAATATCTTGAGTTTCACAACATGATTGACCTTATTGAACCATAAGAACATGCTAAATGACTTGAAGTGACATACCTTGACATCATGGAGGATACATACATACCAAGACAACTCTCACTCACTTTAATGCTTCATATGAATTGTTATAACTCTAAGACGCATAATAAAGACATTTGAACACCATGAAGACCTAAAAGAAGGTCTTTAAGAGGTACCAAGCCCTATTAGACACTTGGAGAACACCTTCTTCTTGCTTCTTATCAAAGTTCTCGAATCATACCTTGCCTTCCATCAATATTTGTTCTTGATGAGACACCATTACTCCCACATTCTTCCTTGATTTTTAGCTTGCATTCTTGACCCATGAAAGCTACCTCCTTGCACTCTAGGACCTTGAACTCTTTGATTTTTTCTTGAGAAACCATGATAACAGTTCCTTGCAACATGACCAACTCCATTACAGTTGTAACATACCACAAAACTCTTTCCTTTGTAGCCCTCAACATGACTAGATGAATCATGCAAACAAATTTGAGTAGTATGACCTACCTCATTACACTTGTGTAGGTCTCCTTTCCTTCCTTGGTGCTTGATTCACCTGCTTCTTTGCTTGAAACTAGGTCTACTTGATTCACTTCTTTGTCCATGAATTCAACTTTGAAGCCTAAACAATCTCTATCACATGCTACTTTGTGATTTCTTAAGAGATCATCAAGAACCTTGGAAATTTCTTGAAATTTATGATATTACTTTACCTTACTTGTTGCATCGATAACTCCTTGAATAGAATAACTTCTTCCTCCTTAGATTGCAAGCTAAGAGTCATAGTCCTCATTTGCATCTCTAACTTTCTTATAGTTTGACTAAGATTCTCATTAATAGCCCAATGCTTCCCTTCTAGCTCCGAATCCTTGCTTCATATTCCTTGACCTGTGATTTAAATTTCTCATTGTCTCTTTCAACATGCTTTAATTTTGACTGAACAAAAACCAATTCAGTCATAATATCATCTTCTTCTCCTTCAAAACCTTTGCAAGAATCTGACAAAAACTCACCCATCAATGAAGAATCACCACTAGTGGATCTCATAGCTTCTTTTGTCATGAAAAGAACCTCATCACCTACATCTTTGTGATCATATTCAAACTTAGAATCAAATCCATCATCTTCACTACTTAATTTATAGGAAAAGGCCTCTTCCTTGGTGTAAAAACTCTTCTTACCTTTCTTCTTATAGTCAACCTTCTTGAATTCTTTCTTCTCTTTACCATACTTCTGATTTTTCTTCTCATGATCACTTTCATGATCATCATTCCCCTTCTTATCATGTCTATGAGGACACTTAGCAACAAAGTGACATACCTTACCACAAATGAAGCATTCAAAAGGATGTTTTCCTTTGTACTTACTAGTTCCATCATGTAGTCGTCTATGACCATAGAAAATAGTTCTTCATCACCTAACTCATGAGAAATGTGATCAACTTTGGTCATACTATCCTTTCTCATCTTCTCAACTTTGAAAGCTATCTCTTTCTTGGCTGGTTTGGAGTCAACCACCCTCATCTCATACAGTCAAAGTACCATGTAGATAATCCATCTTGAGGAAGTCAAATCCTTGGCTTCTTCTATGAAAGATACTTTAGAATCAAACCTAGGAGTTAGTGATCTCAAAATCTTTTGAAAACTACTTCAAATATTTTCTTGAGCCTTTCATGCTATTGACAACCTTGGCAACTCTAAGTAGATATGCAACAATGGACTCATCATCATTCATCTTGAGACTCTCAAACTGATTTCTAAAAGTTTGAAGCTTATAAATTCTTACCTTTGAATCACCTTCATACAAGACTTGTATTTCTCCGATGCTTCTTTTGTTGAATTTCAATGCATTACCTTTCTAACTAAGATTCTCCAAGACCACACATGCTAACACTATAAGCCTTTGAATTATCATCACATGCCTTCTTCTCTCTGATAGTAGCGGGTGGAGTAAGTAACAATAAAGTAACCATCTTCCAAAAATTTCCAAACATGAAACCTTAGAGACATGATATAAGTCTTCATCCTCAGACTCCAAAAAAACATAGTTTGTTCCATTAAACAATGGTGCCTTCTTTGGTAGAGAAACCACTCCACCGACTTGCCATTTTTGTGCTTCTAGAATCTCCTTTCAAGTGATGAAACTTCTCCAAAAGAACCTTCTCTGATACCAATTGTTAGAATCATAATGGATTGAGAGGGGGGGTGAATTGGACCTTAAAAAATTAATTCAATTTCATATTGCTTACATAAATCATTAGCTAATTATCCAACCATTAATGTGTGCACAATATCAAATACCATACATGCAATCAACCATGAACATGGAAATACACACCATAACACAAGATGTAAGTGGGAAACCCTCATGGGGAAGAAAATCCACTGAAACAAAATCTTATATTGATATGTTTCAAATTTAATGAGGCACCAACCCCATAAGGAGCACCAACCCCTAGTTTAGTAGAGATATAACCCTACACGAAGCATCAACCACTATTTTTTTGAAACACCAACTACACAAGGAGGCTCTGACCCCCAGAGATGATCAGCAACCACTCAACCACCTCACAATGAATATCTCTAATTTATGTCTTCGCCAAAACTAATGGAGATCAAAATTTAGCACACACTCCTTCAAACCCTTTTTCAAACCCTAGGCTTTCACCTTACACAAACTTACACCTTCTTCACTTCTCAAAGCTTAAAATCCTTGCACACACACACACACACACACACACACACACACACACACACACACACACACACACACACACGAAACACACACTCACACACTTGGTGTCATTATTAAATCTTTCACACACTTTTTCAGCTATCAAAACATTCCTTTGTACCTACAAAACTCTCACACCTAGGTCACATTTTTCACATACACTCAACTAGTTACAAATTGCACCCAAAACTTCACTTTTATAACCTCTTCTTGATTCAAATTCAAAAGAGGCCAGTTTCCCTCCTTTATTTTGACCACATCATCTTAAAAACATCCCATATGAATCACCACAATAGTCACATATGACCCATGTAGTTCGGCCATCCCAAAACCATCCAACTTGCACAAAAATACTCAAATCCCCATCACTAGAATGACAAAAATCCCCTCATGCCAAAACGATTTTTATTTAAGCTCTAAAATTTACCACACATGTGTAATATGAAATTTAAAAATCATCCATGGCCGCACTTTTAATTTAACCAATCAAATCATTTCATTTAATGGGCCCACTGGATCATTACCTTCACAAAACAACTGTTTCTAAGAACCTGATTTTACCTTTAGGCCTTAATCACACATAAGAACACCTCAACTATTTTTGTGATGACTCAATGGAAATAATGAAGCTATAGAACACTTATAGGAATGTTGTAGTATTTTTCTCGTTCGATTCAAATTAATGAGTTAGCTACTAAAGAAAGTACACAACTCAAAACATGGAGGGTTTCAGTACCTCAAATGCGGTGTGATGGATACGGGCACAAAATGAATGATGGATCCTTGTTGTAGTTAACTGTAAATAATATAAAATGAAAGGACATTGAATAGATAGATTTATGCGAGAGGTTACTCGAACAATGCCGACTCCAAGAAGTGATTAGCTTCTTTTCATGGATGTCATCCCCTGTGCATTTAGAAAGAGTGAAATAAAGAAAGAAAAACAGATAGCATGGAGAGACATGAATATACTGAATCTAAGAAATGATTAAAATTTATCTAGAAGTTAATATGATTGGAATAACAGTAAATTAAAGGTTACCTGGTGCTGAGTCGCATTTACGACCCATGTGAATGGCAGTGTAGGTTAACGCCATCGGATCTGATGAAAGGAACCTACAACAAACCTGCAAGCTCCTCTGTGACTAGATATGGATTTAGAAGATGGGTTGAGTCAATGCCAATTGGACAAGGTTGATGCCTATGGGGAATGAGACGATGCCGATCGAGACTAGGTCTATGCCGATCGAAAATGGGTCTACGCTAATCTGGATGCGGGTCTACGCCGAATGGATCTGGGATGGGTAAGGCCGAGGTTGGATGGATGAAAAGGTGACTGTAAGAAAATAGACTAGAAAAGAAGGTTACTTGAGAAGCTTTGAGTGTTATGAAGCTGATCTCGAACTCCGCAAAATACTAAACAATACAAAGATAATTTGATAAAAAGATGAATAAAGCAATGTTATCCAAAATGAGCCCCCTGCTTATTTTGGCTAACTTGCCTTCTTTCTTTCCTTCCTTGTGCTTCAATATCAAATTTTACACATTTTAGGCACTCAAAGGTTTCTAGAACTAGCTTCATCAGATAGAGAATTTTCTTACCTTTCCAGAAAGGTAAAATTTTCCTCCTAACTCCTTGTAATTTTCGAGTTATGGCTCGGCGGAGTTTTTTGGGGAACTTTTCCCCAGACATGCCCTGACCAATGAGAAGCCGACCCTTGTCTCAATGGTGGGCGTGGGGAGTTTTGGCACTTAGCCCTTTTGGCTAAAAGGCACAAAGGAAAAAAATTAGCCCTGCTGGCCCGTGGAGGAGAAGGAAAAGAAATTGTTTGAGGCTTGTGCCTAGTCAAGATGCACCACGTGTCCTGCCAACAGTGGGAGTCAGGGCGGCAGAAGGATTTGGCAAAATTTTCCAAAGTTCAAAAAAACACAAAAGGAAAAAGTTGAAGTGCATTCCCCCAAGCAATTAGAAGGTGCCACGTGTCACTGGGAGAGTGGGGCGTGGGGAAATTTTGGGAAATTTTCCCAATGTGAAATCAAAAGGAAAAGGTGAAGTTTGAGCCCACGATTCCATCAAGCAAACCAGGCGATGCCACGTGTCTCGAAGTGGTGAAGGTGCAGAGTTTTTGGGAAAATTTTCCAAAAGGGAAAATTTTAAAGTTTGACCCCGCCGACCCAATTTTGACTCTGTTTTTGCCATTTTTGCCCTAAATCTTCAGAGGGGCATAACTTTCGATCCCGAGCTCGTATTTTCACATTCTTTATATAATTGGAAAGCTTGTGAAATCCTCTACATGATGGAGGGTTCAATTTTGATTTTTGATGGATATTTTTGGGATAAAAATGGGAAAATGTCTTTGGCATGCAAAAATACGAAATGGTTCCCAACCACCAAAATTAATGAAGTGTGGGCCTATGTTTTTCTATGCAGAGCAATGTACTTTGGTGTATGGGTTTTTACACAAAGCCCATCACTTTGTAGGTGATATTGAAGGGATTTTTTGGTGATTGGAGTTTCAAATTGATTTTCCTGCATTTCCCACATTTCTTTCATTCTGTTCAGTGGTTAAAAGCCAGTTTTGGCTAATTTTGTAAAGGTTGTTCATCATTCTTCTTTGCCTCTCCCTTCTTTTCTTCCCTAGGGTCGAAAATGGAGTTTGAACCTCCTCCCCGCTTTGCGCAATGGCACTTTTTGCCTCTTACCCATGAAATGATGTTCTGTGCAAACTTTTGGAGCAATAAAAAATGTGTTTTGTGATGCATTTGTCCATCCTTGCTCGTTTTTTTCTTGTTTTCTTCTTACCTCTCTTCATTGTAGGTATTTGTGCATGTTTGGATGTTCATTGTAGGTTTTAGAGCTGTGTTCATGGAGTTTTGGAACATTTTTGTGTGAAATCCATCCTTGGTTTTGTGATGCACTTGTCCATCCTTTCCATTGCTCACCTCTCTTTGTTTCCATGGTAGTTTTGATAGATGTTCAACATTTTCCTTCTCTGGTGTATCACCGTTTTAGTGTAGGCTCTATTTTTCCCTCTTTTCTCTCTCTCTCTCTCTCTCTCTCTGTCTCCTTGGCATAGTTAGATTAGGATTAGATTAGCTTGCCTGCACTGGAATAACTTGTGGCAGGTAGTTTAGGAAGAGGAACCAACCTTCTCTGGAGAGCTTTCCCCATTTGCAAAGGTCCCACACTTTGGGAAAGCTCAATGTTGTGCATTCACACCAAATGACATTGCCTTAGAAAAGCTAGATCCATAGGTAATTTTGGGGGTCTTTGTGAATTTGCATTAACAACAACATAAAGATATTGATAAGTCTCACGAATGATGATCATGAGTGATGCAAACATGTTGAAACGATGTCCGGGAGATCTGTGATTATTACGGGAATGCTCAGAAAGAGAGAAAGCTCATAGAGTCACAATGGAGGTTAGATATTCGCATGCATATGATGATTATGGAGAGAAAATAATTAGTTTTATAGGGTGTATGATGATGATCGGGTTGGTCGCCACTTGATTGAGGGGAAAGTTTCCTCAAATGAGTTGCTTTTATGATTTGAATGAGATTTGGTGTATTTAAGGGTTAGGAAAGTTGCATTAAAGCAAACATGTGGGAAGGGTGTGATATGGATGAGTTGGGGATAAAGATAGGTTAGAAAAAGCATAGAAAAGCATGGAGATGCAAATTTAGAATAAAAGCATCCCAAATGGAAAGTTGGTTAGGGCATGGATAAAGATTGATTGATTAATTAATTAATTAATGAGAATTAATTAATTAATGTTTATTAATGTGGATTAAAAGTGATATGATAAATAAGATGAGCATTTAATTAAATTAAGGGGATGTATTAAAATAAATATGCGCACGTGGGTGATTAAGAGTATATATACTTTGAATTTAGGTGACTACGTTTTACCCCTTTTTGTTAAGTGGTTTCATTTAGTAAGCCATGCGACAAAAACAATGAGGTATGATGAGGATTGACAAAGGTGGATGATGAGTTCCCCTTAAACGGGGATCAATGATGCCAAGGGGAAATCAATAACATGTTTGAAAAAGGTAGGTGACGAAGGGTGGGTGCGTGAAGAAAGATGGGTAAAAGGATAACATAAAACAAAATGCCCCAAGCAAAAAGGATTGCAATAAAAATAAAAAAATTGTGGGGACTCCAATATCACATCGGTAGAGGAAAATTATGGTCTCAGCGGACACATGCTACAATTTTCTATGCATTTAGTGAGTGGGTGAACATCATTGAAGTATGGATGCAAGTTTAATGACCAATGTGTCATAGGAAAACATCAATGTATGCGTAACTTAAATGTGAAAGGTATGTGAAATCCTTCGTACATGAGGAATCGAATGAATAAGGTATATGTTCACTGGGCGCAGATAAAATGTTATGGTGCCCCAACACATGACATGAAAAATGGATGAGAAGGAAAATTAAAAAGGAGGATGATGAAATAATATTCCCAAGGTGGGAAATAAGTATGGCCACGAGGTGGAATTTATGCGCAAATTGGATAGGATTGATTGTTGGATTAAATCTTTGAAGGAGGGAATAGGTATGTCAGATGGGTTGAATGTATAAATTAATGATTTGAATGTAGAATTAAAATGCTTGGAGGGAAAATAAATATGGCCAGATGTGGACTTTGAGAGTAGATTGGATGGGATTGGATGTTAAATTAAATTCCTAGAGGAAAATGAATATGGCCACAAATGTGGACTTGAGGGTAGATTGGGATAAAATGGCCGAGAGGGAATATATACATATGGCTACAAAGGCAAGGAAAGAGAGGAAAAATCAAGTAAAATGCCCAGGGGGGAATAAATATGGCCTCAAAGGAGGACTTGAATGTTAGAGAGATTGAATAAGATCGGATGAGGTGTAGGATAAGATGTGACTTTAATAATGGCAACCTAAGGGTATGAGCGACGACACTATGTCATATCAATGAACGTATGATGAAAATATGCCTTCAATTTCATTGGAGGTAAATGAGAAGGGGATCTAGGTAATGTAAGGCACATGTTACTTATACGCAACCAACGACAATTGGTCATATCGAAGATCATAAGGAATATGGATGGTATGAACTCATAAACCTAGTGTCGACATGAAAAAGGGTTTCAAATGAAACTAGTACAAGGAAGATGGTTCTTAGAAAGTGGTGTTATCTAAAACTATGCCCCAACTTTGGCAAGGGGAAAGAGCAATGATAGAAGAAAGTTAGATCAATGCGGGAAGATTTCTTAGGATGCTTAATAAAATAGAATGCTTTGATCAATGTAGGAAGCCTTCAAATGCCATAAGGAGTAGCCATCCTTTGAGGGTATGGTCTACTTTATAAATATGTAATATAGATGGAAAAAGTTAACATATATATGATAGTCACTCTTCTAGGGACCAATCTATTTCTTTGATTTCATGTTTTCTTTTTACGTTTTTGTTTTCTTTATTTTTTTGCATGAACAACTATCCTTCGAGGGATCATTCTATTTTTAATAACTTTGATTTTTGACAAGAGCATCCATGATTTTTAATTTTTACATGGGGGAGAGCTGGGACTAGCTAAGTAGACCACTTAAGAGGGGATAATGAATGTATAAGAGACACCCCTGGACCCTTTGCATGGTTCCAATAGGTGAATAAGAGGGTGATGGATGTAATGATCGCATATTTCTCACCGAGATAGGAGAACCTATCCATAAGGAAAATGCCACGGGAAGAGCCGTGGTGCTCATATTTAAGGTGACATCTAGGAAGTTACGGTAGACCATATGATTCAAAATTATAACCATGAGAGATAGAAAATGATAATGATGGAGGAATGATCTAAAGATATGACTAAGAGCATTGGTAGACATGCTAACAATAGAATAGTTACAAGTGTAATGCGTTAAGCGGTTCCACTTCCGGTTTACCACCAAAGGAGGGGAGACATTAAAGTTGCTATAGGATGAGGTGATAACTTGCAAATGAATAGATGCAATAAACAAGCGAGAAATAAAAACTATGCACTTAAGGAAGAAAAAATATGTGTCCCTAACGAGACGAAGAGATGGTCCCCAAGAGAGAGACAAATATGACCACAATGGTGGATTTTGATGAAAATAAATGGTGCCCCAAGAGAGGCAAAAATATGGCCACAAAGGTGGACTTGAATGGAAAAGATGGTGGTGCCCCAAAAGAGGCAAAAATATGGCCACAATGGTGGACTTTAATGAAAATAAAGGGTCCCTCAATGGAAGGAAAAAAATGGCCACAAATGTGGACTTGATGAAATAGATGGTGCCCCAAAAGAGGCACAAATATGGCCACAAAAGTGGGCTTAGGATGAAAATAAATGATCCCCCTAGGGGAAGAAAAGTATGGCCTTAACAAAGATTTCATATGAGAAGGGTAAATGGTCTCCTAAGAGAGGGATGAGTATGGCCATGAATGTGGACTTAAAATGAGATGGTCTCTCAAGGGAGAAACAAACATGGCCACATAAGTGGACTTAGATGAGAATAAATGGTCCCTCAAAGGAGGAAAAATATGGCCACAATGGTGGAATTGGAGTGAAAATATGGTTTCTCAAGGGAGAAACAAGGATGGCCACAACGGTGGACTTAGGATGAGAATAATGGTTTCTCGATAGAGAAACAAGTATGGCCACAACAGTGGGCTTAGGATGAGAAGAGTAAAAGATTAAAACATGGCCACGATGGTGGACTTCAAGTGAGAATAAATGGTCCCCTAAAGGGAGGGAAAACATGGCCACAAAGGTGGACTTTAATTGAGATTTGGACTTAGATAAAATTTAGATTAAGATCGAATGAGATGGATTGGATGAAATTGGATGAGGTTAAATAAAGTGATGTCAAGAGTGAATTCCCCCAACATCAAGGGAGTTGTTTGGATAGGAAATGAGTTAATGCGGATGATATGATCAAGGACGAGGGAGGATGCTCCCCAACAAAATATATTATATCATTGTGGACAAATTAGATGTGGATGAGTTAATGGATGTTGAAAGAGTTTAGATGAGATCGTCTTGAACTTGGATTGGATAGATGGTCAAGGATCACAAGGGTGATTAGCAAAACCAATAATATCAATAAATAAGGGAGGACCCTCTTTAGGAGGAATGGTAAGGGATGATGTGGATGAAGGATGAGATTTAGTAATTTTGGTGGATGGGGATGTAGGAATTGGATTTGGATTGGTTGTGGTGGATGGAGAAGGATGAATTCTTTGAATGAGGAAATCATCTTTCTCAATAAGATCATGAACAATGGTCTGAAAGGCCTTACAATGCTCAATGTCATGGCCCGGGGTACAATGATAGGTGTAAATGCAATTAGGATTGAACCACGAGGGTTTCTTACTATGAGGATTAAATGCTTTGAGTGGATGAAACATGATGGTAGATATTTGAATTAAATGTCTAAGGATATCATCGTAGGATCCAATAGAGGTGGTGTAGGGAAGATACCCCTTGTGAGGCTTGATAGGATGTTTAGGTGCGGATGTAGATTAGATGGGTAAATTAGGTGTCTTTAAAGATGAACCAGTTTTGGGAGGAGATTTATATTGTTTGGATTGAAATTTATGGTGAAGATGTGGCTTAGATGAAGGGGATAACCCTAAAATAGATGAGGGTGTGTTTGGGATGATTTTTTTAATGTTGGACCGCTGAGGAGGGGCAAGGTCTAATTTATTACAAGGGTACATGGGAGAATTTTGGGGATGTTTACCAAGAGTATTATATTTTGATCGGGAAGATTTACCCTTGGCAGGGATGACTATAATCTCAACTAGTGGATCTTAAGGTTGTGGTGTAAGTTTTGAACTGGTTCATGTAGAGATAGTTAATTTTGTGGAGGGATAATGAATTCCCCTTATTTTTGTCTTAGGTGGAAGTGCTTGTTCCATAAATGTTAAAAGGGTATCATTGATGTATTTATAAATCAAGAGGATGTGACAGTACAAAAACGGATATAGATGTAGATATAGGAATGGATGTTGGAGAAGGAGTGGGCATAAAATATTGGGATGGAATGGATGATGTAGTCATATGTAAAGATGTAGGTACATGCGTCGAGATAGGTGTTGGGATAGTTGTAAGTGGGGTTGTAGAGGTACATGTGGTAGAAATGAGTGTAGTTGGGATTGATGTGGAACTAAGTGATGTAGGTGTATTAATAAGCATGTTTGATGTAGATGTGGGTGAAGGAATAGATGTTAAAGGTGTAAGAATAGATGTAGATACCAAGGGGAGCAAAATAGGTGTTAAAGATGAATCTGATGTGATAGATTGGGGTATGATAGAAGTGGATGAAGTAGGAGGTATAGTCAAGTTTGATATGGATGTGGTAAGGGTAGGAGTATATATAGATATAAGACATGTAATAGAAGTTGATATAAGTGTAGTAGTCATCGATATGATAGGTGCTAAATAAGGGTTTGGAATAATGTCTAAAGTAGGAGTAGATGGAGTCGTTAATGAGATTAGATCTTGATTAATGGTGTTAATGGTATAAGCATTCAGTAGTTGAGATTTAGAAGGGGTGGCTTGATTTGTTGGTGGTTGATTAGAAAATTTTTGGTTAATTTTGTCGAGGGGTTGGTTAGGCGAAGTGGTGGAGTTGTCTAGTTGGATATCCCCTTGATTTATAAGTTGTTGGATACAATCTTTGAAGGAACGAAACTTCTCAATGTCGTGACCTTTGACTTGATGATATTTACAATAGTGGCCTTCATGATACCAAATGGGCTTGGGTTGCGAGTCATCCACAAGTCGTATGGGAGGAAGTTGGATGGAGTGTACTACCATCAACTTGTCAAATACCGAACTATAGGATTCCCCCAAGGGGGTATAACTAGAAGATGGTCTAAAATCTCTTTGCAAAGACTCCATGTGAGAGATAAATGTGGATGGAGATTGGACCATGATGGTATTGGTGGTAGTTTTAGACTTGTCGCTATGTGTAGTAGGTTTGATGAACTCGTTCTTGGGCTTGTTTAATCGAGGCTCAAGTTGGCCTTTCTTAAGGGCGCAAGAAATGATTTTGCAAGTTATGGTGAAGGCTTCTTTAAACGTTAGGAAAGATTGGATTTTTAATGTAGAATAAATATACTTCAAACAAGAACATGAGAAGAAGTCGATGAGTTTAGTTTGTGGAAGAGTAAATGATAGTTGACTGATAATGCCATTCAATCAAGTGTCAAAATATATGATAGACTCGTCATCAAATTTTCTAATGGCGTACAAATCATTGATGATGATTTCACACGTAATATTAATCGAAAACTGCTCTAGGAACAATTACATAAGTTGGGTAAAGCGAGAATAAGAAATGTTGTGGAATCTGTTATACCAATCTAGTAATCTTTGGGTGACAAAGGACATAGGGAAAGTGCGAAGCATAAGTTCATGATCATGTGAGATAAGGTAACATGTATGTTTAAAATTGTAGAGATGTTGTTGGGGATATTCGTTCTTTATTGAACTTGGTAAAATTGGGAAGCTCCTAATGAGGAGGGTAAGGTTTTAATGGAACCGACGGATTAATGGGTTCATTACAAATTTGTTCGTAAGATAATTTAACCTTGGGTCCCAAGGTAGCGACATCTAGACTAGCTAGCCTATTCATCAAGGCATGCATGGGGTCATTCGATGTGATGATAGGTTGGGATTGGATGGGTGTGTGGCTGTAATGTAGCTTGATAAGGCGTTTGATAAGTTTGTGGATGTGCGATTTGGGGAATCATTTGATAAGGATTAATATATGTCATGGGTTGATATTGGATAAGTTTTGCAATGGATGATGTTGAGAAATAAGGACATGGTATGATTTTTGGTATTGTGTAGGTTGTTTTGGTAGATTATAAGTGAGGATATAGGTGTTAAGAGGTTGATATTTCTAGATAGGCATACTAGTGATAGTAGCGAATGGAATAGAGATATAGTTAATATAAAGTCATGTGGGTGGAATGTGATCCACCGATTGAGTGGGTTGATAGGATTGTTGTGTTATTTCAACTTGAGAAAGAGTGACAATAGGCATAAAATAGATGAACATTTGTTTATGTAATTTTTTAACAAATAAATTAAGCAACACATTTCTTATTATCATGATTAATTAAAATATATGAAAAGAAAAATTAGATAACAAAGGTGCCTAAGAAAAGGCCATATATGTCTAGTTTAATGTTTTTTTGGCTAGGAAGTCTCGGGTGGCTTTCTATCGGGTGATGAAATCCCAATCACCAACCGAGTGCAAGGAGATATTTTAAGGTGTTATTTAGATGCGTGAGTTTTGGTCATGTGTTATAAGATGTGAGATGCAACAAGTTAAAACCATACTTAAGCTATTTGAGAAAGCGAGAATACGTAAAAGGAATGTTCTTTTTAAAACCATATAAAAGTGTGATCTTTCGATGAGGGAACAAAAAGGAAAGGAAGTACGAAGTAGAAAGGAGCAAATATGGAAAATGAGGAATAATTGGATAAAGATTTTACTTTTTATCTAAACTTTAAGTGAAGAGTGATCCAAGTAAAGTGGAACCCAACATGAGAAAAAAAAACAAAGCCTTGTGCTTTGCAAAGTATTTGAAGATAGAAGAAACAAAAAATATGAAAGAAATGAAAGGGATCACCTAAAGGGCGGTCCCACTGGGCATGCCATAATGTTGTAGTATTTTTCTCATTCGATTCAAATCAATGAGTTAAATACTATATAAGGTACAAAACTCAAAACATGGAGGGTTTAAGGTACCTCGAGTGCGATGTGATGGATACGGGAGTAAAATAAGTGATGGATCCTTGTTGTAGTTGATAACCTGCAAAAAAGATAAACTGAAACAAGATTGATCGGATATATTTATGTGGGGATTGCAGAAATATGCTGACTACAAGAAGTTATTAGCTTCCTTTCACGTATGTGAACCCCGTGTGTTTAGAAAGATTGAAATAAAGTAAGAACAACATATAACATGCAAGAGACATGAATATACTAAATTTTAGAAATGATTAAAATTGTTCGATAAGTGATACAATTAGAATAACAATAAATTAAAGGTTACCATTGCGGGTTGATGGTGACCCAAAATGTGCATAGGTAGGTTGGACGCCAATTGGACCGATGAAAGGAACCTACAAGATCCTCTATGAGTGGATATGGATTTAGAAGATGGGTCGGGTCTATGCTTTGATTGGATGTGGCCGACGCCGATTGGGAATGGGTTGACGCTGATTGGACCGGGTTGATGTTAATCAGATTGGGTCTATGCCAACCGGATTTGGGTCTACATCGAATGGATTTGGGATGGGTAAGGCTAAGGATGGATGGATGAAAAGATGAAATGCAAGAAAATAGACTAGAAAAGAAGGTTACTTGGAGAAGCTTTGAGTGTTACTAAATCTGATTTGAACCTGCAAAATATTAAGCAATATAAAGATAATCGATTAAAAGTTGAATAAAGCAACATATAGATACCGATAATTCTAACGAATGATGATCATGAGTGATGTAAGCACATTGAAATGATGTCTAAGATATATGTGATTATTGCGGAATTCTCGGACAAGAGAGAAAGCTCACAGTCGTAATGGAAGTCGGATGTTTGCATGCATATGATGATTATGGAGAGAAAAGACTTAGTTTTATAGGGTCAAAGACAAGCTCAATTTGGGTTGTTGCCGATTGTGGGGAAATTTTCCCCAAATGAGTTTCTTTTATGATTTGAACATGATTTGGTGTATTTAAGGGTTGGAAAAGTTACATTAAATCAAACGGTGGGAATGGTGTGATATGGATGAGTTGGGGATAAAGATAGGTTGGAAAAGCATAGAAAAGCATGGAGATGCAAATTTATAATAAAAACATCCCAAATGGAAAGTTTCTTAGGGCATGGCTAAAGATTGATTAATTAATGGGAATTAATTGATTAATGTTTATTAATGTGGATTAAAAGTGATATGATAAATAAGAGGGGAATTAAATAAAATTAATGGGATGTATTTAAATAAATATGTTCATGTGGGTGATTAAGAGTATAAATACCAAATTTAGGTGTCTATAAAGAAAATTAGAAATCACGAAACATCCATATACTCAAACCACATCAACTTTTGTCTTCACCAAAACATGCCGACCAAAAACTAGTTTTGCAAACTCGACTAGTTTACACCCTTTATGACAGTTTCAAGACTTATAAATGGATCCAATGGATGCCAAATTCATCACTCTTCACATTACAAGTGATATCAAACATCAAATCATCCATTTGATGTATCAACCAACTCATTTTCTCAGCAAAAAAAATCTTGTCTTAAAAAGTAAGAAATGTTTTTGCTCAAAGATTGACATGAAAACCACATTAAATAAAATAATCATGATAAAAAATTATACCACCTAAAATATCTCTAGATCCTCTTTCCAGAACATATTGAAACTCCTTCGAACTCAAGTGGAATGCCTTCAGCCAAGCTCATTTATGCAAACTTCCTGAAACTGCCTCAAAACTACCCTTTAAATGAAGCATACTTGACCATTTAATTGAATCACCATGACCAAAAAACATCATGGACAACAAGAAAAACTCACATACTCACCATAATGATAATTTAGTTTGCAACTTCTTTGGACAACCTTGTCCCAAACTGAACTTGTTCAAAACCATGCCTATTTGAGTTAGGTCTACTCATCACCATAAGTTGTACCATACCTTTCTAGAAACCTGGAGGAGTTATAGACATAATACAATCATAAAACATGCACTAGAAAGCAATTTTTTCCATTGAGGATCATTTTATCTCCTACCACTTTTGAGCTAGGGTTTCAAGCACATAAGAAGTTGTTTACCTTTTTAACATTCATTCATAAAAACGACAATGAAATGACCTCATTATTTTTGTGAAACCTTATAGACTCAATTTATAAACATCCCTAAAAGCAGAAAATTCCCATATAAAAACATAATTCAGGGTGAGCATCAAAAGATCCGATTCGAAATGGAAATGACCTCCTTCTTGACCATGTTTCACAAAACTAACATAACTTGCAAAATACTCATCATATCAACTTGAAAATTTTCCCACAACATCATGACACATTCTAATAGCATATCCAATCATTGGCATACCTTAGTTAGCTCTCCATCTCTCCATCCCATCTCATTTACATAGCTAGCCCTTATGGTTTTACATTACCTAGCCTTTGGGTTAGTTGAAACAACATCATAACTAATCATATAAACTCTCCAAAAGGCCCTAACATGAATGGTACATCATGAATCAACTTCCTACATGCATCCATGATCTCACAAGACTCCATAACTCATCCTCATGCATTCTAATAGCCATATCAGTCCAAATGAACATCTGAAACTTGGTCTTCAACATGTATTTGCACCCTCGAAGCTCAAGTGAGTACCAAAAAAGTCTAAAAACATGCTCTCCATGATGCCAAAAATCTTCAAGCCACCAATAATCTCAAACCTCCATGCACCAACACCTAAGCTAGCTAGGTCATTTGAATAGGCTTCCAAGAACAAACAATTCTCATTGAATCAACATATGCAACCAAGAACATACCTGAATCTCCATGTCATCATCACTCTTAGCATCATATGACCCTACTACATCATCCACTTTTTCATTAATAGTGTTTTACATCAATAACAACATCTAAAACACAACATGCCAACACACTGGAGTACATCTCTACAAAGTACCTTAGAGCTTGTTCATCCTTCTTCATTATGCATCTCTTCTATCTCTATTTTCTCTCTTTCTACTTTCTAATTATCCATTGTAAATTCTACTTTATGACTCTTTTTCCTATTCACTGAAGTGACCATTGTAATATTTCATCATAAAAGTACCCTTTTCATTAATAAGAAAGGGGCATATTTTTTTTTCCTAGAGGAATGTGAAAGGTCACAAGTGGTGGGACTATGAAAGGTCATGGGGGGTAGATGAAGAGACAAATCAAATCTATAAATTGGAACAAATTTTCCATTTCGAAGGAGTTAGTTTTTCTTGGTTGATAACTCACATTGTCTTACTAAAAACAAGAAACTACATTTATTCTATATCCATGTCTTATATTTTCCTCTCCATCTCAACTTTATCCATGAGAATGATTACTTGTATAGTATTATACAAGTAAACTTAGATTTACTTGTGTTTTGTTCCTTTTTCCTTGACATGGTGTCTTCTCATTGTTAACTTGGAAATATTCTGGTTTTATGTCAATAAAATCAACTTGTTATTTATTGAGTAAAACCCCTTCTCACTTTCTCCCCTCTCTCCATACACACACCTTTCCTCCACCTCCTTTTTCACATGAGTTTAGTGGAGTATTCATGTGTGATTCCGGTCGAAAGGCCACCCATGATGGTTAGAGTAGTGTATATATTTCCTATTTTCAATAAATGGATTTTCCCCATTCCTAAGAAGAGGGACCTAGTCCCAGAGCATTGGTGAAAACCCCTAATTTTCCCCTTGTGACAATTATTTTGCCAACAATTTTTGGAGCCCATCGGGAGATAATTTTCTATCGTGCACCCTATAACGATCCACAAAATCCTAAAAATCAAATATACCAAAAATCCATAAAATTAAAAAAAAAATCTCAAAAACATGAAACTTGATGCTTGAAAGCCATTGTTATTTTTAGTTGTGTCCTTTCACATTTTTCTCACAAGTTGGATAAAAAGAGATACACCAGATTGAGAGGTATTGTTGATCCAAAGTTTTAATCTCTTCAAAGAAAAAAATATCAGATCTCGAGACAATCCATATTACTTATCTCAAGCATCATCTCCATTTGGTACATCGAGTGATACAACATAGAATCCAATTGAGACTCCTTTTGAATCTCCAGTTGCACCACCGCTAGCTATTATTCCCCTAGAAGAAGAAGACACATAAATGAAATAATCTCAACAACCTATCCCATGGGGAAGGAATATTTGTCATCTTTCTCTTACACCACCTCTCCATGAATTGCTAAAGGGATCCCACAAGAACTTTCTCAAATTCAAAGGTGATGACACTCAACTTCTTGAAGAACATATTGCAACTTTCATCACTACATGTGGAGTTCTTGGAGTTGAACATGAATATTTTTTAGTAAGGTTTTTTGTGGAGTCACTTCAAGAGAAAGCAACTAAATGGTTCTACCTCTTGCCCTCTTGATCCATCACAAATTGGAATGATATCAAAACTAGGTTTGAAGCAAGATTTAAATCAATTGAAGAATCTCAAGATATTCTTGTTCAATTGGTCCAAATTAAGAAAGAATCAAATGAAATCATCAGAGATTTTCTGGCCTGATTCAATTGATTATTAAAAAATATATGTGGAAGCTTCACCATCTGATGATAAAAAAACATTTTTCATAAATGCACAATTTCCCGAGGTCGTATTTATCCTACAAAGAGATCAAACTTTAACTCTTTAAAATTCCCAAGAATATTCCATCGAAGTAGAAGATGATATGATTTTGTTTGGGAAAGTGAAGAATCTAAATGGTAAACAAAAGGTTCAAATCTCCACTAATTTTGTTCAAAAATTGGCTAATGATGTGATTTAATTCAAGAAGAAACCTATAGAAATATTCTTTTGAAGGGAGGTTATCCAAACCAAAATCATAATCTTAATATAAAAATAATAGATGGAGGAGAAATAAGATTATCTCTTGAAGCACATCCTATTAATGCCACATGTGAAGCAAGGCTTGAAGAAGAGTATGATGAAGCTAAAATTGAATATGAAAATGATGAGGGAATTTTGGCCATTGATGAGATTGACTTTGCTAGAAACATTGGGTTTTGTGAATATACCCCTTATTCGGATGATGAAGATGATGAAACCATTGCTTGATATGAATAGTCATTCTTATGCGGTGTTCACCCATTCAAAGGCTCAAGAGAGGGATAATTCTTGAAAATTCAAAGATCCTCAAGTGACGACTCTACAAAAACAATAACAAAAGGAGGATCACTGCTTCCCTCTCCCATGTAATCAATGAAGAAGAAGCCCGAAGTATCCGCAATTACCTCTACATCTTCCAATGTGGGTAAGTCTACCTCTCCTTGTCAAAGTTCTCCCCCATTTCTACATTTAAATGTAATGATATGAATAAAAATAGTATCAATGCCATTTTAAGAAGTAGTCACCTCTTATTTGCTGTGTCTACACCTTAAACCTCCTCTAAGTCTCATTTTGACATAATTGAACATGTTAAGAAGTACAAGGTCTAAATTTCCAAATTTGAGTATTTGAGAACTCATCCCAAGAAATTTGATAAACTTATCTAGTTTATCAAAGGAAGTAATTCAAAGTCATGTCCCACAAACCTTATTGTAAAAGAGTCACTTCCCACTCTTAGAAATGTTGCATCTCAGAGCCTTCTTTCCTCCACATCTTCCTCTTCTATATAAAAAGGAACTCTTTTACCTCTCCATATTGGTCAATGGACATAAATTGAACAACTGTATAGTTGACTATAGTGCCTCGATAACATCATGCATATAAAATTTGCACATGATCTTGGTCTCACCCTCATCCCTATTGTTATTCAATGCTATTCTTTGGAGATCAAATAAGTACATCTCGTTGGTCAAGTTAACAATGCTCAGGTAGTAGATGTGGAATTTCCTAAGAATAAGGTCAATGTCAAAATACTAATGGCAGACATTCCAATTGCATACGGGATGTTATTGAGTCAAAGATTCTTCAGAGACATTGGTGGAGATATAAAGATGGATTGGTCATATGCCACTATACTAGTTAAAGGTACCATGAAGAAGTTTCTTCCGATAAGAAAGATGAAATATAATTTTTAGAGGGAAAATGACCTAAGGGAAAACATTGTGTATCAAGATTCAAGAGGTTGTAACTATTTCATAACTTCAGAAGAAAATTCTAAACTTCCTATCTTGATGGAAGAGTTCTCGAAGGTGATGGAACTAGTTAAGGAACATGAGGATGATTTAGTAGATCATAAACTGGAAGATGTGCCCTCCCCATTCAAAATGGATATTGTTTCTTTGTTTGAAAATGATGAAGATCATGTATGCCTTGAATTACAAGAAGGAAACCCCCAAATGATAAGAAATGTGGATCATGAGAAAGAGGATGTTTCAAATGAGTTATGGCCATATGATTTCTAGGTTTCCAATCATCTCCTCGAGACCCAATGTGAAGGTTTTTCAAATGAATGTGAAGGTGAGTATGGGGAAGCTTTGAAGAAGGAATATATGCAAGATATTTTAAAGGTTACAGAAGGAAC
The DNA here is from genome assembly GCA_018340775.1 of Taxus wallichiana var. yunnanensis. Classification (NCBI taxonomy): domain Eukaryota; kingdom Viridiplantae; phylum Streptophyta; class Pinopsida; order Cupressales; family Taxaceae; genus Taxus; species Taxus wallichiana. Next base: position 286,166,419 of record CM031242.1, on the reverse strand, counting down.
TGAAGACCCTCAACTTAGTCTTGAAATCTTGACCTATGCTATGACTATGATAGATGAGTCCAACTTTGATTCTTCATTTTATGCAAAAATGTTCAATAATAAAATAAAACAAATAGAAGATCTCAATGTCACTCTTGAAACATTTTTGATGAGTATGAATGTGAAGATGGGTCCTTCTCTTTCCTGTTTTGTGAAGAAGATTGTATTCATGATGAATGAAATGAAAAGGAAATGCTTGAATCTCTTGTGAATGTCTTCATTCATGAGGATAGTACCTCCATCATAGAGAGTGATATTGAGGTCAATAATGAGTCAATATGTGGGAAAGATAAACATATGGAGTAATTGTTGAACATAAATCAACAAGAGGTATATGATGATGTTGAAAATTTCAAAATATCTACCAAGAATAGTTATATAGAAACAATGGTCATGAAGAACATGACAAGTAAGGAGCGAATTTGCTTGTCAAAGAGCACAAGGATAGTTGTGAACATGGTGAGCTTGGTATGATCGAGAATCAGTCTTGTGGTAATGTTAAAATGAAGAATGTGAAATCAAAAGCACAATTGAATGTAATAATGGATTGGCAACCTAAAATGGAATTTTAGGGTAGTGAGAAAAGTGAGCTATTCAAACTAATATTCGATTGCAAGAGGAGTTGATGCGGGAACATCATGAGGTTTTCATAGTGTTTTCATCATTATGTCATGTTTGTAGTGGAGTCTAGGACAATCTAGGAGTTGGAATGCTATTTCCCTCTAAAATTGTGTGGCTTGAACTTTCAAATGTGTGCATGTGTTTGTAAATGCCAAAAATAAGGCGTATTGTGTGTGCAAAGCCTAATTTGTGAAAAACATGTATTAAGATTAACTTGGATGTCCATTTTCAACATGGATCCAAGTCAATCCCATCATGAAAGGGAGGTTAAACTGATTTTCTAAGTCTAAGTGATGGTTGAGAGATTGAAGGATGTAGTTAAGAGATGCTTTAGGAAGCTATTTGAATAAGTAAAATTTGGGAGATTTGACATTTATCATCAATAATTCTCAATGAGAAGGATTGTTTCAGGTGTAATGAGAGGTAATTGAAGTTTTTGGACATTTCAGAGCATTCTATGTTCAATTTTGTACTTTTAATATTGTTTTTGAATGTATTTCAATGAATAATCTACATAGGTCGTGAGCTCGAAGTATGCAACCATCTTTTGGATAAATTTTCATTGAATTTGAAGGTTGGGGAAGTTAGAGGGGACCACGAGGAGTCCATTAAATTTTTTATTGAGCCTTGAAATGACCAGGTTAAGTTTGTAGATTGGGTTTTGTATAATTTTCCCTCAAACTAGGGAATCATTGATCTCAAAATTTCCATGGTCTTGATGTTCATGGGGTCATCTATCATCCCTCAAATGTGAAGATATTAATTCTTCATGCAAGTTCCACTTCCATTAACTCCCTGGCACTCAAGCTTGAAATTACCAATTTTGCAATCAAAATCTAGTATTTAGAACATTTTGATGCTTGTCAAGATTAAATTGGCTTAGAATAGCTTGAGAACGATAAATCTCATCTATCTCGAAGGAAATTTGAGGTTCTATAACTTCATTTCAACTCGTATCTATATTAAAATCCCTAAAAGGCATAGTTCTTGATCTTGTATCAGCCGAAAAACAATATTTTGGTCAAATAACTCTATCCATTCTTGACATTTGTTATATAGTCACATAATGGAATCTTTGTCGAGAGAAGAAGTAGTTTCATTTGTGCTCACTCTGGAATCATCATCTCTATCCTTGTAGGATAGGAATACAAACATTTGAGTGGGTCAATGAAGCTAGTAAGGCCTAATGGCCAACTATTCTTGTGTTAAGGCTTTTGCATTCATTAAGGTTAGGAGTGCTTGTGTGTGTGTGTAAAGTGTGTGGAGAGTATAGGATGCAGAGAAAGAGTGTGGTTGTTTACCAAACAAGTATGGTGTGTAAACTAAAACTAGGTGTTAAATATACAGAGAAGATTGATCAACCTTGAGCCAAAGACTACTAAGGAGAACAAAGGAACTAAGAAGGACCAAGATAGTAGGAAGAGAGAATTAGAGACCGATACACCAGGAGTCATGCTAACTTTATCAAGAGGAGATATGAAATCTTCTTCTTCTCGTACACTGGAGGCCTCCTCTAACACTTGAATTTCTCAAGAATTTGAGAAAGGGGTCATACTTCATTGAACCAATCAATGGGTTCGTAGAACAAAGTCATTTGGTGATACTCGTAACATGTAACATCTAAAGAAGAAAAAGTAATACAAAGTGAAGTTGGGTTGTCCCCACATTTACTAAAGGTGATTTAGGTTTTGTTTCCCTTTCGTTGTGTTTTTCCCTATTGTGTGGTGTGTTTCCCTTTCTATTGTGTGTTTCCCTTTCCATCATGTGTTTGTTTTGGTTGTTCTTTCTTGTGTTCTACACGAGTCTATTTTCTCTATAGATAAGAAATTGGTCTGCGCTCCCCACAAAATAACCGAGGTTCATGCTTGCTCAGTTTTTCCTTGGTCAAATTTGATTTTTTTCTTTGAGTAAGAGCCAACTATTTCCATGTTAAATGTATAACATGCAAAATTTAAAATTTTGGTCATGAAAACCAAACCCACACTTGAAATTCCCTTTTCCGACCAATGTAAACCTTTCCCCTAAATAATATTTCAAGCTGTGTCACCCTCATTATGATAGAGAGGAATGTCCTAATAATATATTAAAGTGTGTTTCATGTGCAGAGAAGTGTACCTAGCTTGATTCATGAGGGTACCGAGGTCCAAGAAAGAATAAGGTAACACCCATGTTATGATTCACCAAAATTAAGAGAAATTTTAATTTAAAAACAAACCGCTTAATTATAATTAATGCCTTCAATGATTTTCAACTTACAGATAATTAATCCAACATAAATTAATGTTTAATATTTCAAAATCCAACTGATAACATAAGATAACCATGTGCAGTTGTAAGGGTCATTTAGATTGTATCAATCCCCTTTAATTACTCTTACTGACTGTGTATATCTTGTATAATTTTTGTTAAAACCTTTTAATAGGTTATGAGAAATTGTGCATCTCCTTAGTGTCAATCGGTAAGTATTTATGTAACTTCTTTATGAATCCAAACTATGATGATTAGAAGAAATGGTGAACAAACAATGCATCAACATTTACATTACTATGGCCATAGTTTTTAAGAATTGATTTGCAAGCTAGTTCCGAGACTTCAAACTAGTATATGAATTATGTCTCCCCTTCACCAAACAAATGTTTCCATATAGCTATTAGGATTCCCTTCCGTTATTTAAGAAATTAAGTTTCAGTTTTGAAGAAGTAGGAACCATGAATCATCCTTCTAATCGAAAGGATCCTATTAATCCTATCTTAGGATCCCTATGGAAAATATAGTGACCACGTAAAAATTTCTTCATTACATAATCGCTATCCTCCCAATAGCCATTTTAATCTAGCACAGATTAAGATTATGCCAAAAGAATGATGATTTAAGATATATACACTTCATTTACAATTTAGTTATCTATTTAGGATAAGTAAATAAGTTCATCATTACAATAGGTTATAAGGTATCGTAACATGTCATTTGTTTCTTGATAGAGAGTCATAGTAACTTACTAAGTTACTATTTTTAATAAGTACCTCTTATCATACTATCATGACATAGTGTTGTCGTTTAATATAGGTTAATTAACTATGTCTCGTGTTTATATGATCCAATCACTTCATAGTTAATATTGGTCTCATTCTCATAAGTACATCATTTAATATGATTAGTTCACTTTATCTCATTTGATCGTCATTTGGTATGATTTGTATAACTTATTTGGTAAGGTACAATATTAATATAATGTACTTTATGTCATATTGTTTTCCATAACATACTACATTCATTAATGACACATTTGTTTATCCATAATGAAACTATAAAATTAGTTATGATTACTTATCAAATATCAATAACTTATGTTTATACATTCTTTGTTAAAACAACACTTAAACACTTTAATTTTAATAAGGTACAATAAGGATATAAATGTCATTTTCATTCTTCTCGCTTTTCCTATCATACTATGTCTTCTAATCTTCATATTCATTCTTTCATAATGATTAAAAAATACTAGATATAGTTTCATAACATAATATCAATAAATTTAATTCATACTGTCAGAAACAACATTAAAAACACCTTTATATCTCACAAAATGTGATACGAAACAAGTATATTTATTTAAACATAATAAGGATAAGTCCTTATTTTTCTAAAATAATGACATACAATAAATTGTGATCATACAATAGACAAATACCTTTAATCAAATTGTGAATATAATACTTTTCTTTGTAGACACCTAAATTTGGTATCTCTACCCTTATCTTCCCGTGTGCGCATATTTCACCATGGTCTTAGCTAGACCCCCCTTTATTTAATTCATCCCCTTTTATTTAATTAAATTCCCATTTATCCCATCACCTATTAATCTTTATTAATAAACATTGATTAATTAATCTTCATTAATTAATTAATTAATCAATATCCATCCACATGCCCTAATCAACCTTCCATTTAGGATGCTTTCATTCTAAATCCACATCCCTATGCTTTTCTAGCTTTTATCCTATCTAGCTTTATTTCCTACACATCCCTAAACAACCTATTTCTGCCCACATGATTTAAAGCAACTTTTCCATTCATCAAAACCTAAAATCCCGACTACATAAAAAAATACACCCCATTGGATAAAGTTTCCCCATAGTTGGCAAGCAACCCAACCTAGTTGCCATCGACCCTATTAAACTAAGTTAATATCTTTCCAAAAAACATAGAAAACACACATGCGTGAATTATTTTTGTTTTCTTGCATTCACGAATCCACTTGCGAAACAAAGCATCTCAAAGAACCCTCTTACAACCCTCAAAATTTCTTCTTGATCATTTGCATGACTAAAGAAGGTTTTGCATTACTTTTTTGCTATCTTATATCATTTCTATTGTTATCTTGTTGGATCTAACACATTACAAGATCATATTATCTTCATCGTTCTCGTGGCTCCGTTATCGTTCATTCTTCTAACTTTCACATTTCAGAGGTTACCTTTTTGTCCATCTACTCTTGACATTGCTTCACTATGTTATGGTCACCATTTCCCAGCTCGAGTCGTTGTCAATTCGGCCCTCTATCAATTTGTTTTCCATCTACAAAGCCTTTTTCAACCTCTTCCTATGTTCTATCTCTATTCCAGTCTACCAGAGCTGTGATCCCACTCCTTTGTTATCTATTCCATCCTATTCTCGTATCCCATTCACCGTCAACCAGGGTCATGTTAGCCAATTTCCCCCTCCAAATCACTGTTTTATGTCATGCTCTGGTTTCATTTACCTCAAATTCCTTTCTACAAAGTTGAATCTAGAATCTACAGCCCATGTTGTATTCAAATTGCATCCAAAATCTTGTAGGGTTTTCATATTTCACTTGTTGTTCCAGATATTCACACCCAAGTCACCGTCAATGTGCCTCTTCATACCGGGTGTCCGTTCGACCCAATCACGTACCATTTGATTTACATTTTATTCGGTCACATTAGTACTTAGATCAATCTTTATTGTCTTTTAGATTCTATGTTGCTTCGGTTTCTACATGCTATTTTCTTGTCTATACATTATATTTATTTCTTTTATCAAACGGGGTTCACATCCGTGAAAGGAAGGTAACACTTCTGGAGCCGATTTTTAGGCAACCCCACATAAACCATCTAATCAATTCTCTTCTAGATTTTCTTATTTGCAAGTTTATCAAGCTCCCAACAAGGATCCATCATCCATTTTGCACCCGTATCCATCACATCACATTTGAGGTACCATAAACCCTCCATTTTCTAAGTTGTTTAGCTTTATTTAGTAGCTAACATCATTAATTTGAATCGAATGAGAAAACTACAACATTCAAATTACAATTAAATACAATAATCCTGAATGAATTTTTTAAATACATGACGAAATCATTCATAATTATCCAATCAATCACTTCATAAAAGTCACTCATCTCGTCCGCACACTATATGAGAGAAAATGTATACATGGTCAATTCTAAGAATTGGCATGAGTTATCCAACTCACACTCCTATTGTATTTAATTAAAACAAATGAATATGTTAAGATCCACTTAACTAGTAGCTAATAAACTTTTAGTTGATTTAGTTAATCTAACTATGTCATGTTTAAATGATTTGTTATATCACAATAATGCCACGGTTTCCAACGTCTCGTATATTCAATGAAATAATAAATTTTAAGTAAATAAGGTAACATAATGCTGTAAATATTTATTTCAATATTCAAGAGTAATATTTATATATATAACTATCAAATTCATTCAAACAATCTGCAAGAACAATATCAACAAATTATTTATCAAGCTAAATATAATTGTCTTGTTCAACAAAGAGAGAGAATAATCCAACTTACAATTCATTTCAGTCAAGGTTAATACCAAATATGCACATTAATTCCTTCACATAAACTCTATTCTCAAATTTATTAACAAGGAAGTAAATCAACATTTATCCTTTTATAAGTAAATCATTAAATACCTCGTAAATATCTCACTCTTATTTCATGAATCGGGAGTCAAATAGTTTTAGTTACAATATCATATTCAATGGTACAAAAATTCAACGATAAGTTATCAAACATTTTATCCATCACACTATGGTTCATACTAATAATCATTTCATTTAAGTTTTCCACATATAAATACACATATCCTTTTAAAAATTATATTCTCTAATAACTATAAAGGAGTATTGCCAAGAATCTAAAAGAAAAATGAAGGATTAATAAAAGACAACAACATGCTTTAAGAATACACACCAACAATCAACCATAATAACAATGAACTCAACTGAGATAAACTTACAATAACGATAAGCTCTCAAACTAGAACAGTTTCAAACCCACAATAGTGAGCTCAATCGAGCTGGTAATAGTAAAAACAAATAAGTTTTAATCCCCTCACATAGAATCAACTGCAACATGAAAGTAAAATTATCAAGCGAACCCATTTCTTCCCCAAACCTTGTTTTGAATACCCTTTCAAATTATTATTATTAAAAATAAGGGACATCGTTCCAGATTTGGGACAACATGTTAGTCATATAAAGAATATGTTTTTAACAACAATAATTGAAAATTATTTCCAATAAAAGGCAACTAACAACAACCCACAAACTTACAGAGTATAAAATCACATTTTCCATAAACCAGATCTTATTTTCAAGATGTGACTCATATAATTTTATTTTGAACTAGACCTAGATGCCTAAAAAAAAACTATAGATCAATTATTTTTTTACAAACCCACAATATTCTTCTCATTCCTTTCACCATTTATTTCAAAATTTTTGAGATAGAAAATGAAGGAAAGCTAACGGTTAAAATAAAAATTTCAAACAATTATTTTCATGTGAAATCGATTACCCACAATGCTCAAATTGAGCTGCTAAAAATAAATAAAATAAAATATGTATATGCATTTTCCAGCAAGGGAAAAACAATCCCAAAATCTCATTATAATTTATGCCCAATTTTAAAAATCAAATTCAATAAAGAGAAATGTTGATTTCATCTTGTATTCCATTATTTTTCCAGTTTTAAAACCAGATAAACAAAAAGTATGCCCATATTTTTTTATCAAAAACCCAACAAATAGACAAGCAAATTTCCTATATTATTTTCCAGTTTAAAAAAACAGTTTAGAAAACCATACGCATTCCAATATTTTAATTAAAAACAACAAGAGAATGAATAAGAAAACCCATTCCCGAAACTCGCCTTCTTCTTCCTTTGCTTTACCAAATTATTCTTTGAAACCCGTAACTTCCTAAGCCCAACAACACTCCAAAATCCAAACATCAATAATAAAATAAAATTTACCATAAAATAGAGCATCATAAATGCACGTAACTAGTTTAACCAACCAATTTCTAGATTTTCCTCATGCAAAAATCTCATGTAAATCCGAACAAACAAAATTAGATAACCTAAACCAAAAACACGATTATGGGAGAGAGAAGACATGCATTAGCTTGCTTTGCAAGCTTCCAATTCCAAAAAATATGACCATTAAATGCCAATTAAATGACTTACAATACTCCTTACTAACTTCCTCTAAATATTCCACTTTCTTACATGTAATGTGTATGGTCTATGACCATGTTACTTTTGGTCATTCAAACGTGCATTTGTGTCTCGAATCTAGGAGAGCTGAGTTGTTTGAGACAACAATGGAACCATATCTAAGTTGTGGGACCTTGCACACTTGAGATAGATCTCCAGATAAGGTGGTTCCCCTATCTATTTCTAATGCTATTGGTACTCCTAATGCTGGAAGGGAAAACTAAGCTAAAATGCCAAGGGACCATGGATAGAAGGATAAAAGATGCAAGGGAGGTGATAACACCAGTAAAAGAGGAATGAACACTATCTCTGTTATGAGTGAAAATGAAAGAGAGAGCATGAGGGAAGACTAGGCACCCATAACACAAACACACAATCGGTTCCATAAAACACAATCGAAAATGGAGCTCCAAGGAACATGAGGTGACATAACAAACACACAATGCAAAAGGCGGGGAAAAAGAAGGAATGCAAACATGTTAGGATAAAGAATAGCCACAAAAAAATTATTCCATTAATTCTAGAAATACACAGACTATTATAATGGTGAGAGAGGCCAATACCCACATTCAAAAGCTAGATCTAGAGGTCTATAACTCAAAATACAAAGATATGAATTCCTTACTAAAGAGATTAAGGATCCAACATGTCTAACCTTAACAATGAGCCCAACTCTTACATTTATAGAAGAATCAATGGAAGAAGAAGAGGAGGAGGGAAAACCTAAGTTTGAAATACAACCACCAACAACAAACATTCAATGCATACAAATCTGCCTTCAAATTTGTCAAATAATTTCCCTAAGACTATTTTGTGTGTACGAGAAGGAAGGAGGTGAAATAAATGTCAAATCGATTTGGTTGGGGAAATCATATCTTCTCATCAATTCCTAGAAATATGTTTTCCCATTTCCCACCTACCGAGCCACCAAATTTTTTAATTTAAATATATAACATTATAACCTACGTATACAACTATTGATTAAGACTAGGTGCACACCAATGGATCTCTGTAGAAAAAGATATGGCTATCGTAATATTGTCGAGCTGTCTACGCACACAATACACATGACACGTGCATATTAGATGAAAGGATGACCAATCGTGTAAATTCTTTGTCGTTTCTTCCATGAATCACACATCACTTGGTTGTAAGAATTTGGCGCCTAGCTGGTGCATTATGGTTAATTACATGTAGCAGACTCAAAATTTTCAGAGGATGATGTGGCACAAAATGGCGTAGAAGAAGGTGTAAAGGCATGTGTGTGAAATAATGAAGTGGAGGAGGAAAATAGAGGAAGGGTACACATAAAGGCGACATGCATGGGAGAAATGGAAGAAATTTCCAAGGAAGAAACATATGGTCAAGGTACAACTATTACAAAGTAATGTGTGGGGTGTGCGAGAGTATCAAGGGATTAGATGATTTTGATAAAGGCTAGGGTGCACGTTAAGGATACATGAAATGATGAGAAGAAGTTGAGTGTGTAAGTGGTGTGCACGAGGAAAATGGAACAAAGAGGAAAAATAAAATGAAAGGATGGAGAAAAGGGGAAGCGTGCGAGGGGTACGTGAGGAAACTACAACCAAGTGAATGTGCCAATTAGATAACTGAAGTGCATGTAATCTAGATGCAGAACCATAGAGCTAGAATGTGAATACGAGTTGTCTAAATAAATAGGGAAGTTATTTGGATAACAATTTTGGTGAATTTTGGGGCCATCTACCTGCTAGATGAAGGAGATCAATAGCCTAGAGCATCCATTAGGCATGGAGTCTACTATGAATATGAATCTTTGATCTACAACTTTGAAACAACTATCCCCTGAAATCACTTGATGAAACATTCTTGAACTTTATTCTCAATCTGTAAAATTGCTAGAAGATAACTAACATCTTTGAAGAAAAAATAAGAGCGCGTGCAAGAAGCACACGAGAAGAAAGAACTATGTATAAACAAATAATGTGTGTATAATGCACTTGGAGGAATTGAAAACTATTGTAATATATACATAAATGATGTAGAAAATTCAATGGAAGGGTGTAAGATATATCCCATTCGACTGGGTTTTGTAGCGTGCCTCCATCAAGATGAGACTACTCAAAAGAGTTATCCTACTTGCATGAACTAATGATATATGGGCCACTCCAAAGCACATCAAATTTTGAATGGTGTCTTGGTTTAGCTCTGTTAGTATCCCATTTCAAGACCAACTCCCTAAATTTGAAAGATTGAGGTTTAAAATTTCTCTCAAACCACTTCTTTTTTGCTTGTTGATGTTGTTTTAGCTTGATCATGGCATAGTTTCTTGATTCTTCAACTTTAACTAAATATGCCATTCTAATTTCTTTTGGTCTCTGTGCCCTCCAATTCTAGCTACTGGGAAAACTCTAATGAAAGCAATTCAAGCGATAAGGGGAGTCTAATTTCCTTACCATAAACCAACTTACAAGGCAATGCACCTATTTCCTTTTGGTGGTGATCCTATATGCCCAGAGCACGCGCGAGACCTTTGTATGCCACTATTTTGGTTGATATTCATCATGTATTTAATGATCCTAATAAGGTTCTTGTTTGTTGATTCTCGCGATCATTTCCCCGAGGGTAATAGTTGGAAGAATTCTTCAAATATATTCCAAGACTTAGTGCCCAATTAGTAATTCTTGTACTAAGGAAGGATTTTGAATTATTAGAGATAATGGTTTGAGGAACACCAAACCTTGTTATGATGTCCTCGTGAAATTCCAAGATGACTGGCTTAGTTTATTGCTTGAGCAGGACAAATTCTGTCTATCTTATGAAGTAGTCTCCAACCATTAGCACCCATTTGTGGCTAGAGCTTGAAGGAGGATTGATCATGCTTATGAAGTCAAGAACCCATTGCACAAAAGGATGATTCACTTGGATTGGTCAGAGGGGAAGCATTGCCAATATTTTCTTACCTATAAAGAAAGTGCATTATATACATTTTGTGACCCACTTGTGCTTTTCCATAAATAGGGTAGGCCAAAACAGTCCAACCATCATGATCTTCAGTGCTTTATATTTGATAGAGAAGTGTCCACTAGAGAATCCATCATGAAATTCTATTAACACTTTTTCAGTCTGTGCGCCATCAATACACGTTAACAACATGCCATCAAGATTCTTCAAGAGAAGACCATCAATCAAAACATATGGGATAGATTGCAACCTTAGATGTCTTCTCTTTTCTTTGTTTAAACTTAGAGGGAATTCTCCCTTAGAAAGGAAAATGATCATGTCCTTCATCCAGTCGCATGCACCAGGGACTTCATTCTGTTCAAGTTCTACGCATGGGATATCTTCATCTAGAAACAATGAAGTCTCATGTTCATTCTATGCATCCTCAACAAGTTTTCTACACAACGTACTACCTCTTACTAGATTTGTGGCTTTGATAGTCACATCATACTCCATAATTTTTGTCATCTATTATGTTATCTTCTCACCGATTTCTACTCCTACGATGAAGTCTCTAACACTTGCATGTGAAACTAAAACCTTAATATGATTTGTGGAGAGCATGATTTTAAACTTCTTAAGTGCTCACATGATGGTGTAGACATGTTTCTCTATATGATCGTATTTAAAATCATAGTCCTTCAATGTTTGGTCAAGAAAGCAACCTGGATGATCCAACCCTTGTTGATTTTCCTATGTCAAGACAACAACAACACTTGCATCAGTACCATAAGCATAAATGATGAAATCTTTAAGTAATCTGTGTTGATGAGTGTTGGTGCACAAAAAAATTCTTTCTCAATATTTTTGAAGCTTAATTTCCATTATGCTGTCCATTTGAAAGCTATGTATTTCTAGAGCATGAGGGTGATGGGTCTTACCAGCCTCTACAAAGTTAGGGATGAATCACCTAAAAAATTTGATTTTTTTCGAGGAAGGACTATAAGGATTTCTTGTGTGTCAACAAAGAGAGGGCCAGGATGGCTGAAACAAGCTCAAGATCAATTGCGACGACATCCTTTGAGACCACATGACCTAGAAGCTTTCCCTGCACTATTACAAAATTACACTTCTTAGGGTTAAGAGACACCCCAAAATTTCTACATCTCTCAAAGACTTTCTCTAGGTGTGCCATGTGATCTACACTTTTCTTTGAGAAGACTGTGATGTCATCAAGGTAGACTAAGATGAACTCATTGATATATCCTTTGAATGCAATATCCATGGCACGCTGAAACGTTGTGCCTATATTTAACAAACCAAAGGGCATATTCTGATATGCATATGTCCCCCACTTGGTTGTAAACACTATTTTGAATTGATCATCTTCCTTGACCAGGATATGATTGAAGCTAGAATACCCATCCAACATTGAGAATCTTTGTGCACAACCACAATCTACAAAATATGCTCCATAGAAGGCAAAGGGTAATGATGTTGGAACATAACGATTAAGTGGTTTGGCCAACCCTTAATGCATATCGATCCATCACTAATATATATGTTAATATTTAATAATATGAAATATTTATATTTATATTATTAAATATACTAACCAAGGTATATAATTTAGGTTAAATATTTAATATCATGAAATGATTATATTTCTAATATTAAATATTATAAACCTAGGTGTATGTGTCAACCGTTTAGGTTGAAAAGGTGGGTTGGGAGACATACCCGATCACCTTATATAAAAAGGACTTTAGGTCCTCATTTGATATATTTGGGAAATATATCAAAGGTGTGCAAATCAAGTGATTTGGTTTTACCCTTGGTAAATAGGGCTTTAAAAGAGGAGGTGATATTTTTGGATCTAAAATAAGTTCTCTAAAGTAAAATGTTATTTTCAAAGTGGTTTTTACCCTATTGGGTTTTCCACTATAAATACTGTGTCACATGTGTTATTTATTTCTGTAAGTATTTATTTATTTACTTATGTTATGATGTAATGTTTATTTAAATATTTATTGTAACATTATATAATATGTAAGTTGATTAAATCCATATTTATTAGAATCTTCAAATTCTAACATGGTAACAGAGCAAAGTAAATTAAATAAATTAAGATCAAATATTTTGTATTTTATTTATTTAATTTGTACCGATTTTTTCAACCAACTCGGAAGGGTATTTAAATTGATCGGGCCCCCTTCTTTCCATTTTTGTGCAAACTAAAATTGTGTGTTTTGTGAAGAATTGGTATTTGCAGGAAAATTGTGGTGGATCCCCATCTTTAAAACCCTTGGTGAAAGGGGCTTTGGAATAAGTTGTTTACTTAGGCATGAATATCATATGTAAAGGTTAAAATTTTTAAGAAATATTTTATTAATTATTGTATAGTTTGTAATGTATGTGCAAGCCAAGTAAACATGTAAAAATTCAAATCACAAGGTCTCCCATACGGAGACAATCTTCCTTGAGAATAGGAAAATTAAAATTTTCCTATTGGCTCGGGGTTAAAGACCCATGGAATGGGGTAAAATAATGCAGTGACTCTAATATCCTAGTTTAAATTTTTTCTTACATATTTTTACTAAGGAGTCATCTATAGTTGTGAGGCTTCCTTTAAATAGGGTCCTTTTTATTTCTTTAATAAATTCATGTAAATACTAGTCTTAAAACTAAAATTTAATAGTTTTTAAAACTAAGTATTCAAACCTAAACCTAACATGTGTCCCTAACCATTTATTTTATCCATATAAGGGGCGACGCCATTCATTTATATCTTATAATTTATAAAAACTATATAAATAAACCTATTTAAAGGTTTTCTTTTATATAAGAGTGGGAGTGGAGAATAAAATGAGATAATATCTCAGGTATAAATGTGGAATTCTCAGGTATAAATGGAGAATTAAAAAAAAGGCTAGTTTATTGGTGGCCCATGTGAAGTGTGGTAAATATTTATTAAAATATTGGTAGTTATAGCCACATAAAAGTTTTAAAGTTTTTAGCTTGTAAGAATTATATAAAATATTTTACAATCTTTCCATAGTTTTAAATGTGTGTAGGGTAAAATTAAGAGTAAATGAAGGGAGGAGACAAGGTTCATGAAAATAGGAATTTCAATTTATTTCATTGGTTGGGTGAAATTACTTGTCCCCTCTGTAAAATATGCAGGTTAATCTATACTCTCATAAATCTACTTGCACACTGTAAAATTATTTTAACTTGGTCTATGTCCTTTAAACCCTTTTAATAAGGGTTATGTGTTTTTTTATTAAAAAATACTATAGTTTATAATTTTTATGAACTATATGTTGTTTTTTATTTACATTCTATAAACTATATACCTTTTTTAAAAAAAAGTGTATATATTTTTATATTATAAATTATAATAGGTTATTATAATGTATTAAAATATAACCTCCCTAATATTATATAGAAAAATAAATTATGGAATTTCACATTCTAGTAAAATACAAAACAAGTTTTGACGGTCAATTGATCACGGTGAGACCAAACTTAAGACAATATGATGGTCATTTAGACGTCAAATTTAAGCTTGTAGGTTCTAGGAAACTTTCATTGTGTTAAAATTGATGGTCAAATGACCGTCACGAAAAACTAAAAAATAAGCCATTATGACGGACATTTAGACGTCAAATTTAAGCTGGTCGGATATTTGTCCACGTTAATTTTTTTCTTTAGAAATTTGAACTTGTTATGCATTCTTAGAGGTCTCTTCTTCATTTCTATATGGTCAGAAATATTTTTTATATAAATATGGGATATAATGTAGAGCCCTTTATATTGTGCGTTATTATTTTGATCATGGGAGGTTAATTAGTATGCGTAAAGTATAATAATATAATTAGTTATTATCAAATAGTTTCTTTGGATCTAATTATACTAAAAGTGTTTTTTTATTATCGATAAATATGTATCTAATTATGGTGTACATTGTATGTAAAAATGTGGCATGTTTTACGGGTTTAGGGAAATAATGACGTCCACCTATTTCTGTCTTGACAAAACCTAGATCCTGAATGAAATCAACTACAACATTTGGGTCAAAATAGAATTTATGGCAAGGAAACTCTAGACAATTGTTTATGGATCTAAGGTTGCTCCCACCGGTCATCAAAAATTATAGATAACATGAATACATTCTTACAACGAATGCAAGAGGCTCTTTCTATGATTCTACACAATTTGAACGATGAGTACCTTCTACACAATGGTAATATCGAACATCCGAAAGAGGTATAGACACAACTAGAATCCATGCATGAATGATACTTGAGTACAATAGATGAAGGAATTCAAAGAAATTGTCTATATATTTTTTTATGATTTCTCTTCGCATTGTTTTATATCTCAAATTTTGAATAATTCAAAACTATGGCATGAAAGGTTAGGAAATGTTTTTATTATTGGTAAATAGTTTTGAAGGGACTATACCCTATTACAATAAGGGCTCAACAACCAAATAGAGCTATAGAGGGACAACAAAAGAGGATCAAAATCTAGATAAAGCATTATGCCCAACAGTAACCAAAAGATAGTTACTAGTAGAAAGTGAAACAAAACAGAAATTGCAACAAGACAACAAAACAACAAAAAAAAATAGTGAAAAGACCAAAATATAGCAGCGTCTAGAATGAAGCCCTCCAGCCTGAGGGAGATTATTTCTTGGAAGCTCTGTCGATCCTGGATTTGATTTTTTGTAGCAAAGTGAACAACACCAAAGTGGTGATGTGCATGGGGTCACTTGCATTCAACTTTGATATGGTCTGACTTCTCTCTTGTCACGGTCCCCATATAGTACTGGGGACCCACTAAGCATGGAAATGTTGTGAACATGCTGTTCTAAAAATTCACTAATGGCATTAAAGATAACCATGTTATGGTCATGCCTGTCTTTGGATCTCCCCAATCTGTTGTCCAAAGAGTTCAATTTCTTGTAGATGTCTGCAATCTGATCATTCCCATTATCAGTTTCATCATCAGCCTTTCTTTTTCCCTTCTGTTTGGCAATGTGTTGTAGGTCCTTCTTTAACTTCATCATCTCATTTTCTAAAGAATCCAACCTATGAGGAATATTATTCCCCTCCTATTATAAGGCCGTATCTTGGCCAACATTACTAATATGTAACAAATTATGCACAACTTCTAGCTCTTTAGTGCTTCTAAGAATATGGCAGAGTGAGGGATGTCAATTTTGGGAAGTTTTGGGTTCTTAGTCTTGGGTTTGGAAGAGGTGTTCAGGATGGAAGTGGGAGTAGTGATGGTAGGGATGTGCAGATCACTGGGAGAGGGTGGGAAGCCGGGAACTTAGAGACACAGAGCTTATGAAGCAGAAAAATAAGGCCTTGGTGAAGAGGAATGGCATGAGAGTGCTTCTGGAATTCTAAAATGGAGTGCTCAAGGGAATTTAGCAAGTAATGTGGGAAGCAGACCACAAATTGTCTTCTAAAGTGGTTAAGAAAGACCAGGTGCTTGACAAGGACTGTTATGTAGCGTCCTTCTAAAGAAATGTACCTAACCATCATTTTTGTAACCTCATCAAAAGGCTTGGGGATAGAGCTTACCCTAACACGCAGTTACAAATTTGAGCTCCTCACCGTCATTAGAGAATTTCTTTTCCTCAACAGTCTTATCGATCCTTTTGTTGAAAAAATGATATCCCTCCAACTCAAGGCCTATTGCCTCAGCTATCAATTCTTCATTTATAATTACTCGGTGACCACCATACTCCACCTTTTTGTCCTTCCAGTCCATTGCGAAATGAACCAAAATATTTTGGTCGTGCCCCTGAATGCGCTCTATGAAGTTGGAAATGCCTCCCTTTTGAAGGAGGTTCCATAGCTCCTCATTTTTCTTCCAAGCCGAATCACTGTAAGGATCTAGTTGGCACAAGGCTCAATGTTCTTAAAAACTGGGACAAACATAAGAAAATGTTAGGACATGTTAATTATCAAATGTTACATGAAATGTTGAGATATAATCTAGTGAAATATTTACATGTGTTGTCTTCTTCTCTTGAAGTTATTTCATTAAATGCTTCTAAATGATGGTTTTGATTTTAATTTAGTAAATTTTCATGATGATGTTTTGATGCTATAGGTATTTTTGAAACTCTTATCTTCATAGATAATAAATTAAATTGGGCTCAATCTATGTTAGAAAGTTCAAATCCTATTAATCTTAGGAAAATGACTAGAAGCCATCATATGTACCATGCATTAATTACCCTGTATGAACTTGAGCTGCGAAATATTATAGGGTCTAGGTGGATATAAAGTAAAACATAATGTTGATGGTATTATTAAAAAACATAAAGCTAAACTTGTTGCTAGAGGTTTCACTCAAAACTTGGTATTGATTATGTTGAGACATTTTCTTGTAGCTAAAATGAGTACTGTTAGGGCCTTATTTGCAATTGCCACTCAATTTGGGTGGGAAATCTACCAAATGGATAAGAAAAATGATTTTTGAATTGCGATTTAAAAGAAGAACTTTACATGTTTCAACCTAAAGGATTTGAAGAAACTGGTAAAGAAAACTATGTTTGTAAGTTGAGAAATCCTTGTATAGTTTAAAACAAGCTCTTAGAGCTTGGTATGTAAAATTGTGTCCTTTAAACTATTAGGTTTTGTTAATTGTTCTTCTAACAATGATATATTCATTAAGAAATAAGGCTCACATATTATCATTATATGTATATATGTTGATGATTTTCTTATGACTGGTGATAATTATGATTTAATTCATAGGATTAAAGAGAAATTGAAGCAATAATTTGAAATGAATGAGTTAGGTCTCTCACATCATGTTCTTTGTATGATTGTATTTCATTCTATTATTATTTTTCAAAACACAATATGCAACCATTGTATTGAAAAAGTTTCTTATGATTGATTGTAAACCATTTTCTACTTCAATGGAAGTTAGAATAAATATTGATCCTAAATATGCATATGAAAAAGGTTGATCCTATTTTATATACGTTGTTAGTTGATAGTTTGATTTATCTAACTATAAATAGATTAGATATTTCCTATACAAGATTAGATATTTTATATACAATAGGAATTCCTTCAAGGTTTATGAAGGAACCTTTTTAGAGATCATTCGAATCTTACAATTTTTTAGATATATTAAAGGAACAATCAATTATGGTTTGCATTATACTAAGAATGAAAATGCTATCTTATATGGATTTTGTGATTCTAACCATACCGATGTTATGCTATAAAAATACTCGGATATATGTTAAGTTTTTTTGGCGTAGGAACCATTACTTGGAACAAAAATGTAATCAAGGTCTCCATTTTTTTCTTGAAAGAGAAGTAAAACGGAAGAAGTAAAGAAGCCATGTGGCTACAATGGTTGTTGGTAGAGATACACATGGAAGCTAAAAGAAGTATTCTTCTTCTATGTGGTGGTCAAAGTTGTATTACTCTTTATTAAGTACCGGTTCAACATCAAAAGATGAAGCACTTTGAGATAAATATACGCTTCACCCATGAGAAGGTGCTAAGTGATGAGATAAATCTCAAGTTTTTGTTGACTGAAGAGTAGGTTGCTGACATCTTCACAAAGCCCATGAGTGCTACAAAATATTTGTCACTTTCATGAAAAACTTGGATTGTCAGAGTTTCCATTGAGGGGGAGTGTGCATGACAATGTCACTTCCTAATGGAACTTGGTTTTTGTAAACATGACCTTTGGGAAAGTGTAAAAAGACCTTTGGACATGTATACCTCCTTGAATTCTTTTTTAGAAAGAAGTGTAGAAAGATCTTAAATGTGGTATTTAGTAAAATTTGTAGTGCTATTGAGTTTATTGGTAAACATTCAGTACAATCATATTGTTAAGGAGGTCCTTGGTTGTAAAAGGTTTTTATATGCTTGGGTTCAATAACCTTTTATGAGAACTTGTGAGAACATGTAAAACTCAAAAATCATACTTAGCCACTGATCATGGGATGATCTTTGGGATTCAAAATCCTTTCGTACCAAAAGGTAAATTGAGTATGATGAAGGTGTTATAATTCCTTCAACCGATATACTAGCCTAAAACCTTTATGGTTTAAGAATTATAAATCCCGTAGTGTACCACGGGTAGGTAATCTATTGGCATATGTTATGTTATCCCACTTAACATTAAGGGGAGTGTTGGAACATAATGATTAAGTGGTTTGACCAACCCTTAATGTATATGGGTCCATCACTAATATATAGGTTAATATTTAATAATATTTATATTTATATTTCTATTATTAAATATACTAACCAAGGTATATAATTTAGGCTAAATATTTAATATCATGAAATTATTATATTTATAATATTAAATATTATAAACCTAGGTGTATGTGTCAACCATTTAGGTTGAAAAGGTGGGTCGAGAGACATACCCGATCACCTTATATAAAAAGGACTTTAGGTCCTCATTTGATATATTTGAGAAATATATCAAAGGTGTGCAAATCAAGTGATTTGGTTTTACCCTTAGTAAATAGGGTTTTAAAAGAGGAGGTGATCTTATTGGATGTAAAATAAGTTCTCTGAAGTAAAATATTGTTTTCAAAGTGGTTTTTACCCTATTGGGTTTTTCAATATAAATAATGTGTCACCTGTGTTATTTATTTCTATAAGTATTTATTTATTTACTTATGTTATGATGTAATGTTTATTTAAATATTTATTGTAACATTATATAATATGTAAGTTGATTAAATATGTATTTATTAGAATCCTTAAATTCTAACAAATGATCCTTTAATGATGCCTTATTCAAATATCTGAAATCAATGTAGAGTTTGATTTCACCATTCTTCTTACGTACTGGAACAAGATTCGTGACCCAAGTAGAATACTTGATCGGAAATAGTATATTCACTTCATTGAGGTTGGATAACTCCTTCCTCATGACAAGATATATCTTTGGATTGAGTAGCCACTAATTTTTTCCGATTGTCTTGATACTAGAATCAAGGTAAATGGAGTGTTGAGCAACACTTGGATCAAAATTTTTGAGGAATTCATACTCTTATGAGAAGATATCACTGTATTTTTGACAGAGAGAGATGAATGCTTATTTTATATCATGCACACAAGATTTACTAACCAACAAATCCTTTTCGTGTGTAATAGTGACTAGGAATCAGTCTTCTTGTATGACACACATATAATTTTCTTCACCCTTGAACTCATCATCATGGCTAATTTTTTTTTCTAAGGTGACCAACCCTTTAGGCAACTTGTTTGTCTTCTTGTATCACTTGGTCACCATAATTGCCATGTAAATCAACCCGCATGATTGATGAGAACTCAACTTCATTCGGATTAACTGGATGATCTACATGCCGTTGTCAAACACCTTCCATATGATGTTATTGTCTGGAATGGATGGACTAATCACCATCTTGATGTGCTGAGTGTTTCCTTTGGAAAAGTACTCAACATGGGGAGAACCGTGAACCAAACATGACCATCTAATCGAGTCTTTGTTTATATTGCACGGAACCCCTATAGATTTAGAGAATAAAATATGTCAAGGAGATCATAGAATATGTATTTATAATATTTGAGAAGATTATTCTTTACAGAGCACTTGTTAGTGACTTGGTGGATAACTAGCTTTGTGTCTCCAAAACCGCAAAACCTTGATTCTCTTATCTTCATCTATAAGTAGACCATGCACCAACACCTCATACTCAGCCACATATTTGGAACATGTGAACTCGTAACTTGTGTGTAAAGAATAATTTATCATCCTCATGGGAAATGAGAATAACTCCTACTCCCACTCTATTTTTACTTCTAGATCCATCAAAGTATAACTTCCACAAACCATGGTTCTCTTCATTTTTCTTGAGTGTGTGAGACATCATAACTTATTATTCAAGGATGTAATAGGTACTAAGCCCAGTTTCATAAGCTTCCATCTCCTCAACTTATGGATTAAATCTATGGTGTCTCTCCGCCCATTCATCCAACACTAAGTCCGGGATAGGAAGCGTGCGAGGCTACTCTTCGTAAACCGAACCGTGTTTTTCTTGGATTAAATAGTTGGTTTGTAGAGGGGATGGGACATATTGACTCATCTTATATGGTAAACCGGGTACCATACCTTGTCTTGAGTAACATATAGGAGTAATTAGAAGACAAATAACCACCCACTTTAGTAGTAAAGTCCCTTGATAGACACATGGAAAAAAGGGGGTAGATCAATGATTGACACATCTTGAGTTATTGCTCAGAATTGGACATGCATGGAGGGTTAAATTGATATCCTTGATGATTCCTAGGGTAGTGACGGTTGAACCATTAAGTTCGCATGACTCATTTTATTAAGGGGCTATAATTAAGACCTAAGACATCAACAATTTTCTTAGGTATGATAGAAGTACTAGTGCCTGAGCCAATCATATAGTTTTGGATAAGATGTTTTCATATGATTAAGGACATATAAAAGGGTGGGGTTTTGAAAACATTACTTTCTTCTCCTATTCTTGGTAGATATTGATGAAGTGCATGGATTTTGAACAACTTGGTTAGCGCATGGAAGTTGAGCTAGAGCTTCATGCAACAAGTCGTGTTGAGATGGAATAGTCAAGGCATCCCATATTGTGACATTTATGTTTGTCTTCTTCATCTGGTCCACAATACCGAGTGGAATACCCACTCACTTGTGCATTTGAGGTACATGAACATCCTTTCTTGATTGTTCAGGTATAGAAGCAAGAAACTTAGCTGGCACAGAGGCTTGAACTACCAAAGGAGGGGCACATGCCACTTAAGGAGGAGATTTTCATAGAGCCTCACGTGTAGGAAATTGAGTACTTTTACTATTGGATGCCTTAGCTACTTCATTTTTATTTTAAGAGTCTAATTGCGTTATTTGGAATTGAAACTTACATGCCAGATTTAATCATTCTCTTCTTATACGTTGTGTTATGTGCAATATGGGCGGGAGGTCTACTCACATCATTTGTAACCTGATTGATTATGAAAAATTCCTCAGCACTAAAGAATATCAAGTTGGCTTTAGGAGGAGCCTCTAGTTTTCTTGGTTACGAGGTTCACTTGAATTGATGGAAGGATCAAAGTTAGAAGCATTCCGGATCGTATAATACTTCACGCACACAACATTGGTGCAATCATACTGACTATGAGGTATATTGCAAGGAAAACACCATTCGAGACTCTACGCCATGTTGTTTTTGCAAGGGGCAAGTGCTTGATCTGGTCGGTTGGAGTGGCTTGGAATGGGTTGTGCAGAGGAATACCTTGTAAAGGCAAGTGCACATTAGCATGTAATTTGTCATTTTTTTGTTCTCTCTGTATCTTTGATTCCCATACCGATTCGAAAAGGTTGATTTCTATATATTTGTGCTCGATTAGAACTACTATAGGTTTGCCTCTATTACTTATCCAATGCTATGAACTTATTGGACAAGTTTTTAATCGAGCCTTCAATTCTTCATCTTCTTTCTACTGCGTTGAAGAATAAGATGATGATGTAATAGGTTGTGTGCTCTACATTGGAACATGGGAAATAGAAGGCTATGGCATTGGATACATCTCTAGGAATAAGTGCATAGGAGGCCTAGGTGCTAACTTACCCACTTGAATGAGACTATTTTCTTCCCTTATTGCAATGTTGTATGCAATAGATAAAGTCCTACCTCTCATGGATTTAATCATGATTGAGATGTCACTATTCAAAGCCCTTAAATAGTTAAGGAAAGCATGTTGTGCTATGGGCCTTACCACTTGAGGAATTCTTTCCCAAGTCTTCACGAATCTGATGTTGAAGTCACTTATTTGTTCGTTAGGCACGCGGTTGATTGTATCACCGCTTCACCAAAGATAGGTGATATGAATTGTCTTCAAAGTAGTTACATAGAGTGATTCCAAGCTAATCCTAGGTATTAATAGATGTAGGTTATAAGCCATGATACCATTGGAGCACTTTGCCCTTGAATGAGGCTATAAGTAGCCTAACTACAGATCATGTGTGATAAGGTAAACAGAGCACACATTGGCCACATCTTGAATGTGTTCAATAGGGGTAACTTGATTTTCTCCCATGAAGTATGGAATGCTCTTGAGCATGGCTATTGGCATATCATGTTGTGCATTGAGATTGAGTGGGCTTCTACCAGTGAAGTTGGAAAATTTCCTGGAGGAGGAGGTTGAAGTTCCATGGTAGGGAACACTTGTCTATTGTGAGGAGTAGAGTGCGCATGGTGTGATGGAGATGGAGATGCGTGCACAAAAGTTATACTATGTGTGATTATTGGAAAAATATGGAGATATTCAAAGGATCCTTTAGTTACAACACTCTTTCTGGTATGCACTCTTCTCATAAAATGGCACTCTGGTTGCTGAAATAGTAGATATAAGTGTTGGGAGTCACCAGATGTGTTTAAAATGAGCCTCCAAAGGCTATAACTTGATAATTCACACACCAAACTTATCAATGCTAAAATATAAGCTTTAAATTCTTGTCCCGCTAGGTGTGTCATAAACTATTGGTCATTCAAAAATGTAACTATGTTTTGGATATGGGAGATCCGAGTTGTCTGAGACAACAATGGAACCATCTCTAGGTTGCGGGACCTTGTGCTCTTGAGATGGATCTTTGGAGAAGGTTTATTACTCTATCTATTTCTACTTCTACTGCTACTCCTAATGCTGAAAGGGAAAACTAAGCTAAAATTCTAAGGGACTAGGGATAAAAGGATAAAAAGATGGAAACTAAACTAAGGGAGGTGATAACACCATAAAAGAGGGATGAAAACTATCTTTTCTGAGTGAAAATGAAGGAGAAATAATGAGGGAAGGCTAGGCACACATAGCACAAACCAACACACATTTACACAATCACCAATGAAACAAAACAAGAAAAATGAGTTAAGGGACGTGAGGTGACACACCAAGCACACAATGTAAAAGAAAGGCAATAAGAAGGAATACAAACAAGTTAGGACAATGAATAGCCACAAAACAATGCTTCCATTACTTACGTAAATGTGGACTATTACAATGTCGAGAGAGACCGATACCGACATGCAAGAGCCAAATCTAGAGGTCCTGGAACTTAAAATACAAAGATATGAATTCCTTAACAAAGAGCTTAATGATCTAAAATGTCCAACATTAACAATGATCCTAGATCTTACATTTATAGATGAATCGATGGAAGAATAAGAGGAGAAGGAGGAAAACTAGAGTTTTAAATATAACCACCAACAATAAGCATTCAATGCTTATAAATCTATCAAATGTGATTCCCTAAGACTGTTTGAAATGTAGGAGAAGGAAGGAGGTGAAATCCATGTCAAATCAAGTGGTTGGGGCAATCAGATCTTCTCATCAATGTCCAGAAATATGTTTTCCCTTTTCTCACCTACTAGATCTGCCAAAAATTTGAATTTGAATATCAAACAATGTAGCCTATGTTAGCAGCTATTAATTGAGACCAAGTGCGTGCCGATCAAAGATCTATAACAAAATATATGGCTATGAAAAGATTGGTAGAGATGTCCGCACATGAAAGAAACATGGCACACATAGATTGGATGAAAGTATGGCCAACTATGAAAATGATTTGTTATTTCGCCATGTTTCACACAATGGTTGGTTGTAAGAATTTAGAACCCGGTGGCACATTATGGTTGATTGCGTGTAACAAACTCAATCTTGTCGAGGGTGACATCGTATGTAATGGCGTAGAAGAAGGTGTGAAGGCATGCATGTAGAAGAATGAAGAACAAGAGGAAAACAGAGGAAGGGCGCACACAAAGGTGATGCACATAGGAAAAATGGAAGAAATTCCTAAGGAAGAAACGTATGGTCAAGGCACAACTATTACAAAGTAACGTGTGGGGCGCGGGAGAGTGCCATGGACTTAGCTGATTTTGAGAAAGGCCAAGGAACACATGAAGGATACATGCAACACCGTGATGAAGTTGAGTGTGTGGGGGTGAGCGCAAGGAAAATAAAACAAAGAGGAAAAATAAAATATGGAGAAAAGGGGAAGTGCGCAAGGGTGCACGAGGAAATTGCAACCAAGTGAATGTGCCAAATAGATAACTGAAGTGTGCACAATCTGTAATGTAGAACCATAGAGCTAGAATGGGAATATGAGTTGTCCAAATATCTAGGGAAGTTATTTGGATAACATTTACCAATTAAATAATGTTAATTTTTCCTTATTGTTCACCTTATGGTCTGTGACCAATTAACTCAAATACATTAAACAATAACTTTATCTTATCTATGCCAAGTAAAATGGTCAATGACTATTATTAATTTAAACAATTTAATTTCTCCCATGGTCCATGACCATCTCAACAATTTTAAATAATAAACTTTACCTTATCCTTTACAAAGTGGTTGTTGACCAATATAACCAAATAAACAATAATCACCATTCCTTATTTGCCAATGTTCTATGACCAAGTTTACTAAAATTTAAACAATAACAAATTCATTATGATCTAAGACCATTATTATTAATGCCAAGGAGAGTCATCCTCAAATAAAACATTTAAACCATTTGAAGCAATGTATCCAACTTGAACAAAACAATGTGGTATTAGACCAATTCATTTGATGCCATAGTTATTGCAATATACATTTAAACGATGCAAAATAAATGTAACAATAAAAATTAACCTTAAAAATTGCAAACATTATTGATTAATGAAATCGTTATTCACTACAAAAATGGTGATGTAGTCCTACCAACCAAATAAACATACAACAATGCAAACAAAAAATGACCGTCATGCAAATTAAACAAACATGAGAAAATAAATGAATATATGTGAATATGTATACATCTATATACATGTATGTATATGTTTTCACATATACATATATGTATATGTTTTCGCATATACAAATATGTATATATAACTATATATAACTATATATACCTAGTTAACAATTAACGTTAATCATTAATTTAGTTGCTTTATCACAAATTTACCATGATAAATCATACATCAAATATTGTGGGGTGTGACACACCTCCCTTAAATAATCATCGCCTCGATGATTTATCTCAACACAATCAAACATATCTATTGAAAATACCCCGAAATCACGGTAAAAGAAAATAGTTCACATTTTCATAAAAACTTGAGAAATTTTATAGAATTTCAATCAATCATAACTCATAAATCTTGGTTGTAATAGCCTCAAAACAAAAATATTTTAAAATAGTTAACAATATAGCAACAATTTTCCATTACAGTCAACATTATTATCAAGTAATGTATAATATATCAATAGCAGATAGTCAAATAACAATTTTTATCATTGAAATAGATAAGAAAATGTATTTTTTATTTCATATAAATTATCCCAAGTTGCACTATCCTTAGAATATTATTCCCATTGGACCTTGCATTGAGAAATATCTCTAATTTTGAGATGTAAGTGCAAGTTTCAGCTCTATAATTGGTTTCACCACAACGATTCCTGGGTTCTGAACCTATAAAGAGTTCCAATTTATGACATATTTTATATCTGATACATAATTTTTAAGAAATGAGATATGAAAAAGATCATGCATTCTAGAAAATTTGGGAGGTAATATTAGTCAATATGTCACTAGACATATAACTTCCAGAATTTCGAAAGGTCCCACATATCTAAGTGACAATTTGATAGACTTACCAAATGTAATTGAGCTCTTTTTGAGTTTTACCCTCAAGTAGACTTTATCTTCTTGTTCAAATTTTATGTCAACTCTGTTTAAATATGCGTAGCTCTTCTACCTATCAGATGATTCTTTCAACCTATCACGAATGAGCTTTACTTGCTTTTTCATTATCAAGTAACATTTCTAGGCCTACTACCTCTCTATCCTTTATGTTATCCCAGTGATAGGATTTCTACACCTTCTCCCATACAACGCTTCAAATGGTGACATTTTCAGTGAAGAATGATAAGTGTTATTATAAGAAAATTCAACCAATGGAATATATTCTTCCCATTTATATTGTTGATCCATGCAATACATTTTAAGCATATCCTCCATAACTTGGTTAACTCTTTCTATTTGACCATCTGTTTCTGGATGGTATGTTGAAATAAAGTTCAATTTTGTTCCCAAAGCTGAGTTTAAAGTTTTCCAAAATTGAGAGGTCATTCTAGGATCCTTGTTCGAAATAATAAATTTGAACTCCGCGTAATCTAAAAATTTGATGCACAAACCATTTTGACAAATCTTTGGTGAATCATCCTTTAGATTACCCGGTATGAAGTGAGCTACTTTGGTCAGTTTTTCAACCACTACTAAAATCATGTCATGTTTGTTTTTAGAAAATGAAAATCCTTGTATGAAATCCATGCTAATTAATTTCTATTTGTAATGCAGAATTCTATGAGGGTACACCAGACCAACAAGATGTATGTACTCTACCTTAAAACATTAAAACTCAAGAAAATGAGCAACAAAAATTTCGTGTCTTTCTTCATTCCTTTTTATAAGTATTGTTGTTTTACATCAGCCAATAGTTTCATTACTCTAGGATTCCCGAAATAAGGAGCATTGTGAAATTACTTCATGAATTTCATTATAAGGTCATTATCAAAAGAAACATAAACTCTATTTTCATAATGCAAAACCCCTTCACTATCAAATTAAAAACCTTCATATCTCCTATCATTTGAATTTCTTGCTAACATAGTTTTCACATACCGATAATATGAATCAATTTGAATTTGGTTCGTTAATTCACCTTTGAATTATGTTATGATGGTTAAAATAGGCAAAACATACTTCCTATGACTCAACGAATCAACCACTTGGTTCTCTTTCCCTTTAATGTAACTAATTGGAAATCATATGTGTTGGTGTCCATTTTGATCCTCTATTATTTTGCCCTAATTTTCCTTTCACTCTGCATCTCCTGAAACATTTTCTATAGTTTTAATGGGTGAAATGAAGTTGTTACCTCTGTTCCCATGCCTTAGTCCATTTGAAAATCATTTTCCATGCCTCATTTGTGAAGAAACACCCAAGTTTGCCATATTCTGTGCCCTAATTTTTCCAAATCCATGGGCCTTGGTCATTTTTTCCATTTTTTCCGCCTGTGGAGCTCAAATTTGTTCATTTCATGTGTATTTTCCCTCAAATATCTATCCCCATGGTCGAAACTTGCATAAAATCAATTTCCCTTATTTTTGAGTAAAAATCCCTCACCCACGAAGAAAAAATCAAATTTGGGCATCTCTGGTAAATTCTACGTTTTTGACGGTCGTACGGGTGTCATTTGCCCATCAAAATTAAGCTCAAAATTCTCCTCCTACATGGCCGCTTCTGGTTGGACAAGGATCGATGGGTTTTCTATAAAACTTAACATTTTTGGCCTTTGGAAAATTTCACAATTTTCCCTGCAACCCATGAGCCCAATCGAGAGTGGACATGTGTCCTAAAGATCAAAAAGGGAGGAGCGGGCCGATGGGGGACTTAGAGTTTTTAGCTCTATTTTTCTAAAGTTTCAAAATTAGTTTCAGCCCCACTCCAATCAAAGGAGGACATGTGGCATCAATTTTGGGCTAGAGGGGATGTGGATGGCGGAGGTTTTGAAGTTTTTTGTCTTTGGAGGCAGAAAAGGTTAAGGTAAAATTTTGGAGTGTGGCCCCATGGCCAATCACAGGTGGACACGTGGCAGCATGGTGGCAAGAGTGGGGAAGTGTGGGCCATGGAGGAAAAGGGATTTTTTTTCCCTTTTTAGAAAAAGGAGCTAAAGAAAAAAATTAAGCCACGGGCCCGCGAATGAGCCATAGGGAGACACATGGTGAAGGCAGAGCGGTTTGGCGGGGTGATAGAGGAAAAAGAGAAATTTTCCCTTTTGCAAAAAGACTTGGAATGGAAAATTTGAGGTGTGGCCTTGCGACGAATCATTGAGTGACATGTGGTAAGGGAGAAATCGGGTGTGCAGGCATGCGAGGAAAAGGGTGAAATTTTTCCAATTTTCCAAAAAGGTCGAAATGCACAGAATTGAAGCGTGATCCCAATGGGACCCACCATGTGCCACATGTCATCACCAAAATTCAAGGGCAGAGGGGTGGAGAAAAAGTTAAAATTTTCCATTTTTCCAAAAAATGTGGAAAATTAAAAATGATTCGAATTTCATTCCCAATTGTAGTTTGACACGTGGAGGGCCTAGATTGAAGGAGAAAGAGTAGATCAAGGGAAACTATACATTTTCATTTTTGGCCACCATTTTTGCTCTAGGAAGCTTGGAGATGTGAATTTTGCATCATTTTTCATCAAATTTTTGGTGAATTCAGGTCGTTTTTGTCTTCAAGGAATAATGCAAGTGGTTTTAGGGATTAATTTGTAGATTTGAGGTGTTTTTGAAACAAAGTTTTCCCTAATCCATCCAAACACGTGAAATGTCAAATTTGAAAGTTACAGAGGTAGTTTTAAAAGGTGAAAAGGTGAAATGATGAGAGGAAAGGCATCTGCATGCCTTGATGATGAAAAACATGCCTCCAGGAAGGATAATGATCTAAATATTTGTAATGATTTAGTCTTTTTAAACACTTGGAAACTCTCGTTGCAAATTTGTTAAATGTCATTTTCAATGAATCATGAGAAATTTTTGTAACAAACTTGATCCCTTGGCATATGCTTTGCTTGGGAAAGAAGGCTCCAATGTGGTAAGAGGTATATAATGCATTTTGGAGAAATGCAAATGGTCGAGAAACTTAGAATTTCATGGGAAAATATGGGAAGAATCCCATTCTCTGAGAAACTACCTGAGAACCATTTCTAATTCCTTTTTACATCAGATTTGTATCATGTTGAGTTGGTTTTGGTTGTAAAGCCATCAACAAGCTCGAGATTGTTTTTCATAACATTCCCCGCTTTGATAAATTTGGTCTTTTTGGATTATTTTGTATTGTCTCTTGGAAAAATTTACATGCACTTATGTTTCAGAATGCTTTCAATTTGTGTTCCTTGCTCCTATCGTAGTCTTGTGTCTAAAATATCTCTTGATCATACATGGTCTCATTTATTGTTGATAGTTTAGTGGCATCTGTAATCTCACATTCGAAGAGATTTCATCTAATAAAGAGATAAACATATTTAAATTCACTTTACCTTCCTTGAAATTATAGATTTTTGTAAACCTTTGGGTGCACCTTAGGTCATGATATAACAGAATTTCTGGATGCTTTTTGGTTCATCTCGCTTTAAGATTTTGTGGCGGGTTGTCAAATATTGTGTGGAAGAGTGTAGATCCTGGGCCTCCATTTGGTCCAAATATCCTGGTTGAAGGAGTACCTTACTCCCTTTGAAGCATTTTGTGTTAAGGTCTTACAAATTTTTCGTAAAGGTCCTCAAAGAATTTGGCAAATTCTCAAGTTAGTCTTGTCTAAAATCTCCAACCAAAAATTTATTCAAACAAACTAATCCTACCCCTACATTGTATTGTGTGTCAACAAAGGAACCCAATCCATCTACAAAAATGCACAAAGAAAATCAAGATCATACCATGTATTTAGCAAATTTGACCTCACCTTGTCTTGAAATCATTTCCATCATTTAGTAGTGACAACTCGTTGAGTTTGAATAATGGAAAATTGATCATGTTTTACCAAGGCCATCTTCATACAATATGCACAAAGTATAAGGATATCTCCACGTCCTTCACAAAATAGAGGTGTAATATAGGTTCTCTTACCTTGGTTGAAAGGCACAACCTAAAAGCAGTGAGGATTAGATCAAGATCATTTCAAAGTGCTATCCATCTCTCCATAAATCTGAGTGCCAGTTAGATTGCATCCTCGGCTAAAAAAAAACATACATCAAGATCTATCTACCTTCAAGCTTCATGCCATATTTTTGATGCTACTCAGATGAAAAGGAGAACAAATTTGGGTACCAACAATACAAAGACAAAAAGCAAGCCACCTACACTATATTTATTTCAAATTAGGCTAAGTAAAAATATATTTAAGCCCTAAGTGGTCTGTATTCAATTCAAAAGTCTTTCCTAGCAGGTAATGCCTCCAAATTTACAAAATGTGAACTATGGAAGAAATTTATAGGTCATGGGGAGCATATTTCTGCTCATACACCTTCAACTTTATACTCTCATAAGAAATTACATGATCGTTTTACAAAATTATTCCACCCAAACCTTCACTGGAGGCATCAGTTACCACAGTGAAGCTTCCGTTGGGATCCAGAACCTTCAAAACAAGTGTTGTTGTAAGTTTTTCCTTCAACATATTAAATTCTATTTCACACTTATCATTCCATAAGAATTTCTTGTCCTTTTTCTACAAGGAAGTTATTGGTGCAACCACTCTAGAGAAATATTTCAAATTTTTTTCTATAATAACCAGCCAACCCCATGAAGCTTCTAACTTCATGTACATTATTAGGTGTTGGCCATTCAATTATGAATTTGATTATTGTTGGGTAAAATGAATTAGCATCTTTGTTTATTATGTGCCCAAGGTACTGCACTTTATTCGACAAAAAGAACATTTTGAAATCTTGTCTTAAAATTTTCTTTTCTAAGCACATCTAACACTATTCTCAAGTGTTCATTGTGTTCTTATTATAGGTAGAACCAACATAGGAAAATATCTAGTTGGAAAATGAATTCAACAAAGAAGCAAAGAATAAAATATCTCGTAGAAAAATGAGATTGCTATTATTGATCAATCCCAGATACAACCCAAATAATTGGTTCATGCCAATAAATAGGAAAGCGAGAGGAGAGAAGAACCTCTAGGAAGACTCTATAAGAGGAGGTTTCTATAGAAACCTAGAGAAGATATTTCTAGAGAGAATTATAGAAAGTGGAAAAATTACAACTCATCATGAGTTATGACAAAAAGAAAAAAAGAATTTGAACCCTAATTAATTATTAAATACTAATTAGATCTTAATATTTATCCTAACACCCTCCCTTAAGAGAAGAATTAGGAAGGTGAGAACAAAAAAATGGGTCCCGAATACTAGGCCATATTAGGTACCCATATACATAAAAAATAAGGAAGGAGGAATTCATGGTGAATCGGTGAAGGAAAACTTCCTTCACCAAAACAAGTATCACAAATGAAGATAACAAGGAGTTGTTAGAGGTTTAGTGAATATGCCGAAACTGGTCAATAGTAGGCACAAAATCAAGTGAAAGGAATCCATCCTGTATCAATTATCAAATGAAGTGCATGTGTATCTCAATATATTTTATATGCCGATGCTCAACTGGATTGAGAAATAGAAATGGGACTCTAGTTATCACACCAAAGAGTAGTAGGAATAGACTATGGAAGACCAAATTCATTAAGCAGTTGTCGAATCCAAATAGCCTCTTGACTAGCTCAAACTGCACCTCGATACTCAACCTCAGTAGAAGATAATGCAATAACAATTTGCTTCTTACATCCCCAAGCAACTGGACTAGAACCAAGATGATAAAAAAATCCAGAGGTAGATTTGTGAGTGTCAACATCACTTTCCTAATATGAGTCGGTATATCCAATGAGTTGTGAAGAACTTTGTGGTGTGTATTGTATGCCATAGTGCAAAGTTCCCCGAAGATAGTGCAAAATATGCTTAGCCGCTTTCCAATGACTCTCATGAGGCTCATGTGTAAAGCGAGAGACAAGGTTAACAACAAATGTGATGTCGGGGTGAGTGTGTGTCAAGTAGAGAAGACTTCCTACAAGTTTCCGGTATAGTGTGGGATCAACTAGAGGAGTCTTACAATTAGTAGATAAAACAACACCTGACTAAAATGGATTAGGAGAAGGCTTGAAATTAGCCATATGAAACCAATGAAGTAAATCATGAGCATACTTTTGTTGTCCAATATAAATTCCTTCGAAGTCTGATGAACCTGCAAACCAAGGAAATAATGAAGTCCCATATCAGTCATGTCAAAATGCTCCATCAACTTGTGTTGAATGTCTTGAATGAGGGAATATGAATTTCCAGTGAGGATGAGATCATTAACATACAATACTAGTATCATAAGAGTATCATCATTCTGTTGAATGTAGACATTAGGGTTTGAGTGACACCAAAGAAATCCAAACGAGAGCAAAAAAATCCATCTTCTCGTACCAAGCATGTGGAGCTTGTTTGAGGCCATAGAGAGAGCGAAGATGTTTGCATACTAGTGAAGAATCCTACAAAAATCCTAGAGGCTTCTACATATCGATCTCCTCATGAATATCACCATGAAAAAAGGTACTCTTCACATCCATCTGGTACATGGGACAATGATTAGCTACAATAAGGGAGAGTATAAATTGAACACAATTCATCTTAGCTACAAGGGAAAAATTCTTAGAGTAATCATTCCCCTCAACTTGTGAAAAATCCTTTGCAACTAAGTGAGCCTTTTACCTATCAATAGAGCCATTTGTTGCATACTTGGTCTTATATACCCATTTGCATAACACAAGTTTTCTTCCCTTAGGAATAGGTACTAAATTCCAAGTGTGATTCTTTAAAAGTGAAGAATACTCCTCATGCATAGCAATCTCCCACTCTGGTTTGGTAATAGCCTTAGAAAAGTGAATTGGATAATTTGAAATAACATGACTAAAAAGAGTCGTATCAATTTTTTTTTGAGTGAGCCGATGAGGTAATGAAGGATCACCTATTTCGATGAATAATGTGCATACATAAGAGTAAAATATATAAGGTAAAGGTGAGGAGGAATACTTGTGAGTGAATGTGGAAGGTAGAATGCGTGTGTTTTGATTTCCTAATCCAATGCTGATTGCAAGAACTTACTTTTTGCTAGGAGGAACTACCTGTGAATACAAAAAAGACCAAAAAAGGAATATTAAACAATATATGTCAGTGGACTACCTAGCGTATGCTAGATCTAGGAAGTATAGTACTTCCTAGATGGCTGTCAATCCATTGTTTAAAACAACTTAATGGAAGAGATGATGTAAACAAATAATATCCTACTATAGTTCATATGATTTAGGTATGTCATCCAAGTACAATAAAAAAATCCAATCTAAAGCTAGGTTATGATCAGATCTAGAAGTCAAACAAGTAAATAAGGTGGTAAGGACCAATGTTTTAAAAATCGAACAGAATTAGAATCGCCAAGGTCCGGACTTAACTAGACTGGAACTAGACTAACTCAAACTTAATGAAACTGTTTACTAAAAATACATAAAATTTTATATTTTTAATGAAAATAATATATTTGAAAGGTTAAAAACCATTATTCCAACAATTACACACAAAATATGCAAAGTTTTCTCTTATATATATGCAAGAAAGTTGTTTATAGCAAAATGGCATGAACTCCAAGTCCAATACACAATACACATATCATAGCTGAGATTCCAAAACAAAATACATAAACAATGAGGCTCTTAATGGCCTCCATAGTTCAAGACTACAAAAACATGCTATGATCATTGATACATTACAAATACTACAAGATACCAAATTCTAGAATAAACTAGATGACATCAATGATCAATCATCAAACTCGCACCATTACTAGAAATGGGATCCTCAAGGTCATCCTCATCAATATCATCACCGGCCTCTAGTTCTGACTCAGAATCATCCAAATACTTAGGTACATCTACGACAACTGTATTGGCATAGGGTCAGGGAGTAACATGAGTGCAACTAGTGTCTGCTGTGTCTCGTGACAATGGCAAGTGTTGTTGATAATGGATCATCATATTCCTAATCCAAACCCATCCACCCCAAGTGATCATGATCAAAATTTGTTGGCTGAATCTCCTCTACCCATTTTGAGGTTGGATCTATATCATCCAAGACAATGGGATCAGTATCAGGTCTTCGGTTCAACAACTGGTTGCACCTTAACCAAAGGTTGTCTTGCACAAAGAAAAGATCATTTAACCATTATTGTTCTAATTGATTTCTCTTATTTGTGTGAATTTGCTCAAAGATGAACCAGTTGCACTCTGTTGGGTTTCAAATTTGTGCTTAGGATGAAACCACAGTCAAGGGACAAACAAGTCCCTCCTCTTTGATGGGAGAGGTTCCCTTATTGAAAGCTAGAAACAAGATTATTTACAAATCTACAACTTTCATCAAATGCGGTCTTCGACATATGAAAATGTGTTTTCTCAAGGAAAAAAACCAACACAATAGAATGGAATAATAAAGGGGAAAGAGAAGGCATAAGAAGACAATACTTTTGGGGAAAAGAGGTTACAGAGAGAACCCCTAATTGCATTGGATAAATGAATTACAGAGAAGAATCATTCACATTTTTACCAGGTGCAATCACACAGACACAAATTTCTCATAATTGCATTTTGAAGAAAAAAAAGTTTCTTAGCTTCTATTTGATAAAATGATTCACAAAACAGAGTAGAGGGAGAGAGGGAAATAGAGGAAAAATAAAAAGAAGCTCTTGTATTGATTTTTCGGTTCAAAATTACAGTCTTGACATATCAAAATTTCCCCACCCGATAATGGCTTCTAGAGCCCATCAAATAGCTCACAAAAATTGGTTACAACTTCATCCAGGTGAGCAAAAATAGTTTGCAAATGAATTCCATCTTTCGTGCCCTTCAAAAATCATCCAATCGTGAAGAAAAACCATGGTGGAAAACCAATTTGTGCAAATACACAGACATTTCATTTTATTTTCCAGTTTCAATATGAACCATCAATTTGCTATTAAAACGTTCAAATTAGGTCTGTCCACGTGGAAGGAGAAGATTGGAGCGGGCGCGGGGAATCCCCTTTCCATTTTCATGATTTTTCGTATTTTGGCACTTTGGAACAAATTTCCCCAAAGCCATGCCTTGAATTTTTGACTTAGACACATGACGAGATGTGATTGGAAATGGGATCACGGTTCAATTATGAACATTTTAACCTATTTTGCAAAAATGCAAAATCTCATTCACCTCCGCCAGCCCGCAGCTCTCGATTCAGCATGGACACGTGGCATGAGCTGATTGGAAACATGTGCGTGGCTCTCATTGCATCATTTTCACCTATTTTCTAAAAAGGTACAGAATATTGGTTTACCCCACCATCCTACAGCTCTGAATTGACCTTTTGACAGGTGTCATTCCCTGATTAGCTGCGGGTTGAGGGAAAATGGATCATCTTAACACTTTTTAACCTTTTGGTCAAAAGGTTAAAAACCATGAAGTCTTCCATGGCTCGCCGACCCGATTCAAAGATGATATGTGGCAACAAATTATTCGCAGTGGGCCTTGGGAAATTTTATTTTCATCTCTCCATGTGGGCTCATAGGTCAAATTTGGCCAACTTAACCTTTTTCAAAAGAGCAATGTTCGCAAATACCTCCGCAGCTCCGCCAGTCCGCCAAGGGAAAATCTGACCACTTAGCTCCATCAAGCCATAACTTTAAAATTATAAGGAGTTAGGTTGATTTCTTTACCTTTTTGGAAAGGGGAAGAAATTTTCCATCTGATGAAGTGATTTTCATGAGCCCTCCAATTCTTAGAAATTTCTAGATTCAAAAATACCTCTTTTTAAGTATACTTTAAGGGCACCAACTCAAAATTTTGCAATTTTAGACTTAGAAATTAAAGGGAAACTTGAGGGTGACAACAACTGGCTCTTTCTGGGGATGACTTGGCTTGAAACAAAGGAACAAGGCAAGATCAAGAACAACATACCAACTCTGGGAAATGAAGACCAGTGCCTTATCCATTGGGTGAAAGGAGTCAAAGGAAAAAACCCAATACAAGACACACACACAAGGAAGAAAAGGAAACAAACAAGCCAAAAACAAAGAAAATACACAATAAACAAAGGGACTCCCTAATCACCTAGGACCTGAACAACTTTAATTACTGCCCACTATAAGGGAGTGGGAGAGAAGATCCATCCATGTAACTCAAATAAAAAGAGTTCTCACCAGCAAAATGCCTGATTCTGAAGGGGCCAAGCCAAAGTGAGTCAAACTTACCATGGCTTCCTCGAGGCTCATGTCTCTTATCGATAAAGCAACACCGTGTCCCCCCCACGGAAAACTCTTGATTTGGATTTAGTTTCAAACAAATCCTTCACTTTCAACTGATGGGATGCTATTCTATCAACCACCTGCAATCTATCGTCATTCAACTTTTAGAGATACATGATTCTCTTGTCTAAAGCAATCGCTAAAACTCAAATCTTCAATAGTTCTCATGAAATGCAAAGCTAGAAATTCCACCATCATCGGTGGTTGAGCTTCCACACCCTAAACTACTTGGAAAGGAGACATTCCAATGGATCTCTTAGGTGTAATCCTATCAGCCCGAAGTGCATCATATAATTTCTTATGCCAATTTCTTTGAGAATCATTCACAAGTTTCCTAACAATGGTCACCAAATTATTATTCGTTGATTCAGCTTGTCCATTCCCTCAAGGATAATAATCGGAGAAGAGTGAGCAAGAGATATTCCATATCCATAACAAAATTCCATTATCTCAAGAGAGGAGAAGTTAGAAGCATTATCGGTCACCACTTTTTTGGAATTCCAAATCTTATCAATATGTTTTCCTTTATGAATTTGCATACTACTTCAAAAGTATTACTCTTGATTGAGATGGCTTCAACCCACTTGGTGAAATAATCCATGGTAGTGAGCACGTAAGTATGTCTAGCACTTGAAGATGGATTGAGAGCTCCGATGAAATCCAAACCCCATTGTTGAAAGGGCTCCTTGATCACAACTTGCTTGAGAGGTAAAGCATCCCATCTTGGTCTTCCAACAAATGTTTGGCATGCTTCACATTTACTCACCCAATTTGATGCATCTTGGAATAGAGTGGGCCAATAATAGCTAGCATGAAGGATTTTGTGAGCTATTACAGTAGAGGAGAAATTCCCCCACAAGCTTGATCATGAAAAGTAGAAAATAATTTCTTTTGCTACTCTTTATCTACACATTTTAAAAACCTTCCATCTACACCTCATTTGAAAAGAGCATTTTCCTAAAGAACATACTGTGTAGATCTAAGTTTGATGGATCTTTTTATTTTGTAGTCAAGTGAGATGGGCATTCACCATAGGTCAGAAAATGA
Source organism: Taxus wallichiana var. yunnanensis (assembly GCA_018340775.1). Taxonomy (NCBI): domain Eukaryota; kingdom Viridiplantae; phylum Streptophyta; class Pinopsida; order Cupressales; family Taxaceae; genus Taxus; species Taxus wallichiana. The sequence goes on along the minus strand of CM031242.1, from coordinate 286,128,201 downwards.
GCAATATCAGTGTACCATACATCTGTCGAGCTGAGAAACAAAACCACAGGCATATCCGCTTCATCTTTGGACAACGTTTCATCAACACCTTTAGCAATGAGCTCACATAGGCCCTTACCATGAACCAACTTGGTTGGCTTGATATCCAAATCGTATTCTTGCACTTTTGCCACCCAATTACCTCTTTTAGTTCCAAATTCTTGTTGTGTGAGAATTGATTTGACACTTGTATCAGGCACAAACACAATAGCGTGAGAATTTAGAATATAAAATCTGAATTGTTTAATAGATTTTACAACAACAAAAGTGTGTTTCTCCATCATGGTGTATTTCAATTCGTGGGCTTTCAAAATGTAGCTCATGAATGCTATGAGAAATTCATGATCTTCAACATTCTTTTAAGTTAAAACAATGGCCAAAGTGTTTTCAGTGGCATAGTAATATATAATAAAATCTCTACTGAAGTCTAAACATACTAAAGTAGGAGTATTTGCAATTGATTTTTGATATCTTCAAAAGAAATCTTTCCTTCAGAGGACCAACCAAAATTCTACTTCCCTTTCATCATGTGAGAAATGCTCATAGTAAGTTCGGAAAAATTGGGTATGAATATCCTCAAGAAATTAATCTTACCAAAGAAGGAATGAATGCCTTTCTTACTTGTGGGAAGAGGAATTTGCTGTATGGCCTGAATTCTTTCCGATCAATTTTGATTCCATATTTTGAGACAATGTGTCCCAACAACTTACCTTCGGTTACACAAAACACAAACTTCTTAGGATTCAAAGAAACTCCGTGCTCTCTACATTTTTGTAGGACTTTTTCAAGGTGTTGAACATGATCTGCTCTGATTTTTGAAAAGACAGTCAAATCATCCTAGGTATACCATGATGCATTTCCCTTTTAAACTACCAAAATCCATATCCATAGCCCTCTAGAAATTAGCACTAGCATTGACAAGTCCAAAAGGCATTCTCTTGTAGGAAAAAGTGCCCCAAGGAGTGCTAAATGTGGTCTTATGCTGATATGTAAATGTTTACCTCTACTTGGATGTACTCGAGAATCTGTCAACATTGATAACATATTCGAGCCTATGATAGCTTATAAGCACTTGGTCCATCATGGGAAGAGGATAATTATCTTTCAAGGAAGCTTGATTTAGATTTCTAAATTCAACAAAAATTCTAATCTCCCCATTTTTCTTTCTGATAGGAACTATGTTGGCATTACAAGTGGAATGATGGATAGGAAAGATGATCCGAGCTTTTAAAAGTTTTTGTATTTCTTGAAAAATAGTGTCAACAATCTTTGCATTATACTGCCATTGTGTTTGTTTAAAAGGCTTGATGCTAGGCTTAAGAGGGATGGAATATTTCATTTCTTTTGGTTTGAAAGCTTTGAGTTCTTCATACAAGTAATCAAGCACATCAACATAGCTCTTCAAAAGATTTATCACCTTCTCTCTTTCTTCTTGGGTGCAGCATTTCTTGATGTTCACCATTTTAGGTCATCTATACGTCATATATTTATTTTTTCAGTTTCAGTAGATTGTTGATTTCCTTGGGAAAATTTAGATTTGACATACCTATCATGCTTATCAAAAAGATCCTCCAAACTCACCAAACCCTTAGGAATTTTGTTTCCTTTTAGTCTGATACATCCATCATGATCCATCTCTTCTTTGACACTTTCTTCATTTGAAGACACACATTCTCTGGGCAAGTTATCACTTCCTTCAAAATACAACTGATCAAAGTTATCTCTCAACTCCAAGAAAGAGAGTAGATTCTGGTCATCATTGAAGACCTTAGGCTCGTGAATCATTTTGATGGAGAACTTATTTAGAGAGAAGTCAAGATGAGGAATTAACAGAGATCCGAGACTACCAAGGAATCAGGCCTAGTATTTTCTCCTCTTGTACTTGCTGAAATGGAAAAAGCATCGAGGAATTCAATAAAATCCTAGACCAGATTCCTATAGTGCTTCAATATTCTATTTTTTACTTGATAAAGGTCTCGGACCTGCTTTACAATTATCTCAAAGTATCTCCACGAGAAAAAATGTTCTTCACTCCCATCTCCTTTTCCATATTCAACCCAAGAATGAGGGCCTCATATTCAACAAAGTATTATTGGTATTCTCAAACCGAAACTTGAAGGTGAAAGGATGAATCTTACCCTCGGAGAGATCAACACTATACCAGCTCTAGAGCTGGTTGAGGAACAATCGCCATCAAAATCCAATGTCCAGACATCATTAGGATCAAACAATACTCCTTTTAATGGACTTGCTTCATCCAAAGTGACATAATCATATAGTTCCCATGCCCAATGTCTTCATACAAAATGTGCTTTTGAATCATATGTTTTTTGCACAATATACACAGCTTGCTTCTTAGGCATCAACTTCTTCATCTTGCCATTAACTGGAATAATGGCATGTGAAAAATCTATTTTGATTTCCCCTCCAACATCCTTACAAAAGTTCCTACTCAATAGCATGCCGTAACAAGGAGGAATGTTAGCAACTAAGATGGTTGCCAAAACCTTTTTCTCTGGCCAAGCAGCGAAAGCTACTTGTACATACTTGATTCTCCCAACTAAAGGCACTTCCCTACTTTCCATATAATAACAAGAACCATATATGCGGGTAAGAGTGAGGCCCAAGGCATGAGCTACTTTAGTAGGCATTACATTCTTAGATGCTCTAGAATCAATAACACAATTACTAAGCTTGTCGCCTATTATACGGAGAGTCACATAGAAAGGTTTGATTTTCTCATTGGGTTATGTGACAACATCTACAAGATTTGGTTGGGAAGGGGAAGAAGGAGTTGGAAAAATACCTTTGGAAACATGGGATGGGATTTTAGATTTGGAGTTGAAAAAATCAACCATTTGGCAAAGGCTTTCGGATGGTTTTGATAAAACTCAGCCTCAGAAATTGGAACCTTAGTTCTCTTTATGTGATCAATAATATCAAAGGATCCAGATGTGGATGGGGTATCATTACAAGGAATGGAAGAGACCTTAGACCTATCAACTTTATCATTTGACACAATGAAGCTTTAGAAGCGTAATGGAGGGAGAAAACCTAGCATAGCTTACCTTTTGTGTGGAGGTGGTGGGGATAGGAGAACCTATCTTTGTAAGCACTAGAATGGTATTGGAAGACTCCTTTGATTTCTTAATAGGCTACACAAATTTCTCCTTTTTGCTGGTCTGTTTTCGAATCATGACAACATATGACTTGTTGTCATTATATTCATCCTCATCATCAACACCTTCGGTGGTGAGGAAGTTGACTCTAGAACCGCCAAAGCTGCTCCAACTCTTCATTAGCATCTTCTTCTTGATCATCATACAATTCATTCTCTTCTTCATCATCAGGTTCAAGGACTTCACATGTTGTGTTGACATGTACTTTGAGAGGTGGACCTTTAATTTCCAACTTGGTTTGAGAATAAGGTAGTGTATTCCTAGGCTGAAAATTCTTCCTTGGAACATCCTGGTATGGAGCATGCTGAGCCAATTATTTTTTATTACAATTAGGTCATTGGCCAAGTTTTGTACCAGATCTCGAATTACTCCAGGAGAAGAAGAAGAAGATGATGTATTGGATTTCGGGATTCTGTTTTTAGTTTGCTTGACATGATCAAGTCATCTTCCATCTTGCCGATCGCTAGCCTCGATCCTCATCCAAAGTTGCTAGATTGGCTCTCCTCAGAGCATAGCTTACTTTAGGAAGTTGTGCATTCAAAAAGAAACATTTTTGGATCTAATCAATGGGTCTTATATTTTGTGAAATTTTATTGATCAGTTTATTGAATTTAGCTACAAATTCCCTCATGGGGTCTTGTGGTTCTTTCTTGATTTGAGAAATCTGAGAAAGCAAGGCATGTACATCTTCAATAGGCTTGAAACGGTTCTCAAACTCAGTTCTCATGGTTGTCTAATTTTTGATTGCTCCAGTAGGGAGATGGTAAAACCAATCTACTGCATTGTCTTGCAAGGTTTCCACAAACAACCTAATAGAGTCATCTTCATGTTCCACACCGAGGACTCCACATGTAACAATGAAGGCTGTAATGTGTTCATCAGGGTGCACTTTCCCATCACTTCTGAATTTGAGAAAATTCTTTCGGTTACCTCAAGGTAACTCATGCAAAGGTTGTGGAAGAGTGAAGGGACCAACTCGGTGGCCTCAAGGTAATGGAACCGCCATCCTTGGAAAAACTACATGAAGAGGAACTAAAACACCAGCAAGAATCAAAGCATGGAGATTAGGGTGAGTTGCTCTTGAGAGATTCCACTCCCAAGGGTTACGTCTTCAATAGGGGTGTGCTTGTAGAATAATCTCTTGTATTTATCCCTTTTGAAGGAAGAGGAAAACTTTCTTTGCTTCAAGAGTTGGGCGAGAATCTTCTATTCCAAGATCCCTTCTACCACGTGTGTATCTCGAGTCGCGGATCAATGGAATGATCAAATTGTTGTTCTTCTTAGAAGGGAATCTATTGAAAGAATCCCTAAGCGGAGTCACCAAAAACTATTGGGTTTCAAATTTGTGCTTGGGATGAAACTACAGTCAGGCGATAAACAAGTCCCTCCTCTTTGATGGGAGAGGTTCCCTTATTGAAAGCCATAAACAATATTATTTACAAATCTACAACTTTCATCAAATGTAGTCTTATGACATATCAAAATGCGTTTTCTCCAAGGAAAAACACTAGCACAATAGAATGGAAGAATGAAGGGGAAATAGAAGGTATAAGAAGGGAATAATTTTGAGGAAAAGAGGTTATAGAGAGAACCCCTAATTGCATTGGATAGATGAATTATAAAGAAGAATCATTCACATTTTTACCTAAAAAGCAGTGCAGGGAAATTTTCTTTTCATCTCTCCATGTGGGCTCATGGGTCAAACTTCACCAACTTAACTTTTTTTCAAAAGAGAAATGTTTGCAAATACCTCCGCAGCTCCACCAGTCCGCCAAGGGAAAATCTGACCACTTAGCTCCGCCAAGCCATAACTTTAAAATTATAAGGAGTTAGGTTGATTTCTTTACCTTTTTGGAAAGGGGAAGAAATTTCCCATCTGATGAAGTGATTTTCATGAGCCCTCCAATTCTTAGAAAGTTATAGATTCAAAAATACCTCTTTTTAAGTATACTTTAAGGGCACCAACTCAAAATTTTGCAATTTTAGACTTAGAAATTAAAGGGAAATTTGAGGGTGACAACACGCTCACACCCGAAGCACTTTGCAAGTTTGGATCGATATCCTAATTGCAAAATATTGAAATTTAGGATACTGAATACCAAAAAAATCCCACCAATGTGCTGCGATAAAAGTGTAAATGTTTAATTAGTAAACAATGGTGGTAAAACTTAAAAACACGAGCTTAAAAATTAAAAGTAAAAAAGAAACTTATAACTTAAAGGTTAAAGAGTAATTCAAAAAATTAAATAAAGATGGTCTTATGCTAAAAATTCATGATTATTCATTAAAATTTTTAATCAAATGAACTTCAAAAAACTTAGAATTTCTTACTTGGTTGGTCCACATCTCTTGTAATCTTTGCAAGGTTTTTCCGAAAGGTACCTGTGGCTTTGTTGAAGAAGTTGATCGTCGGTGAACCGCAAGTTTTTCATATCATCGGGGACCATGCACTCTAGGCACTCGTCAAACCATATTTTACTTATCCTATTTGATCTTCTCCAAGCCTAGCTCGTAATGATATTTTGGGTTCAAGAAATACACCGCATGTATAGGCCGATGGAGTTGATTGTTCCATATATTATCTATGATCTCCCATATAGGCCCATACTTAGTCACCCTGTATTTGTATGCTTCCCTTATCTACTCATTTTCCGATCCATAGCCTCATAAATGTAGCCCATAGCTAATTTTTCCGCATCCACCAAGCTAACACCTTAACAAGAGGCTCGAAAACTTTCACAATCTCTACTATTTTATTCCAAAAAAATATCAAAAAGATTCTTCTTTATGTCTTTCCCATCATGTTTCTAGATCCACTTTGATGCATTCCATTCATCACTTGAAAACATTCTTTTAAGTCCTATTTTTGAAAATAACAGATTACAACGTGAGGAATTTTGTTGCAAATCTCGTGATGGCTGGCCTAAAAGTTTTTTCCCTCAATATTCTTCTTCATTAGGTTCAATACCCATGAGTGATTGTAGATGTATTTGTTGATGCTTTTTCCATGCTCTACAGTTGTTCTTTATCTAATATTTTTTCTTTATATCCTCAAGAACAAGGTGTATGCAATGTTCAACACATGGAGTCCAAATTATTGTTTTTGTTTAGCCTCTAACATCTTACCAACAAGAAAATAGTTAGAGGCATTATCTATTATGATTTGTAAAATCTTTTCCACCCCACCTCTAAAACAATCTCATCCAAAAGCTTAAACAATAAATTTGCATCTTTCACCCTATCGATGCATCTACCGATTTCAAAAACATTGTACCTTGTGGACAAGAGGCAAGAAAATTTATTATTATGCGGTTTTTTCCATCACTCCACCCATTTGACATGATAGTGCATCCTGTTTTAGCCCATGAAGCTTTTGCAACCTTTCAAATATTAATCTATGGATGTAAATTCTTTCTTCAAAAGTGATCCTCTCAAGTCATGCATACTAGGGCCTTTGAAGCCCTTACCAACAGCAACAATGGAATCAAACATCGGCTGGTAATAAGGTGAGTGGGCAGCATTGAAAGGGATATTTGCATCATACCACCATCTAGCAATGTATTCAAAAGCTACTTCTTTGTATTGCTTCTTCCAATGGTTATCCAAGGTGGGCTGATTTTGTGTTGGCATGGAGGCACGATAGCAGTAGCAGGTGTGGAAGATGGAAAAAATATTTGAATGGTCTTTCTTTTTTGAGGTCGGTTTTCTTGACTATGAGTGGATGGGGGAGGCATATACCAAAAGGGGTCTCTAACTTGATCACGAAGGGTCAGAGCAAGATCCTTCAACACTCAAGGCATGTTCCCTCCTTCTCCCTATTTTAGCTTCCATCTCTTTTTGCCTAGCCTTCTCTTCTCTTTGTTTTTCAAGCATTTTTTCATTTCCAACCTAATGGCATCAATATCAGGTGCATCACATGGGGTAACTTGGCCTCTTTGACCAGCCAAGTGTTGTTTCAACCTATGAATCCCCCTTGATGTGTTTCTTACAATATTTACAAAAAAATTGATTATCAATTATGTCTGCATGGGTCCATGTGGGGTATTTTGTTTTGGGGGCCATTGCAAATGCAAAGAAATCTGAAAATGCAAATAAAAACAAAATAAATTTCATATTTCTTATTTAATAAAATTTACAAATAAGGAAATTTTAAAATGTAACATACCTTTCAATGTGCACACAAATGAGGTGAATAAATTCTCCAGTCTTGTATATGGAACCAAAAAGAGCCCACACTTCAAATGTATATGTAAATACCACCATAAAGATCCCACACTTGATGCCAAATAATGCCCAAACTCACCCAAATGAACACTATTCAATGCTGCCCCAATCCTCCAAATCCTTAAAAATAAGAGAGGTGCTCACAAACAGAGGCGAGGTGCTCACAAATGGATTCCAATATCACCACAAATATCCCACAAGAAATGTTAAAAATCTCTAAGCCTCCAACTTCCAAGATCACTACAAAAATAAACTCTTCAATCTTATGCTCACAAATGATTTTTCTCACAAATGCTCACAAATTCTCAATGAGAGAGGTGTGAAGTGAATAGAGGGGGTGTATTTATAACACAAAATTAGGGTTTCAAGATAATAAAAAATATAAAAAATAATTAAAAAATGTATTTTTAAAGTTACCACCATATAAGGAAAAAAATTTGGGACCGACCGGTTTAGGACAAAAATAGTCCGGTTTTAGTCCAAACCGGCCGGTTCCATAGCTCTAAGCCACCAACTTCCAAGCTCAAGTATAAAAATAAACTCTTCAATCTTATGCTCACAAATTATTTTTCTCACAAATGCTCAATGAGAGAGGTGTGAAGTGAATAAAGGGGGTGTATTTATAACACAAAATTAGGGTTTCAAGATAATAAAAAAATAAAAAAATAATTAAAAAACATATTTTTAAAATCACCTCCATATAAGGAAAATCGAGACTTGGACCGACCAGTTTAGGACAAATCCGGACCGATTTGACCGGTTTTAGCCCAAATCGGCGGTTCCATATGGAATTATTGGTTTGGGATAAAACCGATCAAAACAATCCGATTTCTTGAATGGTGAGTGTAAAAAAGGTCAAACAAGCTAGTTTGGTTCCAGTTTGAATGATTTTTAAAACAATGGTTGGGACAGTCGAGTTAAACTTTAGGTGATTTGTGTTATTTGGATGAAAGGTATGAGGTTGCTATTATAGGTAGGTTTTCCGGACACGTATACTAACATTAGTATGGTATGACCGATGCCGGTTGAGAGGAAATTGAAAACGGTTCAGGATAACCAGTTCCAGTAGGGTTGGGCTGGTAGAAACTTAGTGAAGGTGAGTTTTGGTGATTCTCTGGGATTGCCTAGGGAATGTAAAAATAATGGGGAAGTAGATGACAATGTCGGGGTAATGAGGTGTCCGGAATAAGGTATGGGAGGATGGGAGGTTGTAGGTGGTTGGATAAAGGGATTAATAGGGAAGTGAGAGGTGATGGAATGTAAAGGAGATTAGAGCTCCCAAATAGAGGAGAAGAAGCTAATATAAATAAATATGGGAAGGTGTAGATCCAAATGTACTTACCGGTGTCTCGTAGACTTGGTGGTTAGATGGAGGTGATGGTTGCTCCATAAAAATGGTGGTTAGTTCCATAGATGTGCTTCTCGAAATGTTACCATGAATGCTTTCCTTTTAGATCAATGCTTGGTTTCTAATTCAGTAGGTGTTTGGTTGTGCATGCGTTCTTTGGTGCATGTTTGTATGCAGATCTCTCTTTTCCAAAACTTGAATAATTCTTCCCACCTCCCAAAAAAGGTTACCAAAATAGATATATGGTAACCGACATCGATTAAGGTGGGAAATCCTAGGTTTTCTAAAAATGATAGATCTTGGCAATATTTTTGCCAGCTTTGTCCGTTCTCATGGATCAAAACGGAATGTTGTGCTTAGATAAGTAGGAATGTGGTAGAGGAAGAATAGGCATGTGATTTTAGGGTTAAACTAAGTCTTAGTTAATTAAGGTAGGTAGGACTAAGTCTTAGTTAGTTATGGTGAGTGGATATTGAGTCCTAGTAAAAGGAAACATGCTAAGAATAGGTTTATGATGAGGTGTCTAGGTGAGGTGGTGGGGTGAGGTGTCTAGGTGAGGTGGAAATTAGTTTAATTAAAGTATTATTTAAATATCGACTATTATGAACATGGGCATTAATTTAATTGTGGGTAATTAAACTAATATACATGTGAAATAAAGGGAGAGTGTGACCTAAATTTGGTGTCTACATTTTACCCCTTTTTTCATGTAGCTTGTATTGGTAAGAAATACTGACAAAAACAAGAAGTGATTACCCCATGTGTGGGTGAAGGTGATCCCCCTCAAACTAGGAATTGATGAGGTGTAATACGAAATTGGTGAGTGGTTTGATAAATGTGTAGTTGGTGGAAGTGAAGGTAGGTGGGGAAGGGTAGTGGTCAACTCAAGTAATATGTAATAGGACATGGTCAAAAATAAGGTAATGGGTAATGAAAATCAAATGCACACACACGTATAGATTGCAACGTGGTACCAGGTTGAAGAGCTTGCAAACTCTACATCGTCCAAGGTCAATAGGTTTATCCAAACAAGGGTGAAGTGATTCAGGTATCCAAGGTATAGGATATGGTCTGGAAACACAATGTGGGTCAGGTGCAAGAATGTTTAGGTATGTTTTGGTACACTAAAGGTTTGGCTCGGGATAAACGGCATGAAAATAGGCAAGGTATGGTTGTTAGGCTCAAATAACATAGGTAACAACATCGTAAGGTATATCGAGTACATAAGGTCAATGGTCACACGGAGTAGGTCAGGTTTAGGAGAATAGGTCATGGGACGGGTAAGGCCAAGGTTTAGGTAAAATAACAAATCCTAAGATGCAACTAGGGAAATGTAGGGGTAGTTTAGGTGTGCAGGTATGGTTCAATAGGTATCTGTAATGATAAAAGATGTTTGAGCACTAATGGGTGTAGGTAAAAGGAAGCTTAGCAAGGGAAAACAACTATAAGGGTTGACCGATAGGTTATAGGGTGACCGACGTTGGTTGTCTAGGGCACAAATTTGATCGACGTTGGTTAATTCGATTTGGGTTTATAAAATAAAAATTTCGTATTTTATGGAATCATTGTTATGTTGTGACTTTTGAGAAAAAAATAGAGTCGTTTGACCTTGTAGCACTTTTCCTAGAGAGAAGGACAAGACATTGTACCAAGATGAGGTGGAGATTACGAGTTGGTGAAAGGAGCTAGTAGATGGTCCACGAGAGTGGTGTGATTGATTTGATTGGTTGGAGGTGAGGAGTAGATTTTTGTATGGTAGAGGCGAGAGAGGGTTTGGGTCGGCCACCAGGGCAACGGCCAAACATACCACCACGCTGACAGAACCAAGATGAGGTATGAGTCAATCTAATTCTACACTTGTTAGTTGAAATAGTTTATAGAAATTGGTTTGGGTAGAAATGGGTTTGGGTAGGAATTAAATTTAAATTTGGAATTAAATTTGAATTTGGACTTAAAATTGATGAAATGGGAAGGGTATGAAGTCCAATGTGGGTTAAATATTGGTAGGGAGAAAGCTAGTGGATGTTTGGGTAGGATAGGTGCGTATGTACATCGGTATGGTAAAATTTTGAGAAATGGGGGGAAGGGTTTGCGAGTTTAGACGATGCGATGTGTGACTAAAATCAGTCAAGGGTGGTGACCTTAGTCGACCATAGCTGGCATTAGTCAAATAGTAGGTGACCGGTGCTAGTCATGATGGACCGATGTCGGTCAAATTTTGAGAAAAAATAGATCAAGAAAGGGTTATGGTGGGAGGGAAAGATAGGAAGTGAGGTATAAAGGAAAGTGTGTTGAGAATAGGTAGGGTAAAAGGTATATATGATATGAGTTAAGGGGTGTGAAAGTGGGATGGGAGAAATGGGTAGGTCATTAGGGTTATGGGGAAATAAATAATAAGATTATTGGGAATAGGTTAGTCGGGTAAGTGATATGTTAGGTATGGCCAAGATTTAATAATGGTGTGGTTTGTTAGATATAGGCTAGAGAATAGTTATAGATGAGGGATAGAGTACCACCCTTATTGACAATGGTATGAGGGAGTGTGATGGAAGAGGAGTGGTGTCACATTATAGATGCGAGATTGATCGAGATCCGATGTTACAAGCATGCAGCTCGAGACCCTAGCTTGATGGTTGCACTCATTGATAGATGGGATGCTGCGACCAATACATTTTATTTTCTAATGGGTGAGATCACATTCACCCTGGAGGACATGTATAGGATCTTACAGTTACTGATAGTGGGGACACAGGTTTATTCTATTACCTCAAAGGCATCAGAGGAGCTGATGTTGATGAGTGTTTGGAGAGGGGATGATGGAGATGAGGTTCCATAGCGCGAGCCTGAGTTATGGAGATATGTACATGGCCCATCCTGAGGAGATGAGGTTAGTTGTTCTGATTATGGAGGAAATGTGTTGTTTTGATATTCTAGATGCAGAGGTTGGGAGATTCCATTGGGAAATGATGAGAGTTTTCCATGATATGATGGAGAATAGGACCCATTTTTCTTGGGCACCAACATGCTTGGTATAACTATACAGGAGTTTTAGGCCTACGACGAAAATTACTGAGAGATTCGATTTGTGTTGTACCTTCCTTCTACATTGTTGGGTGTACAAACACATTATATGTTTTGCCCAGTTGGCTTTCCTCGACCTGATGTGTTTGAGGTGGGTTTGGTCCGAGTTGGGTATAGGAATTAGGTACCTGTTGGTGGAGAGCATAGGGAAGCTAGGGCCGCACATGATGTGACATATTATAGGTCGGTGCTAAAGGGGTTATTCGAGTGGACATTACTTTGAGGCTATATGTTGGGTTCCCTTCATATAAGAATATGGTAGTGGAGCTGGAAAAGTTACAATTATCGAGGTGGATAGAGGGGCACCATTCCGGTGAGCACAAGATGATACCCGTCAATAGATTCAGGTGGTAGTTTGGGCTAGTCCAAGATGTGCCACCATCGTTACCTTAGTACAGGAGAGACGATGTGGAGAGGCCTATGCCTCTACCACAACTGCGAGCCCAATTGGGCGGGGAGGAGTAGGTAGTGGGTGGTGGATTGATGACGCTGGAGTTACAGATAGATATATGCAGTGGTGGGTAGTCTAGCTACGAGTATCACCACCTAGGCTATGGCAGCTAGACTTGGCTACCCGTACAATTAAAAGGGATACTTTACAAGCCCGGATCGTAGTATTACAGGGGAAGCTGATGGGGTCCAAGGCATAGGTTGCCACATTATAGGCACAAGTGGTGGCTTTATAGGCCCAGTTGACTGGGACAGCACCCACATAGGGTGGAGATAGAGATCGGGGATAGGTAGATGCCCTACGTGTGCAAGTAATAGGGTTATAGGGCCAGTTGGCCACTGCAAAGGCTCAGATTATGGCCTTACAAGCCCAGTCACAACATAGGTAGCACCTCAGGCTCAGGGATAGGGTCCCATGGTATAGGCATCAATGGGACATGGTCCCATGGTATAAATAGGAGGGTAGGGTTCATAGGTATAGGTGCCGAGGCCACTAGTAGTAGGGCCGAGCTCACAAGTTGTTGCGAGACCTATGACACCACCATAGATAGTACCAATGGATAGATTCAGGGATTCCTTGAATGAGGCTAGATACTACCAGGATCATTTGACTACTGCTGGGATAGACGTCCCTTCCTATATGGAGTACAGGGTATAACAAGCCTTGAGTGAGAGGATGATATCTCACACACATAGTGTAGAGAGTACAAGGGGGAAGTGAACCCAGAGACAAGGTTAGGGGGAGGCCACTATTTCCCTAAGGCTGACCAGTGCAGCCATGAAGAGGTGAGTGCTGCACCGTAGAGGGCGAGAGAGATGATGGTAGAGGCGTCAAGCTAGAGGAGAAGAGGAGGAGACAGATGAGATGACCTAGACATCAAATGGGCCGATGATTTATATCGTCATTTTGATTATTTATTTTTGATATATACTGGTGTGCGTACCGATGATAGTGAGGCTGTACATGAGAGTTTTTGAGATACTGGTATTTATTTGTATTGGTGTACATTTGTATTGATGTACAAAATTTCATTGGTATATATGATGAGATTTATGGTATGGATGATGTAGTTGTGTTGTAAAATTTTCATTTTATATGCATAGGGGTGGAAACTAGGTGAATTAGGCATGGTGGAGTCTTAGGTTGTGTAGGCATGTATGAGTCTAGGTGAGTTAGGTTTTATGGAGTCAGTCGGTTTAGGCATGATGGAGTCGAGGTTGGTTTATGCATGATGGAGTCAAGTTTGTTTAGGCATGATTGAGTCAGGTCGGTTTAGGCATGATGGAGTCTTGTTTGTAATTTTGATTTAATTTCCAAGTTATTGGTAACATGGGAAATAAATGATGAGTTATATGTATGTTATGTTGTAGATTATCAAAATATTTGATATTATGGAAATGTGAAATGATTGATTAGATGTTTTTATGATGTGGTAACATGGTAGATATGTATGTTTGTATTAATTTCCAAGTGTTGTAAAATATAGAATCTAAGATAGAATACAAATAGGAAAATAGGGAAAATAGGTTAGGGTAAAGAGTGGTGAGCTAATCTTCAAGGGCCCCATGCCCTAGGAGTGCTACCTACATAGCCTTGGTGAAAAGGGGCCTCAGGCCGATGTAGTTCTCCCATAAACTAGGGAAGAATATGATGAATTAGAGGAATGAGTTGGTACGGTTTAGGCATGATTAAGTCTAGGTCATAGGAATGGTTAAGTCTTAGGTCATAGGCATGGTTGAGTCTTAGGTCATAGGCATGATTGAGTCTTAGGTGACAATGGCAACATTTTAAAATGTAGGTGTCAATGGTCTGGTCCAATATAGGGTAATTAATAAGCAATGAGGAAGGTGAATGATAAGAGTTGGTAAAAGAACTGCTTAATTGATAAGAACCCTAATGAGTCTATCATATCAAAGATTGGCTTATGAATGTGAGACCCTCAAGGCATTGCATAAATAAAGTCACATGATCATGAAATGTCATAGTTTCGGAAAGTCCCTTGAGAAGATAGAACAATAGGGTGAAAAGGAAATGAGGGGAAAATGGGTGGTTTAGCATAACTTGTGTACGACAAAATTTTTACGGAAAGAAAACCATGATAAAAAATAGGCAAGTCCATGACAAAAATTTATCATTTTATTCATTTGTTTTTATTTTTGATAGACTGATTGATGTAGGAAGTCTATATGGGATGAGTATATTATCTCCTTGAGGTCTTCATGAAGCTGATCAATGCGGGAAGGTTCTGAATATTTTATTGTATTTTTGCAATTACTTTATATAGTTGTCCTTTGAGGGAGCAGTCTATTTATAGCGGTAAGATAGAGAGAAGAGATGTCCCTTTTGAGGGAGTCATATTTTTGCTGGAATTTTGACTCAAGGAGTTGAATCCCATTTTGATTTTGGAAATTTAAGTCATGGAAAAGACTATAGAGGAAGATTAGGTTCTTGTTTAGAATTAAAACCATAGCACACAAAGGTTAACTATGAAAAAGATGGTTTCAAGTGATGAATGACCATGTGATTCCATATTTAAAAAGATGAAAATTATCCATGAGAATCATGCCATGAGTAGATCCATGGTACTCATATTGAAGATAAGGCTGAAAGGTGACAGGTAATCACATGATTCTTGTTTAGTCGTTGATCCTCAAAATAGGTAACATGGAAGGTGAATGATACTCAAAGGATGAGCGGTCAATAGATAGAAGGTGATATAGGACTAGATTTCAACAATAAAATGGTCTAATATGCAAGGCATTAAGGGGCTCAAGTTCAGTTTACCTTCGAGTCAAGACAAACTATAAGCACCTGACCCATAGGTATGAGTAACGATTTAGGGTTTGAGCCAATTAGGAGCAAAATTTCCCTGTTTAATTTTCTCTTCTTTGGTTACATGTTGATTTTCCTTCAGGATGAGGTCACCGACTGGAAGGTTCATTCATGAACACATTTTTCATAGGCACCCTTGATATGTTTTTGGTATATTTGGAGATGATTAAGAGAATTGAGATGGAATTCATATAATAACTCAAGTTGTGCCAAATGGTCATGGAAAAAGTCATCGTCATTGAGCATGTCTTGTAGTGAGATGCAGAGAGATGGAATCTAAAATTCAAGAGGCAAGACAGCCTTGGTACCGTAGACCAGAGAAAAAGGTGTTGTAGAAATCAAAGTGTGAATACTAGTGCAGTAAGCCCAAAAGATGAAAGGAATGTGTGTATGCCAATCCTACCAAGTACCGTCAACTACTTTCATAAGAATTTTGTTCAAGGTTTTATTGGTTGATTCTTCTTGGCCATTTTTTGTTGGTAATAAGGTAACGAGAAACTTATTTGAATGCCAAAAGCATCACAAAACTTTCGTAGGGTTTTATTTTTGAATTGATTTCCGTTATCAGTGATGAGGCGATGAGGGACACCAAAGTGAAAAATGATGTGATGGTTGATGAATTCACATATTTTCTCAGCTTTTTTAGAAATGAGGGGAATGGATTCTACCCATTTAGTGTAGTATTCAGTAGTGGTTATAATCCATTGATGGCATTGTGAAGAATGAGGATTGATATCTCCAACAAGATCCAAACCCCATTAAGAGAAAGGCCAAAGGTCTCGTGTGACTGTAAGGAATGACTAGGTGTGTGATGAAGATTAACATGTTGCTAACATTTCACACAACATTTGACATAGTCATAACAGTCATGGTTTAGGGTTGGCCAATAATAGCCTAGTCAAAGAATGTGTTTAGCGATAACTAAGCCACTAAAGTGACCTCCACAATTTACGTTGTGAACTTCCTTGATGGTGTAAGGAATTTTGGAACCGGTAAGGCATCGTAAAAGGATATTGTCAGAATTTGTGCTTATAAAGGAGACCACCCATGATGACATATCGAGAGACACCTTTAATAAAGGCACGTTGTCAATTACAGGTGAGATCGGGAGGTAGAATGGAAAGGGAAAGGTATTTTGCAAATTGCTTATATTAATGGTCACATGGGTCGGGTACAATGGCTCAGCGGAGTTGACCTCACAAGATAAATAAGAGGGGGATTGTAACCTTTGTATTATGACAAATATTTTAGAGTTAGAAGGTGAAGTGGGTATCCGAGAAGCCATGTAGGCCGGGGTATCTCAGTAAACTTATTGGTGGAGTGTGGGGTGGTTTGAAGTTCAAACGGTCAAAGGTGGTCAAAATTGTGTTGACATGACATTTGTAATTTTGGAGTATTTCATTATGACAATGGTATATACAATTAATTTGGTTTACAACAGTTGGGAACCACCAAAGATATTATTTGATTTAACATCTAGGGAGATGGTGGTTTGAAGGCCTAATACAAGTGCTTCATATTCGGTGATGTTGTTAGTGTAATCAAAATCCAATTTGAAAGATAAAGGCATAGGTTTACCATCAAGAGGAATGAGGATAACACTTGCACCGCCTCCATACTAACATTTGAAACCATAAAAGAATAAGGTCATCGATAAGTGGTATCATCCAAAGAGAGGGTGGCAATGGATTTGTCTGGGAAATCCAAGTTAGAGGGTTCATCTCCAGAAAGAGGTGTGTCTCGCTAGTTGGTCAACGATGGCTTGGACCTTGACAGAATTTTGATGGATGAATTCAAGGTAAAGGTCTACAAGAAGCATGAGCCAACGTGTAACACGTTGATGTTGGTAGGGTTTGGCGTACATGTAATGTAGGGGGTCAGTGTTAGTGATGACAAAGGTTTTGTGGTTGAGTAGGTAATGACAAAGTTTAGTGGCAATAAAAACTAAGGCTAATCAAAGTTTTTCAGAATGGGTGTACCTAGTTTCGTAGTCTAAAAGTGTATGAATTATTTAATAACGCTTGCTCCCCATGCTTCTCATCGCAATGAGTGAGCATGACACTAAAGGAATGTTTAGTAGCAGAAATGTATAGGTAAAAGTGTTGGTAATCTTTAGGAGGAGAGCATCGGTGGGTGGAGAAGGTACTATTTTAAGGAATCAAAGGCTTTATGGCATTCATCATCTAATTTGAATGAGACAACCTTTTGAGGAGATGATGAAATGGTGATGAGGGTCAAAAAGTTGTGAAATGAACCAACAGATAGATTGCTGAACTTACCTTGAAAAATTTGAAGTTGATGGATATTAGTAGGTGGAGGAATTTCAATAATAGCCCTTACATTACTAGGATCAACCTCTATACCACACAAAGAAATGATGAACCCGAGGAGTTTTCTTGAAGGCACTACAAAGACACACTTCTTAGGTTAAAGGTGAAAACAATACTTGATGAGGAAATCAAAGATGACCTTAAGGACTGTAAGGTGTTTGAACCTATGTTTATATTTGGAAAGAAGGTCATCCACGTAATCTTCCAATATGTGATACATTATGTCATGAAAGATATAAGTCATGGATCGTTGATATGTAACACCAACATTAGTAAGGCCAAAAGACATGACTCGATAGTAGAAGGTTCCCTTAGGAGTGATGAAGGCAGTTTTGTGTTGATCTTCTGGAGCAAGTAATATTTAATTATAACCCAAGAAATTTTCCATGAGTGATAACATCTCATGGCCAGCGGTGAGATCAACTAGTTGGTTAATTCTTGGTAGAGGAAAATTGTCTTTGGGACAAAGCTAAGTGAGGTCACGGAAGTCCATGAAAATGTGGAGTCCCCCTATCACTTTTGTGACAAGAAAAATATTAGAAATCCATTGGGGATAGTAAATGGGTAGGATGAAGGAAACTAAGAGAAGGCGCTGAAGTTATTCCTTGACTAGAAGAGCAATACAAGGGTGCATTTTATGCAGATTTTGTTTTATGGGTTTCGCATTAGGAATTGTAATGATATTGTGGACCACAATGTTTGGGTCAATACTAGGAATATAAGCATATGACCAAGAAAAAATATTGCTATGGCCCCGGAGGAAAGAAGTAAAAGCTTCTTGTTCAACAACATCTAAAGATTGATTTATCTTTAGAATGTGTGGGTCATCATGAGTGTTAATGTTGATTTCGATAGTCGATTCATTCAACATGATTTACATCTCAAAAAGTAATGACCAATGAATATAAGAATCCTCCAAACCAAGGTATATGAGTATAGACTCATCATCTTGACATTGAATGGCATTAATAGAAGGTGTATCATTATTGATCATGTTAGGATACAAGAGGTGAAGAGAAGAGGGAGCCTCACCATCACATTGACAAGTTAGAGGTCCTGGGAAATCTTGTTTATAAAAAAACAAGTTAGAAGGAATAGATTCAGGATCTATTAACTCCAAGGGTGAAGGTGATGAGGTTGGTGAATGGGGTGGAGAATATTTTTCTTCCTTAATGAGGTCAATGAGGGCCTTCTTGGAAGGTGGTGTGGAAAAGCTAATGCCCGCTGCGATTGTTGTGTTTATGAGAAGTAAAAAAATGACGGTATGGCATCCTTGCTCATAAAAACTAAAGCCAAATCCTTTCCATGCACAATGATGGAGGAAATTTTGGGAGAAGTGGTGGTTAGTAATAGATTTAAGATTATATGAAAAAGGTCCCATGGGATGGACATTCAGGTGAATAAGTGGTTGTATCAAGTACCTCGTACATTAAATTGGTGCTAAGGTGGGGAGTACCATAAGGGAAAACCTCACCTATGTGATAGTCATAACGAGGGTGTTGACATGGGTTTCTATACTCTTGTGGAGTGAGGAATGTATCGATATTGTATAGCCGGTACTCCCCTAGAGTGAGGCATTGAAAAAAACCTTCTAAGGGATTGGTAGTATATATGCGGGTAGTAGAGATAAACGATTCACTAGATGATTGGACAATATGGGTATTGGTTGGTTGGGAAGTAGATGGGTCAGTTTGCAGAGGTTATGGCCCCGGTGGGAGTAGAAGAGTTATGTATGGGAGAGGTGGTGGAAAAATTGGTAGATGAGATCGTGGGTGGTGAAGGAGAAGTGGGGGTAGTGGTAGATGCCTTGACTGGTACAAGTACATAGTTAGGTCGGTACAACATGTTACAAGTTTTGAATACTGACTTGGGTCGGTGGGGATGGTATAGTTATGCCCTTCATGTTTGAATTTTACATAGAGATGTAAATTTTAAGGTACACAACCCATGACACGAATCCAAGGTCTTCTAAGTAATAGGTTATACTGGAACTCTCCCTCTAAGACGTAGAATAGTTCTAGGACAAAGTGTGAGTGCCTACGTGAATGTGAAGGATAATGGTGCAAGGGTGGAGGTGATATGTAAAATCTTCAACTTTGAATTATCAACACTAACACAAATAAAATCTTTTGTTCTACTTCCTATTAGAAAATGACAGAGATAACTAGTGAATGAATTATGCTTATGATTAGAATCCACAATTATAGGAAAGAAAATAATTTACGCTTGTAAACACCAACCAATTTGATCTTGGATAACCTCCAGAGGAGGAAAAACTAGTCGAGGAAGGAAATTGCTCTTTCTTTTTCAATTTTATTGGCCAATTAAAAATAACAAGTACGAAGCTATAAAAAGTATGAAAGAGAAGTAGATAATATCTCACACTTCCTCCCAAATACTTGCTTGCTTTGTCTCAACACTCCTTTCTTCTACAAAACACAATTCTAGAACTAAGAAATTCTTGCTCACTTGCTTTCATGCTTCGATGACCCTATTCTCTTCTACAAACATGTATTTATAGCCTCTACCATGTCCTCCCATGCACTGGAGAAAGGGAAAGGTCATAAAGGAGAAGAGATATGAATAAGCTGTCCAAATTATGGGTTGTTTGTTTCAAATTTTTGTTTTCTGTACAAAATATCAAGGACCTCCGCCCATTGTAGACCGGTGGTCCTAGGACCACCTTGCCCTTGTTAGGCTACGGTTTTGTAACCTCTTCTCTCGCACAAAGCAAAGTGGTCTTGTTACTAAAAAGACAGAACCTCCATGTTTTTATTTTTTTCCTTCTTCATGCTGATTGTTTTGATGAAGTAGATTCATTTAGATCCCTATAGATTACACCTCCCGATTAGGAGGATTTTGGTCCCATAAAATCTTAGTGGGGAGTAGATGAGAAATAATTCCCTCACTTTATCCTTTGCGTACCACCTGGGCCTACCTTGGTGTCTTTCCTTTTAGCCCAATCTACCAAGACTCTTGCAGACCTCTCCTTATCTCTATGACCTTCTCGTAGGACTACCTCCTCCCCCAATTCACCTCGTGAGTTAAAGAAACAATCCTTAATGGAAGGTAGCAGTGTGAGACCTTTATCTTCATTTATCATGGATGGCTCATATAGGTGCAAGTTATCACAGTTTAATACATTGTACATCCTCATAAATGATGGAAATTCAAGTTGAAAATCCTTTTCTCCAACTGCTCCAATATGGTGAAGGGACCATATCATAGTGGCTTGCATTTCGTGCTTTACCTTGTAATCTTTCCTTACTCAAGTAAAGGAAAACTATATCTCCAACATGTAGCTTATGTTCTCTCCTATGTTGATTGTGCCTAGCTTTGTACTTGGCTTGAGATTTCTCTAGTTGTTCTTTGACTTTGAGATGGATTTATCAGATCCTCTCAATGATTTTTTTCTCTAGTCACCTCTGTGTCTCATGTCTCCTCCTCATCCTTCTACCCAACTACTATGTCCAGTAGATTTGTAGGTAGATATCCTAAGCATGCTTCAAATGGTGACTTCATAGTGGATGTGTTTACTTCTCGATTATAGGAATGTTGAATGTAGGATAAGGACTCATCCCAAGTCCTTGGATATTTTTTGTTATAACCTCTGATCAACTGTACCAAAGTCATGTTTACCATCTCGTTTGTCCATTTTTCTATGGATTGAAAGCTATGCTCCTTTATAACCTAGTATCCATATTTTCCCAAAAAGTAGTCCAAAACTTCCCCAAGAACTTGGAATCCCTGTCAGAAACAATAGACTTTGGAAAACCAAAATGCACCCATACATTAGCAAAGAAAAAATTTGCTACCTCATGTACTTTTCTTTGTCTTTTTTACATGCCATAAGGATACACATCTTACTGAATCTATGAACAACAACATATAGATAGTCATGGCTATGTTTAGACATAGGTAATCCTCCTACAAAATCCATAGAAATTTCCTCCCACAGATGATTAGGTACTGGAAAAGGCATATACAAAGCCTCTTTCCTAGTCTTAGGCTTGCTAGTACAAAAAAGTTTACATCCCCGTATAAATTTTGATACTTCTTCTTGCATATTAGGCTAATCCATGTACCTTTGCAAGTGGGATAGGGTCTTACCAACACCGAAATGTCTCGCTAATTTCAAGGTATGTGCTTCCCTCATCAATAGAATTCTTTCTTCTTTTGGCACACAAAGCTTCCCCCATCGGTAGAGCAGCCCGTCTTTGAGATAACAATATTCAATCCCTGTCCTTTCAGCCCCTTGGGACTGCAACTACTGAAATGTCACCCCAAAGTATTTGTCCTAGGCATATGCCTCTCCGTAAGCTTCCTTCATGAGTGGCTCAATCTAAGAGATAGTGGCAAAACAGGAAAACTTCTCCTGTGTGGGTGGCCTAGACAACATTTCTACCACCAAGTTTGTATTACCCTTCTTGTATTTGATCGCCAGATGGAACTACTAAAGGAACCCCATCCATTTGTAGTGCCTTGCCTGCTGTGATTTAGACTATGCTTACAAATACTAGAGAGGTTTTTGGTCAGTGTCCATGATAGTTTATATACCCAACAAATAATGCTTCCATTTTTTAATTTCCTGAACTAGTGCATATACATTTCCTTATCATATACCGAATATATTTTAACTCTTTGAAGTGAAAGTTTTAGAATGATAACATACAAGTTTACCTCCTTAAAGTAATACTATGCCCATGGCGTAATCACTAGCATTTGTCTCTACTTCAAAAGGTTGTTACAAATTAGGAAGAGCAAGTACTGGAGCATGACTAATCTTGTATTTCAATAACTCAAAGGATTTGTCTTATTCCTTACCTCAGTCAAAACCCTTACTCTTTCGGCCACTATGTGTAGAGGTGCTACAATCATAGAGAAACCCAAAGCATGATCTTCCACATGTACTGTACTACTCCCACAAAACTCCTTATCTCTCGTGGCTCCTCTAGGTGTTGGCCATTGGTGATGGATTACACCTTCTTCGGATCCACTCGTATCTCTCCTCCTCCAACCACGTGCCCAAGATAGATAAGTGATTGTTTGGAAAACTCACATTTCTTCATATTACAAAGCAATTGTTTCTCCCTAAGAACTTACAAGACTTGTTGTAAATGGGTTATATGTTCTTCCCATGTGGCACTAAAAATTAGAATATCATCTAGATATACAATGACACATGAATCTATGAAATCCCGCAATACATCATTCATCAATCTCATAAATGTAGCGGGTGCATTACATAACCCAAAAGGAAGTACTAACCATTCATACAAACCCTATTTTGTTTTGAAGGAAGTCTTCCATATATCCTCCTCCTTCATTCTAACTTGGTGATAACTGGACTTGAGATCCAACTTCGTGAAGAATTTGGCATGTTGAAGCTAGTCCAAGAGATCATCTATGCGGGGAAGTGGATATCTGTTCTTTATGGTGATCTTGTTCAAAGCACGGCTGATCGATGTACATTCTTTAAGAACCATCCTTCTTTGGCACCTTCACAATAGGAAAACAACATGGTGAGGTTATTGGATGTATCACCCCTTGGTCTAGTAGTTCTGGAGTTATTTCTTTACTTTATTACTCTCAAGTAAGGATTTCCTATACAACCTGATGTTTGGTAGAGGGGACTCTAGAAATAGCTGAATCTCATGCTCTACTTGCCGTTTTGGTGGTAACCCACTGGGAGCCTAAAAAACTTCTGAAAGGATTGAATAATACTATCCAAATCATGCTTTCCTTGGTTAGAAATCTCTAAAACTTCTACCCCATCTTGTTTATCCTTTAACAAAAGTAAATAAAATTGATTATGATTTTCTGAATAAGTCATTTTTTCTTTGTTAGCACTCACCATATTAACCCGTGTCTTACTTTGGTGTGCATATATGTTGTAGCTGATCCTATCCTTGACCCATCGCACTGCGGTTTTACCTTCTCATAAATATAGCATCCTTGATATACAAGTAAGGACTCCCGACTACAACATTAAAAGCATCAAGTGGAATAACGTTAGCTTCCAAAACATCAATATACTAGGAATTTATCCCAAAATTGACCTTACATCTTCTTGTTACATGAATTTTAACACCCTTCTTCACCCAACCCAAAGGATAAGGGTGTGGATGCTCGTAAGTCTCAAGACCAAGCTTCTTTACAACTGCTTTAGAAATCAAGTTAGACTGAGAACCGATATCCACCAAAGCATTTACCTTAGTTCTCTTGATCTAGATTTTGATTTGGAATAGTTTACTCATCTCCTCTTCCTAGCTGTCCATGTTGGTGGCCGTGCATCCAAGCCTTTCATCTACATCAAAGTCATCTTTGATTTCCACCTCCTCTTCTGTTCTTACATCTGTCATGGAATTCTTTGATTCCTTGGTTCGGTTCTTCGGATGCAACTCCGGATGTAACTTCTAACATGTAGCATCAGTATGACCATTAATATCACAGTTCTTGCAAAAAATCTTGGGATATTTACAAGTATTTAAAGTAGTGGCAGCTTGTTTACCTTTCCCTTTCCACTTACCCTTGTTACTTGTTTTCCCATACTCTTTCTTCTACTGATTTTTGATTGCTTTTCCCTTGGCTCTGCTTCCCCTTGCTTCTTTTCATCATCTATGTAGTATGCTTGCACACATGCTTTGTTGAGATCTTTGGGCTTTGTGGAGATGACTTTTCTTCGAAGGTGAGTGTGAAGTCCTCCCAAGTACTTAGTCAGAATATCCTCATCCTCTAAGTCCATGTTTAGCAACATGGCCTACCTTTGAAACTCCGTAGTATAGTCCTACACACTTTGACCACTGCCTTGTCTAAAATACT
This sequence comes from Taxus wallichiana var. yunnanensis, assembly GCA_018340775.1. Lineage (NCBI taxonomy): Eukaryota > Viridiplantae > Streptophyta > Pinopsida > Cupressales > Taxaceae > Taxus > Taxus wallichiana. The sequence goes on along the minus strand of CM031242.1, from coordinate 286,103,895 downwards.
ACCATTTAATCATTTGGTCAGTCTTTTGGCCAATAGGATAGAAGTTAGCTCTAAGTAATTCTTTAAATTCTTGCCAAGATTTCACAATAGGACGCTTCTTCTTTTCACAAGTGGTTAGATGGGTTTCCCACCAAACCAGAGCATGTCCCTCCATTTTGAGACATGCAAAGGTGATCCTCTGTGCCTCAGTGACATTATGGATGCTAAAGTAGACTTCTAACTATTTTAACCATTTATCAAACAACTCCACATCTATTTATCCTTCAAATATTTTAATATCGACTTTCATCTCAACTTTAAAAGGAGTATAATTGGATTTTACGTTTTCTCTTGTGTTTGAAGTCTCTTCTTCATGATCTTCCCCATAACTTTCCTCATGGTGGATCCTTCCTATGCCAAATTTTTTAGCTAAGCCCAGAACCATTGAGTCCATGGAGTCTTGTTTGATAGAAGATGTATTCTATAAATCAACAAGCTCTTCTTTCCTTCTAAACATCCTATCCATCATGTTCTCTAACATCTTGATTCTACAGACCAAGTTCTCTTCCTCCATTTGTCCCCAAATTCTCTATTTCCACTTCTTTGTAGAAATTTATGGATCATAAGGTAAAGCCTCATTGCCTTTAGATCTCGTCACTATCATACAAATCCAAGAATGAATACCACAGTCCTAGATAATTGTTAGCTCTGATACCAAAATGATTTGTAAACTCTTCAACTTTGGAATTATCCATAGAAACACAAATAAACTCTACTATTCTACTTCCTATTAGAAAATGACAGAGATAGCTAGTGAATGAATTATTCTTATGCTTAGAATACACAATTCAGGGAAAGGAAAGAATTTACACTCATAAAAACCAACCAATTTTATCCTGGATAACCTCCAGAGGAGGAAAAAACATTCGGGAAGGGAAATTGCTCTTTCTTACCACTTTTATTGGCCAATTCAAAATAACAAGTACGTGAAGTTACAATAAGTATGAAAAAGAAGTAGATAATATCTCACACTTCCTCCCAAATACTTGCTTGCAGTCTGTCTTAACACTCCTTTCTTCTACAAAACACAATTCCAACACTAAGAACTTCTTGCTCACTTGCTTTTATGCTTCGATGCCCCTATTATCTTCTACAAACATGTATTTATAGCCTCTCCCATGTCCTCATGTGCACTAGAGAATGGAAAAGGTCATGGAGAAGAAGAGATATGAACAACCTGTCCAAATTCGGGCTGCTCATTTCATATTTTCATTTTTGTCTAAAGAGCTAGGACCACCGCCCAATACAGATCGGTGGTCCCAAGTCCGCTACCCTGGTTAGGTGGTAGTTCTATAACTGTCACTCTATACAGAGCAACAATATTTTTCTTAAAAATACAAAACCTTCGTGTTTTCATTTTTTTTCCTTCTTTGTCTTTGATTGCTTTGATGAAGTAGATTCATTTTGGATCCCTATGGATCAAGAGGTGATGTCATCATTGAAGGAGCACAAAATAAATGGGTTATTATGCATAAAATTGGGAGGGATGTGCATTTTATTGTACATGTGGGAGGAGATAAAGTTAATACTAGCACCACCATTGATCATGATGCATCATACGTGTATGTTATTGATATAGACGGAAATGAAAAGGGCGGGATCAAGATCATCTGACTGGAGAGGTACAATCTCCTCATCAGAGAAGTTGAGGTGGTGACTTGAGGAGTGGGCATGGGGGTAGAAGAAGGAGATGATTTGGTAAGTAAGGCCACGTGGTGAGGGGTGATAATAGAGGCCATTGGTGTGGGGTCATTGGGTAAAAATTTAATGGATTACAAAACCTCTATAAGGGTTTTCCTATGAGATTTAGAAGTTTGGATGAGATAATACAAAGAACTATTTAGAGGCTAATGATGTATTTGTTTTATCATTATATGATGGGAAACCCCATTAGATATAGGGTATGTAGGTCCACAAATGGTGATTTTGGGTGTGGGTGCAGATGGTATATTGGGCACGGGGTTGGTTGATGGGCTAGTTTATTTTTCTTTTCCTTTTTCCTTTTGGGCACGAGTAGTAATGCTAACCATATTGATATGGGGTGAAGGAGCAGCTGAGTGTGATAAGTGTAGTGACATGACAGGAAATAAAATGAAGGAAAATATTTTTGTGAAATAATTTTGGCACACTGAAATTTGGGTGGGGGTTTGGCTAACTCGCTTATACAGACCATGTTGATATCAAATTTTGGAGGTGGATAAAAAGGTTTTAGGGGTGGAGATATTGGTCATTGAATTGGTAATGAAAGAGGATGTGGGGAGATTGGTGAAGGTGGAATATGGTCCTCATCTAGAAGATCATCATTGTCAAAATTCGGTTCAGAAGGACAAAGTTGGAGAAGAATGGTCTTTAGAGCCTTACAAATTTTTACATCATGTCTTGGTACATGATGATAGGTACAAATCTTGTTTTATTCAAACCCTTGTGGTTTGGGTTTGAGAGGATCGTAAGGTCGAAGTAGAAGTAATGTGATGATAGAAGTCTATAAGAGATTGGTTAAAATGTTGGTGTAGGACCTGCTAATGGATCACAATGGGAAGTGAGCGTGGGTTTGGGTAAGGGTGTGGATGATCGTGAGGGAAGAGGTTTTATAGGAGGGGGAATGGGTTGGTCCACTGGTTTGATAAGTGGTATTGTCTTAGGATTTGATGGCATCTATTTAGGTAAAGGTATGGTAGAAGAGCTAGCACTGGAAGGTTTTGTTGGTTTGACTACCTTATTAGAGGGTAGTGGGTTCTTATCTTTGGGTTGCACCTTCTTGGGTAAAGGTGACATGGGAGTACGAGATGTAGAAGGGAAAGTAGATGGTGGAAGAGGATGGGTTACCCACTTGGACTACTAAGTTACGGTGGAAGTGGTTGGTTGAGGTTGGGTAGATGGAATGGGTTGAATTTTTATAGGTAAATTTTGGGTTATAGTAACTGGTGGAGGTATAGGTGGTAAGAAGTGCATGGGTGAGGGTGAGGGTGTTTGGTTTTTAGGTGAATGAGGTGTAACGAGGGATCATGATGCAAACAAATATTGTTTAGATTTTGACTGTCCTTGGTTAGGAGAATGTTTAATTAGGGTTGATGGATGAAAAGGGAGAAGGTGAAAACAATGTGGTAGGTGAGACTAGTGTATGTGGCCTAGAAGGTTGGGTCTTCCTTTTAGGTAGAGGGATAATGTTGGTGTGGGTTTGGGAAGATGTGGCTAAGTCCAATTTGACAGTGGGTAAGGATTGATGTTGGAATGACACCCAAGGTAGTGATGGGTCTAGATACGGGTGAGGAGATAGGTGTGGGTAGGTTTTGAGGTCTTGGAATGGTTTTAGTTGTGGGTAGAGGTTTGGATGTAGGTAGGGATGATGAAGAAGAATCCATTTCAATAGGCATGGTTAATGTCAATCTGATTTCTAAAAATACCTTTGGGTAGATTTTGGAATTATCTTCAATCAAAATTTGCATTTGAGTTGAAAAGGGGAGCCGAAGATGTCCCCAGATCATGGAATTATCAATTTAATCCAAGTGATATGCTAGCCTTAAAAATGAGATAGTTGAAGGAAGAGACGGGGTTGGTTTGGTGGAAATCCCTGTAAAATATGTTTGTGAGATAGGAATTGGATAGCCTCGGACTCTGTAGGTAAAAGAGCCAAGATCATGTTAATAGGGTCTGGGATGTTGAGGAGAACTTCCCCAATAGGTAGTGACACGTATGACGAATTTCCCTGTGGGTAGGAGAGATAATAGGTGGGGTGAGGTAGACTTATCCCTTGGTGGAGGAGAAGATGATGATGATTCTCCTGTGGATGGGAGAATTAAAAGTGTTGAATGTTCGATAGGATGTAAGGTAGACGGTGAAATGGCATCGGTAGAAAGTGTAGGTTCCTCCATGGGTGAAGGAAGACATAAAGGGGACCCATCTATGGGGAAGGAGTGGAAGAGGTATGTTCCTCTATGAGTAGAGGATCTCGTGCTAGAATTTCCTCAATAGAAAAAATAGGTGGGATTTGAGGAATGACCAGTATGATATCAAAAACCGTGTGGACTTCACAGACATTGCTATCATTGGATGAAGGTTCACTATTTTGATTAGATGACAGTTTATGGTTAGGGAATGAATTTTTAAAGATGTGTAAATTTTGATTTTCCAAGTGCGTTTGGGTTTTCCATGACGAGGTCTCCATTATCTATCATCTCTTGGATAATGTTATTAAAATTTATGTAGTTACCATCACTATGGCCTTTGATGCGATGGTAATTACAGTAGTCATGTTCTTTATACCATGCAGGCATAGGACGAGCATGATCGAAACATGTATGAGGTTTTATGGGAGGAAGTGTAATGGCTCCAACTTTAAGAAGATTTTCCAAGACGAAGAATAGGGCTCTCCAATTGAAGTGTACTTCCACTGCTCCCATCGAAGTTGAAAGGCCTAGACAGGGGAAAGATTGGAAGAAGGTTGGGCTTGATTAGAAGGATGAGATGGACCCACCTTGAGGACTACCACATCGGAAGATACTTTTCCTTTGAATAGTTATTTTTAGGTTTTGAAGATGAAGAAAAATCATTTGGTTTGAATGTGGCATTCTTGTTTCGTAATTGGATTTTCTTTTTTTTAATGGTGCAAATTTCTAGGTTTCATGCCATGGTGAATGCTTCATTGAAGGTTTAGAAAGTTTTCACCTACAGAGTTGGTGAGATGTGTCTGGCACAAGCTCTAGTGAAAAAATCAATAAGTTTAGTTTGAGGCAACTGAAACATTATTTGGTTGATAAGAATCTACCAAAGAGGAAACAAAATTAGATTCATCTTCATACTGTCGTGTCAAATACATGTCCGTCATGGTGACCTTATTGACTAAATTGATCAAGAAGTAGTCTAGGAATTCTGAGACACTTGGTTGAAGGAGTAGATGGAATGTCTAGGTAAACTGCTGTACCAATCTAAGGTAGGTCCTATTAGGGACATGGGAAATGTTCGTAAGAGTAAAGCATCATCATGGGAAATTAGGTAGCACTCACGCTTGAATGACTACAAGTTCTACTGTGGGTCCTCCGTACTGTTAAAACAATTGAATTTAGGCATTTCCCAATGCACATGATATGGGAGAATAGGAATGGATGGATGAATAGGCTCATTACAAATTTCATCATAGGTTAGGAGTTACGGGAGCCAAAAACGATGCTTCTAATGTCTGCATCTTTTCCATCATCATACTAATGAGGTTGTTGGTGGGTTGTGAGGGATGGGTGCCTCCCATAGTAAAGGGAGGTTGATTATGAGTTTATGATGTAGATGGCATCCCAGTACATGAGGGTGTGGAATATGAAAACTACGAAGGGGGTATAGATACAGGTGGAATGTACCCCGAATAGGAAACAAACAAAATTGGGGGTCACTGATGATGCATGTAAATAGGTGGGGTGGTCACGAAAACTCTCATGGAAATGGGTGGTAGAGATTGAGGGATAGAAAGAACTAGATTTTGGAAAGGGTGTGGGTTTCTGACATTGGAGGTGGTTATGACACAATTGGAATATACGAGGAAAATGGGGATGATGGGGCTATGCTCAAGGCATTCGGTGAAGGAATGGTTGATGCCACGAGTGTAATAGATGTCATTTGGGAAGTAGTTATGGTAGAGGTGGAACCTAATTAAGAGACTACAGGGGTAATGCGGATGAGGGCAGCACCGAACTAGTGGTAGCTGATGCGAAGTGAGTGCGAGGGTAGGGGAATAGATACATACATGCCATATATTAAGCTGTTCGAGGATTCCTAGGTAGACAAGTGGGCGAGATAGTATTGCGGGGTCATGGGATTCGATCAAGGATTCTTGTGAATTACTCACCACCAGTAGCAATGGGGATAAGCTGATTTGGATATATAGGTGACAGGATGGATGATAGTGATGGACTAGGTGGGAGTGATTGATGGTTGGCGTGAAATACAAGGGCAATAGTTTACCGGGAGTCAACACCATGTGAATTAGTATTGACTTGGTATAACTATATTTTGTAAATGACACAAAAACAACAGAAGCAAAGAAGGATGAAGTCTAGGGGGTAAATCTGGTTAGTGTTTTGATTAAAAATTGATGAATATGAACTGGGGAAACTGTATCTGTCAGGAATATCATAATGTTAGGTGATATGATGATGTCATGAGGACTAAAAGTAGAAATGAATTGGTGATGAAGGCTATTTCAGGTAAAATAACCAAAATATCTAGAAGCTGTCACCAGTTAGGTAAACTACTGATGGTCAGATGTAAACTGATGATGGTCACTACACCAATGTCAGTTACTGTAAAATTAGAAGAAATGAAGAAAATGGATGTTTGTGAATTAAACTAGATAAAGGGTTAACCCAAAAATCTAAGAATGACTACATAAGGTCCTAACACACTAAAAAAATAACCAGAATAATCCAGATATTATGGGGAGTGTAAAATGAAGAAGAAAAATGGAGAATCATAACTCACACCTCCAAACGCAAGTCAAGAAAAAAGCTAAGAAAACACGTAATCCTAAAAGTGAATTTATGTTTGTTTTAGATTATGCTTTTAAGACTGACTTGTGAATTTAGAACAAAGTTTTTGGTTAGGAAGGCATCCTACAAAGAAGGAAATATAAAGGTGAGGTTTTAGGTTATGTTATGGTAGGGGCGGTCCTTTCTCTGAGGTGATGACTGGACATAGATAATTAGTTGGGTGCCTAATGTCAATCCTCTGATCGTGTGATTGTTGATAACTTCTTCTAGGTGGGATGTTTTTTAAGAAGATGTGTAAATTCAAATTTGTGCGGTTTGGCAAAGAGAGAGAAGAGAGAAATGTGCTTTCTATGGTTCAATTGTGTCAACCATCAGTTGGGCATGAATTCCAGCATATAGGTTTCCCTAATTTTTAAATGTGAGCTAATAATGCAGCATACAAGGATGAAATGCAACAAGATTTTAAACCCAAATTGACAATTATATTTGATGAAGCAAATGATGAATAGGTCAAGAACGTGCTCTTTCACTATTATGCAAATGCAAGAAGGAATAATTGGTTCATTTTAAGTACCAAATGACAAATGTCGTTTAGACAATTAGAAGAAAAGAATATTACGAAGGAGAAGATTAAATGTGTATTTTTCAAAAGGAAAGAAAGTAACAAAACATTTCCCTATATGAAGAAAATGCAATGAACCCAAGAGAGGGTCCCACAGGTGTACCAAAATATTTTTCGAATAGTGTGCATATGTAAGAGCAAAATAGATAAGGTATGAGTGAGGAGGAATACCTGTGAGTGAAGGTGAAAGGTAAAATGTGCGTGTTCGATTTCCCAATCTAATGCTAATTGCAAGAACTTCCTTTTTGCTATGAGGAACTACCCGTGAATAAAAACAAGACCAAAAAAGTAATATTAAAAAATATATGTCGAGTGGACTACCTAGCGTATATGTTAGATCCAGGAAGTATAGTACTTCCTAGATGGCTGTCAATACACTGTTTAAAAAACTTAATGCAAGAGATGATGTAAACCAATAATGTCCTATTGTAGTTGATATGATTTAGGTATCTCATTCAAGTAAAATAAATAAATCCAATATAACAAAGCTAGGTTATGATTAGATTTGGAAGTCGATAGGTAAATAAAGTGGTTGGGACAGTCGGGCCAAACTTAATGTGATTTGGGTTGTTTGGATGAAAGGTCCGAGGTTTCTATCACGGGAAGGTTTGTCGAGACACAATGACCGATGTTAGTATAGTATGACCGATGCTGGTTGAGACGAAAATGATGATGGTTTATGTTAACCGGTGTCGGTAGGGTCAGGTTAGTAGAAACCTAGTGAAGGTGGGTTTTGGTGATTCTCTAGGATTGCCCAGCGAATGGAAAAATAATGGGGAGGTAGATGACAATTGGGGGTAGGTAAAGGTGTCTAGAGTAAGGTATGGGAGGTTGGAAGGTTTTATGTGGTTGGGTAAAGGGATTGACATGGAGGTGAGAGGTGATGGGATGCAAAAGAGATTAGATCTCCCAAGCAGAGATGAAGAAGCTAATCTAGATAAATATGGGAAGGTGTAGATCCAAATGTACTTACTGGTGTCTCTGCACTGTTGGTTAGATGGAAGTGATGGTTGATCTATGGAATTGGTGGTCAGTGCTACAAGTGTGCTTCCCAGAATGTTACCGTGAATGCTTGCCTTCGATCGGTGTTTGGTTCTTTGGTTCAGGTGTTTGGTTGTGAAAGAGTGCTCTGGTGCATGCATGCAGATCTCTCTTCTCCAAAACTTGAATAATTATTCCAACCTCCCAAAAAGGTTAACAAAATGAATATATGGTAATTGATGGAGGTTTAGGGTGAGTGACATCAGTTTCGGGTTGATTGACGTCAGTGAAGGTGGGAAATCCTAGGTTTTCTAAAAATGATAGATCGTGGCAAAAGTTTTTGCGATTTGCCCATTTTCAAGGATCAAAATAGAATGTTGCACTTAGATAAGTGAGAATGTGGTTAGAGGAAGAATATGCATGTGATTTTAGGGTTGAACTAAGTCTTAGTTAATTAAGGTAGGTAGGACTAAGTCTTAGTTAGTTATGGTGAGTGGATATTGAGTCCTAGTAAAAGGGAAACATGCTAAGAATAGGTTTATGATGAGGTGTCTAGGTGAGGTGGTGGGGTGAGGTGTTTAGGTGAGGTGAAAATTAGTTTAACTACTTGTATTTAAATAATGACTATTGTGAGCATGGACATTAATTTAATTGTGGGTAATTAAATAAGTATACATGTGAGGTAAAGGGGGAGTGTGACCTAAATTTGGTGTCTACATCACCAACCATAGGACCAACTGAATGCAAAGTGGATTTGGCCTCTTTAGGCATAGTGTGAGAAGCATTTGGTGGAGGAGGAGGAGTTTTACATGTTCATTGACTATGTCCTCATCATCGACATTTGAAAGCATATCGAGAAGAAGGATAAGTATGAGCAACAAAGGACAATGAGTGTCGGGAGATGAAGTCTCCCCATAAGAATCATTCTCATTGAAATGAACATCCCCCGAAATAAAACATCATTAGTGATGGGGTCATGAAGGTGATAAGCCTTAATATTATCACAATAGCCAACAAAAATAAGTGATTAGATGTTCTTTTCCATAGGATTCTGTTTATCATCAGAAAAAATAACCATGCCTTACTTACAAATACATGAAAATAAGAAACATCAAGTTTTTCTCCGGACCAAACTTGTGTATGAGTCTTATTCCTTAAATCCTTATGTATGATTCGGTTCTGAAAGTAGTTTGCATAATTAATTACCCAAGCCCAATATTGAGGATCTATATCCTTGGAATGAATCATGTAATTGGCCATCTCCTTTAAAGTATGATTCTTCCTCTCAGCCACACCATTTGGTTGAGTATAGGCACGGTTAAATGATGCACAATCCCATGCTCAGTACAAAAATCTTTGAATGCATTGCTAACATATTGCCCCCATTATTGGTGTGTATCATCTGGAGTGGAAGAGATGATTTCTTCTCTACAAGAGCCTTAAAGGATTTGAAATTCTCAAAAACATCACTTTTATACTTAAGGAAATATACCCAAGTCCGACGAGAGAAGTCATCAATAAAAGTGAGTACATATTTGGCTCTAGAATAAGAACGAGTGGGAAAGGTGAGAAGATCACTATGTACCAACTCGAGAGGAGCTCATGCTCTAGTGGCCTTGCCCTTTAGAAAAGAGTCTTGATGTTTTTTTCCAAGCATACATCCAGGACATACTCCATCAATGTAATAAATATTTGGAAGACCAAGAATTAGCTACTTTGTACTCATTTCTATAAGTATTTGTAATTTAAGTGGCCAAATATCTCATGCAACAATTCACTCACTGAATTACCATTATAAATCAATGAAGAACATATAGAGGGATCAAATCTATCAAACTTATAGAGATGAGAACTGTGATCAATAACACGTGTAGCCACTACATCTTGAGGATATTTTATTTGATTACAACTTTATGTGGAGTAAATTCCATAGTTTTTCCAAATTGCTTGAATTAAAAATTTGATAGATAAACAACAAATTAGAATTAATTTTGGGAACAAGGAGTACACAATAATACAATCATCCTATATCCGAACATTTCTTTCCCCAAAAAAATCATTTGGATAAGAGTTACCTACTTCAATATGGAAAGTGTTGTAGTAAAAACTCGAAGATAGAAGATCTCGAGAATGTGTGAGGTGATGAGAATCCCTTGAATCAATGATCCAATTATCATGAGATGCAGATATACCTTGAGCAGAAATAAGTTTCCCTTTTCTTGATGAAGAAGAAGTGAGAGTAACAAAAATATTATGTTTCTTAATTGCTTCCTCTAAGGCTTTCATCTTCTTAAAACATCTATTTTCTGAAAGATTTGTGCCACCGTAGAAGGTACAAGGTCTATGAGTCTTCTTCTATTTGGATCATACTTTAGGAATAGGATTGTTGAAATAATTAGTGGACTTAGAAGATATATTAGGTTCAAAATATTGAGAAGGAGGAGGTATATTTTGACTTAGAGAAGGACAAGGTCTTTGTTTTAGACTTGGGTTTGCCTTTGGAAGAGCTAACAACAAGAGCATGAGAGCTACTAGGAAGGGCATCTAGGGACATTAATTTGGTTTGCTCCCTAGTAAGGCGATCACAAAATAGCTCAAAAGTAGGCCATTTGAATTGGTCACCAAGGGCATCCATAGCCGAATAAAAGGTAGAGGAAAAGACACTAAAAGGACCCTTCAACTTAGAGAGGATAAGAAATATAACTTCTTTATCAGTTTTAGTTTTTCCTCATGCTTGTAATTCTGAGTGAATAGACTTAAACTTGGACAAAAATTCTTCTATAGTGGCAAAATCAGATGGCAAAAGGGAAGATAATTCTGCATCTAGTTGCAACAATTTGAATTCATTCACCTTACCAAAGAGTTCAACAAACTTGTCCCATGCTTCCTTAGGTGTGCTAAGGACAGAAAGGTGGAACATCAAGCCATCAAAAACGTTCAAACCAATTAAACCAAGAGCCTTTTCCTTCTTGCATTTGATCAAGTAGTAGTATTTTTCGAAGTGAAGGTTGGACCATTATCTAGCACCACACACCACAAGCCCTTCGACTGTAATAATTATTGCATATTTGGTTTCTAGACATTATAATTGGAAGTATTAAGTGGCTCAAACAAACATGAATCCATAGGAGAAAATGAGGACATGAATGGGACTGGATGGACGTTGGGTACCACTGAAAATGTGTCCCAAGGCATGACAAGAGGACCCTCCCAAAAAAGTTAAAAATTCAACCCTGAGGTTATAATAAAAACTGAACCAATAGAACGGGAATGAAAAATAAGTCACTTCTATAAAAACAACACTCAGATATGAGCTACCATGAAAAATTTATTAATAGATCAATTTCCCATAAAAAGGCTCAAATTAATTTAAAAAGACTCAACGATTTAAAAATCATTAAGATAGAGGGAAAAGTTATCATGTGACCACTCATTTGAACTGGTAGGAAACAAGAATCTCGAATTTGGTTTCGGTTTACAAACAACCCACGAAAAAAGTACTAAGTGGCCTATAAACACATTAATATACCCAAAACAAAATTATTAATAGAAAACTATAGAATTTTTTTTCCAAAAAAATATAAATATATTTTAGGCCCAAAACTATTTTAATTAGCCAATGATTGGGATGGTGTGTGCAAATAATGACCAAATTTCAATAAAAAAACTTACGTAATAAAATTTTAGAGAGAATGTTGGATGACGTGAGGGCTGGCGTAGGTCTAAAAAGTATATTGATGGAGAGATAAAAAACTAATTGACTGTAGCATGGATGACAATATTATAGAGGATATATCCAAAAAACATTAAAACTGATGCTTTGCGTGGATATCCAAGTGCTGATATGCTAAATATAAGCCACAGATCTAAAACACCATAAAATACACAGTTGGTTGATCCGTGGAGGTGATGCCTCTAATCAATTAAATCTTTAACCAATTTGAGATTATAATTACACAATATTAAATCACAATTCCACCAGACCAAAGCCATAATTAACATATCAATGCTAACAGGTTGCGATCAAAAGAAAGCACAACAATGCAAGGCCAAATATAAATACAAATCTAAACCTCACAAATAAACTAAAAATACTAGTCTGTCCAAGAAAATGTAGAATATTGTGGGAAAGCATGAAGAAAACTTCCAGATACTCATCACTTTGATACCATGTAGGTAGAACCAACACATCAAAAGATCTATTCGGAAGATAACTTCAACAAAGAAACCAAGAACACAAGATCTCGTAGAAAATGAAATTTATATTATTGATATCTCGCACATACAACCCAAAGAATTGGTTCATGATAATAAATAGGTAAGTGAGAGGAGATAAGAACCTTCTAGGGAAGACTCTAGAAGAGGATGTTTCTATAGAAACATAGAGAAGAAAATTCGAGAAAGTGGAAAAAGTGCAACTCATCATGAGTTATGATACAAAAGAAAAATATAATGTACACACTAATTAATTATTAAATACTAATTAGATCTTAATATTTATCCTAACACTTTTATGTTCTTAGAATAATTCAAGATATTTTCAAGACAAATCACCACAAATTTATCTAAATAATCTTGAAAAATATTGTTCATTAATTCCACGAATGCAACTCATGCATTAAATATCGGTTCAGTTCTAGGTTTGATATCAATTGTAAAATAAAACTCACGTCTAAGAGGAATTCCATTTATTTCTTCAGAAAGACATCCCTATAGTTTTGTAACAAATAATCCTCCAAGGAATTCTTACCTTCCTCGCTGAAATCAACATATAACCCTTATTATTAGCTTTCTTAAAGTACATGGAAGAAAATTTCCTTACTTCACAATTCCTTTTTATGCCCTGTATAATAGATTTTTTTGCATGTCATCTGAGTATTCTATTCATTTTTTGAAATAGTGAACTATTGCTTTATGTTGGGACAACCAATTCACACCTATTATAATGTCATAAGACCATAGAGGAGCTACATACAAGTCCAATTATTTGGTGAAATTAGGTAATTCCAATGTTGTGTTAAATATACATTAGTCTACAATTTGAAGAACATTATTCCCATATTATACAGTCCATGTATTTTTCATATAACCAACTTTCTTATTCAGTTTTTCAGTTAATTTACTAGAAATGAAGCAATCGGTTGCCAGACTGTGTCAAATAAAATAGTAGCAGGAAGTCCATAAAAATTACATGACACTTTAATAGGAATGAATTATTTCTCATCTTGGCAGTTAGAAATTTCCGCATAAATCCTTTGCTACTGGTTGTTCTCATGATTATTTTTAGAATGGTTGTTTACATAGTGGTCACCACCGCATTTAAAACATCCACCCACATGCCCTTTTCTCCCAATTTTATTTTTATTTCTAGCAACATTTTTTTGCTCATTCTTCCTTGTATTTACAACATGTTTTCCTGTTGTATTTTTCTGAAATTCCTCATTTTACTGCCATGCTTTATCTACCAATATTTTCTAGAAGTTAATGATTAAGGTGAGTGACGCTCCTCTTAGGATTTTCCTCTTTATAAGCTGATATTGTTTGTAGTCTCTGTTCTTGTTCAATGGATTTTTTCAACACTTACTCCATAATACATGGTCCATGCTCATCTACTTGGTCCCTAATATTTGGGTTTAATCCCACAATGGATTTATAGATCCAAAACTTGTCGTCATTAGACAAAGTCAACATTCAAGTGAGATATTTTAATCCCTAACTTATTGTTATTGACTTGATGTTTATGTTGTTCTTTCTTATAATTATCATTTTCACCCCTACCAGTTTCTCAAAGGAAGCTATCCAGCTTTTGGGTTTCTGAAGGATTGTTTAAATTTTTATCTAACCTCTTAATCAATGAACCTATAGTATTAACTAAACCAATCCTTTTTCCACAGTTCATCCTTCTCCTAACCATCGTATCCTATTAATACAAGGATAAGATATCATGTTAGTGTCATGAAGCCATTAAGTCCAAGAGTTGATAAATCTTTAGCTCGATACCAAAATGTAACACCCATGTTATGATTCATCAAAATTAAGGAATTTTTAAATTAAAAAAACCCTTAAGTACAATTAATTCCTTCAATGATTTTCATCTTGCAGCTAATTAATCCAACATAAATTAATGTTTAATATTTTGAAATCCAACCGATAACATACGATAACCATATGTAGATGTAAGGGTCATTTAGATCGTATCCCCCTTAATCACTCTTCACGATTGTGTATATCTTGTATACTTTTGGTTAAAACCTTTTTATAGGTTATGAGAACCGGTAAGTATTTATGTAACTTCCTTCCGACCCTAGACACTGATGATTAGAAGAAATGGTGAATAGAAAATGCATCAACATTTTCATTACTAAGGCCATAGTTTCTAAGCATTACTTTTCAAGATAGTTCTGAGACTTCAAAATAGCCTACATAACATGTCTTTCCTTCACCACACGACCATTTCCATATAGTTATCAGGATCCCCTTTCATTGTTTAAGAAATTAAGTTTCAATTTTAATGAAGTAGGAACCATGACTCATCCTTCTAATCAAAATGATCCTATCAGTCCCATCTTAGGATCCATATGGGAAATATAGTGACCACATAATGAATTTCATCATTACATACTCACTATCCTTCCCATACCCATCCTAATATGGCATGATTAGGATTCTTTCAAAAAGAACAATGATTCCAGATATCTACACTTCATTTACAATTTAGCTATCTATTTAAGATAAGTACATAAGTTCATCATTATGATTGGTTATAAAGTATCATAACATGTCATTCATTTCTCGATAGAGATTCATAGTAAATTACCGAGTTATTATCTTTAATGAGTACCTCTTATCTTAAGGCCATGATATAGTGTTGTTGTTTAATATAGGTTAATTAACTATGTCTCATGTTTATATGATCCAATCATTTCATAGTTAATATTGGCATCATTCTCATAATTACATCATTTAATATTATTAGTTCACTTTATCTCATTTTATGGTAATTTGGAGTTTTATAACTTATTTAGTAAGGTACAATATTAATATAACGTAGTTTACATTGTATTGTTTTCCATAATGTACTATGTTTATTAATGACACATTTGTTCATCCATAATGAAACTATAAAATCAGTTATGATTACTTATCAATTATCAATAACTTATGTTTATACACTGTTGTTAAAACAACACTTAAACACTTTAATTTTAATAAGGTACAATAAGGATATAAATGTTGTTTTCATTCTTCTACTTTCCCTATCATACTATGTTTGTCAATCATCATATTCATTCTTCCATAATGATTCAAAAATACCGATATAGTTTCATAACATAATATCAATAAATTTAAATCATACTTTGTTGTAAAACAACATTAAAAACACCTTTATATCTCACAAAATGTGATACGAAAAAATTATATTTATTTAAACATAATAAGGATAAGTCCTTATTTTTCCGAAATAATGACATATAATAAATCATGATAATACAATAGGAAAATGACTTCAATCAACTTCTGAATATAATACTTTTGCATTACAATTAAATACAATAATCTTGAATGGATTTTTAAACAATAATACATGAAAAAATCATGTTTAATTATCGAATCAATCACTTCATAAAATTCACTCATCCTACACACTGTCTACAAGAGAAAATGTATACATGGTTAGTTCTAAGAATTGTCATGAGTTATACAAACCACACTCCTATTGTATTTAATTAAAATAAAATAATATGTTAAGATCAACTTAACTAGTAGCTAATAAACTTTTAGTTCATTTAGTTAATCTAACTATGTCATGTTCAAATGATTTATTATGTCATAAGAATGTCATGGTTTCCAACGTCTCATATATTCAATCAAAATCATAACTTTTAAGTAAATCGTGTAACATAATATTGTAAATATTTGTTTCAATATTCAAGAGTAATATATATAACACTATCAAATCCATTAAAATAATCATGCAAGAGCAATATCAGAAAATTATCTATTAAGCTAAATATAATTGTCTTGTTCAACAAAGAGAGAGAATAATCTAACTCACTATTTATTTCAGTCAAGGTTAATACCAAATATGCACATCCATTCCTTCCCATAAACTCTATTCCTGAATTGATTAACAAAGAAACAAAGTAACATTTATCCTTTTCTAAGTAAATCATTTAATACCTCATAACTATCTCACTATTATTTCATGAATCAGGATTCAACCAATTTTATTTACAAGATCATATTCAACTCTAAAGAAAAGTTTAATGATACGTTTTTATCAAACATTTTATCATACCATCCACCTCACTATGGATCATACTAACAATAATTTCATTTATTATTTTCACATATAAATACATATATATCCTTTAACAATTACATTATGTAATAACTATAAAGGAGCGATGTCGGTGGTCTTCAAGCAAAGTGAAGGATTAATAATATACAACAACATGATTTAAGAAGACATACTAACAATCAACCATAATAATAGTGAGCTCCACCGAGCTAAAATTACAATAACGACAATATCTCAAACTAGAACAAGTTTCAAACCCAATAGTGAGCTCAACAAAGTTGGTAATAATAATATTTTTTTTTCAATCCTCTCACAAAGAATTGAACACAACACAAAAATTATATTGTCAAGTGAACCCATTTCTTCCCAACCTTTTTTGAACACCCTTTCAAATTATTATTATTAAAAATAAGTGAAATTGTTACAAATTTGGGACAACATGTTAATTAGATAAATAATACATTTTAAAAACAATAACCGAAAATTATTTCCAATATAAGGAGACTAACAACAACCCACAAACTCGCAGAGTATAAACTCACATTTTCCACAAACCCAGATCTTATTTTCAAGATGTGACTCATATAATTTTATTTAGAACTAGACCCAAAGTCCAAAAATAACCAACTACAAATCAATTATTATTTTTTACAAACTCACAACATTTTTTCATTCCTTTCACCATTTTCTTTTAAAATTTCCACATAAAAACAAAGGAAATATTTCAGATTAAAATAAAAAAATTCAAATAATTATTTTCATGTGAAATCGACTACCCATAATGCTCAAATCGAGCTGCTAAAAATAAATAAAATAAAATATGTATATGCATTTTCTAGCAAGGGAAAAATAGTCCTAAAATCTCATTATAATTTATGCCCAAATTTTCTAATCAAACCTAGTAAAATGTAAATGCTGATCTCATCTTGTATTCCATTATTTTTTCCATTTTTAAAATCGATAAAAAATGTATGTCCATATTTTTTTATTAAAACCACAACAAATAGACAAGTAATTTTCCTATATTATTTTCTAGTTTTTAAAAATAATCAGTTTAGAAAATCATACACATTCTAATATTTTAATAAAAACAACAAGAGAATGAATAAGATGACCCATTCCTAAAACTTGCTTGCTTCCATCTTTTGCTTTACCAAATTCTTCTTTGAAACCTACAACTTCCCAAACCCAACAACACTCCAAAATCCAAACAAAAATAATAAAACCAAATGTTCCATAAAATAGAGCTTCATCAATGCATGCAACAGTTTACCCAACCGATTTCCATATTTTTTTCATGCAACTCCCAAGACACAAATCCAAACAACCCATACATAAAAATGCGACTAGAGGAGAGAGAAGGCATGGATTACTTTGATTTTAAAGCTTCCAATTCCCAAAAACTATGCCCCATAAATGACGATTAAATGATTGAAAATACTTCTCACTAAATTCTCTACAATACTTTTTTTTGCATCTGATACAATGCATATGGTCTATGACCATTTTACCAATTAAAAAATGTTAATTTTTCCTTGTTGTTCGCCTTATGGTCCATGACCAATAAAATAAAAAATATTAAACAATAAATTTACCTTATCCATGTCAAATATTATGGTCAATGACTATTATTAATTCAAATAGTTTAACTATTCCCATGGTCCATGACCATCTCAACAATTTTAAATAATAAACTTTACCTTATCCTTTTGCAAAGTGATCATTGAATAGTATAATAAAATAAACAATAATCATCATTCCTTATTTGCTAATGGTCTATTACCAAGTTTACAAAAACTTAAACAATAAAAATGCATTATGGTTTAAGATCATTATTCTCTATGCCAAGGAGAGTCATCCTTAATTAAAACATTTAAACCATTTCGAGCAATGTAGTCAACTTGAAAAACTCAATGTGGTATTATACCAATTCATTTGATGTCATAGTTATTTCAATATAGATTTAAATGACACAAAGTATTTGTAACACTCGTAAAGTAACCTTAACAATTGTAAACATTATTGATTAATGAAATCATTATTAATTACAAAAAAAGTGATGTAGTCCTACCAAAAAAATCAACATAAAACAATACAAATAAAAGGTGATCGCCATACAAATTAAACAAACATTAGAGGAAAAATGAATATATATGGATATGTATGCATCTATATGCATGTATGTATATGTTTCTACATATACATATATGTATATATAACTATATACACATAGTTAAAAATTAATGTTCATTATTAATTTATTCATTATCACACATTTACTGTGTTTGATCATACATCAAATATAGCAGGGTGTGACAAATAGTGCTCTCGAAGGCTTCAAAAGGACTATTTTTGGTTTTCCTATCATAGGAGAACATCCTGTGGAATCTAAGGACAAGGGAACACCCCATCAAGAGAGGTGTGTGTGTGTGTGTGTGTGTGTGTGTTTGAGAGAGAGAGAGAGAGAGAGAGAGAGAGAGAGAGAGAGAGAGTAAGTAATATGATCTAAGGTAGCTTACGAAGTTTCGTGGAGCCTTGAGAGGTCGGCAAAATTTCAAGCAAAATCGGGTCTCTTTGGGCAAGGCCGGGAAATGCATGTTTCAAAAGAGATGGTCACCTTGTTCTAAGGGTTTTGGAAGCCTTGGGAAGTCTTGGGAATCCAGATAATAGGAATAGAAAATAAGACATAGCCCACTTCATGGTGTAATAATCGAGATAGAATATTGGAAGTATAAAAATGTGGAAACTTGTCCGTAAGTTTAACACAATAGTCTCTATACAAGGTGGAACTTGCAAAAATGGTTTCAGAAACCTCTAGAAGATTTAGGCTCCTAACCAAAGGTCAAAATGGATTAAGTTGGACCCTTATCATGGTCCATGTATTGGATTTTATCATACTCATTGTGGACCCATGTGACAACTCAACTTATTGGTGCACACACATGGGAAAAAGCTTAATGTGGACTGAAAAGACAAATTAAAACCTACATTAGGTTTGTAAAATTGTGGGAATGCTTAGTGGGTAATTTGGAGTTAAAATAATATAAGGTTGGCCCTCCAAAATCCATGTCTTGCTCTCGAGCTTGAAAATACACTCCTTAGTTCATTTTCACGTTGAGTTTGATGACATCAACACAACCAATCAGCTTTGAGTGGAGTTTTTGAGCTTGGAAGTACCTTGTAACTTTTTCCTTAGTGCAAGAGGACATGGGGGAAACCAAAGCTCACTCCCCCATTGATTGTAATGTTTCATCATTTAAGTGACAACTTAAGGTGTTATAAACATGTTATAAAATCCCCATAAGTTAGATTTTGATCACTTTTTCATGAAAATAGACCCTATGCACACTTTTTTCATCCCCGATAGCCCTTTTTCCCTTGTCTCATTAGCCAAGGTGACATGTGGGACACAAAAATGTGCTCCCCCATCCTTGGATAAGTTTTTTCACTCAAAATTACAACCCGGGGTGTTAGAAAAGTGTTTTCAATTCACAAGTTTGGCCCCTTCCTTATGAAGCAAACACTCATGACACATTTTAGAGGGGGTGATGCAAATTTATCCTTTCCCCCTCTATTTTAGGGTGGAACCACACATATAACCCCCACTTGACCTAGGTTGAGCTTGTTTGGGTTTAATATGAGTTAAGGTGTGCACATGAGAGGGAAAACAAATTTGAAAGAGGTAAAATCATCTAAATGCAACACTTAACCATTTTTGAGTCTCAATTTTTTTATTTTCTCTTCTCCATTGCTTCTGGTATGATATTATGCTACCATAATTTTGTTAGACATCCTCCATGCCAAACCCTTTTTTTTGCTAATATCTCCCAAACCCCATGTTTGTTTTCCATGAGATTTTAACTGTAGATTCCTTGAAAAAACACCTTTGAGAAGAGTTTATACATGCATCCATTGATGCTATGTATCATTTTATATAAATATTTGAAATATTCAATCATTAAAAATCAATTTTCATTTCTATAAAAACCCAATGATTGAAATCCTTTGAAATTTGGAGCTAAGTTAAACATTGCAATTTTTTTTTTTTTGAGACCAATTTCATTACATTCCAACACCAAGTAAACAAATTTCTTAAAAGAGTAAGCCTTCCTAAGCCTTACTTTGTGTATAAATGGAAAGTGATGCAAACAACTCATTTTCAGAGTTGACATTTCCCTTAAACATTAGTTGAATTCAAAAGTGCCAAATTAAGAAATTAATAACTAAAATGAAATTCTCAAAATAAAAATAACTAAAAATAGTGAGTGAAAATATATTGGTTAAGAAACAAGGATGCTACACCTCTCACACTAAAGAAATAAAACTTGAATAAATTTGAAACAATTTCAAAAACATCTATGATGAACAATAGTCAAATTCTAGAAATCCTCATTCCAAATGGTATTTCTCAATGCTTGCAAATCCCTTCCTGTAAAAATGTGGTTATCACCTATCATGAGCTTACATAAAAAGAATGGACATGGAAAATTTCATACTTGTAAAGGATCAATAATTGAATTGTGGCTCATGTGGAAGGGAATCCATCTTAGTTCCCTAAAATTGATCTCAGAGTGATTCCCATCTCATCAGATGGATTGATCAAAAGTGGGAAGCATTCTTCATTCAGTCCATCTCCTCCATCCATCTCAAATAAGTGTATTTGGTCTTGTAATTCGCTGTGTCTCCCAAGTCACCATGGTCATTCGGTGATACAATCACTAAGATCATCTTGTATGAGCAATTTTTCTTATTGTACACACCAAGTGCATTGAATGCAAGAAAGATAAGAGAGACATGGAAATGTTTCAGATATTGGAAAGTTGGTTCAAGTAAAATAAGGATTTTATGTTAGAAAAAATGGAATGAGAGGGGGTGAATTAGTCCTACAAAAACTCATTTAATTTACCATTCATCATTCATTAACATTTATACATCTATTCAATTAACCATGAGCCACATGCATGGTTACTTAAACATAGAAATAACCATTCAAAAAAGAAAGAGAAAGAGAGTACAAAAGAACACAAAATATAAGTGGGAAATATTCATATGGAAGAAAAACCACTGAAACTCTATTTATATTATATAAATAAAATAAATTTAGAGAAGCACCAAATTTGCAAGGATCACCAACCCCTAGTTTAGTAGAGCACTAACCCTACAAGGAGAACCAACCCCTAATTTAGTAAAGCACCCACTCCACAAGGAGGATACAACCCCCTAAGATGAATAAGCACAAACTCAACTACCTGATGATGAAGATATCTAATTTTTGTTTCTCCCACAACTGATGGAGATCTCTAATTCAACTCACAAACCCTTTCTCAAACCCTCATTCCTTCAACTCACTCTATCTTCTTCCTTCTCAACTTATCTTGGATCTAAAACCTTATAAACATAATATAAAACATTATTAAACTTGAAACATACATGATTAGATATAAATTCATTTCTTCAAACCTGTAAATCACTTCTACTTGGGTTGTACTTTTCCTCCATGTAAGAATAGCTCACAAAATGAGCTCAAACTTCACTTTTATATGATTCTCTCCTTATAACTAAAGATAGGTCATCCATAAACATTTTATATGACAAATAAATCCTAAAAAAATTCAAATAACTTCATTACAATGGTCACATATAACCCATATAGGTCAGCCATGCCAAAATCCATCTAACTCACACTAAAAATCCTCGAGAACCCCATCAATAGGATGAAAAAATCCACACATAAAAAATATGATTATTCAAGCTCCAAATTCACCATACATGAATGATATAACATATAATAACCATACAATGTAACAAATTTTATTGGACCGATAAAATATTTCATTAAATGGGCCCACTGGCTCATATCCTTCTCAAAATAGTTGTTTGAAGCACCTTGTCTTTACTTTTGGGCCTCAAGAAATCTCAAGATGAACTCAACTATGGAATGTGACCACTAGATGGAATTACAAGGAAATGTGAATCACTTATATATAAGTTATAAAATTTAAACACCATTGGTTCAAATCAAATCAACTTTCCTCTCACCAAATCAAGTAGCCCAAAACCAGCTTTTACAAACTCAAACTACTTTGCACCATTTTTGATACTTTCAAGACCTCTAAAGGAATTCAATAGGAAAAAATCATCCCTCTTCACTCTTTAGGTGTTATCAAGCATCGAATAAATCATATCATGCTTCATTCACTTTATTCTTTCAAGAAGAGAAAACATGTCCTAAAATCGAGCATACTTTCTTCTTCAAATTGACTCGAAAGACACATAAAATGCCCCCAAAAGAAAACATCCATACATCATTGGAAATATATCTAAATCACCTTTCCAGAAAATATTTTAACTCCTTCCAAATCCAAGTGGAAGGCCTTCAACCAAGCCAATCTCTGCAAACTACTTTTTATTCCTTTTAGGACTCAAGAACCAAGCTTGAGCTCAACGTGCTCCATCGGACTAAAAATCACTTCTATACTTGACCAAAGTATGTAACACCATTAGACATGATGTATAAGCACTCAGAAACCTTCACCAAACTTGAAAAACTCATATTCATCACCTTACCTCATTAAGTCACTTGACACCCTGCTATAAAAACATCCTTCAAACTTGACCCTCAAAGATTAGCTCATAAATTTTGCATACCTTAACCAAATCCCATTTTTGATATACTAATGGAAATATCTCTAAACTAGATTCAAAACATAACTCAACTCAACTCCTAAATCTTCTTGTAGCTCTTGCAATTTCAATTGTCTGAAAGCTACTCCAAATCGCCCCAACAACCAATATTCATAAATATTGCATACTTTTCACTTCTTCATGTCAAACATGATCTAAAACCTTTATTGACATAAAAATATAGGGCTAACATAAATTCAATTTAGCATTTACCTTCTTTGGGAAACTTCTCCTAAAACTAGAAGTCTTTAGAAAAAATCCTTTTAGGTGGGACCCACATATCATCACATGCTCTAACATACCTTTATGGAAATCTAGAAGAGTCATCTATATAATAAAATGATAAATTTTGCATAAATAATCAAAACAGGCTCTATATGCTCACTTTTCTCTAAGATGCTCCTAGCTAAGGTTTAACTAGGGTTTCAAACCAACTTACCTTCTTAATAATTGTTCATAAAATCATGAAAATAAAACCACCTCATTATTTTGTGAAAGATTCATAACTAACCTAAGAATATATGCCAAATATATTAGGTCACCATATAATTCAGAAAGAACACCAAAAGGTTCATATTTGCTTTAAGAATACATCGAAACTTTCCCAGTTTAACCAAAACTTGCATATCTTCAAAAATATTCAGAAATTTGACCTAAAACTTGTCATGAAGCATCATAAAAACATCCTATAACTTCTCATACTCACCATCTAGCTCAAATGGATGTCAAAATCTCCAACCATTAAGACTTACACATGCTTACTTGTATGTTTCTCACTATTTACTTCCCAAGGACCTCGTAGAAGCACAAAACTATCAAGTGCATACCTGAAACTCACCACACATGCCTTGTGTACCATCATCATGCTGCTACCATACTTGGAATTTTTTTATCAAGTCCAAATCTAACACCTCTAACTCATTCTGCATGCTCCAAGGCTAGAAACAAACATGGAATGACCTGACTCAACACTAAAAAACCATGAAATGATATTTATATCTTCATGTAGACTCATAGACACCCATGAAACATCATATGGGAAATTCTTGACCTCATTAAACACTCCAACCAAATCAAGAGAGCTAATACCATGACTAGGCTATCGAACCATGCATTAGGACCTCCTAGAACTCACCAAGCATGGACAATACTAATCAAAATTCATGTTTTACCATTGACTAACACCTAATTGATACACACATGACATCTTGACATCATTTTCCATTAATTGAGTTGGAATTAATTACAACACATACACACAATGGCCAACAATCTCCCGCTTTGTCATTGATGGCAACCATATTTAGAAACATTGATGGCAACCAACATGACCAACACACCTACATGACTCAATCCCATGTTTTTGATTCTTGTATCCCCATTTTACATCTATGAAAAAGGATACAATGACACTAGAACATGGAAAATGACAACACACAAGGAAAACAATGAAAACAATGCACACAAACCACTTGACTCTGAAATCTCCCCACGGGATCAAATTGTCTTCTACAACAACATATGAAGCTCCATGGGTCTGATAATATCCATAACAAAGATCCCCACGAGATGATAACCTCCATTTTATCCTTCATTCATGATAATAATCACTTCTTAGGAATTTACTATGTAAGAAAACTCACAAATATGCATCCAATCTTATCATACCACTCTTTAATGACTATTTGTCCTTGAACAACAATTTCAAGTACCTTTATGAACAACTTATATAAGCTCAAGAATCCACCAATAAACATGACATATCATCTTGTATATCCCCTTGGACCTATAGAACCTCTCTTAAGTGGAAAACACAAAAATTATCCTCTTACCTTTCTTACTGGTCAAAGGAATAAGCCAATCACGTTGCCTCTACCCCGGAACTTATTGTCGTGTATGTTCAACCTCTTTGCATACAATTTCAACTTCCTTTATCATATAATTTACTTTATGTGTCAATAACCTTCAATTTTTCCTCTATTTATCATATTACACTCTTCATACTTGTCTTCAAGTCTTCAAAGCAGACTCTCTATCTTTAAGCATATTTTTAGACATGTACCTTGTCATTTTATCAACATTTACTACCGTACATAGCTCTTGGTACCTTCAAATGACTTGACATACTGAGACACCTATTCCATATCTATTTCACAAGGTGTTATAGACCACTTACAAGTTTATTAGAAGGAAAATGTCAACACCCTTGCATTAAGAGTCCTATCCTGGCCTTAACACATTACTCCTTGTTTTTCTCCTTCATCATGCAATTTATGAGGATTTCTTGAAGAGTTATACCTCTACCACTATTAAGGGCCATAAAATTCATTGATATTACACATACTTTACATAAAGAATCACACCATATTTTTTTTTGTAACCTTTCAAAAAATCACCTTCTTAAAACACATTCATAATGATGTACCTCCTGAAAAGCCTTCATAAGTGCTTAGGACCTCATTTATGGCACAAAACCATCTTGACATGATTTGGAGATACTTTTAAAAATCAAATATACTTTGAGACCTATATAATCTTATTGCACATACATGATAATCATAAATATAACTTTTAAACACCTTTATCTTTGATGAAAGGATAACTTAGAACATACATACTAGTTTTTAGTCTTTAAATTTGTCTTTGAATTCTTCAGATTTCTTCAACATACTTGTAGTAGTATTTTTCACTTTAATATCATTGACATAGAATTATATATCTTGAAGGCTCATTCATTTTACTTGACATGTATTTGTTTCTACAGAATGGTCCTTGACTCTTCACATCACTATTTGGACATTTCTTAGCCTTCTTTAGTCAAAAAGATCTTTATCACTATAGAAACACATTTTGGATCTTAGAACCCTATCACGGTAAATGTTACAATCATACCTACATGTCCAATGATTGATACACCTTGTTCATGGTAAAAAAATCTAAAAACACCTTTGTAGTCTTTACAATCACCCCGCACTTTTAACACATCATTATTTGCACCTTAAAAGAACCATTTGAATCCATCCTTAAGCTTTTATAGCAAGTATTCCATGCTTCAATTTTCTTGTAGAAACATCTGAAAACCTAACAATTTTTTTAGAGGTAATTGAGCCTTCTTGACACTTTCATGTCCTTTTAGCTATTATGGACTTCTTCCCTTGTCTTATAAACATCATAGACCACAATACCCTATACCAATCTACTCTTGCACACCTAAAAGATACTTAGTGACCTTTTGAAAGGCCTAAAAACTTATTTACAACTTGAAACTCAGATATGTTTGACAAGTTCATTAATATAGACTAGATATTACATGAAAACATGTTCCACTATTCAATGACACAACCTAGATCCAAATATACTACCTCGATCGACCAAATTGTCTCAATGAGACCTGATATTGACTGAAATATTCAAAATTTCATATACAAGCCTCATAACAATGATCCATATTCATTTTTCCTTTGCCTCCTTGGATTCAAGAATGGTTATTTGATCCTCAATGATAGCAAAAATACTACTTCACAGAGACTTGGACATCCATAATGTAACCTTGAAGAAACAAGAAAATCCTTGGAACTTAAAACACACCTTATGATCTCACATCAATACCCTTACAAATTTTGAGAACATAAAAACCCTAAACAACCTTGGCACTCTTGATGAATTACATGACTCTATGACATACTCTTGGTATAACAACCATGATCAAAATTCATAAGATGAACTCAAACCCTTTGAATGGTAAACACCCAAACACACACACATGTAAAAACTTTCATACTCAAATATGTGCAATAATGCTTGAAAATAAATTCAGACCATATAAAGACACACACAACTTACTTAAATGTGAAAATAACCTACAAGACTTTGGAGCATACATACTTTTCAAAATGTGACCAAGAAATCACCCTTTTGACATTAATAGACTCACTCCCCAAGATAACAATATCATGATGACATTACAATCCTTAACTTATTCTACATTGACATGCTTGATATCACTTTGAAAAACTACATCTTGTTTTTCAAACATCATCATACATGTCCACGATTGAAGATAATTTTGATCTGTATTATATGTGAGTGTAGATCTCTTAAACATGGTATAATTTGGTAGGACACATGACCAAGACATGGAATTAGACTGATCAAACACACAAGGAGTCATAAATTCATGACAACCGACTCATATACAAATAGCATAACTTGAAGATAACATTTAGACACATTCAGAAATGAAACTTTCTTTCATAACATGACACTATCTTAAACACTTTGACAAAGATAAATATAATAAATTTCATGCCTTGGACAAACATGACACACTCTCATTGAAATTTCACGAGGACATTAGACTCAAAATCAACTATGCTAAAGAAAATTTCATCCTACTAACATAAAAGAACTTGAAACTCATGAATGGACAATTTCCCATACCTTATTACCCTTGAAACATCCATACTTAACATAAACATAAATAAAAGAATACCTATGAGCAAGATGTATTCATCAGAACCATTGATATTCATATATATATATATATATATATATATATATATAACCGATAACCTCATTACATTCATGGAGCCATTACAGAGTGTCACAGAGAAGCAGACCACAGTCATGCATTACAACTAGACTAATGTAACTATGCTACCAAAAATAAAAATTACAATCCCCTTGCCCCATACATCCTTTCCCAATACAATTACCCACTAGTAGAGTTCTTGCAGTATTTCTGCAGAGCTCCACCCACTCTCTAAGTATATGTGTTTACTCTACAGATGCTTGTATTTATAGCTTTTCTGGGCTACCAACTCATCCTCTAGCGCCCTCAGATCCAATGCCAAGTGTTTGAATGTGGTCCTCCATGTGAGCATGCTCCTCCGTGCCCGAGCCTTCCACTTTGTACCAAAGATATAATTTATTCAACTTGTATTATATTGGATCTTGAATGGTTGATAGGCACATAAATTATTCTTCAACAAGTGCAAACATGCTTCCTTGACTTGATTTGGGCTTGTGGGCTATATTTCCATCCTTGATAGCACTAGAATCCTCCTCGACAAATTTCATATACTGCATGGTGGGATGCGAATCAATTTTATTGACCTTATTGACCTGAGTAACCTCCTTCTTGACCATAGGATAAGTCCTTACAATGAACCTCTTATTTCTTTGGCACAATTTTACTCTATGTTGGGCCCCTAGAATATTGACTAAGTACAAAAGGAGCGTAGGTGTGCAAGGTCCCAGTTAAGGAAAGGCATGCAAGGATAAAGCGTGCAAGGTAGGGTTTAAGGAAGCCCATGGCACGTGTAATGTGTGCGGATAGAACCAAGGGTTCAGAAATTAGTCAAATTTGATGTTTGGGGTAGAACATGTGAAAAGCATGACCCAGTTATGAATGGATAAGGTGCTAGCACAGCAACAAAGTTGGCCTAGGAAAGAGCATGCCTGCGGTAGAAGATTCTAGAAGCACATCATGGTATAAAGTGGAAGGCTTAGGCCTGGAGGAGCATGCTCGCATGGAGGACCACATTCAGACACTTGGCATTGGATCTGAGGGTGCTAGAGGATGAGTTGGTAGCCTAGAAAAGCTATAAATACAAGCGCCTACAGAGTAAACACATATACTTAGAGAGTGGGCGGAGCTCTGCAAAAATACTACAAGAACTCTACTAGTGGGTAATTGTATTGGGGAAAGGATGTATGGGGCAAGGGGATTGTAATTTTCCTTTTGGTAGCATAGTTACATTAGTCTAGTTGTAATGCATGACTACGGTCTACTTCTCTATGACACTTTGTAATGGCTCCATGAATGTAATGAGGTTATCGGTTATATATATATATATATATATATATATATATATATATATATCAATGGTTCTGATGAATACATCTTGCTCATAGGTCTTCTTTCATTTATGTTTATGTTAAGTATGGATGTTTGTATACTTCTTTCTGTTATGATACAAGTTATATAATCTATTAAGTACACCATCTGGAATGACTGCAAGGATCTAGAGGCCATTCTGAGCTCTATGGTTCTTATATGTCTTAAATCCTTTTGAAATATCTTAAACAAAAATCATAAAAATGTTTCCTATTACACATAAAAGAGAGACTCGGTACCCGTGCATGCCTTGGGTGAGCACCTAGCTTCGCTGGGTGATAGGTCGGTGCGCATGGGGTTTCTTTTTTTTGTGATAGGGATAAAAATGACTACATCTTAGTTCTGTTGCTAGGACCTCTTTTCAAAGTTGTAGTGGGAAATAACATTCATCATGATCTATGTAATGAGTAATGACAGAGTGGTTAATGTTAGAAAGTGTTGAATCATGGTTCAAGAGCACAGAGGATGAATTTTCTCAGAGATTCAACATTGGACCTAAGTTTGATGCATGTGGATGGGTAGAAGAGAACCTCTACCATGATATATATGAAACTTTTTTCTGCTACTTCCCAGTGGAACTGTATGAATGGCTCTCAGCCTATGCATCTAGATCAAGTTGGCATTATGAATCATGTGTGTGGACCCAAGAAGAATACCAAAGGCTATAGGATGTAGATATGATGTGGAACCATGCTGAATCATTGGTGGAAATGAGTATTGGCTATCTATACTCTGGAGTACGCCATTTCCATCTATTATTGTCCACAAGTTACTAAGTTTGAGTTTCTGTGGGAGCCCAAAGGATTGTTTCTATGTGTTTTCCCTCTGGCTATGAAAATCTTGATGGTTACCATGAGTTTAGAGGAATTCCCAATGGCCAAATAAACCATTTTGAGTGTTGGGTGAGGAAGCTAGGGTGGAGGAAGATGACAGATGTTGCGATGGAGAAAGAAAGGGAGGAGAGACGACTCAAGTATGGTAAAGTGTGTGAAAGGGAGATTACTAGAAAGCACAAGGTTATAGGTGTGATGGATGTATGGTGGTAGGCATTGCGGGAAGGATTTGATGTTCAAGTAGAGGACGTGGAACCGAGCGATACTGTGTAACCCCATCTTGGAAAGTGCGTAAGAGATACCCCTTCGGCTTCTGATGAGAGTTCGTTACATGGAGAAAGAAGAAACGTTGGCATGTATCTGAGCCCACCTAGTGACCTGGACCATGGTGCTTGGTTTTCTATATCAAGGGGAAAATATTGCTAGTCCAGTTGGTTACATTAGAGGTGATCGGTCTACACCTAGGAGGTATAATTTCTTGTTTGGGCCTTCTATGGATGCAAACACCAACCTAGTGTTAGGAATTTTTGGGAAAGGTATAGACACACAAGATTTTGGTCTCACATTTGGAAGTGGCGTGAGGTACTATTGGTAGTGGGGCATTGTCACAGACCATAGACACATAACTCATTGGAATTGTGGGGACCCTTAGCACGACCACTTTTGGACTTGGTGGATTTGGTGGCTCTGGTGGTTTAGGACCTAGTGGGTCTGATGGTTCAAGAGGAATAAGAGCTGGTGGGTCTAGTGGATCTGGTGGTTCATGACCTAGTGGACCTGGTGGATCAGGTGGTGGAGGAAACAAAAGTGGACACCAAGGATCTGGGTTAGGAGGATTTGGGCCCAAACCACCCCCACAAGTTTTCTCGAAATGTATCTACATTTTCCCGATTATAGAGGTAATGAGGATGCTGCAGAACATGTTCACAAGTGTGAACTGCTATGGTGCACAAAGGGTATCACAAATCCAGAATGGAAGGCTATTCATTTTCAACCACGTTGCAAGGGTGCGTGCATAGCTGGTATATGAAATATGACCCTCATTAAATAGTGGTGGACTATACTACTTTACTGAGAACACATTATTGGAAAAATTCCACATTCCCAAGTTTGAGTAGAAGAGCATCGGTGGTTTGAAGGAGATTCAACAAGGAATGTCGAGAGAGTGTGCGGGAGTATGATGCGCACTTTAAAAATCTCTTTTCTAAATTATCAAATGATATCCACCCTTCGCAAGACATGCTCAAAGTGGTTTATTGGAGGATTGATCACCCCTTTTAGAAGGTCCTTATCTCATAAAATTTTTCAGACCCACATGAGGCATTGGAAGTTGCTCTGCGCACCAAGTCATTAGTAGTGTTGAGCACTTGTTATTAGCCCATTCTGGAGGCTCAAATTACTAATATGGCCAAGTAGTTGGAATTTTTTTGTGAACTCAGCCCATGAAACTTATAGTGGTTTGTGGTGCACATATTATGAAGTAGAGGGGCAAATTAAGGATATTTTCCTCCGAAGGACGAACATGTCGTAATAACAGATTGTGAATTTTGTCATGGGGACCATGATGCAAGTAGATGCCCCTTACTACAACATGCAATCCAGAATAATGTGTCTTGTTACTAAAAGATTTACACCTCTATAACCCATGATACTAAGGACTGTAGGCTCATTGATTAGATCCATGAGGCCATTGATAATGGGGTGTGCCAAACCAGCGTTTCCAGTAGTTCCAAGGGTGATGATCGCTGTTATGAGGAGCGCGGAGATGGAGGTGTGTGGAAGAGGTTTTTGAGGAGAATTTCGGGGTCATGGTAACTATGGAGGAGGAAGGAGTGATTTCCTGCGTGGAACCTATTTTAATTTTGGATCTACAGAGCATTACAAATGAGATTTCCTGGACCTATTGTAATGCTCATGGTACAGAAGAAGCAGAAGTATGAGGAGTTCTCGGAGTTGTTTGAGCACATGAATCAGCATAACCAAAAAGACAAGGGCACTGTAATGGTCATCATTAAGAAGATATACATACAATGGATGCCTTGGGTAACACGGGATGTAGGTTTGGATCCTATCTTGGTAACAACAAGGGTAGAAGCCACGCGTGCAAAGAGAGATACCAAGATAGAAGAACCTGGTTTCAAGGGAGGAAGTAGTTCATGGAAAGTACCCAGACCCGACACATAAAAAGGAGGTATATCAGGACACCATGGATGTCATTTAGAGTTTACAAAGGGAAATCTAGTGTCCAAAGAAACAATCTAGGATGGAGGAACAAGGGACGAGATTTGAGGTGCCAAAGGATGACCTGGATGAGGTTAAGGAGGTGTCATTCCCTTACTAGGATCATGGTTGAGAGAGAAGGTACCATGCATTGGAGAAGAGTGCGAGAGGTAGGTATTACACATAAACCTTCACCCTTATAGCTTTGACTATGAAAAATATATCACATTGAATGCGAGTTGTAGATGGATGGCTCCTTAGTAATATCATCATTGACACAGTGTGAAAGTTAATGTTCTAACTTTTGATGCATGTCATTAGATGGGAAGACCTACGTTATAGCCATCTTCAAATGCGATGTATATGGAAAACAAGACTAAGGTGATGCCCATCGGTGTCTTAAAGGATGCAACTATCACTATCCAGGGAGCTAAGTTTACTGGGGACTTTGAAGTCTTGGTGCTCACCGAGGAAGACAATTTCCTAGCACTACTTGGGCACCCATGGTGTTACAAGAACAATGCAGACCTTCGGTTCAACAAAGGGTACATCAAATTTGAAAATAAGGAGGAATGGGTCATTATACCCCTAGCTGATGGGAATTTGACACCCTATATTGAACCTTTGGGGGAAGAAGTTCTGGACATGATATATGTGCGCTTAATCAAGGACCCAAAGATAATGCATCCTACCGATGGAGTTATCTAGTTTGAGGATGCTCAGTTAGTAAGTGATACCACTAATCTAGCATGTGAAAATTGGGTGCATGAAACTTATGAATTGATGGGATGACAGTTGAGAGGGTTAGTGACCAAGGTGACAAAGGTGCGCATAGTCCGACACCTAGGAGGAAAGGAGCTACCTAAGTATTCAGGAGGAGCCTTCCCTAAGATATTTTTACAGGAAATGAAATCTCAGTGGAAGAATGAGAAGGAACAAAGGGGGATGTTAAGTTATGTCCTTCTTGACATAGCTACATGGTGGTGGGCTACACATCAGGAGAGCCTTTTGGAATGGCGCGAGGTAATAATTTCTCTCTTTGTCAGATTCTCTAGGAGCAATGTGCCCACCACCATCAAGGACTACCATGGGAAGGATCCCGCCTCTTTCCATATCTAGGAGTGTGAAAGGATCTGAAGAGAAGGCATGGAAGATTTGCCACCATGGCTCTGGGTACACAAGTTGTAATCCACACTGTAGGATTACACGTGTGCATGGTACAATCGTTCGGGGACACGCCGCCAGATAGGGAATTGGTAAGAGCTCATGGCTGACCTCATTCAAACCTTTGAGTATCGTGAGTACAAAGCCATCGAGTTGATAAGGCATTTTAGGGTATCAAGCACCTTAACAATAGTGCTATGGTGAAAGATAGGTTGTTGGATTTATTGGGTGGAACAGGTTTGGAGGCACACTTTGAAGAAATAGAGGAAACATAAGAGTTACAGCTTGAGCGTGCATGTTTGGAAAAGGATAAAGGGAAGTTGGTGTATGTAATTAATGGGGAGGAAGATGAAAATTTTGATGTTAACCATTCTATAGGGACGTGTGATGTAGTGGACAATGTTGATACTCGCACGTGCACCTACCATGAGCCCTTAAAGATAAAGAAGGTTAACATCGGTTCAGGAGAAGAACCTAAGGAAGCTATTATTGGAGATTATTGGTCAAAGAAGGAAGTATCTAAGATCATTGATCTATTGCATGAATTTGAGGATTTATTCCCACGCGGGTACCATGAGCTCAAAGGCGTTCACCATTCCTTGGGGGAGATGAATATAAAACTGAAGGATGGTGCGTGCCCAGTCAAGAAGAGGCCCTACCGGATGAATCCTAATTTACGCATAAAGGTTAAGGAGGAGATAGAAAAAATGATAGCTTCTGGGATCATTGAAGTAGTGGAAGAATTAGAATGGATAAGTCTAATGGTAATCAACATCAAGAAGGATGGGAAATTAGGATCTACATGGATTATAGGGAGCTAAACGCAGTTTGTGTCATCGATCATTTTGTAAGGATTTGTTGGGCGTGAAATCTATTCCTTTACAGATGGATTTTTAGGGTACCACCAAGTCTAGATTGCAAAGGAGGACTAGGAGAAGACAACTTTTGCCATTGAGTGGGGAATTTTTACATATAAGGTCATGCCCTTTGGGTTAAAGAATGCACCTACAATTTTTCACACATCATGGTGCAAGCATTCTAGGACTTCATCCATAAGTTTCTTTAGGTCTATTTGGATGATTGGACAGTGTATGGTCTAGTCAAAGACCATTGTGATAATTTGAGGTTGATGTTTGAGAGGTGTAGGCAGTTGAGGATATCCCTCAATATTAAGAAATGCATATTTGCTACACCCTTTGGCACATTATTGGGGCATATCATATGTAAGGAGGGTTTGCTAGTAGATCCCACTAAATTTGTAGTTATTATGGGGTTAGGGGAGCCTACTAGCCAGAGCACAGTGCACGGATTCCTTGGGCATATAGGTTATTACAGGAAATTCATCAAGGGGTATGCCAAGATCACCATGCCTTTAGAGGAGATGCTTAGACATAAAAGTGCCTTCCATTGGGAGAGGCACAGGAGAGGGCATTTTATACATTAAAGGATGGGATTTTCACCGCACCTATATTATGTTTCCCCTCTTGGGACAAGCCATTCCATGTGAAGGAATTGTTGATCATCCTCTATGTTTAACAAGTAGGAAGCTAACACTAGTAGATCAGAATTACACCAAAACTGAGCGTGAGGCATTCTCAATGATCTATGTGCTTTTCAAGTTTAGATAGTATCTGCTGGCAACACCCTTCATGTTTTACACTGACTAAATGGCATTAAAGTATTTGGTGAACAAGCCCGTTCTACAAGGGCGCATATGTCGGTGGGTATTTTTATTTCAATAATTTGAGTTCACTATAGTAGTGAAGCTTGGAAAAAGAAATTGTGGACCTGATCATCTGTCAAGAATTGATTCAGGGGAGGACACACAGAGTATTGAAGAGACAATGCCAGATGTGTAACTATTTAGATTGCAGTGCGTGTCCTCAGATTTGGAGGAGATTGTAGTATTTTTAAAGGAAGGTGTGGTGCCAGAAGGAATGAGGGCATTAGAGAAGAAACAACTAGCCATACGCGTCATGCCCTACATGTTGGTTAATGGAGACTTATACAAGTTGGGATGTGATGAAGTTTTACGTAGGTGTGTTTTAGAGCATAAGTGCCTCTCCATCATGGAGGAAGCACATGAAGGAAGTGCAGGTGGATATTATGTAAGTGATGCCAATGCGTGTAAGATATTAATGGTAGGATTGTGGTGGGAAACCCTATACAAGGATTGTAAAGAATATTGTAAAGTGTGTGACCATTGTCAGTATATTGGTAATCCAAGAAAGAGAGATGAAATGCCTTTGCACCCTATCCCTAGCACAGAGCCTTTTGAAAAGTGGGCAATAGACTTTGTAGGCCCTATTTCACTAGCAAAGCACATAGGAATAGGTCATGCTATATCATCACTTACATGGATTATCTGACAAGGTGGGCGGAGGCAGCCCCAACTAAAGATTGCATAGCAGCCACAGTGTAAGATTCTTGTGGGAGAACATTATCACAAGGTATGGATGTCCTTTGAGTTTAACTAGTGATAGGGGTACACATTTCTTGAATGAGACCTGTGAGGATCTGTTAGTAGAGTTCATGGTGGCACATCACAAGACTATGCCCTATCACCCACAAGAAAATGGAACCATAGAAGCATTCAACAAAATAATGAGTCATACCACGACCAAAATTTTTGATGTCGAGAAGACAAGATTGGGATGACAAAGTATCGAGTAGTGTTATAGGCTTACGGGACAACTTATATAAGGTTAAATAAAACCACACCATTTTAGTTGGTGTTTGGTGTGGAAGCTATTCTGCCAGTTGAATTCATGTTACCTTCTCTACAAATAGCACACACAAGAGGGTTGGCTGATGAGAAAGCATTGGAAGAAAGAATTGATGAGTTAATGAAGCTAGATGAGAGATGATCACTCGCCAAGTGGAGCCAAATAATAGAGAAAGCAAAGTAGAAGGCTTGGCATGATTGCCACATAAGAAACAAGAAGTTTTAGGTTAGGAAGATGGTCTTACTTTATGATTCTAAATTTCTACACCATCCTGGAAAGTTGAAAGTCCATTGGTTGGGTCCTTACACAATCTCGTACATCCTTGATTCAGGCGCATGCTAGTTACAAGTGCTAGATGGGATGAATTTTCTGGACACTTCAATGGGATTAGGCTGAAGCCCTACTATAAATAAGTCTTCTTATTGTTTGTAAATAAGGAAAATTTTCCAGTTAGTTTAGAATTTTCCTTTATGCATTTCTTTTCTTGTGTTTCCTATTCGCATTGTTGTTTTTTTCATTGCCTTATGCAACGTTAACCTTATTGCTACTTTTTGAGAATATGTGAGTGTGCAGAGGACCAGACATCAATTTATTATGGGGGGAGTAATGTGAAGGAGCGCATGGTTAAAGTGCCAAGGAATTTTGTGTTAAAAATCCTAGTTGAATGGCCCGGGTGAAAGAGGTGTATGGAGAGAAAATATGGAAAAAGGATGGTTGGTGTCAAGATAAAGCTACTTGTAGATCCCACATACAAAGGAGGAGAAAGTACATTAAGCAACACGAGGTAGGCGAGAGAAAAAAATTAGGACAGAAGAAGTGCCTTCGGTACTATTTACACATGTGCAAGAGTCTTCTATCATGTTGGATTGGTTTCATACCAGAAGGTTTGAGGGTTATCCATGTCGGTTGGGCGCGTGAGTGAAAGCACTGAAGATGGGATTTGTTTGAAAAATCTACATTAAATGAAAAAGGTACATTGGTAGGTGAAGTAGCACTTAATGCTCAAAAAGGGAAAAACTATAAATAAAGGGGTCGAGGCACTTCATTTTTCACTTTGCGTATAAGGAGAATGAAGTGCTTTTTACACCTTTGTAAACTAGGGATTCCAAAAAACTGATCGTGTGAAGAAAAATTTGGAGAGATTGAAGCGTGGGTAACTAGTTCAGATTTACGAACCAAGAGGAAGGGATTTCACGGGTGTAGGAGAAGTTGTGAGAAGGCACCATCTTGTGAAGGGAGTATCCCAGTTAGGGTTTGAAGAACTAGGGCATGGGTTTAAGAAATTTTCTTCACAAGTTCGAGATCTAAGGTTGGAGAGAGCAGAAGAAAAGAGTAAGATGAAGTGGTTGAAGTGGGAATAATACCTAGAAAATGGCACCGAAGAAACCAGCGAGTACACCCAAGAAGGGCAAGCAACAAGAAATTGAAGCAAGCACAAATAAAGAGTGGTATGCAGAAATGTAGTACCCAGATGGAGTGTTATTGGGGAAGGAGTGGAAGTCCCATATTAAGGACATGTCTGTAAATGATTATAATCATTAGACAAGCACAATCAAAAAAGAGTTAGCACTGGAATTAGTGCACCCAAAAACAAGAGGACACCAAAGGGTTTTTCCATTTATAATGATGATGTGAAGATCAAGTTGGAAAAGGCGGGGTTATTACAACTCTTTGAGTTTCCTACTTCGAGAAACTTGAGTGACTATATCGTGGCTAACGTCACATATGCATGAGGACTATTTCCACTTCATGGGAAGCAAGATGTGCATAACTCCTCAACTAATTTCACATTTCACAAGCCTCATCTATGAAGGAGACATATTGGAAGATGACTTGATTGAAAAAGAAGTGATTAAGGAAACTATCACCACTTTCACATTCAAAAAGGTGTTAAGGAATTATTATGTCATAGACATCAAGGATCCAGTGATGAAGATGGTTGCACACCTGGTGTCAAATTTAAATGGCTAGGAGAGATGGAACCAAGTCAATAAGCCATGGTTGAACGTTTATAGAAAGATTTCAGAGAGCACCATCTATAATTTTTCCGCATTCATCGGGGATGAAATTATCAACTGTGTGAAGGAATGTGACAGGATCCTTTATGGAAATGTGCTACTAAGCATCATGTTTTCAGAGATCGTGGTATCAGATGCATCAGATAAATTTATATGGGAGTACCCTGCTAAAGACCCCTTGCCCACCAAAAGGTTTGAGAAATATGCTTGTGACACTATGACAACAGTGCAGAAAGCACACTTGGAAAAGTGGTACACATGCCTAAGGAATGCATTCAGGGTAGAATGGAGAATTATTGAACAACCGCTAAGTAGCCACCTGGGAGAAGCAGAATTTGTTGTGTACCAGCATTTCTATTTGGGCATATTCAAACTATCAGATGGGACATGGAGCCCATCGTGCAAGATCCCCTTTGCCTTCACAACTCAATACTTGCAAGTGAGAGTAAACAGGTTGAAGGAGTCCAAAAATTTTAAGTTGGACCTTTGTAATTTGGACCAGGACCACAGGGAAATGTGCAAAGGGTTGGTGTACACTAGCAAGTGTGCGTACGTGGAGTGATACGTATCGCATGAGGTAAAAATGATAAGTCTCATGACTCTGCCCATTGCAGAAGGATATGTGGTGCATGTATACATTCACATAAGACCCAATTTAAATAAGGGAACATATCTGGAGAATGAGGTATCTATACCTCAGGATCCAACTGGGAGGAAAAGACCCACACCCAAACGGGAGGAAAAGGAACCAGAAAATAAAATCCCAAGTGTGGTTAAGACATAGGCAATAGGTTCCCCTGGGAAAAATGCTAGAACTAGCATGTACATGTGCAAGAATAGTAAAAGAGAAGAATATAGAGCCAGAAGAGCCATCAGATAAGGAGTCATAAGAAGAAGAAACAAATTCACCTACACCAGAATCTCTAGTTAGGAAGAAGCAAAGGGTAGAAGAGGAGACCACCTCGGAAGAAGCTAGAAGTTTGGAAAAGTGCATAGGAGAGAAGGATAGTAGTGAAGAAGAATTAAGTGGGGAAGAGGACCCCGAGAAAGATCAAGGGCCACTTGTTTTCAATATACATGATTCAGAGGAGGAAGGCGGAGAAGAAGAACAAGGGTTCCTTTTTGTGCAGAAAAAGGATAGCTAGGTAGGAGGAAGCACCAGGACATAGGAAAAGATGAAGAGGCTAGCACACAAAATCAAGAGGTCCCAAGCTCGGCACAAGAGTAGATAACCAAGGTGGTAGAAGAAGAGGAGACAAGGGACATTGAGACCTTGGTGAAGGACAAAGTGGAACACAGTGTTGAGATAGTGTTGAGCAAAGAGAAGGAGAGTGCGGAAGAGGAACGTGGCATAACTAGAGGCTCAGTTTTAACTGTAAGTATACCCAAAGGTACACACATGGGAGGAAGGCACACAGAGGGGGAAGGCCAAATATGGGTTATATTGATGACCCCAAGAAGGTGTTTTGCACACGCAGTTCAGTACACTTCCGGCAGAGGAGCTTGTATGCATGTCATCTTTTGACAAGGAGGCTACCTACCTACGGACAAGGAAGATGATCTCTTGGGAAATTGAGTCCCACCTTGATGAGCCAGAGTTTGAGGTAAGCCACGGGAAATAGTAACATTGCCAAGACCAAGAGAAGATAACCTAGTGGTGGATACCCAGCAGCTCTCGGATGAACAACTATGCAATGCACTTAACAAAGTCTCTATTGAGATAGAGGCTAGACTCTTGGTGAAATGATAGGATTAGGGATCTAGAAGGGGAGCTGAAGAAGAAAGAGGAAGAGCTAGCTACATTGACTAAGGAGCTGAGATAGGAAAAGTTAATCAGTGCCCAGTGGTAGTGGGAATTGAAGGATGAAAAGGCCAAGGTGAGTGATGTGTACAAGAAAATAGAATCCATCAATGAGGCCATACTATTAAAGGATCCGTACCTAGCATCACCCACACAAAAGTATGGATCTCGCCTTGGAATTCCTGAAGGATTTAACAAGGGTCCTCACCATGGAAAGATAGCCACTATCCTTGGAGTCTGCAGAGGAAGTGGCCACGTGCCTAGAGAAGGAAGATAAGTTGAAGATTGTAGTGCTCGTCGTAGAGTACAACAAAGTGCTTGCTGATGTAAGGGCCACTTCCTAGACTGCTAAAGCCATGTACGACAATTACATGGATAGAGACAAAGTGGTAGGCACCTTGGTTGCCACTCATGAGGCAGAACTCAAGGATTTCTAGGAGAAAAACAAGGGGAATAGGGTGGAAAGAGACAAAATCCTTGCCAAGGTTGAGAAGAAATTAGAGGCCATTGAAACCTTAAGGGCTTCAATCAAAAACCAGTTAAAGGAGCTATATCCACATATCACATGAATAATGGACATGTTGGAGGATATATGCAAGGATTTAGAGAAGATCATGGATACTATGCACACGCAAGGAGATGGACTAAATTTTGGGGAGGTGAGCGCCCTAGTTGGCGACATTTGTTAAAGAGCGCATGACGAAGTCGATGCCTAGAATAAATTGGAGGCTGAATTGAAAAAGGATTTTCCTAGTCTCATTGCAATGATGATTTCACTCTCCCATTATTTCTTCTTTCCCCATTCTTTCATCCCCTTATTCTTTTCCTAGGCATAAGCCTATATTATTATTTCTCTCACTAAGAGGAGTGTTCATGTGGATGAAGAATAGGCATAGTGTGGGGTGATGTTCACCCCTAGAATATTGACTAAGTACAAAGGTGCGTAGGCACACAAGGTCCCGATTAAGGAAAGGCACGCAAGGGTTTAAGAAATGGGTTTAAGGAATCTTGTGGCATGCGCGATGCATGCGGACATAACCAAGGGTTTGGGACTTAGTAAAATTGGAAATTCAGGGTAGAACACGTGAAAAACATGTCCCAGTTGCACGTGGATAAGGTGTCGACTTTGGAAATAGGTTTTCCCAAGAAGGAGAATGCCTACGATAAAAGCTTCTAGAAGCACATCATGGTATAAAGTGGAAGGCTCAGGCCTGGAGGAGCATGCTCACATGGAGGACCACATTCAGACACTTGGCATCAAATATGAGGGTCTGGAGGATGATTTGGCAGCCTAGAAAAGCTATAAATACAAGCACCTACAGAGTAAACATATATACTTAGAGAGTGGGTGGAGCTCTGCAGAAATACTGTAAGAACTTTGCTAGTGGGTAATTATATTGGGGAAAGGATGTATGGGGCAAGGGGATTGTAATTTTCCTTTTTGGTAGCATATTTACATTAGTCCAGTTGTAATGCATGACTACGGTTTGCTTCTCTGTGACACTCTGTAATGGCTCCATGAATGTATTGAGGTTATCGGTTATATATATATATATATAACCGATAACCTCCTCAATACATTCATGGAAGCCATTATAGAGTGTTGTAATGCATGACTGCGGTTTGCTTCTCTGTGACACTCTGTAATGGCTCCATGAATGTAGTGAGGTTATCGGTTATATATATATATATATATATGAATATCAACGGTTCTAATGAATACATATTTCTCATAGGTATTCTTTTATTCATGTTTATGTTAATTTTGGATGTTTGTATACTTCTTTCTATTATGAAACAATTGATATAATCTGTTAATACATCATTTGGAATGACTGCAAGGATCTAGAGGCTATTCTGAGCTCTATGGTTCTTGTATGTCTTAAATCCTTTGAAATCTCTTAAAAACAAATCATAGATGATGTTTCCCACTAAACTCACATAAAATAGAGACTCGGTACCCGCGCGTGCCTCGGGTGAGCACCTAACATCCGTTGGGTGATAGGCCAATGCACATGGGGTTCCTTTCTTTTGTGATAGGGGTAAAAATGACTACACTCTATGACCTGATTGTTGATAATTGAAGAAAACAACACTTCTCTTTCTTTTTGGCTCATATACACTTATATTCCATCCATAATCGTTAGCTTTATGCCCATCATCACAACATGAATGAAATTCACCCTTGAATATGCCTACATCATTCCTAGGATTCCTCCTTTTTCAATCTCTAGCTCTATGACCAAAATCATGAAAAACAAAGCAATATCCATTGAAGGAAGTACCATACCTCATAGCATTAGGTTGTCTAACTGAGTTAGAACTTCTCAAATTAGTCTTCTTAGTCACCTTCTCATCTAATTTTGAACTTGGACCAACTTCACCATCACTTTCCTTTTTCTTTCCCTTGAAACTTAGGTCAATATTTTCATTTGTATATTTTTGACCTTATAAAATCCCATACATATTCAACCTATTGGAATCATCCTCTAAATCATATTCCAAAGCTTTCAACCTCTCTTCATACCTAGAACAAGCTTCTTATTTATCCTTTAGGGATTTAGACATACTTTCCACTTGAGATTTTAAACCCTTAATGGATTGATCATGCTCTATCTCCATATCCTTGATCTGATCTTGGTAGGAATTAATCACCGATGAGATACTTCATTCCTCTTCCTTAATATTGCTTCAACATTTGAAGACTTACCCATTTCTTGTGCTTCAAAGGGTCTCCTTAAAGTTGCTAAAACTTATTCACAAGGACCTTTTATGATACCAATTGTTGGAAGCATAATGGACTAAGAGGGGGTTGAATACATCCTACAAAAACATTTCATTTACCATTTAACATTCAATCAACCACAAGACATATGTGTGAATACTTAAACATAGAAAAAACAATTCACAAGAGAAGTGCAAGAGAGTACACAAAAATGAAATATAAGTGGAAACCCTCACGGGAAGAAAAACTAGTGAAACTCTGCTTATATTATGTTGAGAAGATGAAGTATGACACTAAGGAGAAGGAACACAGAAGATTCACATGTGGTAACAAGGAAGGTTTGAAGGTGTGGAATGATACGGAAGGAAGTGCACGTGAAAGACAAAATGAATCTAGACTTAGCCATTTTCATGGTTATGGGTTATTTTTGGAGATAACATGCGGGGCACACAACTAGATGGAAACTTTCATGGCACAAAAATGCTATTTTTGGAAGAGCATTTACTAAGAAATTTGCATGAGTTTGACTTAATAATATTATTACCACTTCCAGTTAACTAGGAGAGGTCTATTATTAGCGCACTTGCATGTGTGTCTATTATTGTAAAGGCGCATGGCTATTTTTAGCATGTAATCTATTTTGGGAATTAGGTAAGCTGTGAAGGTAAAGTACCCACCCTTATAAATATGTAGTAATCTATGTAGATTAAGAGAGTACTGTGTATGAGCTATTATGGAGTTATGCTACCAGATCTGATGCACGCATGAACTTATGATACTACTTATTGTAAGAATCTTATGTGTTTATTGTGTTTTAATAAAATGGAGTGTGTTGGGTGAATAATGGTGTTAACATGATTGAAACTAGTTCGAC
This sequence comes from Taxus wallichiana var. yunnanensis, assembly GCA_018340775.1. Lineage (NCBI taxonomy): Eukaryota > Viridiplantae > Streptophyta > Pinopsida > Cupressales > Taxaceae > Taxus > Taxus wallichiana. The sequence goes on along the minus strand of CM031242.1, from coordinate 286,060,534 downwards.
ATGGTTGACTTTGTTGTATCTATTGCTTAATTCTTTTTTATTTTATATCTAGATCTGGAACATGCTCTGTGGAAAGTTTTAACTGTTTATGGATTTGAATGCATTAACTCTTCATCATGTTCAAATCATTCACAAGCAACTTTAAGGAGGGGATTGGTACCTTTGCACACTTTGCATGAGCACTCGAGACTAGGTTGAGTGATGTGCCAACGTACAGGTTATTCTTGGTCAATTCTAGGATACATCATTGGTTCCGTTTCGGGACGTCTTTTCGATTGTTTTCAGGATGGTTCATGATGAAGATGTGCCGGTTTACCTTAGCAAGTGTTGAGGAATGGATAAAAGATATAGAAGAAGAGTATGCATGAAGTTTCAACACTAGATCTGAGTTTTATGCATGCATGTGGGTGGAATAGAATCTATATGACAGTTTGTATGAGAGATTCTTTGATATTTTTCTGGTAGAACTGTATGAGTGGTTGGTTTTTATGCGTCTAAAAGGAATTGGAGGTATCACAAACTTATCTAGACATAGGAATAATTTTAAACCCTTTATGATTCTCGATCGATTTGGGCATGCACTATGGATACTTGGTTCCATGGTGATTTGAACAACTATATTCTGGAGTACTCAATTTCCACTTATTATTTCCTAGAGGTAGCGGAATTCCATTTTTTTACATTATCCCATGGGAACTTCCATACAAGGCACTCCAATGGTGATCAAAATCTTGATGGTGGCCCTGAACTTGAAAAGCAAATGGATGGCTAACTAAACCCCACCACGTGTGGGGATAGGAATAGGTTTGGTGAAAGATGGAGAACCTATCAAAAGAGAAGTAGATAGAATAAAATCAGCTTAAGTACAATGAGGTGCGCGAGAGGAGATAGAGAAGTAGAGTGACATTGTATAGTGGATGGCATTGAGGAGAGAGATGGATCATGAAGGATTTGGAGCTAAAGCATTATTAACTCTCCCATTTGGGAAAATAGGAAAGGAAACCTCTTACGCCTCACATGGATGCGCACCAACAGAGACGCCCTGGGCGCAGGCATGCATCTAAATCTACCTGGCAACCTAGCACTTGTGCTTGGTTTTCCAATACTTAGTACATCCAATAGTCAACAAGATAAGTTAAGTAGTAGGGAAACAAGAGTAAGTCACATAGAAATTACATCGATAATAGGGCAAGCATATTCATTTTTGTTTAGAGGTACCTTTTCAGGTGCATCATCGCAAAAAATTTGAGTGCATGAGAATTTGGGGCTCACTTACGGGAGTAGTACCACCACACGAGTATAGGATTTTAGTACAATAATATTGTTGGGACATAGGGAAGTATATCTTTTGGTCTACTTCCGGCTACGGGTGGAGGATCATGGGGTGTAGGTGGCTTCGGTTCTAGTGGATCTAGTGGTTCCGAAGGTAGGGGAAAGACATGGGGTTCTAGATCAAGTGGGCAGGGTCCGCACCAAACCCATAATATTTACATGGAGATGTATCTTTATCTTATAGAGTATAGGGGCATAGAAGATTCTACTAAGCACACACACATGTGTGAAATACTGTGGCACACAAAAGGGATAATGGATTCGAGTGAAAGGTAAAAATTTGTAATTAAATTTTAGGGACGCGCATACATTGTTGGTACATGAAGTTTCACCCTAATAAAACTTGCATAGATTATGCAACATTTAAACATGCATTCCTTACGAGTTCTATATCCCTAAATTTGAGAAGAAGAGTATAAGCACACTCAAGGATATTAAAAAGGTTCTACCGAAAGTTTCGTGGAGTATGATGCCCATTTCAAAACACTTTTATCTAAGATTTATTATGATATTCACACAAACCAACATGTGCAATGGTTCATTGGAGGTCTGATCACACCTTTTAGAAGGGCTTCATCACATAAGACATACACTGATCCATGCAAATCCCTTGAAGCCTCTTTGCACATTGAGGCATATGGGAGTATAGACATAGGAGTCAGCCCATTCTTGGAGGCATGATTGTAGCTATGGAAAAGTAGTTGAAGAAACTATCAGAAAATTCAACACATGAGATGCGTGCTAGGATTTGGTGTACAGAGTGTGAAGTGGAGGGGCACACGAAATATATTTGTCCCTGTAGAATAATTCATTCATTATTGCTGCACTATGAGATATGTCACATGAACCATGACGTTAATCATTTCCCGTTATTACAACATGCACTAAGGAATAATGTATCATGTTATTGTAAGACTTTTTGGTCCACGAATCATGATACTAAGGACTGCAAGTTGATTAGTCATATCCATGATGTAATAGATATTGGTGAGCAACAAATAGGGGTATTAAAATCTCTAGAGGTAAGAATGACCACAAGGATCAAGATCACAATCAAGCATGTTATGATCAAAATGAGGGGCACTATGATGGAGGACATGACACAGGTTAAGGATACTATGGTGGATTTGTAGGTCAAGGCCTTGGTGTTAGATGAGGTGAATTCCCTCATGGAACATGCCTTTCATGTGGATCACCTGACCACTACGAGGCATGAATGTCCCCATAATATTACATGTTCTTACTTTGTGGAAAGAATCATATCTATGAGGGATGCTCAGACTTATATGAGCATCTTAGTAAGCAACATAAACAAGAAAAAAAATTCATAGGGATGGTAAGGAGGCAACGCGCTGTGGAAAATTAGTGGATGCCCAAATTGGAGGCGGAACATGAGGTATTTCTGTAAAGATAACTACCCATGCTAAAGTGGCACGTGCCAAAGAAGCATTACAACAGAAGACTACCATCACTAAAGAGGAGGTTTTACATGCCCGGTACCCAAATCCTTCCCATTAGAAGGAGGTTTATCAAGAGACCATGGAGGTCCTTAGAAATCTTTAGGGTGAAATATAATGTTTAAAAGAGCAATCACAAAATATGGAACAGAAGAAGGAAGGTAGCAGAGAAGGTCCCATATGATATTGATGACTTAAATGAGGTATGCATAATGCTACACTAGGATAATATCATTCGTTGTTAGGGAATTATATGAAGGAAGCACTCTGCACAGAGAATCGAGAATGGATGTCGAGATCATGCATGTAAATCTTCCCCCATAGCTTAGAATATAAAAATGAAATCACTCGAATGATGTTGTTGACAGATGGCTCTTCAGTAATATATTGATTGACACAAGGCGTGGAAGTAAATGTGCTTACTTTAGATGCATGGGTATAGATGGGGAGACCTACATTATACCCATATTCTAATGTATTATTTATGGCTAATCGAACTAAGGCCACTCCTATCGAGTTTTAAAAGATGCATCCATTACTATACAAGGGGTCAATTTCTTTGGGGATTTTGAGGTTTTAGTACTTGCGAAGTAGATAGTTTCTAGCTCGCTTAGATGCCCTTGGTGTTACAAAAATAATTTTGATCTTGATTCAACAAGGGATATATCAGTTTTGAGAACAAGGAGGAAAGGGTGATCATCCCTTTAATAGATGGAAAATATGTGCCCTATGTTGATACTTTGAGTGAGGAAGATCTGAATAGGATTTATGTACGTACCATCCGGGACCTAGAAGTGCTTGAGCCATCTAAAGAAGGAATCCTTCAGTGGGAAGATGCATAATCTATTAGCGATACTACAAGTATTGATTGTGATAATTAGGATCATGGTACTTATGAGTTGGTAGGGCGCAAAGTAAGGAGCACATTTGCACTGAACCGTAAATCTCGTTGCGTCAGGAGAATAGGTAATAGCCCTGAACCTTGGTACACTGGGGAAGGAGATCCTATGGTAATCCTGCGCACCATGGAGGAACAATGGATAGACTAGTTGGAAATAATAAGTATGATAGCATATACCCTGTGTGGGGTAGAAGCGTGCTAGTGGGTGGTTCATAAGGATAATCTTGTAGAATGGAATGAAGTCAGGATTGCTCTTACAACTTGGTTTTCCAGGAGCAATGTACTAACTCAAACCTACACATATCATGGTAATCAACCTTTTCAGCACCACATTCAGTAATGTGAGAGGATATGGACATAGGGGAAGGAATATTTACCACCTTCGCTATGGGTGCACAAAATTTATCCCACTTTACAAGGCTAGGCACGCACTTGCTATGTATATACAAAGCTACATAGAGAAACTAGAAATTGGCAAAATCTGATTATAGGTATGGTCCAAAATTTTGACTACTTCTCTATTAAACCTCTAGTAGAAGAGATATTAAGGGTTATAAAATGGTTGACTATGGGAGATAGTGCAAAAGTGGAACAACTCAATCAAGAGTTATTTTATAGAAACGAATCACGAGTGATTTTTTGTCAAGGAATAAAGATAGATTCCAAACTACTTAAGTGTGCTTGCTTTGAGAAAGAAAAAGGGAAGATGGTCTACATAGTGGATGATGAAGAAGTAGAATATCTGGATATAGATCATTCAACAGGTGCGCACAAGGTCTTGGAAAATGTAGATAACAACACACATGCCTATCATGAATGTATGAGGACCAAGAAAGTGAATATTGGTTTGGATGTTGAACCTAAAGAGGCAATAATTGGAGATTATTGGTTTAAATACTGAAGTAGAAAAAATAGTGGAGTTGCTCCATGATTTTTACGATTTATTTTGTAAGGCGCTACCATGAATTGAAAGGAGTACATTCATCATTAGGATAAATGAAGATAAAGCTTAAGGAAGGTGCACACCCGGTCAGGGGAAGAGACCCTACGGGATGAACCCCAACTTCTACGAAAAGGTCAAAGAAGAAATTGAAAAATGTTGATGTTTGGAATCATTAATCCCCTAGAAAAATGATAATGGGTTAGCCCAATGGTGATCAAAGTATAAAGAAATATGGTTGGATTAGGATCTATGTTTACTATAGGGAGAGGAATGCTACATATGTGGTGATACTTTTCCTACATCATTCATTGAGGAAATATTAGAAGGCGTTGTAGGGTGCAAGATCTATTATTTTATAGATGGATTATTGGGGTATCATCAGGTCCGGATTATACCGGAGGATCAAGAAAAAATAACTTTTACCATTGAATGGGGAATTTTTGCATATATTTTGATGCCCTTTGGTCTAAAAAACATGCCTGCTATATTTTCGCAAATAGTTGTTTAAGCATTCCAAGATTTTTTTCATCTTTTCTTACAAGTTTACTTGGATGATTGGACGGTGTATGGGCTTATTAAGGATCATCATGACAATTTGTGATTAATGTTTGAAATATGTAGATAGTCAAACATCTCTTTGAACATCAAAAAGTATGTGTTTTATACACCGTTTGGCACTCTATTAGGGTATTTTATCTGCAAGGAAGGTTTGTTGGTAGATCTAGCTAAGATTGTAGTTATTGTCGACCTGAAAGAACCTACCAGTTAGAGTGAGGTGCGTAAATTTTTGGGTCACATTGGGTATTATAGAAAATTTATCAAAGGATATGCTATGGTTGCTACACCATTGGAGGAATTACTAAAAGGAAAAGGGACATTTTATTGGGGGAACCACAACATCACGCATTCGAGACATTGAAGGAGAAACTTACTACAATTCCTATTATGTGCTTTCCCTTGTGGGACCAACCATTTCATGTACATGTGGATGCCTCTGGCATGGCCATTAGCATGATGTTATCTCATCCTAGAGAAGGTATTATAGATCATCCTATCTATTTTTCTATTAGAAAGTTAACCCCTGCAGAGTAGAATTATACAACAATAGAGCACGAATCCTTGTCAATGATCTATGTGCTACATAAATTCGAGAAAGTACTTGTTAACAACAAAGCATTTTTGTTCTATATCGATCATATGGCATTGAAATAATTGGTAAAAACACCCATTTTATAGGGGTGAAAATGTTGATGGGTGCTTTTATTCCAAGAATTTGATTTTACGGTTGTGGTAAAACTAGGGAAAAGTAATTATGGCCCAAACCATTTATCAAGGATACGATCGGGGAAGAAGTGTAAATAATTGATGATACAATGCCGATGCACAATTATACATGTTACTTCACGCACCTTCGACTTGGAGGATATTACTATTTTTTTAGGCATAGATGAGGTGCCAGAAGGAATAAAAGCCTTAAAGAAGAAATAACTTGCAATTTGTGCAACACCTTTTATGTTGATCAGTGGTGACCTATACAAGTTAGGTCGAGATGAAGTATTGTGCTGATGTGTATTGGAGCATGAGCACATAGATATCATAGAAGAGGTTTATGGTGGTACTGTAGGTGGGAAATATGTAGGTGATTCCACTTGCATTCAAGATTCTACTCATTTGGATTATGGTGGGAGACTTTCTACAAGGATTGTAAAGCCTATTGTAAGGTGTTTAATCACTATAAACTTGTTGGTAAACACGGGAAAAGAGACGAAATGACTTTAAGATGTATTCCTAGTGCAAAGCCATTTGAGAAATGGGATATAGACTTTGTGGGTCCTATTGTAGTCATTTTTACACCCACCAAGAACAAGGGAAGCCCATGCGCCTTTGTCCTATCACCCAAGGTGGGTCTTTGGGCACTCACCCGAGGCATGCATGGGTTCGAGTCTCTCTTTTATGTGAGTTGAGTGGGAAAACATCACCTATGATCCAAAATTAAAGGAAGTGAGTGGAAATGAGACATGCAAGCATCATAGAGCTCATAATGGCTTCTAGATCAGTGCAGTCATTCTAGACAAAAGTACTTAACAGATTAAGAACTGAATCAAAACAGAAAGGGAAATGCACAAGGATTCAGAATCATTCCATAAACATGCATAAAATAGAACCATGAAGATATGTAAATGCACTAGAATCATTACTGATCATATTCATATAAACTGGTAACCTCATTACATTCATTAGATTCATTACAAAGCATTGTAGAAAGGCAGACCAAAGTCATGCATCATAACTAGATTCCTATCCTTTAACTCTCAAACAAAAATTTAAACATCCAAGCCCTTGGTACATCCATCTCCTATGTTTTATCTACCCAACCCAAATAGAGTTCCTTTGCAACATTTCTGCAGAGCTCTGTTCCCTTTTCATCTCTCTATATAATTTCTTCTACGGGAACTTATATTTATAGGCCGCTTGAACTACCAACTCGCCTTTCTAAGGTTTCAGATCCGTTGCCAAGTGTTCAGATGTGGTCCTCCATGGGAGCATGCTCTTCTAGGCTTGATCTCTCCACTCTTTTCCATGATGGTCTCCTAGAATCTTCCAATATAGGGCATACTCCTTCCTAGGCCAACCTATCGCCAGGATGACACCTTATCCACTCCACATGCACGGTCAGGTCACGCTTTTCTCATGTCTGCTTGTATATGCCAAATACTGACTAAGTCCACGAGACCTTGTCCCTGTAGGGTGCACATCACGGGTCTTACTAAGACCCTCTTAGAACCTTGCCTTGCATGCCTTCTCCTTGCGTGCCCACTTCTTAGCTTCAGTCTTGCGTGCCCATGCACCTTTTTGGAATTAGTCAATACTTTAGGGGCCTAACTTCACCCCACACTATGCTTGTTCTCCTTTGACAGGAACACTTATCCAATGAATAAAGAATCACAATAGACTTAACGTATTGGGGAAAAGAATAAGGGGATGAAGAATTTAGGAAATAAGAAAGAATGGGGAAGTAATGAAATTATTGCAATAAGATAGGAAAATCTTTCTGTAAGTTGGCCTCCAACTTGTTCCAGGAATGGACTTAATTTTGTGCTCTCTGGTAGAGGTTACCGACTAGGGTTCTTACCTCCCCAAAACTCATTCCATCTCCTTGAGCATTCATAGTGTCAAATTTTTTTTCCAACTCCTTGCCCATGTCCTCAAGTACATCCATCCTTCTAGTAATATGTGGGTATAGCTCCTTTAGCCGGTTCTTGATTGTACCCCTTAGGGCCTCAATAGCTTCTGACTTCTTTTCAACCTCGGCCAGGATTCTATCCTGCTCTGCTATGTTCCCTTTGTTCTTTTCTTGGAACTCTTTAAGCTTTACTTCATAGTTGGTGACTAGAATACTCGTCACTTTATCTTTGTCTGTGCAGTTTTCATATGCGGCCTCAATGGTATGGGAAGAAATCTTTACATCAACAAGGACTTTGTTGTATTTAGCCATGATTTCTACTACCTTTAATTTTTCCTCCTTCTCTAGGTGCTGCTACTTCTTCCATGGATTCTAAGGCTAGAGGTTTCCTCTCCATGGTGAGGATGTGTGTTAAGTCTTCAAGGCACTCAAGGGAAGATCCATACTTTTGCATGGGTGGTGCTAGGTCCTGGATGCTTCAAAATAATGACATCTGTGATGGATTATACCTTCTTATGTACTTCATGCACCCTTTCCTTTTCTTCCCTAAGTTCACACTTTAGCTGAGCGCTAATTAACTCCTCCTACTTTAAATCCTTGTCCTCTTCTAGCTCTTCCTCCTTCTTTTCTAGTTCTGCTTCTAGAAATCTCACCTTGTCATTCCATCCAAAGATCCTAGCTTCAACCTCAATTGAGACCTTGTTGAGTGCATTACATAACTACTCATCTGAAAGATACTAAGCATTTACCAGGGGTTGTCTCCTTTTGAATCAAGAATTTTAATTAGTCCCCCCAAGCTTACCTCAAACTCGGCTCGTCAATGTGGGACTTAAGCGACCAAGAGATAATCTTCCTCGTCCGAGGGTATGCACCTTATTCATAAAATGAATTCATTTCAAGAGTTGATCTGTTGCTGAACTTTGCTTTGGAAGCACACACACAACACCTTGCTAGGATCGTTAATGTAGTTCATTCCTTACCTCTGGATCATTAATGATACATACTACATTCAAGTCCCTGTAATCAACATAGATCCTTATCCTTCCGTCCTTCTTGATGCTAATTATCATTGGAATTATCCATTCTAGCTCTTTAATAGATTCAATAATGCTCGATGCCATCATCTTATATATTTCCTTCTTAACCTTCGCGTGTAGGTTAGGATTCATTCGGTATATTCTTTTCCTGACTAGGTGCACACCTTCCTTTAGCTTTATCCTCATCTCCCCCAAGGAATGGTGGATGCCTTTAAGCTCATGATACCCATGTGGGAATAAATCCTCAAACTCATGTAAAATATCAATGATCTTAGAGATTTCTTTCTCCGACCAATAGTCTCCGATGATAACCTCTTTAAAGGTTAACCTTCTTTGTCTTTAAAGGTTCATGATAGGTGCGTGCCCATTCATCAACACTATCTATGACTTTACGCGTCCCTATAGAGTGGTTAACATCCAAGTTATCTACTTCTTCTCCATCAATAACATACACCATCTTCCCCTTTTCTTTCTCTATACACGCATGCTCAAACTATATCTCTTATGTTTCTTCCTCCTCAAAGTGCGCTTCCATGCTAGGTTCCCCTAGAAAATATTGTATTCTATCTTCCGCCATAACACTATCCCCTGATATAAGGCACTTGAACACCTACAAAAACTTATGTACTGATGGTTTTGTACTCTAGTACTCAAATGTTTGAACGAGATCAGCCACTAACTCTTACCAATTCCCTTTCTAGTGGCATGTCTCAAAATGAATGTACCATGTGTGTGTATAACCTTGTAGGGTAGAATAAAACTTGTGAATGCATAATGAAGGTGGTAATTCTTCTGCGCTTCCCATCAGGGTGTCTCATATGCTTCGATATGGAAGGAAGCGGTCTCTTTACCATGGTAGTATTTTATAGCTGTGGGTCCATTGCTCTTACAAAACCTTACAGAGAATGCAATTATCACCTCGTGCCATTCCAAGATATTATCCCAATGTGTTACCCACTAGTACGGAGAAATTCCAAGTAGGACATAACTTAACATCCCTCTTCATTCATTTTCCTCCTTCCACTGAGCTTCCATTTCCTGTAAAATGACCTCAGGGAAGTCTCCTCCTGAGTACTTAGGCAGCTCCTTTTCTCCTAGGTATCGAGACCATACCCGCCTTTGTCACCTTTGTCTGATCCCCTCAAATGTCATCCAATTAACTCATAGGTTCCATGCACCCAATTATCACACGCTATACTGGTGGTGTCACTTAGGGACTGAGCATCCTCAAATTGGATAACTCCCTCTGTGGGATGAATTGTCTCTGGATCCCACGATTGAGCATATATATATTCTATCTAGGACCTCCTCTTCTCTAAAAGGTTCGGTATAGGGTGTTAATTTCCCATTAGCCAGTGTATGATGACCCATTCCTCCTCATTTTCAAAGCTTATGTATCCCTTGTTGAACTAAAGATCCGCATTATTCTTATAGCACCGTGGGTGCCCAAGTAGTCTTTGGGAAATTGTTTTCCTCTGCGAGCACCAAGACTTCAAAGTCCCCAAGTAAACTTATCCCTTTGAATGGTGATAGCTACATCCTTTAAGACACCGATGGGCATTTCCTTTGTTTTTTTTCATATACAACACATTCAAAGATGGCTATAATGCAGGTCTTCCCATCTGATGCCATGCATCCAAGGTGAGAACATTGACCTTCGTGCTGTGTCAATGAGGATATTACTAAGGATCCATCCATCCATGACTACATTTAATGTGATCTCCCTATCATAGTCAAGGATGTGAGGGGGAAGGTTTGTATGCAAGACCTACCTCTCGTGCTCTTCTCCAAAGTGCAGGTACCTTCTCTCTCAACCATGATCCTAGCAAGGGAATAATATTCTCTTTCCTTAGCATTTTACATACTTCCTTGACCTCATCCAAGTCATCTTTTGGCACCTCAACCTTCCTTCTTTGCTCCTCCCTCCTGGACTGCTCCTTTAGACATTGGATTTCTCCTTGTAAACTCGAATGACGTCCATGGTTTCTTGATATACCTCCTTTTGATGCGCGAGTGTGGGTACTTCCCATGTACCACTTCTTCCCTTGAAAAAGGTTCTTCTGCCATGGCATTTCCTTTACGTGCATGGCATCTACTCTTGTTACCATAACAGGTTCCAAGCCTGTATCACGTGTCACCTGTGGCATCCATTGTGTGTCAGCATTCTTAATGCTTACCATTGCAATGCCCTTGTCTTTCCAGTGCTACTGATTCATATGCTCAAAAAACTTAGGGCACTCCTCATACTTGTGCTTCTTCCCACACCATGAGAAATGCAATAAGTTTGGGCACTCACACTTGTAGTGGTTTGTAGACCCATAATTAAAACATGTTCCACATGGGAACTCACTTCTTCCTCCTCTGCAGTTACCATGACCACATAATCCTCTGTGAAATCCCCATCTATGTGCGCCTCAATCTTCTCACTCCTCATAAAGGAGATCATCACCCTTATAACTATTGGAAATGTTGAGTGCAGCGTAGACCATGATCAATGACCTCATGGATTTGATTAATAAGCCTATAGCCCTTAGTATCATGGGTTAGAGAGTACAGATCTTACAGTATCAAGATACATTATTCTGAATTGCATGCTATAACAAGGGACATCTACTCGCATCATGGTCCCCATGACAAATCTCACAGTCTACTACTACATCATGTACTATCTTCCGGGGGAAACTATCTTTGACATGTCCTTCTACTTCACAATCTATGCACCACATTCCACTGTGAGTCTCATGAGATGAGTTTGTAGATAATTTTTCCAACTACTTAGCCGTAGTGATGATTTGAGCTTGTATGAATGGGCTAACCATAGTGTCAACATTACCAATGACTTGAGCATGTAGGGTGGCTTCAATGCCTCATGTGGGTTTGTGAAAGTTTTATGAGATAAAGATATTCTAAATGGAGTTATCAACCCTCCAATAAACCATTGAGCATGCTATGAAGGGTGAATGTCATATGAAAATTTTGATAGGAGAGTCTTAAACCACACGTCATACTCCCACACACTCTCCACCATTCCCTACTGAATCTCCTTAAGGACATTGATGCTCTTCTGCTTGAACTCAGGTATGTGGAACTCTGTTAGGAAGGTGTTTTTCAATATGGTGTAATCTACCACAGTCTAATGGGGGTCATACTTCCTATACCAGCTATGTGCCTACCCTTGTAACATCATTGCAAATTGACTGGACTTCTGCTCTGGGGTTGTGATCCCCTTCATGCACCATAGTAACTCACACTTGTGAACATGCTCCCCAACATTTTCAATACCCATATAATCTGGAAAATGTAAAGACATCTCAAAGAAAATTTGAGGAGGTGGTTGAGGCCCCTGTCTTCCTGGTCTAGACCCTTGGTTTCCTCCGGTGTTTCCTCCTCCTCTAGATCCACTAGATCCACAGGTCCTATGCCCCTAGATCCACCAGTTCCACCTCTAGATCCACCGGTACCGAGAAATGGGCTTAAAGCGGTCGCACCTAAGGTCCCCAACATCTTGTTAAATTACATGCTAACCATCTATGAGATTGTGCCATTGCCAAATGTGTCTCTGTGCCACTCATCGACATGTTACCCAATCCTTGTGTGCTTTCTCCTTATCCAAAAATTCCCCCAAACACTAGGATGGTATGTGTAGCCATAGAAGTCTGAAATGAGAAATTGTATCTCATGGGCACAGATCTGCCACTTCCATCAATACCAACTGGATTATCAACAATCCTATGATTTGGAAGACCAAGCACTGGGTTTGGTCCCTAGGTGGGTTTAGATGCACACCAATGACTCTTCTCTCTTTGCATGATGAACTATCATGAGAATCCGAAGGATCCGGCTTATGCGCTTGCCAAGATGGGGTAGCACAAACTACTCGAGTCCTAGATCCTCCACATGAACCTCAACTCCTTCCCATAATGTCTACCTCTATAGATCCATCACACTTGTAACCTCGCATTGTCTAGTAATTTCTCTTTCAAACACTACCGCACTTGGGTCATATCTCCTCCCTTTCTTTCCCGTCACAATGTCTTCCATCTTCATCCACTCTAGCTTCCTCACGACACTCGAACGGTTTAGCCACCATCGAAGATGCCTCTAAACTCAAGGTAATAATCAAGACCTTCATTGCCATAGGGGTAGCATGTAGAAACTATCCTCGGCATCCCATAGAAATTTGAAATCAGAAAATTTTAGACAAGAATATGTAGAAATAGTGTACTCTAGAGTGTAGCTAGCCAACACACATTTCCACCAATGATCCACAACACGAGTCCACATTAAATCTACATCCTGTAGCCTCGGTGTTATTCTTGGGTCAACATGCGTGATCTACAATACTAGCTTGATCTTGACACATACCAAGAGCCATTCATACAGCTCTACTGGGAAGTAACATAATTTTTTTCATACAACTCATGGTAGAGGTTCTCTTCTACCCATCTACGTGCATCAAAATCAGGTCCAGTGCTAAATCTCTGAGCAAATTCTTCCTCCGTGCTCTTGAACCATGATTCAACACTTTCCAAAGTTAGGCATTCTGTCATCACTTATTACATAGATCATGATGTATGCCATTTCCCACTACAACTTTAAAAAGAGGTCTCGGCAACGGAACCAATATGTAGTCATTTTTACACCCACCAAGAACAAGGGAACCCCATGTGCTCCGACCTATCACCCAGCGGGTGTTGGGTGCTCACCCAAGGAATGCACGGGCGTTGAGTCTCTCTTTTATGTGAGTTGAGTGGGAAAACATCACCTATGATCCAAACTTAAAGGAAGTGAGTGGAAATGAGACATGTAAGCATCATAGAGCTCAGAACGGCTTCTAGATTAGTGTAGTCATTCCAGATAGAAAATTACTTAATGATTAAGAAGCGCATCAAAACAGAAAGGAAAATACATAAGGATTCAAAATCATGCCATAAACATGCATAAAACAAAACCATCATAATCATTACTAAACATATTCATATGAACTAGTAACCTCATTACATTCATTAGATTCATCATAGAGCATCTCATAAAGGTAGACCGAAGTCATGCATCATAACTAGATTCCTATCCTTTAACTCTCAAATGAAAATTTAAACATCCAAGCCCTTGGTACATCCATATCCTATGTTTTATCTACCCAACCCGGTGAGAGTTCCTTGCGCAAAGCATTTCTGCAGAGCTACGCTCCCTCTTCATCTCTCTATATATTTTCTTCAGGTGCTTATATTTATAAGCCGCTTGAACTACCAACTCACCTTTCTAAGGTTTCAGATCTGTCACCAAGTGTCCAGATGTGGTCCTCCATGGGAGCATGTTATTTTAGGCCTGAGCTCTCCACTCTTTTCCATGATGGTATTCTAGAAGCTTCCAGCACAGGGCATACTCCTTCCTAGGCCAACCTGTCACAAGGATGACACCTTATCCACTCTGCATGCATAGTTGGGTCATGCTTTTCTCGCGTCCTTCCTAATATGTCAAATATGACTAAGTCCCGAGAACTTGTCTTGCAAGTGCGCATCATGGGTCCTATTAAGACCCTCCTAGAACCTTTCCTTGCACGCCTTCTCCTTGGGTGCCCATTTCTTAACTTCAGTATTGAGCACCCATGCACCTTTTTGGACTTAGTCAATATTTTAGGGGCCCAACACCTATTTTTCTAGCCGATCCTAGAAGCTGGATCACACCACATCATCATTTACACATATTATCTCACAAGGTGGGTAGAAACAACACCTCCCAAGGACTATATAGCATTTCTACAATAACTAGGTTTTTATGGGAAAATGTTCTCAAAAGGTATGGATTCATGTTGATTTTGACCGGTGATAGGGGCACACACCTTTTGAATGAGACAATTAGATTTTTATTAGATGATTTCATTATTGCACACCATAAGACTACACCGTATCATCCTTAGGAAAATGTGATTGATGAAGCCTTCGATAAGATTTTAAGCGAGAAATTGACAAAAATTTGTGATGTTGGAAGGAAATATTGAGATGATAAATTTTATGCCATGCTTTAGGCGTATAGAACAACATAGAAGTGGTTGAACAAGGCCACACCCTTTCAATTGGTGTCTTGCGTAGAAGTAGTTCTTCTTATAGGATTCATGTTACCTTCTTTACGTATTACGAGTGATGGAGGTCTAGTTGATGATAAAAAATTAGAAGAATGAATTTAAAATTTGATCAATTTGGATGAGCGCGAGAAAAAGCACGATGGATTCATAAGCAAGAAAAGGTCAAGGCGAAAGCATGGCATGATAGGCACATTAGTGACAATTTTTTTGAGATTAGACAGATGGCACTTCTTTATGACTCAAAGTTTCTATGCCATCTAGGAAAACATAAAGTACATTGGTTGGGACCATATGCTATCACTCATATACTTGCAACAAGAACTTTCTAGTTAGAGGCGCTTGACGGAATATGATTACTGGTTACTTTAATAGGAGTAGGATGAAGCCATACTATAAATAAGTCTTCTTGGTGTTTGTAATAAGGTAGTGTTGCCATTTAGATTATGTTTTTTCATTTATGTATTCCCTTAATGTATTTCCTTCTTTATCACTATGCTTTGTCATTTTAGTTGGTTTTTTGTGTAATAAGCGCATTTGTGCCTTTGAAAGATAATTACCATTTGAAGAATTTTTATGTGTAGAGGATTGCACATACTATTTGTGTGGGATGGTTATTGACAAATGGGTACACATAAAGGAACAAACTGCTATAGGTGTGACTAAGTTTGGAGAGTTGTTAGAAAGGAGATTGGTTCCAAACAAGGACCATAGATGGAGATAAATGAAGAAACAAGTATAATGCGAGGTAAGAAGAGGCCATGTAGAATACTAAGGGAAGGAGTAGTGGAGAGGTACTCGGGTGGAGAGGTACTAAGGGTAGGAAGATGCGCTAGAAGGTTATAGCTTGGGTGTGAGGATGTACCGTATAGAAAGTGTGAAAATGGTTATTTAGTGAGAGGATTGTTGGTAGGTGAAGGAGCAATAAATGCACTAAATTTTTGAAAATATATATAAGGACATGATGTGAGTTCATTTTTACCTTTACAATCACAAGTGTTTGAGCGAGCTAAGTGTAAATGAGATGAGCGAGTCATGTTAAGGTGTAGAGAGTTGTGAAACTAGACATGGAGAGTGGATTTGTGCACAGAAGAACTTTACGTCCCCATTAGTGAAGGGTTTGAGTGAAGAAAATGTGTTGAGAAAGAGCTAGGGCACGTTGTTTCAAACTAGGGCATGCAGATTCAAGCTAGGATTTTGAATTTCTCACTATAAAGGACAAAAAGTTGAGATTTTTAGATAACACCAAAGAAAGTACTGTCGTAGGAGCCAAAGGAAAGAAGAAAGTAGAAGCAGAAGTTGAAATAGCTCCCGAGAGTAATTTATCAGAGATGCAACATCTAGAGGGTGTGATAATTAGGAAAGAGTGGGATTCCCACATCTGAAACTACAAGGTGAGGGATTACAACCACTATACTTCGATAATAAGAAAGAATTAGATGCATTGTAGTACAAAGACCAAAAGCACATGACAGAGGATATGATAGTGTATGATGATCTTTGAAGAGAAACTATTTAAACATGTAGGAGTTTATCAGCTGTACGATCTTTTGTATTTTGGCAAGTATGAACCTCTATATCAATGGCTTATGAGCAGAGTCCATGAGGACTTCTTCTATTTTGCCAAACAAAGGGTAAGGATTACAACAACCTGATTTTGACATTGAAAGAATTAAAAGGAACATGGTAGACTGGCTAGTGACCTAAATGATAAAGTAATAATCATTCGGACACGAAGGAGTTGGGGTATATAAAGGGCACGCAGAATGGACATTGATAAATTGAAGTACCAAAGGTGGTACAAGAAGCCGCGCATCTAGTGACGAAGTTGAATGATCAAGAGAGATGGTAATAAGTGAATATAATGTGGCTCCATGTCATGAGGAAGATGTCTTAGGAAGTAGTCTATACCATAGCAGGATACATTGTAGAAACCATCATCAAAAAAGCACACACAGGTGATAAGATTAGTTTTGGCACTATCTTACTTTATTTAGTATTTATGGAAATTGTAGTTCCCAATGGGCCAAAGAACATGATTTGGGCGTATCCCATGGAAAAAAGTCCCTGGTAGAAAGGTTTGACAAGTATTTATATGAAGGGTCAATGACGGGGAATTTAAACAAAGAGAGGAGATGTGGTATGATCGAATCCACGTGGAATTTGAAGAGGAGTGGCACATCCCTAGGGAGTTACCTTTGGTAGTTGGCAAGGCAATACAGTTCATGGTGTACCAACACTTTTACATCGCATGGTTCATTATGAGGGGTGGAAAATGGATCCCATTGTGAAAATACCATATGCCTTCACAACATGCTACTTCCGGGCATAAGTCCACCATTTTTCTTGATGCATGCTGCTTGAATTTTATTGCAGACAAGGTAGACTATGACTACCATACTCTGAGGAA
Organism: Taxus wallichiana var. yunnanensis; assembly: GCA_018340775.1. Classification (NCBI taxonomy): domain Eukaryota; kingdom Viridiplantae; phylum Streptophyta; class Pinopsida; order Cupressales; family Taxaceae; genus Taxus; species Taxus wallichiana. Next base: position 286,043,188 of record CM031242.1, on the reverse strand, counting down.
GACATATGTATATCCAGGTCGACTACCTATGTTGAGGGCTCATTTTAGATGTTATAAACATGAATCATGAAAGCTTGGAAATTTTGGAGATTGGAGCAACACTCACATACCTTCACTTAAGCCCAAGCTAGAGAATAAAAATATGTGGAGAATGCATTCATTCTCCCGGGCCGCCTAAGGAAAATCATACAATGGAGAATGTGTCACCCCAAAGCCCACATAAGCTATAGAGGTAGATGATGAGGAAGAAGAGTAGGAAGACAATGGTCACTTAAAACATAGAGGTTAGAGGAAACCCACATATACAATAGATACTAAGCATGCGGTACCCCACCTCATGTACAAGAAGAAGATGATGACTTAGAAGCGAGTCAAAGAGAGCTTCATTTCAAGAGGGTGTTCAAAAGAACAAGGACATAAGGCAAGGGGACTCCTTAGTGCATTAGGAGGTATCCATGACTCTCTCCTAAAAGCAGCAGACAAATGAGATGAAAAGGAGGAAATTGAAGCTGAATGAGGAGGTGGAGGAGTCTACAAAGACCTCAACCAGATCCTATACATCTAGAAGAAGTGGAATAACCTAGGGATGAAGATATAAAGAATAACGATGCGGGAGAATCTAAACATGATACCAATCGAACATCAAAGGTCTAGCTCTAAAACTTGGTGCTCAGGTACCTAAGGGGCCAAGAATGAAGCAAAAAAGTGGAGAATACAATGTTCTACATATGGGCTATGACAAGGACATGAGTAAAATTGTCCACACCTGATTATAGAATATAGTGTGCCTCAGGGAGTTGTATGGATGGGAATTGATCGACCCAGACATGGAAACCACATGCACAAGGAAAAAATTGTCTTGGTCGATGAAAAATCACATGGAAAAGCCTAATTTTGATGTATGTGAAGAGTCCTCTATGTTGAGAAGAATGAAAAATGAAACACAAAATAGACATATAACTATCAAACCCATTGTTATGTACGCGAGTAGGTGAGTAATGCCTTAGTGAAAGTAAGTATAGAGGTGGCACGAGAGGAATGTAGATAAGGTTGTAACTATTAGAGCACTACAAGAATAAAAAAATCCAAATATGCAAAAATAATGCTTCTAAAAGGAGATAAGGACCTAGAAGAAGAAGAATGAGGCCTTCAAAAGTATGGCCAAAGAAATTGGAGACTACGTCTTAAAAAAAAGACCACACCTAGAGTCAAAGGTACACGAGAAGTTTCCTTGGCTATGAATTATGTGCACACATTATTTAATTTTGTGCTTGAGGATGGATCGATTCGGATGCCAGTGCAAAGGACCTTGAGCAGAAGCGGAGAGAGAAAAGGCCTCAATAGTTAGAAATATTTCATCTTACAAAGCTTTGATCTAGACTTTGTAGGAAGAGCTAAAGAAAGAAGACTAGACATTGAATATTTGTGCAGCTCCAGAAGAAGTAATTAGAATTAGGATGATGGTAGAAGACAATGAAATCTTGAAGGAAATGAAGGATGAGACTTTGGGGCACGTAGAAAGATTAGCACTAGTCAAGAAAAAGTGTGTGGCCCCTTGTTAAAGCAACCCAAGACCCGCATAAGGAAAAGATGGATGAAATTGGGAAGTTTATAGTGCGAGAAGATGGATCTTACGGAAGGAAGGGTCAGATTTGTAATGTATAACATTGTTCTAATATTATAGAACAAGAAGGAAGAGATTACACATGATGAGCTAGAATCTATTGCATCATATATTCTAGAAAAGATAGAAACCATGCTAAGTGATTGACGAACTTTAGAGACTGAAATCAAAGAAGAATATCCGGAGTTAATTATTCCAGTGTAAATAGAGGATGTTGCAGGATAAAATTTCATTATTTGTATAATGATTCTTTAATTTCCTTCCATTCACATTCTTTATTCTTTAGATATCAAAAGGAAACCATTTCCGTAGTGGCATCATAGTTTAGTGTGGGGTAATGTTGAGAAGACGAAGTATGACACTAAGGAGAAGGCACACAGAAGATTCACACATGGTAGCAAGGCAGGTTTGAAGGCACGGAAGGATAGGGAAGGAAACGTGCGTGAAAGACAAAATTAATCTAGACTTAGCCATTTTCATGGTTATGGGCTATTTTTGAGATAGCACGCGGGGCACACAACTAGATGGAAACTTGCACAACACGTAAATGATATTTTTGGAAGAGCATCTACTAAGCCCTTTGCATGAGTTTGAGTTAATAATAGGATTACCACTTCAAGTTAACTATGAGAGGTCTATTATTAGCACACTTACATGTGTGTCTATTATTGAAAAGGTGCATGGCTATTTTCAACATGCGACCTATTTTGGGAATTATGTAAGTTGTAAAGGGAAAGTCCCCACCCTTATAAATATGTAGTAATTTATATAGATTAAAAGAGTACTTTGTGTATGAGCTATTATGGAGTTATGTTGTCGATCTAATGCTCACATGAACTTGTGATACTACTTATTATAATAAGCTTCGTGTTTATTGTGTTTTAATATAATGGAGTGTGTTGGATGAATAATGGTGTTAACATGACTAAAACTAGTTCTTACATGGTTGACTTCGTTGTATCTATTGCTTAATTCATTATTATTTTAGATCTAGATCGGAACATACTCTGTGGAAATTTTATACTATTTATGGATATGAATGCATTAAATCTTCATCATGTTCACATCCTGTACAAACAACTCCAAGGAGGGGACTGGTACCTTTAGGTGCTTCGGTGAGTGCTCGTCTAGGATGAGTGATGTGCCGGTGTGCTTGAGTTATTCTTGGTCAATTCTAGGCTGCATCATATTACACAAAGAAAATAAATTTAGTGAATAACCAACTTCACAAGGAGCACCAACCTCTAGTTTCATAGAACACCAACCCTACAAGGAACACCAACCCATAATTTAGTGAAGTGCCAACTCCACAAGAAGGTTATAATCCCCTTATATGACCAAACACCAACTGAGCTACTTGATGATGAAGATATCTTATTTTTTTTTCTCTACAACTAATGGGGATCTCTAATTCATCTCATAAAACCTTGCTCAACCGTCATGCCTTCAACTCAATCTATCTTCTTCATTCTCACCTTGTCTTGGATCTTAACCCTTGAACACATAATATCAAACATTATCCAACATGAAACACACCTGATTAGCTCTCAAATTATGTCTTCAAACTTGAAAATTACTTCTACTTGGGTTACACTTTTCCCCCATGCAAGACTAACTCACAAAATGGGCTCAAAATTCACTTTTATATGCTTATCTCCCTTATAACTCAAGAGAGATAGGTCCTAAATTTTTTTCAAGAAAATACATCATAATAAAATTAAAATAAATTCATTACAATGGTCACATATGACCCATATAGGTCGGACATGCAAAAAACCATCGAACTTGCACCAAAACTCATCAAAACCCCATAACTCATACCAAAACTATGATTATTAAAGCTCCCAAATTCACCATAAATTATTAATATAACATATAAAAACCATACATGGTTGTATACTTTTTTTTACCAATCAAATATTTCATTAATATGGCCCACTGGCTCATATCCTTTTCAAAACAATTATTTCCAGCACCCTATTTTTACCTTTGGGCCTCAAGACCCCTCAATATGAACTCAAATATGGAATGTGAAAAATCTATATAATTTATAAGACTTTTATATAAATTATATGCAAGTTATAATACTTGAAACATATATTGGCTCAACCTTGAGAAAAAAATTCCTCTTCACCAAATCAAGCTTCTCAAAAACTAGTTTTGCAAGCTCAGCTAATTTGCACCCTTTCTAATACTTTCAATACTTTAAAATGCCTTAAATATGAAAAAAATTAATCCCTCTTCACTCTCCAAGTGATATCAATCACCAAATCAATCATCTCATGCTTCATTCACTTCATTCTTTCGTAAGAAAAAAATTGTCCTAAAATAAAACATACCTTATTCTTCATAAATTAACCTAAAAGAAACATCAAATGACCTCACCAAGACACAAGACATACATAATTTGAAATCTATGTAATTCATCTTTTTAGAACATATTTTAAATCCTTCCAAAAATAAGTGTAAGGAATGCAACCAAGTCAATCTCTGCAAACAACTTTTTATGACTTCTAGGACTCAAGAACAAAACTTGAGCTCAACATGATCCATCACACAAAAACTCACTTACACACTTGAAAAAATCATGGAACACACTTATAAATTATGTATAACTATTAAAAAACCTTCACAAATATTTAACAACTTATAATCATCACCTTACCTCATCAATTCACTTAGCACCCTGCTAGAACTAGCATCCTTCAAACTTAACACTTAAAATAAGCTCATAAATTTTGCATACGGTAACCAAATATCAGGTTTTATATACCAATGGAAATCTCTCTTAACCAGTTTCACAACATAACTTCACTCAATTCATAACTCTTCTTTTAGCTCCTGCAATGTCAATTTTACTAAAAGATTCTCTAAATTACCACAAAAACTAGTCTTCATAAATAGGGCAGACTTTACACCTTTTCCCTTCAACCATGATCTGAAACATTTATGGAAATGAATAAAAACTATTATTTACCTTATTTTGGAAACTTCTCCTCAAACTATATCTCTTTAGAAACAAGACTTTTAGGTGGTTCCCACATCACCAAATGCTTTAACATACCAATCTAGAAATATGGAAGAGTCTGTCTGTACAACATCTAATCATAACTTTTGCATAACCAATCAAAGCAAGCTGTATATGCTCACTTTTCTCTAAGCTTCTCCTAGCTAGGGTTTAACTAGGGTTTTAAACTAACTTACCTTCATAACAATCGTTCATAAAAACGTGACAATCAAACCACCTCATTATTTTTGTGAAATATTAATAAGCTGAACTAAGAGATATTCCAAAGATCTCGGGTCCCCATGAAAATCATACAATTTATAACGAAAACTATAAGGTCAATATTTGCTTTAAAAACACATTGAAACTTACCCGGTTTCACCAAAACTTGCATATCTTCAAAAATATTCAACACTTTGACCTAGAACTTATCATGAATAATCATGAAAACATCCTATAACTACTCATACTCACCATCTAGCTCAAATGGCTCTCAAAATATCCAAGCTGTTAAGACTTACCTATGATTACTTGCTTATTTATCACTATTTTCTTCCCAAGGACCTCATAGAAGCACCAAACCACTGAGTGCAGACCTAAAACTCACCATACATGTCATGTATACCATCACCATGCTTTTACCATACGGGAAAAAACTAATTAAGTCCAACTCTCACACCTACAACTCATTTTGCATGCTCTAGGGATAGAAACAAGCCTGTAATGACCTCACTCAACCTTGAATGTAGACACCTATAATTTAGATCCAAAAATTTAAATAATTAAATTGTGCTAATTATACCCTTTCTCACAAATTGATGACATATCATCAATATCACACATTTTCTCTGTTATCATCATTAATTAATTACATTACATTAGTTAATTAACTCTTCTATCTAACAACAACGCCAATTAACAACCTTCCGTTAATCAGCTCCCCTTTCTATCTAGATTAATTAATTATTTCTAATTAATTAATACCCCTTTCTATCTATATTAATTAATTAATTCTCTCTTCTATTTAATCAATAAATCATCATTTATTTGATTAAAATCCTCTCATAACATAAATCATACTAACTATTCCTCTAAAAAGCTTCTATAAGCTTACACACCTATTAATTAATCACTTTGGTTAATTAATAAACCCCCTCAATCCCCATGAGTCACTAGAGGACAAAATAAACTCTCCTAAAGTAAACTCAACCACTTCTAAACCATTCTTATCCATAACTAACCTAGATTTTCTATTATCCCACATACAATAGGATGCAAAGCTTCTTCAAACCATTGGGTTATAAAAGGAACCCTCCTCTAACCTTTCTACTTACACCTAAATGAGCATAGAGCCTAGGATATAGCCATTTTATCATCTTAGAGCATTCTTCATTATAGGAGCTAGTTATTTTCATCTCTTGCATGAATTATTCTAAGTGTGAAGTCATATGGAGATATGTCAAATCCTCTTATAGCCATGGATTGACAAGACTCCATTCTTGCTGCAACCTTGGGATTCAAGCACACAATCAAAATCCTTTGATTTCTAAGGATCTAAATAGGTTTGTTTCATTAACATTCAATTAGAGATAGAGGTTAATATGTTTAGGATGTTAGTTTGAATCTTCATTTCATGTTCTAATGCAAATATGTTAATAGATTAGCCTTTTTTAAGCTCTAAGCATGATGGTATATTGATCTAGTTAGCATTGTATTGAAGCTATTAGGTGTTAGATTTGATTTCCTTTGCATTGTTAACTAATTCATATACACATTTGGCACGTCCGGTGGGATGGATCCTTAGTCCCTTAGCATGGTAGTTCAAATTTTTTTGTTATTTCCATTTTTGGCTAACCCTTGATATGCACATGTGTGAATTAATGTTGAATTTATTATGATTTTTGTTAACTTTACATGTGTTGAGTCTTTCTTATAGGTCTAATTTAGATGGGTTCTTGTCAATTTTAGGCTATCCAAAAATTTGATATTTTTGAGATCGATTACATCATTTTCTGTGTTTTGACATCACTTCTAGGTACATGCATACACAAAAATGATAGAGGCACATACATGTCCAAACCTAGGCGTACACATCCAAATGCTAGTGTATGCATCTAGAGTCTAGCGTATACATCATTTTTCTAGCGTACATGATATCCCACCCTCTGTGATTTTTTTGTTGCTCTATTTTTTGGTACATACACTTGACCCTGAGCGTAGACATTGATACTGGCATACCCATCTAGTAGAGCTTCTTTTTTACCCCTTTTGACTCTGTGGGTGTACATGTCCAAAGTCCAGTGTATACATCTCACTATTGGCATACATGAATTTTTGTCTTATGAGTTTTCTAGTCTTTCTGTCTACTAGTGTATGCATTTAAACCCTGGTGTACATGCCTATACCCGAGTGTACCTATCTACTAGTTTTTACTTTGAAATTTTTATCTATGAGCATATACATCCAAATGCTAGTGTACACAACTCTCTAGCCACGTACCCATTAGCTCACTGTCAGTTTCCACAGAGGGGCGTACACATCTGAAGTACACACCCAGAGTTGAGTGTACACATCACAGTTCAGATTTTTGTTTCACTTTAAAATTTGCAAAAACATGTTTTCGGAATTTATTAACTCTTGCAGGTTTTTATTGAAGATTAACTTCTGTTTCACAGGGTTTATTTGCATGTTTTTTCTAACTTGATTTGATTTTTAAAGGGTTAAATGAACATTGCATGCTTAATCATGAGATTGGAGTCATGTATGCTCTTCCCTCACACCTTCTAGGTGATCTTGGGAATCAGAAATGATTTCTATATCTCTTTTTCCTTGAAAAATGTTGAAAAGAATGTCAAGTTTGGTTAAAATGAACAAATTTTGCATTTGAATCAAGTATTTTCCATTGTTGATTTCATAGTTGGATTTTACGTCATGTATGCTCTTCTCTTGCATCCTAGGATGATCTTGAGAATTAGAAATAATGTTCATCCTCTTTATGTGTATGGAAAACTACTAAATCCATCGTGCAAGACCTAAACACTTGTCGAAGAACAAAGGCTCAAGACAAAACAAAACTACTAATATAGTTTCCATGTAGGTTTCAAACAATGTTCAAGCAAACCACATTAAGTATACAAGATAAAAAAACACACCATAATCAAAAGACTGTATTTGCAGGTTTGGATAAGGGTACACCCCATCCGCTTAACTAGGACATAACCCCTTTAGCATAAGCCTTAAGCTACAACAATGGGGGTGGTCCTAGGAACCCCAAAGTAGTCCATGCAAGAGGGAACCTTGTGGATGAAACGGGAAGTGCTCCACACTACCTACTTGACTAGTGATACATATGAGATTTAGCGTCAAATTTATCCGTATCGTGACCCAGTGAGAGTACACAATGGACACATTTATTTCCCATTGTTCTTGAAGGGGGTAAAGTAAAGTCGGGATACTCCTTGGGAAACCTTGAAAAATTGAGCTCGCATTTAGATAAATTATGACATTTAGTTGAGTGAATTACCTAGGAAAATATCTTGTCCAGGAGCCAACTTTGACCATATCAAAACTAATTTGATTTGAGAGCCATCAAAGGGAGAAATTTCTCGGAATCGAAATCTTATTTTTCAAACAAGAGGAGATTCCATTAAAGTTCAAATGGTGCATCATTCATCATGGATATTATGAAGAATTACTTTTGTTTAGTTTTTCACTCGCCCTAAGGTGAGGCAAAACTCTACTAAAGTGATGCCAAACTCTCTTCAACACCAATTTATCTACTTCCTTCACTTTCTTTTGACACTTTGTTGATCAGGAGAAGAGTGACTACCCTTATGTTGCTAATTGATTGTATTTTCCACTTTTGTGTCCGTTTATACTCATCCATGTTTGCGGTTGAGTTGTTAAATGTATAAAGTGCATGGAGACATTTTCATATCATTGGTATCCTTTTTGATCTTGATACCCAAGTCAAGATCGTCAATCGTAGTTAGGCATGATTCATCATCTTGATTCACCTTTGAACTATTATCTTTCTTGTATCGTATTGCAAAATTTTTGATACTTACATCTTATTTCTTACAAACTTGGCCTAAGTGTCTAGATTGTAATGTTACGCTACACGCATTCTAACAATTCCTTGGTATACTCTAGCATTAGTTTGTTTTCAAACATTACCTCGATTTTGAAAAGTGTTGAGTGTTACCATTTGTGCATGTTATATCAATATCATTTTGATATTAATACCTTACTTTTCTGAAAATTTTGGTTAACATATCTTAGTGGTATTTTTGTGTCGCTCACAATTATAACTATCACTTTTTGAGATATAGGTCTTGATTGGATTCAAGATTGCTTTTAGTATACTTTGTTGGGGGATCATATTAACTTTTTGTTATTACTTATGCCTTGTTCATTTATTTGAACTTGACATAAGTGGTGACATTTTGTTAACCATATTGAAACACCAACTACCATTTGAGAACAAACTTAGGAAGTATGACATTTTGATTGATTGGTCTGAAAACGAGCATTGAGTGATTGTATTTTGTTCATCACTTTTGACTTATTATTTTAAGACAATCACTTTGACACATTGATTCTTTGACATTCATCATTCTTTGAACCATTGACATCCTTGGACATTTGTAAACTTCCACTTAGGTTGGGACAATACCTTTTGAACAAATTCAAAACACCTTGGTGAAGTTCTCACACATCATGGCCCCTAAAACAAGATTGGGAGCTAGAAGAAAAGTCATTGAAAAACAAGCATGGGAAATGTCAAACAAACAAGGGTCAAATCCCTTTATTGGTCATGATTTAGGACCTCTATTTTCCACAGAAAAGGAAGTAGAAGAGATGATAGATCATAGTGGTGATGAAGAAAGATCACCATGCATGGAGTTTGAATTTGACCCTGCCCTATTAGATGAATTACTTTTTATAAAAAACCATTAGGTACTTGCGAGGGTGGTTGATTTAGGTGTTATAACGAAAAAAATCATACAATTATTCCACCCACAAATGAGGCTAATGAGGAAGAACCACCTCTCATCAACATGGACAACATTTTAGCACATGGACATGCTTCCACATCAAACGTAGAAAACAACAACATGGTGGGTTATAAATTACCATTCATCAAGATGCCACGTAGAGTATGAATAGAACATGAAAACATGGAACAACCCCCATGTGATGAAGATGATGAAGAACTTCATGAGGAATAAGTCACTATACCACAACAAATTCAGAACCTTAGTCAACAATTAGCTTTACTGACATCTCATGTACAAAAAGAAACAAACAAAAATGTACATCAAGAGAAACCTAAGGAAAAAAATAGTGAACTTCACATAGAAAACCAAGAGGAAGGAACATAAAAATATAGTCGTGTGTATATGCCAACTTCCCCACTAAAGAACAAATTATTTCACAAGAACTACAATCGATGAAAGCAACACTCACAAGCCTTCAAGAAAATAATGGGGGAAATAACAAAAGATATCAATACGAAGAGTTATGTCCCCATCCATTTGATAAGGCCATGTTGCTTCAACCCTTTCCTAAGAAATTTGATATTCCCAAATTTGACAAGTATAGAGGGAAAGGTGATCCATGTGATCATGTGAAATACTTTTACATGGCATGCCAAGAAGTGGCCTATAATGAAAACTACCTCATATGACTCTTTCCAAAAAGTCTAGGAGGACAATCCTTGGAATGTTTTACTCACTTACCTCGTGGGTCTATCTTCACATGGCCCAAAGTAGCAGAGAGGTTTGTATGAAATTTCTCATATAACATGGAAAGTGACATAACCATGGCAGAATTTTGTAACACTAAACAACGTCCAAATGAAACCTTCACAAGTTTTCTACAAAGATGGTGGGGGCTAGCTAGCCACTTCCCTTGCTCAATACTTGAAAAGAAACTTGTTAGCATCTTTGTACCAAATTTAAATATAGATATCAATTTTCATTTACAAATGCATTATATTCAAAGATTTGGAGTGGTCATTGGGAAGGGCATATATATAGAAAAATACCTTATTGTAAAAGGAACTATCAAATCATCTTCCAAGGATAATCAATCTGCCAAACCAAAAGATAAGCCAAATATCCTTAACAAAAATAGGAATGTGGGTAGGAGATAGAGTCACGATTCCAAATGTATACAAGCGGTCCAAGTTGATGAACATTTTAAACTGACCAAAGGGTCTATTCAACCACCTTCCAAGCATAGAACTGTAGACACCTATAATTACGCCCAAGCAATTCAAATACTTAAATTGTAATAATTATCCCCTTTCTCACAAATCAACGACATATCGTCAAAGGCAATCATTTTCCCTCATATCATCATTAATTAATTACACTAAGCTAATTAATTAAGTTGCCTATCCAACAAATACCCTAATTAATGACCTTCCGTTAATAAATCACCCCTTCTACCTAGACTAATTAATTATTATTAATTAATTAGATTTCCCTTCCATTTAACCAATAAATCAATATTTAATTGATTTAATCCCCTTTTAATAGCCTAAATCGCACTAATATTCTTCTAATTGGCTTCTATAAGCTTACACCTACCTATTAATTAATCACCTTTGATTAATTAAAATACCCCCAACTCCCATGACTTGCTAAACATGTATTAAACTCTTCTAAAGTAAGGTTACCTTTAATAAAACAACCTTATCCATTCCTAATCATGTTTTACCTTTATCCCACATTCATGAGAATGTGTTGAATCCTTTATCTTTTGGGCTATATAAAGAGCCCTCCACCTACCTTTTTACTTACACCTAAACTTTCTAAGAGAGCAAATGCAAAGCATATAGCAAAGAGACTAAGAGCTTGCACCTTGCCCTTTTGAGAGTTCATCATCTTGAAGAGTTAAGCCTCTTTCTTAAAGTGCTTGGGTCATATGGGAGGTGTCAAAAGGGTCTTATAGCCCAACTTTGATTAGCCCCCATTCCTAGGTTCTTGGAGCATTAAGGACAACTATTTTGATAGCCATGGAGCTTACTTAGGTCCATTCATTTATTTGTTGTTAGAGAATAGAGGAGTTTAGATATTTAGCATTATTAGTTTCAAAGTTTGTATTGATGAATGCTAGCATCTAACCCTTGTTTAATTCTTATCATGATGGTGTTTATGCTTTGTTTTAGCTAAATTGTAGAACTATTTTAGGTGGTAGTTCTTACTTCATTTGATTTAGCATTAAGAAAAGTATACATGCACACATTTGGCATGCCTGGTGGGACTTACTCCATTGTCCTTTGCACTTAATTTCAAGTTTTTGTAGTTAAGTTTTATTTTTGGTTACTAACCCTCTTTTACACATGTTGATCTAACTTTTTTTTTTAACATGTTTTGTTGAGTTTGCATGTGTTGGGTCTTCCTTGTAGGTATGAAGGAGGTGAAGTGCTGTCAAAATTTGAATTGAGGGGAAAATTTCAAGATTTCTCCATGTTTTTATTTTTAGAGCTTACTTTTTCAACATTCTACATGCTAGTTTTGTCAATTTCTTGAAGATTTTAAATTCTTGAGCATGTAGGTTAGTGTTTGATAGTGCCGAGTCTTCTATTTACATATTAATGTGGTGGGTTGCTGTAAAAATTTAATCTTGGTGAGAAAATTTCAAGATTTCATCATGTTTTCATTTTTAGAGCTTACTTTTTCATCATTTTACATGCTAGTTTTGTCAATTTCTTGAAAATTTTCAATTCTTGAGCATATAGGTTAGTGTTTGATAGTGCTGAGTCTTATATTTACATATTAATGTGGTGAGTTGCTGTCAAAATTTAATGTTGGTGAGAAAATTTCAATATTTCATCATGTTTTCATTTTTAGAGCTTACTTTTTCATCATTCTACATGCTAGTTTTGTCAATTTCTTGAAAATCTTAAATTCTTGAGCATGTATGTTAATGTTTGATAGCGTTGAGTCTTCTATTCATATATTAATGTGATGGGTTTTTGTCAAAATTGAATCTTGGTTGGAAAATTTTTCCCATTTTGCATATTAAGGGACGTTTTTTTGACATTTTTGAGTGCATGTCAAGTGCATACCCATGAGCATAAGAGCATATGCGTAACCCATCTTCCGAAGGCCATAACTTTTTATCCCGAACTCAAAATGACTCCATTTTTTTTTGCGTTGGAAAGGTATTGAAGTTAACTATGCAATGAAAACATAAATTTAGGATTTATACTTATAGAAATTATAGGTTTTTCTGTTAGTTTAAAACTGGTCATTTTCTAACATGTCTAATGTTTTGATGAATGTTGTATTTCCATGCTTACTCGATTTAGACCAAAGCATGTGTATGCTATTCTCTTACACCTTTTGGTGATCTTGAGAATCAAAAACAACTTTGATCTCTATCTTGTTAACATTGGGATTAAACTTGGAAATTTGATTATTCATTTTGCTTAAGGGAATGAACCTTTACAAAGCATTTTTCAATGGTCCTTTGATTTGAAGTTTTCCATTTCTATATAGTTGGGATAAAGTTTGTGTATGCTATTCTCTTGCACCTTAGGGTGATCTTGAGAATCAAAAGCAACTTTAGTCTTCATTTTATAACATTTGGTAAATTGGAAACTTCATCTTTCACTTTTGGTTTAAAGGGAATGAACATTTATCAAGAATTTTGTATGGTTCATTGATCGAAAAGATTTTCTTTACTTTTTAGTTGGATTATTTGTTGTGTATGCTCTTCTCTTGCATCCTTGGATGATCTTGAGAATCAAAAGCAACTCTTAATCCTCTTTTAAATAATGTGATTTTCTTGGAGAACTACTAACGCTTGAGTGCAGGACCTAAAAACGCTTGTCAAAGAAAGGAGGAATCAAAACGAAATCAAAAACTACTAATACAGTTGTTATATAGGTTGCCAAAAGGTGTTCAAGCAAACCACACCTAATTAAACAAGATAAAAAGAACAACATATTCAAAACACTATATTGCAGGTTTCGGAAAAGGGTACGTCCCTCTCCGCTCAACTGGAACATAACCCCTTTGGCATAACACCTTAAGCTACAACAATGGGGGTGGTTCCAGGAACCCCAAAGTAGTCCACGCAAGAGGGAACCTTGTGGATGAAACGGGAAGTGCTCCGCACTACCTACTTGACTAGTGATTCCTTTGTGAGATAGAGTTACAGGTTGTCCGTTGTGGCGACCCCAGTGATAGTACACGTAGATGCACTAGTTGCCTACTGTTCTTGAAGGGGGTAAAGTAAAGCCGAGATACTCCCAAACTAGTCAGTGTGACTTTTTGGGTAAATCACGCTCGCTCGTGGCAACTTTGTAACACCTAGGGCGAGAGAACCACCTAGGAGAATATACTTTGGCTAGGAGCCCACTTTGACCACTTTAAAACAGTGTTGAGTTGTGAACCTTCTTTTTGAGAAACGTGTGACGTATTACTTTCACCTAGTTTTTACTTGCCTTAGGGCGAGGCAAAACTCTGCCGAAGTAAGACTAGCATTTTTTGTCATTTTTCTTGATTTATTTCCTTCATATTCTTTTGACACTTTGTTGATCAAAAGATGTGTGATTACCTTTGTGTTGCCATTCGATTGTTTCTCTCACTTTTATGTCCGTTTACGCCCATCCATGTTTCATTGGTGGGTTAGTTAAACATCTAAAGTGAGTGGAGGCATTTTCACGTCATTTGGTAGCCATTGTGATCTTGATACCCACATCAAGATCGTCATTGTAGTTAGGCATGGTTCATCACTGCGGACTTCCATAGAGGAGTTAGTTTGTTTGTCTCGTATCATTATAATTTCGATATTTACGTCTTGTTTCTTGTAAACTCGACATAAATACCTATATTGTATGGTTACGCTACACACATTCTTAACTATTCCTAGCTATACTTTGAGCTTTTTTGTTCAGTTTTATTATTACCTTGATTTCAAAAGGTGTTAGGAACTACCATTTGTGTGTGTTATATCAATAACACCTCAATATCAATACTCCACTTTCTTGCAAAGTGGGTTAACATATCTTGGTGATATTGTTGTGTCATTCGCAAATCGTAATTGGCACTTTTTGAGATATAGGTCTTAATCAGACTTGAGCTTGCTCATCGTATATCTTGATTGGGAGATTGCATTTAACTTCATGTATTTACTTACGTCTTGTTCATTCCTTTGAACTTGGCATAAGTGGAGACATCTTGTTAATCATCTGGTATCACAAATTACTTTGAAATGTAGTCTAGGAAGTATTTCATTTGATTAGGTTTTGGTACCAAACGATTGTTTCATTGGTGACTTTATCACTCTATCACATTGGTATTCCCACACTTTGTTAATTTCCTCTTAACGTATATCTTGTGTTTCACTTAGGGGTAGACATTGAATTTTGAACAAATCTATAACTTACCTTAGTGAAATTTATCACGAAAACATGGCTCCCAAGACGCGTCTAGGGTTAAAAAAACAAACATATGAGGAACAACAGGCCCAAGCTTGGGAAACCTCTAACAGACAAGGGTCAAACCCATTTATCGGACACGATCTAGGACCACTATTTTCTGCAGAAAAGGAAATAGAAGAGATGGTCGATCATAGTGGAAATGGATTAGAATCACCACACGCAGAATTTGATTTTGACCCCACTCTACTAGATGAGTTTCTCCTTAGAAATAAAGATAGAGTTTTGGCATGGGTCATGGAATTAGGGGCCAAATTGCCCATTGAGAAGGAACCAATACTACAAACAAATGACACTACTAAGGAGGAACACCCCCTTATCAATATGGAAGATATTTTAACAGGCGGACATGCTTCCACTTCTTATGCAGAAAATGATAAAGTGGTAGGGCATAGAATACCCCTCATCAAAGTGCCACGAAGAAACAAGATAGAACATGAGACAGGGGAAGAACATCCACAATACGAAGAGGAGGAACCTTTAGAAGAAGAAGACACAAACCAAGTCACAATCCAACAACAACTTAGTAACTTAAGCCGACAACTAGCTTTGCTTACTTTCCAAGTACAGAAAGACACAAACAAGAACGTTCAAAATTCAAAGCCTAAGTTTAGGATCCACGAACTCCATCAAGAAAACCAAGGAGAAGAAGACACGGGGTATCATCATGTACACATCCCCGCTTCTCCCACTAAAGAACAATTTCTCGCACAAGAAGTACAATCTATGAAAGCAATGCTTGCGAGCATACAAGAAAGTAATATAGGGAGTATTAGGAAATACCAATACGAAGAACTATGCCCCTATCCTTTTGACAAGACAATGACCCTTCAACCCTTTCCAAAGAAATTTGATATGCCAAAGTTCGACAAATACAAAGGAAAGGGAGACCCAAGGGATCATGTTAAAGATTTCTACATGGCATGTCAAGAGGTGTCTTATAGTGATAATTACCTCATCAGACTTTTTCCTAAGAGTCTCGGAGGTCAAGCATTAGAATGGTTTACGCGCTTGCCACGAGGATCAATTTTCACCTGGCCAGAATTGGCGAGAAAGATTCGTGCGTCATTTCTCATATAACATAGAGAGTGACGTCACCATAACAAACTTGTGTGGCACAAAACAACGCCCAAATGAGACCTTCGCCAGCTTCCTCCAACGATGGAGAGGGATAGCTAGTCGCTTCCCTTGCGCTTTCCCTGAGAAGCAGCTAGTCAGTATTTTGTCCCTAATCTCAACCCAGATATAGCTTTCCACCTCCAAATGCATTGTGTCCACACCTTTGAGGAGGTTATCAAGAAAGGGATTCAAATAGAAAAGGATCTCATTGCCAAAGGCACCCTCAAAACCCAATCTAAAGACAACCAAAGTGTCAAACCCATTGAAAAGCCGAAGATCTTTAACAAAAACAAAAACGTGGTGGGAGACGAAATCACTGATTCCAAACGTGTTCAAACGGTCCAAACCAGTCAACCTTTTAAACTGACCAAGGGCCCAATTCAACCACCACCAAAGCAACTAACATTCACCTCCCTCAATGAACCATTGTCTGTCATACTAAAACAGTTGGATGCGGCCCACATGATGACCTATCCTACAACACAACCATTTGATGACAACACTCCTAAACCTTCATGGTATAAGGAGGAGCATGAATACTGTGAAATGCATCGCGTTAAAGGTCATAAAATAGACAAATGTTTGCGACTTTGCCACTATATTCAAGACCTCATTGACAACGGGGAGATAGAGGTGGATAAACCTAGCCACATGCAAACACCTAATGAGAAAATGGGGATTTATAAGGAACCATTCCCCAAGCATGTAAGTCGGAAAAGGCAAAACCGGATCGGGGGGAGTCTTCCCAAACCTATAAAGCCACGAATTACTTGTATACCAAGAGAGATAACAATCATTACGATTCACTTATCGGATGTATTCGCTCCCCTACTGACCGTGTCAATACCATCCGGATCAAGGGAAAGGACTGCATTGTGGTAACAAGGCGTGCCTACCTCATGATTCTAGAACCCTCTCTGTTGACCCCGCAAACTGGTAAATATAACCTTTTAGAACAACTTGAGAAGACACCTGCTAAGATCTCGATCTTAGATCTTCTCAAGATATCCAATGTGCATAAGGACATTTTGTATCAAACTCTTCAGGGGTCGGGAGTGCCTTTAGAAGTCGATCCTGCATACCTTCAAGCCACGGTGGCAAATATTGCACCCAGTGAGCATCTCAATTTCAACCATAGGGAGGTCCCTACCGAGAATCCTACACATAATCTTCCCTTATACATTGAGGTAGTTGTTACCCGCAGGAAAATCAAATGGGTGCTTGTGGATAATGGATCTGGATTGAACATCTACACGCTTAAATTAGTCAAACAATTGGGACATACAGAAGAAGATCTTGAGTCCCATATCATCACTATCACCGCATACGACAATGCGGAAAGAGAATCAGCAGGCACCATTACACTGCCAATGGAGGTGGGCCCCACTTTCCATCAGACAAAGTTTCAGGTCTTAGACTTGGAACTTCCATATAATATGCTTCTAGGCCGACCATGGATCCATGCCATGCAAGCAGTGCCATCAACATTTCATCAATGCATCAAGCTGAAGCATGAGGGACATACAATAACAATACCAGGAGACTCAGAGCCCTTTTCTCATTGTAGAGCTCTTAATAGCTTTGCACGAAAGGGTACATACGCATGTCCCTCCACAGATATAGCTGTCCCTCTTCATTCTGAGGCCATGGAATCTCGAGTAGATTCAAATTCTCTTAGTTCTTGCACTCATGGGGCATCTACTTCAACATCTCCATTTAATTCATGGGAGATGAAAATTCTAGAATATGGCTATGGGGAGTATAATGTACAACAAGCGCTCTTGGTTTCTGACCTCTCCTTGTCGCCCAAGACTAGAGGTCGACCCAACTACTACTTCAGGAGACCTAGAGAGGAACATACTATTGGGTCATTCCTACCTGGAGGCTTGTTAGCTGAGGAAAAATTACTTGATCCACCTACTACTTGGGTCCCTGAGGACACTCAGCCATCTTGTTATCAAACCCTAGAATATGAAAAATCTAGCAGAATGATGTACTCCATGGGCTACAAAGGCCTAGGATGTGGGAGGAATGAACAAGGACAAAGAGAACCAGTCCCTCTTCCACATTTCAAAATAGAAAGATATGGCATTGGGATTCGCCCTTATGGAGCACACCCCAACGATCAAGATGCGACTTGTTCTGAGCATGAGGATGGCTCTGATTATCTAGACAATGATACATATTCCTGTTGTAGCCAATATGAGGATCTGGCCTCCACGAACCTTTTCATGAATAATGCTGTCCTAACCATCACCCCCAATGAACCAACCCTTGACCTTGTATACCCCTCCCTTATTGAATGGGACCAACAACGTCACGTGCCACTAGATTTATTCGAGAATAACGAGGCTATTGTAGAGTTCATGGGCATAAGGGATACAATTCCCATTGGAGATCACAAGAAGGGTTTCTTTATCGACTTAGACACCTGCGCCTACTTCGGCGAGGAGGTTGAACTTCGTGGTCAACAAAATTTAAAGAAAAGCGAGGGCAAGAGTTCTAAAGAAAAGCCTCGGCAAAAATCAAAGTCCAAGTCACACAGTGAAAACCTCTTTGAGGCATTGGCTGAAAAACAAATAAGAAAATCAAAGGACAAACAAAGTGACCACACCAAGGATGAAAATCTCGTAGAGACATCCTTGGATGAAGATCTCAACCTACCTCCCGATCCCACGTGTATGGAGGATTTATCAAAATTGTTAGTTGAAGAAACCATTGATGTCAATATTGGTACTGAAGAAGATCCCAAGATAGTAAAATTGGGAGCATCACTCTCAGCCAGAGAACAAAAGACATTCACTATGCTATTGCGAGAGTTTATTGATGTGTTCGCATGGTCTTACAAAGACATGCCCGGCTTAGATCCAACTTTGGTCGTGCATAACTTGGTTGTGCACGCAGACGCTAAGCCTATCAAACAAAAGCTTTGAAAGATGCACCCAAGAGTGGCCTTGTTAGTTAAAGAAGAGTTGGAAAGGTTGCTTGCAATAGGATTCATCAGGCCAATTGATTATTCTGAATGGATATCAAACATTGTTCTGCCCGTAAGAAACCTATTGGTATCTGAATTTGCACAGATTTTAGGGACATCAATAAAGCTTGCCCTAAAGATGACTTTCCGTTGCCCAACATTGACATGATTGTTGACTCAACCGTAGGGTATGAAATGCTATCACTTATGGATGGATTTTCGGGTTATAATCAAATTAAGATCGCTAAGGAAGACCAACACAAAACAGCTTTCACAACTCCTTGGGGCACCTTCGTTATATCGGTGATGCCATTCGCCTTAATAATGCGGGAGCAACTTATCGATGGGCCATGACAGTAATATTTCACGATATGATTCATGACATCATGGAAGACTATGTAGATGACATCCTGGGAAAGTCCAAAACAAGAGAGGAACATCCTATCATTTTGTGGCATATCTTTGAACACCTACGTGATTACAAAGTTAGGCTAAATCCAAAGAAGTGTGTCTTTGGTGTTCTATCCGGGAAACTATTAGGCTTCATCGTGTCAAGACAAGGTATTGAGGTAGACCTGCTAAAGTATCTCGCCATCACGTAAATGCCTCCACTTGAGAATATAAAGCAATGCGTAGCTTGCAAGGGAAATTCAAGCCATTCACCGCTTTATCTCCCAAACTTGCGAGATAAATGTCACTCATTCACTCATTTGCTTAAGAAGGACATCACTTTCATTTGGGGACACGAGAGCAACAACAAGACTTTGCTTTGCTTAAACAAGACAGCTAATCCACTCGTCCTCATGCCTCCCACTCCGGGAGAACCACTTTTGCTCTATATTTCCGCTACGCAATATGCTATTGGTGCACTGCTCGCCCAATATGACCTTAGCCATAAAGAGAAAGCAGTGTACTATCTGAGTCGCACCCTCATCACCTATGAATGTAATTATCCTCAGATTGAGAAGGCTTGCTTGGCTGTTGTTTTTACCTTTCAGAAACTTCGCCATTACCTGCTAAATACTAAGACCAAGCTCATATCCAAGGTCGACCCACTCAAGTATTTGTTGTCCAAACCCGCCCTCATAGGTAGAATGGCTAATTGGATCATTCTACTTAGTGAGTTTGATATAGAATTTGTCCATCAAAAATCAATTAAAGGACAAGTACTTGCAGACCAGCTAGTGGAAGCACCTTTGCAAAGCACAGAACCTTTGAGTCTGGATCTGCCAGATGCATCTTTGCTCTACATTGAAGAATCTGTCGTATGGCAGATACATTTTGATGGATCTTTTACATTTCATGGTTCAGGTGCAGGAGTGGTCCTTATTACTCCTTCGGGTGATCCTATACCACAAGCTTTCCGCCTGGCCTTCCCTTGCACGAACAACATTACGGAATATGAAGCACTCATTACAGGGATGAAGCTAGCCATCAAGTGGAATATTCAACATGTTAAGGTTGTAGGTGATTCATAGCTAATCATCAAATAGGTTAATGATGAGTATAAAGTTAAGGATGACAAGCTCATACCTTATAAGAAGTTGGTGGAAACTCTGAAGGAGTATTTTGTGCGCATTACCTTTGAGCAAATCCCAAGAGTGTAGAATAGATCGGCAGATGCTATGGCAATGGTGGGATCTATGCTTCATATTCCGCTAGGGAACAATGATATGCCATTCTTCGTAGAAAATCTACGCCAGCCCACGTATGACATGCCAGAATCTTGCTTGGCTTGTGAGGTTGTTGGTCCCCATTCACCATGGTATGAACCCATTTTCACCTATCTTAAGGACAGTACATTCCCTCCGAAATCTCCCGCTCTGAAAAGCAGAGCCTAATTCACCAGATAGCCCGTTACACCCTATTAGGAGGTACACTTTATCGTCGTGGCTACGATGGGAATCTGTTACGTTGTCTAGATGTGCCGGAGTCAATCTAGGTAATTAAAGAAGTACACGAAGGAGTATGCGGAGCACATACAAACGGAATGGTCTTGGCTAAGAAACTGTTAAGAGTAGGTTACTATTGGCCCACCATGGAAACTAATTGTTGTAATTATGTTAGAAAATGTGTGCTATGCCAAAAGTATGGAAATTTCATCCATGCTCCATCGCAACCATTGCAACCAATCACTACCCCATGGCCATTCTCCAAGTGGGGACTTGATCTAATAGGGAAGCTTACTCCTACCTCATCTGATGGTCATACACATATCATCACAGCTATAGAATACTTTACAAAATGGGTGGAGGCTGTCCCTTTAACCTTTGTCACAAGAGCATGATTTCTAAATTCATCATGAATCACATTATTTGCCGATATGGTATCCCTGCAGCCATTGTCACAGATAATGGGAAGTCATTTAAGAACAAAACTGTGAAAGGTCTTTGCCAACGGTTCCAAATCAGATTGAAATGGTCCACACCATATTACCCTCAGGGTAATGGACAAGTTGAGGCAACAAACAAGAATTTGGTAAGGATAATGGAGAAGATGGTTAGGCGGTCGAAACTGGCACCTACAAATCCACCCAGCCCTCTGGGCCTACCGAACATCAATTCGCACTCCTACGGGTGTGACGCCATATTCCCTCGTGTTCGGGACAGAATCTATCATCCCTTTAGAGATTGAACTCCCATCCCTGCGAATTTCTCTTCGGGACTATTTGGATAAGGATGAAGATTACCGAGTGGCAAGATTGGCTGAGTTAGAGCTCCTGGATGAGAGGCGCATTCACGCTCTTAATCACCTGAAAGTATATCAACATAGAATCTCCCGCAACTACAACAAGAGAATCATCCCTCGCCAGTTTGAGGTGGGTGATTTAGTTATGAAGGAGAACCAGTTCAACACCAGAGCAGAGCGAGAAAAGAAAGGGAAGTTCGAACCACACTGGTTAGGACCCTATGTCATAGTTGCCAAGTATGGCACAGGGGCATACAAGTTGGCTCACCCCAATGGTGATGAGCTCGGGAGCCCATGAATTCCATGCATCTTAAGAGGTTTTATGCCTAAACATGGCACAAGAAAGTCATAAAAATCACAAAAAAATTAAAAAAAAAAAAAAAAAAAAAAAAAAAAAAAAAAATCAAAAACATCAAAAAAAAAAAAAAAGAGAAAACAGGTCGTCCACTAGTGAAAACCACGCAATTGTGGCACTTTGGACAAGTCCTTGGGTGAAAACCGGTTTCCGGCACCTTGGGAGGATTCATTGTTCACAAGCATTTTGTATTAGAAGGGTAGTTGTCTTTGTCTGGACCTGGTTCTACCTTCGAGTTTCCTTGTGCACACCATCTAGTCCAGCCTTGATCCAGCTTTGCCTTCTTCTATTCATCTGTAAGGGACGTGGTCTTTCGTTATTTCCCATCTTACACTGGGGGCAACTCAACGACTTCACCTTCTTGTTCATAAGCGCATGGCTTCTGCCCTTGTATATTCCCCACCTAACGCCGGGGCATCCATGCTTTATTGGTTACCGCACATAGCTTTGGGAAAATCTGTTAAAAACACAAAAACAATAGAAAATTGTTTCACAAAACACAAAAACAATAGAACATTGTTTTGAGAAAACATAAAAACAATAGAAAATTGTTTCACCAAACACAAAAACAATAGAAAATTGTTTCAGAAAAACACAAAAACAATAGAAAATTGTTTCAAAAACAAAAAACAATAGAAAATTGTTTCACAAAATACAAAAACAATAGAAAATTGTTTCACAAAACACAAAAACAATAGAACATTGTTTTGAGAAAACACAAAAACAATACAACATTGTTTTGAGAAAACACAAAAACAATAGAAAATTGTTTGAGACAACACAAAAACAATAGAAAATTGTTTGAGAACACACAAAAACAATAGAAAATTGTTTCAGAAAAAACAAAAACAATAGAACATTGTTTGAGAAAAACACAAAAACAATAGAACATTGTTTCGAGAAAACACAAAAACAATACAACATTGTTTTGAGAAAACACAAAAACAATAGAAAATTGTTTCACAAAACACAAAAACAATAGAAAATTGTTTCAGACAACACAAAAACAATAGAACATTGTTTCGAGAAAACAACAAAAACAATATATATATATATATATATATATATAAAATCTAAAAACAAGGCAAAATTTTTCAAAAAATTCCTAAAAAGTAAAACACCCTACAAAATGGTAACTTGCTTCTTACGGCTGAAACTTGTGTCTTGCGCATGGTATTTTCTCCATATCCTGTTGGTTTGTCTCACATATTCCCCGATTAATACGACTCGCGGATCACTGGATTCACAACCATTCACAAAAGCTAGCTGCTTGCTTCGTCTGTACTCTGGGGCACTTTTGGTTGCCTGGTGCTGTTTCGTTGCGCACAAATGCTTTTCATGGACCCCGTGTCCATTTTCATTTCCCCTTGCATGTATCCTTGCTTGGGGCATCATTTTTAACCCTTGTCATCAATCATGAACTTGTGGATCTCTTCAGCACTGATAACAAAACATTTGTACAACTGTCTTGACCGTTGTTGGGTTAGATATGTGTGTTCGTACTTGTTTTCCCTATTATATGAGCTTGTTTCCTTCTCGTATTGCATTGCATTATTGTATGTTGCGTGGAGTTGGTACTTTCAGCAATGGACAATTGTTCGTAGTATGGCTTTTCATGTCATTCTACCTTTGTCGTATGCTTATATTTTTCATAAGGACCGATGATGTAGTTCCTATGGCAATATGATGACATCAAATTTGTTCCAAACAAATAAGCGGCTAGAGGTTAAGATCTTCTCTCCCCTCATCCATATTTCTTCTACACCACTTCCCTTTCACCCCTAATTCTCCCTCTCCTCAAGGCATCCTGCCTCATCCCCATTCTTCTACCTACTTCTCACATTTTTCGATCGTCGATCGATTTCTTCTATCACCCCATCGACACTTGAGGGGGCATCTCTCCCTCCTACTAATTTTTCTTCTATCTCTTCAAAATATTTTCTGTCTACTATCTTTGAAGTGGCATCACTTACGCCACCCCAAAGAGGGGCAAATGTAGACACCTATAATTACGCCCAAGCAATTTAAATACTTAAATTGTAATAATTATCCCCTTTCTCACAAATCAACGACATATCGTCAAAGGCAATCATTTTCCCTCATATCATCATTAATTAATTACACTAAGCTAATTAATTAAGTTGCCTATCCAACAAATACCCTAATTAATGACCTTCCGTTAATAAATCACCCCTTCTACCTAGACTAATTAATTATTATTAATTAATTAGCTTTCCCTTCCATTTAACCAATAAATTAATATTTAATTGATTTAATCCCCTTTTAATAGCCTAAATCGTACTAATATTCTTCTAATTGGCTTCTATAAGCTTACACCTACCTATTAATTAATCACCTTTGATTAATTAAAATACCCCCCAACTCCTATGACTTGCTAAACATGTATTAAACTCTTCTAAAGTAAGGTTACCTTTAATAAAACAACCTTATCCATTCCTAATCATGTTTTACCTTTATCCCACATTCATGAGAATGTGTTGAATCCTTTATCCTTTGGGATATATAAAGAGCCCTCCACCTACCTTTTTACTTACACCTAAACTTTCTAAGAGAGCAAATGCAAAGCATATAGCAAAGAGACTAAGAGCTTGCACCTTGCCCTTTTGAGAGTTCATCATCTTGAAGAGTTAAGCCTCTTTCTTAAAGTGCTTGGGTCATATGGGAGGTGTCAAAAGGGTCTTGTAGCCCAACTTTGATTAGCCCCCATTCCTAGGTTCTTGGAGCATTAAGGACAACTATTTTGATAGCCATGGAGCTTACTTAGGTCCATTCATTTATTTGTTGTTAGAGAATAGAGGAGTTTAGATATTTAGCATTGTTAGTTTCAAAGTTTGTATTGATGAATGCTAGTAGCTAACCCTTGTTTAATTCTTATCATGATGGTGTTTATGCTTTGTTTTAGCTAAATTGTAGAACTATTTTAGGTGGTAGTTCTTGCTTCATTTGATTTAGCATTAAGCAAAGTATACATGCACACAAGAACATTCACTCCTCTTAACAAGTATTTTTCCACAATATTGAAATAATTGGATACAAACCACATGGTAACTTATCCTATAACATAACCCTTTGATGGAAATGATCCTAAACCTTCATGGTATAAAGAACATGAATATTGTAATTTTCATCGTGTGAAGGGACATAAGATAGATAAGTGCCTAAGACTTCAACACTTCATTTAAGATCTATATGATAATGGAGAGATAAAAGTTGATGCACCAGAGAGAAATCAGATGCCAAATGAAAAGATGGGGATATTCAAAGAACCATTCCCTAAACATGATAATCTAAATGGGAAGAAGTCGGATCAGGGAGAGTCATCCCAAAGTTACAAAGCTATGAACTATCTGTATACCAAAATTGATAACAATAATTATGATTCACTCATTAGATATGTTCAATATTCTAATGAGCATGTGAATACCATTAGGATCAAGGGAAAAGATTACATTTCGGTAACAAGACATGATCATCTCATAATCTCATAACCTCCTCTATCTACCCCTTAGGATGGTCAAGTAAAACATCTTAGAAAAAATTGAGAATACATCTGCCAAGATTTCAATCTTGGACCTTCTTAAAATATCAAATGTACATAAGGACATCCTATACAAAAATCTCCAGGGTCAGGAGTGCTAATGGAAGTAGACCCTTCACATTTACAAGCCATGGTGGAAAACATTACACCGGTGAACACATCTCATTTAACCACAAGGAAATCCCTAATGATGATCACACACATAATATTCCCTTGTATATAGAGGTATTTGTTACTCACCGAAGATAAAATAGGTTCTTGTGGACAACAAGTCGGGGTTGAATATATGCACATTGAAACTAATCAAGCATTTGGGACACATAAAGGAAGATCTAGAGTCCCACATTATCACCATAACCACTTACGATAACATGGAGTGGGAGTCAGCTAGAACAATAACATTGTCGATGGAAGTAGGGCCTACTTGCCACAACACAAAGTTTCATGTCTTAGATTTGGAACTTCCATACAATATGCTTCTTGGTCGCCCATGGATCCATGCCATGCAGGCCATACCATCAAAATTTCATCAATGTATTAAATTGAAACATGAGGGACACACTGTTACCATTCAAGGTGATCAGAACCCTTCGCTCACTGTAGAGCTCTCAATAGATTTACGTGTAGGGGTACATATACATGTCCCTCCACTGATATTGCTACCCCCTTAAATTAAAAGATCTTGAATCATGGATATATTTGGTCTCCCTAAGTTCTTGTGATCATGAGGACTCTAAATCCACTTCTCCCTTTGATTCATGGGAGATGAAAATAATTGAGTATGGTTGTGGAGAATACATTGTGTAACAGGCTCTCTTAGTTTCAGATATGTCTTTATCACAAAAAAAGAGGCAAACCCAACTATTATTTTAAATGACCTAATTATGAACATACTATAGGGACATTCTTACTTGCAGACTACTTGCAGAAGAGAAATTGTTGGACCCACCTACAACTTGGGTCCCAGAGGACACTAAGCCTACCTATTACAAAACCCTAGAATATGCCAAATCCAAGTAGAATGATGTATTCCATGGGTTATAAAGGAATCGATGTGGAAAATTGAACAAGGAGTAAGAGAACTGGTCCCACTTCCACATTTCAAAATAGAATGCTATGGTATTGGTATTCGGCCATATGGGTCACATCCCATGGATCAAGATGCTACTTGCTCTGAGCATGAAGATAGCTCTACTTATTCGAGATAGCGACACAGATTCCCACTATAGCCAATATGAGGATCTTTCCTCCACAAACCTTTTCATGGATACCACTATCCTTACCATAACCCCCACCAATCCTAAAGTTGACCTTGTATACCCTACCCTTGTCGATTGGGACCAACAACGTCATATGTCATTGGATCTCTTTGAGAATGATGAGGCTATTGCATAATTTATGGGCATACATGATACCATTCCTATCGGAGATCACAAGAAAGGTTTCTTCATTGACTTAGATACCTACACATACTTTGGCGAGGAAGTTGAGCTTCGTGGTCAGCAAAATTTAAGAAAAAAATTTCCAAAGAAAATCCTCGGAAAAAATGTACATCCAAGTCACACAATGAAAATGTCTTTGAGGCGTTAGCTAACTAACAAGTAAAAAAATAATGGGAAAAATAAGTGACCACGCTGAGGGTGAAAATATCGTAGAGACACCCTTGGAAGAAGATCTCAACCTTCCTCCCGATCCTACATGTATGGAGGATATGTCAAAAATTCTCGTAGAGGAAACTGTTGATGTGAATATTGGAATAGAAGAAGACCTAAAGATAGTCAAGATGGGAGATCCACTTTTAGAAAAATAACATAAGACATCCAACTTAATTCTCAGATAATTTTTGGATATATTCACATGATATTATAAAGATATGTCAGGATTAGATCAAACTTTGGTGGTGCACAACTTAGTAGTGCATCCAGACGCAAAGCATATTAAATAGAAGATAAGGAAAATGCATCCATGAGTGGGAATTATAGTTAAAGAGGAGTTAGAGAGATTGTTAGGAATAGGGATCAGACCCATTGACTACTCCAAGTGGATATCAACATAGTTCCAACATAAAAGAAACTAGTTGGCATCAGAATTTTCACAGACTTTCAAGACATCAATAAGGCATGTCTGAAAGATGATTTTCCTTTTCCTAATATTGACATTATTATCTATTCAATTGTAGGCTATGAATTACTATCTCTTATGAATGGATTTTTAGGATACAACCAAATCAAGATACCAGAAGAATATCATCATAAGACATCCTTTACAACCCCTTAGGGAACATTCTATTAGTAGGTAATGCCCTTCCACCTCAAAATTTAAGTGTAACCTGTCAAAGGGTCATGGTAGTAATATTCCATGATATGTTGCATGACATCATGGAGGACTTTTTAGATTATATAATCAGAAATTTTAAGATAAGAGAAGACCACCCTAAAATTTTGTGACGTATCTTTGAACATCTACGGGAAGATAAAGTCGATTGAATCCAAAGAAGTGTGTGTTTGGAGTATTATCGGGGAAGCTACTAGGATTTATTGTATCAAGAAGATGGATTGAGGTGGACGCAAAAGTCACTATAATTACTGAAATGCCTCCTCCCAAGAATATCAAACAACTACGCAGCCTACAAGGGAAGATACAAGCCATTCACCACTTCATTTCGCATCTTGCTGACAAATGTCATTCATTCACCCATCTACTTAAGAAATATTTTGACTTCATTTGGGGACCAGAGAAACAACAAAAATTTCCTTGCTTAACCAATACTTGGTTAATTTTCCTATCCTCATGCCTGTAACTCTAGGTGAGACACTTTTTCTATACATATAATGCTACCCAATTTGCTATTCGTGTTTTTCTCGCATAATATGACCTAAGCCAAAAAGAAGAATCAATGAACTATCTCATCCATACTTTAATTTCCTATAAACTCAACTATGCTCAAATTAAAAAAGATTATATGGCTATTATTTTTACCTTCCAAAAACTTTGTCATTACCTATTGAATAACAAAACTAAGCTTATATCTAATGATGACCCACTCAAGTACCTATTGTCAAAACCTACCCTTACGGGTATAATGGATAATTGGATCATTCTACTCAGTGAATTTGACATTGATTACTTACACTAAAATTCAGTTAAAGGATAATTGCTTGTTAAACAATTAGCGAAGCACCTTTACTTGAAACAGATCCTGTGAGTCTAGATCTACTTGACGTATTGCTAATGTATATTGAAGAATATGTTATGTGGCAAGTACATTTTGATGGATCATTTACTTTCCATGGTTCGGGGGTAGGTCTAGTGCTAATAACTCCTTCAGGAGACCCCATACTGCTAGCTTTCTATCTTGTCTTTCCTTACAGAAACAACATTGTGGAGTATGAGGTGCTCATCGCTGGAATGAATTTGGCTATAAAATGGAATATCCACCACCTTAAGGTTGTTGGTGACTCATAATTGATTATCAAGCAAG
The DNA here is from genome assembly GCA_018340775.1 of Taxus wallichiana var. yunnanensis. Taxonomy (NCBI): domain Eukaryota; kingdom Viridiplantae; phylum Streptophyta; class Pinopsida; order Cupressales; family Taxaceae; genus Taxus; species Taxus wallichiana. Next base: position 286,013,922 of record CM031242.1, on the reverse strand, counting down.
TCAACGATGAGTACAAGGTCAAGGATGAAAAAATCATCCCATATAGAAAGTTGGTGGAAACTCTGAAATAATATTTTGTGTGCATCACCTTTGAAAAAATTCCAAGGGCACAAAACTGATCTGCAGATGTAATGGCAACAATGGGTTTTATGCTCTGGATTCTACCGAAACCAATGATAGGCCATTTTTTGTTGAAAATCTATGTCATCCTACATACAACATGTTGGATCATTTCCTAGCATGTGAAGTTGTTGGTCCCCACTCCTCATGGTATGCCCATATTTTTAACTACCTCCAAAGTGGTACCTTTCCCCATAACATTACCCATTCTAAAAACAAATCCTTATCTTCCAAATAGCTCGTTACACCCTCTTAGGAGGCACACTTTATCATTGTGGCTATGATGGGAATTTGTTGCATTATCTAGATGTAGCAGAGTTAGTCCAAGTGGTCAAGGAGGTACATGAAGGAGTATGTGGCACTCATACAAATAGAATGGTATTAGCAAAAATTTGTTAAGGGTAGGCTATTATTGGCCTACTATGGAGACAGATTATTGCAACCATGTAAGAAAGTGTGTTCTATGTCAAAAGTATGGAAATTTCATTCATGTACCATCACAAAATTTATCAAGACAATGACACCATGGCCATTTTCTAAATGGGGATTAGACTTAATAGGGAAGCTCACCCCTACATCATCTAATGGTCATACCCACATCATCATAGCCACATAATACTTCACTAAGTGGGTAGAGGCCATCCCGTTGACATATGTTACAGGTGCTCAGATATCAAAGTTCATCATGAATCACCTTATTTTTTGGTATGGTATCCGACTTCCATTGTTACTGATAACAAAAATTCATTCAAGAACAAGACGAGTTAAGGATATTTGTCATCACTTTCAGATAAGATTAAAGTGGTCCACGCCATATTACCCACAAGGTAATGGGCAAGAAGAAGCCACTAAAAACATTGGTTTGAATCATGGAGAAGATGGTGAGTAAGATAGGTCGTAACTGGAATTTACAAATCCACCCAAATTCCTTTAGGCTTATAAGACCTCCATTCACACTCCTATGGGTGTGACACCCTACTCCCTAGTATTCAAAACTAAATCTATCATCCCATTGGATATTGATCTCCCTTCTCTAAGAATATATCTTAGGGATTACCTAGATAAGGATGAGGATTACAGAGTGGCTAGACTCACAAAATTAGAGCTCCTAGATGAAAGATGCATCCATGCCCTCAACCATCTCAAGGTGTATCAAAATAGAGTCTCATAGAATTACAACAAAAGGATCATACCTCGTTAGTTTGAGGTTGGATATTTGGTGATGAAAGAGAATCAATTCAACACAAGGGTAGAAAGAGAGAAGAAAGGAAAGTTCAAACCTCATTGGTTAGGACCTTATGTCATTGTGGCCAAATATGGGTCAGGAGCATACAAGCTTTCTCATCTTGATGGAGTTGAGCTCCGTGAACCCATGAATGCCATGCACATCAAATGGTTCTATGCTTGAGCATGACGCATAAATCGTGAAAACAACATAAAAACTAGAAAATTATTCAAAAAAAGAGGAAAAAATGAAAAAAGAGAAAATAGGTAATCCAAATGTGAGAACCACACAATTTTGGCGCTTTGGATAGGTCCTTGGTTAAAACCAATTTTTGGAACCTTGGGAGGAATCGGTGTTCGCAAGCATCCTACATCTAGGGGTACTTTTACTTAGCTTAAGGCTAGTTCCACACCTACATCTGAGATTCTCTGTGAACTTATCCTATCAAGCCTTGATCCGGATGATTGGGTAAGTGCAACAAGTTGGGGGACAATTAAGTGGACATCAAATCCTGAATTTTACATCAAAAATAGCAAAACATCAAATTTAGTCTTCCGCGGACTTGAACCATGCCAAAAAGTCAAAAATATGTCATAAAAATGGTACCATCGCATAGGGAGACTGTTAGCTTTGTATAAATATTGATTTTAAAGTGAATAGAATAGGATAAATATCATTTTATAATTTTTTTACTAATAGTAGTTCTTTAAGAAACTTTTTCCCGTGAATGTTTATGTCTACGTTTAAGACTGCAATTTTTGTTTCACTTATTAGAATGTGATAAAACTTATACCATCCCAACTTTGGTGAAATTATATACATGTTCAAAAAAAAAAATTATTTGATTTCAATATTTTTTGTTGAAGTTATGGTTGGCAAATGGAAAGTGCTCTGTTTTCTTTATGTTTTCAGACCACTTTCACAGAAAAAATCATAAAAATAAAATATTGCTCAAAAAAATACAAAATAAAATCTATCCCAAGATAGATAGCGGCATATAACTTCTCACCAAAGGAAAAAAAATATATATCAATTTTTGGTCATCCAAATCATGGGCAAACAGACTACAATCTTATAGGCATTTAAAAAAAAAACCAAGTCATTGAATTTTGAGTGTTTAATATAGCTAAACTATTCCAATTTTTTTAAAAATTAGTAGTTTAGAAACTAGATTCTGGATGCTACGAATGATATTGATATAATTTTTTCTAATTTTGAGTGTATACATTGCTAATAATCCCTACAAGTTGATATTATGTTGTTATTTGCAATATGATGTCCACTTATGACCCTTTTTTATCCCCCAACCTAGATGACTTACCCGATTCTCCTTTTTCTTGTCTGTGAAAGGATTTCCTTTGTATATTCCTCATCTAATGCTGGTGACACCTGCATGATTTCACTTTCCTATATATATCACATGGCACCTACCCTTTTATATTCCCATCTAATGCTTGGGGCATCCACGTTTCTCGGTTTCTTGTACATAGCTTTAGAAAACCTTAGAAAATCCAAAAACATTCAAATATGTTCGAAAATCCAAAAACATTAAAATATGTTTAAAATCTCCAAAAACATTCACATAACACTTGAAAAACCCAAAACAATAGAAAAATACAAAAATAGAAAATTGTTTAACAAACTTCCCAAAACAACGCAAAAATGCATTGAAAAACAAGTACCACAAAAACAATAGTTTTAGTTTACTTGCTTTGTTTCTTTGTTTGGTTTCTTACTTTGCTTGTTTGGTTGCATGTACATTGTTTGTATAATGTTTACTTTCTTGTACATTTGTATTATCTTTCTTTAAACATACTTACCACTTGCATTTGATCTTTCTTACTTAGAATAGATTTATACGTGTGCCTATGGAGTGTGTTTTTGCATGTTTGTAAGTAGTTGTACATAGTTTCTTTGCTTAGGGTTGATTTAATGTGTATATTTGGTAGATTTGTTAACATTTGCATGTTCTTTTTGTTTCTTGTACATAATTTTGTTATCACATCATCATATCTAACATCATCTCTACATTGTATATAAATAAAATGCTAAGTCTACATCATACATGTATGCTAAGATAATCATCACATATCATATTATCAAAATAGGGAAAGAGGGATAGAAAATATCAAAATCATTTCCCCCATATCGATATCATCATATCATCATGTGAAATAAATCAAAACAAAATCACATTTAATAATAAATGATAACATATACAAATATATCATGAAATCAATAAACATGTGATACATAATCAATAACAAAAGGTCCATAGTAATCATCATCATCATCATCATCATCATAAATATTAGTGTCAAATTTCCAAATATACATGTATGTCTCAAAATGTACATCATTTGGATACAAAACCACCATCATGGGTGTATATCAAAATAAGCCTTCATCACGAGGCATGACAAAAATAATACATGTACATCGATAAAAAATAAGCCTTCATAAGAGGCATACATTAGATACATCATACAAAATACATGATCAATGAGGAAGAGTCATCCATGACTCTCTCCCTCACATGGGCTACCTGATCTAGTGAGCAGAGGTGGAATCTACTACTGATGAGAAGGCCTTAACATTATGCTCTCTTGCATAATTGACTTCTATAATGAGCGAAAAAATATAGATATCCTATTGGATCTAGTCCCTGACCTAGTCACAACAAGCTGCTCAAAAGACGTGATCCTCTGACCCTTTGGAACTACCTTGAGGTAAGATGGATTTTAATAGGAAGCTTCCCCACTGGCTCTCATGATATTGGATAACATATATGTTTTCCAACCATTGTGTCTACCTCTATAGCACCATCCCGATCTCATATAACCTTACTACATCAGTCTATGCATGTGTCAATAAGGAAACATGTTCATCCCTATCTACTGAATAACAGTGAGGACCTGAGCCTACACTTACTATAGGATACTCATAATCGTGACATTTGGGCTGCCATCTCCCATATCTACTGGAACCATGTGGCACCATCACCTCCTAGGACAACCTATGCCTTAGCATCATCTTTCTCAGCTTTCAATGTTTAAGCTTGTGCCCTAACCTCGATCCCGCTCGGCATGAAGTGTTTGTACCGCATTTATGGCCTAGACCCTCTCTATTGTAGCCTACAATTTGGACAACTATGATGTGTTGAAGCTATAATTAAAGCACATCTATCTATCTCCCATCTCTTCCCACCTCTCCAATCTCCTCCATCATCTGCTCTCCACCATCCCTTGGCGGGATAGGAAGTGGCACCTACTATGGAAATCCTCCTATAGGAGGACCTTGTGGTGCTCTATATGTATCGGCACTCTGCTGTAATAGGACATCTAGTCCTACAACCATGCCCACTGGGGAATCTCAATGTGCCATATCTAGACACACTTTGTATATATACTGTTATTGTATGGGTGGAGGACCTTGTCCCCAAGCCTGTCACCCTCCCTCATCCTCCTCCTCCTCCTCCCTACCATCAACATCCTCCCACTCACCCTCTATAGGTGCCCTAACCCCCGAGGCACATGCTGCATGTAGAATAGTAAGAAAGTGCTATAACATTGTCACATACCAAGGAGTATACTAGATAGTGGTCCCAACATCTCTGACATGCCTCAATGGAAGCCACTTCTGTGAACCATCTGATCAAAATTGGCTTGTGCCCCTTTGGATGGATCTAGGCACCATGTCAAATATCTCGGAAGCCCTATGGGAATAACACATGTCTACACTAGGAACATCCTAAACACCCCATACTACTGGGCACATTGGTCCATGCGATAGTAATCCATAATGTAGCCCCTGTTGTCTATCAAAAAGTGCTCTACCATCGCTATACTAAGCTCATCAACATCCTCAACCCACTGATAATAGTGGTAGGGCCTCCACACTATCATCTGTTGTGTAAGCTCATCGAACTCCCGCCTATAATGGTAGGTGCTACCTATTTATAATCAAATGTCTCCCCGTCGAGACCAATCCTATAATAGATGGATCCTCATAATATCGATCTCGTAACTCACCTATAGGGTGAGCAATAGCTATATGGTCCCATGACTAAATCTATAACAAAAGTGCTAGACCCATGATATTTTGACCATGGTATGTAATCAGATGTAGGTCCCAATACAAGTGTGCTAGCATACAATAGCCCCAACAGTATCTCTCACCTCGTAATAACCCTGCTATAACTCCAATGAGGCCAAGCAAAAAGTAGCACCTATCTTGTCAGGGACAAGAATGCCACTGACAATTTCCATCGGGTATACACTAATGTGATCAAAACATGGCTCAAATACAAAAATTAAGATAAAATATCATCCCTCGGTGAGGTATATCCAAGCAACCAAACACCTCAATGAGACACCCTATAATATCCTCATCATCAGTAGTGTACTCCACTAACTAGCCAACTATAGGAACATGAAATATACACTAGACATCCTCGAGTGTAACTATCATCTCCCCTATTGGGAGTCAGAAACACTGACTCTTTGAGTTCCATCTCTCAGCCAAATCTATAAGGAGACCATGGTCTAAGGTGATCGTAGGCATATGCACTACACAAGACAGCCCACTCACATCTAGCAATATCACAAGCATCCGCCAATGATGTGGACGAAAGCTAGCCTCTATGGTAGCTAGTCAGTTGTGTCATTCCCTCATCTAAAGTGATGGTAAAAAAACCTACAAAATACAATACACATGTTACAACTTTCCTCAATTCTAATTCTTGCTATTTTATTCTATCTAACTAACTTTTCATCTCAATTCCCTCTTTTCATTTGCTAATACTTCTTCTGGAACTTTGGAAAATTGGGATTCATCCCTTCTTTGGTGTATTCATGCCCATTTAGACATGTATGCACCTCTTTAGGTGTATACATTCCTGACTTGTATATGTGCCTTCCATCATGCATACACACCCACAATAATGTGTATGCATATGCCCTAACTAACCTACCTACCCTAGTGCATACGTGAGCCTTTTCTACATACGCACCCTTCTACTCATGCACGCCTAGGCATACCCATCTTCCACCCAAATATGTGTACACCAACGTTTGGGTGTAAACATGCATGAATACATACCAATGACTTGTAAGCCTACGCGTACAAATTTCAGACATGTGTACACCCCTTTTTGGCATCATACACACCCTAGGGCACACATACACATCCTACACTAATTACTAACAATAATAAATGTAATAATATATGATTAAAATTATAAAGCAATATTAGGGAACTCACAAATGGTCCATCGTCATCATATTAGGCATACTCCGAATGGTGATGGCTCATTTGTGGAGGATTTGAACTCGCCATCTCACTAATCACTCGCGGTATCTCATGATAAAATTTGGTAGAGCTCAGTAAAAAATAAAATTGATTGTGATGATTTATCCCCCTTAGGAGAGGTATATATCTCATCATTTTACACCACCGTGATGCCCTAGGGGCATGTTTTGACCATCGTGTTTCTTTTAACACTTCTTCTATCTGCCATGATGATTATTTTTATTAAATAATCATTTTAAACTAATTTTCACCATGTTGGGGCATATTTTTATTGCCTAGCACCCGTTTCTTCTCCTTGGGGAAATTTTCTTGCTTCTAGTGATATTCTACCTTCTTATTTCTTTCACTAAAAATCATATTTTTCTAAAAAATCAAGGAAAAATAGAAAAATACAAAAAAAATTAAATATTTTTTCAAAAATCCTAAAAATCATAAAAAATTGCAAAAATTGGTTAATATGCCCATAGCGCTTTACGAGACTCGTATCTTGCGCATGGAATTCATCCCATATCTTTCCGGTATTTTCACATGTTCACGAATTTAACGACTCATAGATCATCAGATCTACAACCATCTACAAAGCTATCCTACTTGCTTCGTCAGTATTTTGGGGCACATATTGTTGCCTGATTTTGTTTTGTTGCACACAACGCTTTATCATTGGACCCTACATCCTTCATCATTTCCCCTAGCATGTATCCTTTCTTGGGGCATCATCTTTAACCCTTTTCATCAATCATAAACATTTGGGGATATTCGATTTGGATAAAAAAACATTTGTGCAACCGTATTGACCGTTGTTGGTTTGAGTATGTGTATTTGTACTTGTTTCCATGTTAAATGAGTTTTTTTCCTTCTCGTATTGCATTATTGTCGTATGTTTCATTGATTTAGTGTTTTAAGCAAGGGGAAATTGTTTTTAGTATGGATTTTTATGGCATTCTAGTTTTTTTGTATGCTTATATTTTTAATAAGGAATGATGACATAGATTCTTAGAAAAATGATGATACGAAAGTTTTTTATACATTGGATGCAAGAGTAGTTATTCCTGGAATTATTATTCTATTTCTTCTTGATCATTATCCTATTAAAATTATTATTCTAATTCATTTGGGGCATCCTACCCCTACACATTCTTCTATCCATTTCTCTCATATTTTTGATCGTTGATCACCTTCTTTTATCACCCCATCGACACTTGAGGGGGCATCTCTCACTTCTACTAATTTTTCTTCTACCTCTTCAAAATTTTACCTATCTACTATCTTTGAAGTGGCGTCACTTATGCCACCCCAAAGAGGGGAAAATGTAGACACCTATAATTTAGCTCCAACAATTTAAATACTTAAATTGTGCTAATTATACTCTTTCCTGAAAATTGACGACATATATCGTCAATATCACACATTTTATCTTCTATCGTTGTTAATTAATTACATTACGTTAGTTAATTAACTATTATATCCAACAACGACACCAATTAATGACCTTCTATTAATCAACTCCCTTTCTATCTATATTAATTTATTATTTCTAATTAATTAATACCCCTTTCTATCTAGATTAATTAATTAATTATCTCTTCTATTTAATCAATAAATCATCATTTATTTGATTAAAATCCTCTCATAACATAAATCACACTAACTATTCCTTTGAAAAGCTTTTATAAGCTTTCACACCTATTAATTAATCAAAACCCCTCAATCCCCATGAATCACTAAAGGGCAAACTAAACTCTCCTAAAGTAAACTCAAAAAATTTTAAGCCATGCTTATCCATAACTAACCTAGCTTTTCTATTATCCCACATAAAATAGGATGAAAATCTTCTTCAAACCATTGGGTTATAAAAGGAACCCTCCTCCAATATTTTTACTTATACCTAAATGAGCACAAAGTCTAGGATATAGCCATTTTATCATCTTAGAGCATTCTTCATTAGAGGAGCTAGTTATTTTCATCTCTTGCATTCATTCTTTCACGTGTGAAGTCATATGGATATATGTAAAATGGTCTTGTAGCCATGGATTGAAAATAATTCATTCTTACAACCTTGGGATTCAAGCATACAATCAAAACCCTTTGATTGCTAAAGATCTAAATAGGTTCATTTTATTAGCATTCAATTAGAGATAGAGGTTAATATGTTTAGCATGCTAGTTTGAATATTCATTTCTTGTTCTAATGAAACTATGTTAATATATTAGCCTTGTTTAATCTCAAATCATGATGGTATATTAATCTAGTTAGAATTATATTAAAGCTATTAGGTGTTAGCTTTGATTTCCTTTGCATTGTTAACTAATTCATATACACATCGAAAAAACATAAAATAGCCTTTCTCACCTCATGTAGACTCATATACACCCATGACACATCATATGGAACATGTTTGACCTCATGACAAACTCTAACTAGATCAAGAGAGCTCATACCATGACTAGGCCTACTCAACCATGCACCAGGACCTCCTAGAACTCACCAAACATGGACACTACCAATCAACCTTTATGTTTGACCCTTGACTAACACCTCTAAACTGATGTCGTCCTTTACCATCAATGGAGTTGACATAAATGACAATACATAAACACAATGGCCAACATTTTCTTTTATTTTCAATGGCATATTGACCATGGGCTTCTCCCTCCTTCCCGCGAGGTACCTAATCAAGTTTTGTAATTTGATCATTTAGAGGAGTCCCCAAAGAGGAGGTTTTGAAACACTTGAGTGCACTAGGAGGCTTCATCAATTTTAGTAAGTGGATAAAGGATCAACAGTTCACTTGAGTACATCTTTACAAAGTACCTCAAATATTTTCTATCCTTTTGCTGGAAGCACAATCACTCATGGTGAATTAGTGACCCATTAAAACTTTCATTCTCTTAAACATTAACATCCATTAACCATTTAAATCATTCATCAACCATTAATAACATATATATTAAGTAATGATGATTCAAACACATAAGCATGCACCATGAGAAAAAAATAACACAAGTACACCAAATTTAAGTGGGAAACCCTCAAGGGAAGAAAACCCACTTTGAAATAAAAATTTATCTAGCTATTGTTTAAAATTTATGTGAGAACCAACTCAACAAGGAGAACAAACCCATAGGTTTAGTGAGGCACTAACCCTAAAGGGAACACCAACACCTATTTTAATAGAACACCAACCATATAAGGAGGCATCAAACCCCTATATTACTTAGCACCAACCAAAGTCATATGATTTGTTTTCCATATCTAAAATGGTTCTCATGCAATTGATGATGACTTAATGAAGCTCACTTCTCCTCTATCTCTCTATCCTTCTTTGCTCACATTATTCTTCTTCAAGATGATTTTAATATCTAACCTAGCTCACCCATATCAGATCAAAATCTAAAACATCATCATATAATCTCAGCTCTCTCTTATAGGTCACAAAGACCTCTTACGTCCTCACGAGTTTCCCTTTATGTCACACTTTTCCTCCCACTTTCTCAACTAGCTCAAATGAGATTTCTAATTTACTTTTATACCTATCTCACAATTATAATTCACCTATGTTGGCCATCATAGAGTAAAATCACTCCCAAAACATAATAACATCATAAAATAAACACCCATAAGACCATATATGTCTCTAACATCATCACCTAGAACTATTTATACCTCCATTAGGACTCAAGAATCCATACGACACAAAAAAATCAACTCACCAAAAAAAGAATGTTCTAGAGAAAAATCACCTTAAAAAAAACCTGGAACACACTTAATGTTGAACATTGTGTTGAGTGTTTTCATTGATGTCAAGTGGCACATTGATTTCAAATGGTGTCTAAGTTAATTATTTGTCTCCATGAGGTGTCAATCAATTTCAAGATTGAAGGTTAATTGGTAGTGTTCAATCTTGGTGTCTAGTGATGGTGTCTTGATATGGTCTTGAGCATGGTACAAGTTAGTATTGTCATGATATGAGTCCCAAAGGTTGGCATGAGGTCTAATATGGTTAGAGTGATGTGGTAAAGATGTCTAAGGGTCTATAAGATGTCATTATGGTCAATTCATATGAATTTTGTGTTGAGTCATGTCATTCTAAGCATATTCCTAGACCAATTGCATGTGGTTTGCCATGATGGAATAAGTTATGAAGTAGGAAATTATTGTTTAAGATTTTTAAGAGTATTATGGAAATGAATATGAAGGGTGGAAGGCATCTTAGGTTAGTATTTAGAGGTTTAATGTTGTTTCTAGGTCATATTGAAGTAAGACTATGAAGACAAGACAAGTTGACATGGGTAATTCATGGTGTCTCGGAGGGTTTCAGATGTAATAAGGAATGGATAATCATTAGGATAGCTTAAGGAGGGTTTTTATGGTGTTGTGTGTCAAATTTTAGGTCCAGGTGATGAATATGTTTGAACATATTGAGTTTTTTCTAAAACTAGTTTTTCAAAGTTGTTTATGTACTAAAAGTTGACTTTCAAATGGTCGTTGGGGGTTTTTCTTTGCATGGGGACCCAAGATCCTGGAGGTAGTTGAGTATGTCATCTATGAATATTTTCCAAGAAGAATGAGGTATTGATCATCACATTTTTATGAGCAATCATTAAGAAGATAAACTACTTTTTAATCCTCGTGAAACCTTAACTTTGGAGCAACTTGGAGGAAAATGAGTATAGTGACATAGAATTGACTCCTTTATAAAAATTGATGATTAAATATTATATAAAACTCCTTGATATTTATCTAGGTGTGATTTAGAGATTCTAGTTGTACATGGTCCCCACCCAAAAGGTAAGTTTCTGGAAACTTTTAGTTTTTGTAAAAGTTTCCCATTGAAACTATTGACTAATTTACCATTTATTTAAGCATGGGAATTGTAATACATGTCCATGATGGTTTTAAGTCATTTTTATTCCTTTAGAATGCAAAGTATTCCCTATTTATGAGGACTAGTTTTTAGGTAGTTTTGGGGTAGTTTTGAACAATCTAAGAAAAGAGAGATTTTGAAGGTGCTTTGGTGGAGTTATAAGTTTGTTTAATTTTTTTCATGATCTTGACTCCAAGATATTTCCAATGATATATCAAACTTGATATTTTGATAATATTTGAGCAAGTTATGACTTGTTCTTTGAAGGTCAATTTTGAGGGTGTTTGGTTGAGCATGGTCTTAAGTGAGTTTCATGGAGTGATGATTATTCTGAGTGGTTTTCATGATTGATGGATATTTTTGAATGATTAAAAACATGTATAATTTTTGGCATGCCTTGGTGAATTTTTTTGGTCTTGTTCACTCCTTGGTTGGCGAGTTGTTTGTTTTGGGGTTTAGGACTTGTTGTGTCCTAGTAGAGGTTTAGAAGAATATTGGTGATAGTGGAAACATATATTGTCATTTGGATGATTTTTATAAGTTATTATAATGATAACTTAAGTGATTTTACTATATTAATACCTAACCAAATGATTTTTGAAAATTAAATAGGTATAAAATAAAATTAGAAGGTTCATTTGTGCTAGTTGTGAGAGTGGATGAAAAGTGCAACCTAGGAGGATTATTGAGGAATGTGATGAAGGTAATTATGAACTTTTTGAGAGGGAAATGAGTGTGTGATGTTGTTCTATAGAGAGATAAGGTGATGGTGAGCTAGGGTAGGTATGAAATCAGTTTGAAGAAGAGGAATATTTTGAGCAAAGAAGAAGAAGGTGTGTTTGAGAGGGGTTTTGAGTGCATGGAGTTGAATTAGTGATCACCATCAGTTGTTGGAGAAAAAAATTAGAAGTGATATTTATATTCAGGTGGCTAAGTTGGTTCTTGGTCATGTTATGGGGTTGGTGCCTCCTTATAGGGTTAGTTCCCTACTAAACTAGGGGTTGATTCTCTTTGTGGGGTTGGTGCCTCACTAAAGAAATATTGTGTGATTTGTAATATTCACATGAGTCATTTGTTATGAGTAATATTATCATATGTTTAAATGGATTTTATTCCCCTTGAATTTTTACCACTTAAATTTTGCATTCTCATGTTATCTCTTACATCTTGTTCTTGTGTATGGTTGTTAAATGTATAATAAGCACACACATGGTTAATGAATGATTGAATGTTTAATTTTGATGGATCACACAAGCATAAGTAACTATGTAGAAGTTTTTATGACTAATTCACCCCTCCCTCTCAATCCATTATTCTTCTAACACTAATACATGTTTTATGAGACTTCAAAAACATCTAGAAACCATGAAACATTGTGCAACAACATCTCATGCCATGAAACCCTCTTGAGAACATGCACAACCAAACAACCTCAAAAATAGTATTAAAAAAAAAATCCATAACTTCATAAAATATAATAAAAAATACAAGTGTGATATACCAATGGGAATTTCATGACCTCGGTGCAATCACCAAACTCAATCAATTCCACAAATATGACTATAACACCTTTAAAACATCTATGCAAATAGACAACCTCAAATTACCCAAAATTGTCCTAAAACCATTCATGGAAGAATGAATTCAAAAAAATTCTAAGGGATTTTTTTATGAAACCACTCTATACGGTAATTATATATCCCATAATTCCTCCATGACCAATTTAGTCACTTGGTTGATGTAAAACCTAAGCACAAACTAAAATTTTCTAGAAACTTGCATTTTTGAGTGGGGCCCACATATTGCCAAAACCTCTAAATACAACCTCAAGAAATTTGGAGAATTCACATACAAACTCCAATCATCATATTTGTAAAAATAATTCATTCTGGTCCATTACTGATCAAGTTCTCTCTAGTTGTTATACACCTAGGGTTTTAAGAGAATTTAAAGCAAATTTACCTTCTTAACGGTTGTTCATAAAACCATGATGATAAAATTGAATCATTACACTTGTAAAAGCTTAATAATAGACATATTAAACTATCCCCAAGATATTTTCTCCCCATTTAAAGCACACACTCTCTAACGAGCATCATAAAGTTCAATTTAAGCTTAAATTCTCACTTCTAAGAACTCGATAGAATGAAAAATGCTATATATTTTAAAATATTCAATAAAAAGATCTGATATTTGGACCAAAACTTCATATCATCATGCCAAAACATATCCAATTCTAAATTTTTCCTAAATACACTCATAAATGCTGACTCTACCACACTAGGGCATGTTTTCACAAAGACTATGTCTAGGAACATACCTAAAACCAATTTCTAACACCTGAACAAAGACTATAAGACACTTGTGAGTATCTCTAAATATCATAGTCATTATTTCCATGCTATCAATATTCATATACAATTGTTACATTCTTAACTTCATCATGATATACCTCATTTTGCTCTCTAGACCTCAAGAATGAACACTTTAAACATGCTTGCACAATTGAAAATGAATTTCGTCACTTGAAACCTTTAAAAACCTAAAATACCTTCTTCACACTCCAAGACATCATAAAAACATCACCAAATCAGTTCATCACCTCTACAAGCCACTATACTAACTTAAGAACCCATGCAACACCATACATGACCAACCAATCTCAACAAGAAACTCAACCTGACTTGACACTACCAACCAAACTTCATGTTTCTCTTTCATTTTTACATCAATGAAATAAATTAAAACTATGAAAAAATAAATATTTTACATCAATGACAACACTATGACAACAAACTCCCCCCTTTTCACTTTGGTGGCAAACCTATTGATGGAAAAACACACAAGACTTATTCTCCTCCTAAGGATCATCACGCCATCAGACTAATTATTCCCATTTTGACATTAATGAAAAAGATACATACCTGAAACAACTTTGATTTATTCATTTGACGTCACAATAGACCTATCACTTGATTGTAAACATAAAAAAACTTTCTAGATCCATTCTTCATCTCAATCGCCTCTTGAGAGCAACATAACTCCCCTTTAATAGATGCATGTCTTCAAAAATGACTCACACCTTATTGAAGAACTTATTACTTCATAACTGATGTAAATGGACCAAACTCAACATACCAAATGCATTAAATAATGAACAACATTTTACTTACCTTACAAGATGCTAACAATACATCTCAAATTCATCATCATACCTCAACTTGTATTAACACCGACATACTTTATTAGAATTAATCAATACACCAAGAACAATGTATTTATCTTCCATATTTACTATGAAAAATTTGATACCAAAATAAATTACCTTTTAATAACACCTTGAAATCATCAATTTAGATTATCACTTACTCATGCAAATCCGTACCATCATCTTCTTTTTGAGAGTCGAGCTCAAAGCTCCCCTTAGACCATACACACTTTTTGATGTTTCTTGAAAATAAAAATCCATCTATCTATGTATTTTGTATACTCCTTTGATATAAAACATCTTTATCGATAGGCTCCCTCTGTCATACACTTATAGACATTCCTCTAATCATAATTAGGTATCCTCTATTGTCTTCATGAAATAAACACAAACCATATGCAAGAAACACAATTCAATGCATACATACTAGATTCCACTTACTTCTTGAATATTCAATCCTTTTCATGGAGCTACTGAAATTATTTTCTTAATTCCCCTTATCATGAATATTATAAATCATCATATCATGTTTTCTCCATCTCATAATCTCCCCTGAATTATGATACCTCTAACATGATTGATAGATACCAATACAAAACTTTGGACTTTCCCTTGATGCAAAAAATATTTCCAAGACATAGCTAGGAAACTTCAAGAGAATCAAACATATTTAAACATCAAGTAGATCATATGCATACCTTGAATAAACACAAAATGGAGGAAAAAAATTCAAACATCTTCATTATGACCTATTTCAGGTCCCTTAAGTCATCTAACTTCATCATATACCTTCATAACATCAAGAAAATTCAACGAGGACTGAAAATTAATTCTTCATTAAGCCATAAAATTTTCACACTTGATATTACTATGTATATACAAATTTCTAAGATCAATAATTCTTTCAACATATTTTCGAGTCTTCAAAACACTTTATTTATACTCAAAACCTACTTAGATAAACTATCCTTTTCATAAATTTCTTATTTTGCACTTGAATCAAGGTGTCATCTTGGCATTACAACCTTTCTCATATCTATAAAAACTATTTTCACTCCTTCTACACACTACATAACTTATTTAGAGATTTATAGTTCTACCAATGAACTCATTGCATGAATCTAGATCCTAAAATACTAACTAGATTCCCCTGTCATCATGCCTTCTTTCTTAAATGAACTTAAATAGTAAAAACCACTCACCAGTGTCCAGTTAAGCCACCATACAAGAATTCATACAAAACCACCCTTTATATCTTAATACAAACAAAGATTCTTTACATCTCATTCAACACATGGAGCTAATGAACAATCAAATATTCTTGGCATATAAACATTTGACTATTTATTTCATTACTTGTATACTCCAAAAGTCTTCATACCTATCCTATAGACCTTGATTTTCACACGATGTAATATTTCTTGCTCAACATACCGATTTGATATTTACACAACTATACTCTGCTATTGCACCCTTTATTGACTTGTTCATTTACTTTCCCTACATTCAAAAAAAATTTCTTACAATACTCAATCATATTTATTGGGTCATCAACATGAGAAAACCACCTTTCTACCACAAATTGACTACTGTCGGGATCATTACACAATTCAAGCCACGAAAACACAATTTTCTCGAAGCAAAACCTCAAGTATAGATCTTCAAGACAAACCATAATGAGATACCTTCATTCATCATAAAATATCAACCAGACCTATTTATAAGGATATTATTTACAAAACAAACCATTATAAAGACAAAAATTTCATTTGAGAGACCAAAATAGTCACCATATTAAGGAAGGAACAATTTACATATCACTTTACCTCTATCATATTTATGTAATAATCCTTTATGATTGGTGACACAATTTTCACAACAATCTACATCCATTGGAAGAAAAATATAACCTTTAAGAGCATACAAAAAAAGTTAACTTATTTGATACCATTACCTTCTTCAAAATATGCTGCATTGTACTTGTACAATAATGTCAAATTTAGAACACTTCACAACTCAACACAACTCTTGTATTCTTGGTAAAACATACATGATCTTGACTTGATACCGACTTATACTAGGTCTTAAAGCACTAAACTAGACTCTGTTATACATGATCTAGACTTTATACCAACTCAATAAGGAACACCAACCCCTAGGTTTAGTAAGGCACCAACCCCATAAGGTGCACCAACCCCTAGTTTAGTAGAGAACCAACCCTATAGGAGGCATCAAATCCATAGATGACTCAACACTAACCAAATCCATTTTATTTTTTTCCATATCTAAAATGTTTCTCATACAACTCATGACGACTCAATGAAGTTCACTTCTCCTCTATCTCTCTCCAAATTGCTCTCTGGCCTTCCTTGCTAGCATGCTTCTTCTTCAAGATGATTTGGAAATATGACCTGTCTCACCTATATTAGATCACACTCTATAAAATCATCACATAATCTCATTTTTCTATTATAGGTCACAAATACATTTTACATCTTCACAAGTTTCCCTTTTGGTCACACTTTTCCTTCACACTTTCTCAACTAGTTCAAATGAGATTTCTAATCTAATTTTATACATGTATCATCATTATAATTCACCTAGATCATCAATAACAGAGTAAAATCAATCCCACAACATAAAAACATCATAAAAATAACATACATAAGACTATTTAGATTGCCAATATCACCTAGAACCATCTAGACCTCCGTTAGGACTCAATAATCCCTAAAGCAAGAAAAGAGGCAACTTGCCAAAAAGAGAATATTATATAGAAAAAACACTTTTAAAAAACATGGAACACACTTAGACATGTTTTCTAAGCCTTCAAAAACCTCCAAAAACCATGAAACACTCTACAACAACATCTCATGCCATGAAACCCTCTTGAGAACATGCACAACCAAACACCCTCAAAATTAGTCTTCAGAAAACAAGCCATAACCTCATCACATCTCATAAAACATACAATAATGTGTTATCACAAAAAAAAAAAAACCCTTTGATTTATCCTGAATGAACAATCAATGTTTTTGGGAAACATGAGATTGTCTCTAAGTTGTGGGACTTGTTACTTGGGACAAACCTCCATAGAATATTGATTCATCTACCTTATCATCTGCTAAACTAATCCTATGGAAGGAAATGAAACTATATAATAGTATTTAAATAATCCAAGAGACCATTAGAAGAGAGATGTATGAAAAAGGTAAATCCAAAGCTAACAAAGGTGATAACACCATGAAGAGGGGGAAATATACTCTCAAATGAGTGGAAGTGGGAGAAAAATGAAATAAGAGAGTATAGACATGAGTGCCACAATGAAAAACAACATTTAAACTCTCATCCCCATGGATCATAATAGAAATAAACCCTAAAAAAGAGAATAAACATGCACAATACACCACAAATGCAATAGAGAGGCAAGATAATGCAATAAACACAAGCTACAATAGATAATAACCACAAAACATGAATTTTATTGCCTTAAAGAGATGCACAATCCATTACAATGAAGGAAGGAGGTATGAATCACACTATAGGTGTCCGGATCTAAAGCTTCTACATCAAAATACATATGCAACACTTGTAGGAAGATGCACTAACATTCCAAGAGGCTCCGACCTTTACAAATGAGAATCAATTTTGTTGAGTTGTGGAGCTTAATTTCTTCACATTAGCATGCTTTATTAACTTTTTGGAATACACATTAACTTTTTCGGTCGTGAGACCATCATTAGTCACCACAGGACCGGTATCAGTCAAGGAAAGGAGGAATCATCATCAGTTATGGTAATTGACATCAGTTGCCTGTGCATGATTTTTTTATTTAATTCATGAGAATTAGATCTAAAATTTGTTATAAAGTTGATCTAATGTTTATAATTGCATAGCTAAAGTTCCCTAAGTTTTTATATTCATATATAAGCTAGAAATCTAGGGTTAGAACATAATAATTGAGAGAATTGTAAGAAGAAATTATTGGAGAGAGAAAAAGAGAAGCTTGTGAGGAAGAAAGTATTGTACATCCAGAGAGGTGTGGAATATTGCAAATCTTCAATTGTATATCCTTTGTAAAGCTTTGAATAATATATTGGCTATTTCTTGGTGGACGTAGCCCACACTGGGTGAACCACATTATATCTTGTGTATTATTTCTTCTAGTTTATTTCTATATTTATTGCTTGTATGCTTAGATCTGATATATATATCTGCATACATTGGTGTGTTTAACCCCAACAACTAGTATAAGATATTTTTTTTTTTGAGGGTTTTGTGTGTTGATAGATTTACTCACAGAGGGATTTCTGATTGAGTGGGAGCTACAACAATGGCAGAAGATAGAAAATACAAAGTTGAGAAATTTGATGGCTGTAATTATCAATTATGGAAGATGTAGGTGGAAGATTATCTGTATCAGAAATATCTATACTTACCGTTGGATGAGAAGGAAAGACCTACAAAGATGACTGATGAAGAATGGAAAATTCTTGATAGAAAGGCTTTAGGATCTATAATATTGAGCTTGACAACATCTGTGGCTTGAATATTACCAAAGCAATAACCATGGTAGAGTTGATGAAATCTTTAGCTAATTTATATGAAAAACCTAGTGCTTCAAATAAATTTTATTTGATGAAGAAATTATTTAATTCAAAGATGCAAGAAGGTGAATATGTATAAAGTCATTTAAATGATTTCCATTCTATTATAAATCAATTAAAATTGGTTAATATTCCATTTGATGATGAAGTGAAATCACTTTTATTCTTATTCTCTTTTCCAAATAGTTAGGATAACTTGGTAATGGTTGTTAGTAATACAATGTTTGTTACTAATATTTTAAAGTTTGATGATGTGGTTAGTATAATCCTCAATGAAGAAATATTCAAGAAAAGTACGGGAGAATTATCATCTAGTAATGATTTTAATGTAGAAAGCAAGGGAAGGAAAAAGGAGATATCCAAGAGAAAGAATAATTTGAAATCAAATTCTAAGAATAGAAGATCTAAATCTAGACGTAAATGTATAAACTTGCTAAAATTGTGGAAAGAAAGGACATGCAAATAAGGATTGTTGGTTCAAGGAAAAAAAGAGAATGTACCAGAGAAAGGTAAAGAGGAAAATGTTGCATCTTCTGAGGTAATGCAAGATGACCTTATTCTCTCCTTGGATAATAAAATTGAATCATGGGTTTTAGATTCAGGAGCTTCTTTCCATGCTACCCCTAATAAGGGTTATTTCAAAAAAATTATGTCCAGGGTAATTTTGAGCATGTTTATTTAGGAGATGATAAACCATGAAATATTATTAGTAAAGGAGAAGTTCATCTAAAATTGTATAATGGAAATACATGGATATTGAAATATGTGAGGCATGTGCCAAGCCTCAGGAGAAACCTAAATTTTTCAAGATAATTAGGTGAATCTGGGTACATGGTTACATTCACATCCGACTCTTGGAAGGTTACCAAGGGATCTCTTGTTGTAGAAAGAGGAAAGAAGGTAGGAAAATTATATTTGTCTACTGTATTATTGATTCCTTTTCTATGTTATCTACTTTAGATTTAGATGCAAACATGTGGCATAATCGGCTAGGCCATATGAGTCAAAAAGGAATGTAGATCTTAAAGGCTAAGGGTAAGTTATCATATTTGAAAGATGTAGATCTTGATTTCTGTGAGCATTGTATATTTGGAAAGAAAAAGAGAGTGATATTTCTCAAAGTTGGGTCAACAAAGAAGGAGAAAAATTAGAGCTTGTGCACTCAGATGTGTGGGGACCAACCCAAGTAGCTTCTCATGGAGGATTCCAATATTAGGCGAGTTTCATTGATGATGCCACAAGAATGGTATGTATTTATTATATTAAATATAAATATGATGTTTTTGACACCTTTAAAAGATAGAAATCCCTTTCGGAAAATGAATCAAATTCAAAGTTAAAATTCCTTAGATTTGACAATGGTGGTGAGTATTGCAGCAAGGTTTTCAATGATTATTGTTCAGTGAATGGAATACGCAGAGAAAGAACTGTTCTAGAACACCATAGGATAATGGTATTACTGAAAGAATGAATAGGACAATCATGGAACATGCAAGAAGCATGAGGATACATGTTGGATTACCCTTGTATTTTTAGGTAGAAGTAGTAGACATGATAATTTATTTAATTAACTATGGGCCTTCAAGTGCACTAGATGGTGGAATACCAAGAAGAATCTTGAACTGAAAAGAGGTAGATCTTTCTTTTCTTATAGTATTTGGTTTAGAAGCTTTTGTGCATGTTGATAAAGAAAATAGAAAGAAGTTAGATGCTAAATCCAAGAGATGCACTTTTATTGGTTATGGATTTGGTGATTTGGATTCCATTTTTGGGATTTAGAAGATTCTAAGATTGTTAGGATTCATGACATTAAATGGAATGAAAAGAGAATGTATAGGGATCAAGTTTTGGAACCCAAAGATGAACTGATAGAAAAGTTTGTGGATGAAAATGCATTCTCATATTTAAAATTGACACGTACTGAGGTTTGCCTGATGGTGGTGTTGGTTGACCCATGAATGACATCATTCTCTTGAACCGATGTCGATTCTGAAGAAGAGCAGGTGGTGTCACCTACAGGTGACCGAGTGTCGATCCTTTGTCTAAGATTGATAAAAATTTGTAGAATGAATAGTTTAAGCCTCCGACATCCCAACTATCAGTGAGAAGGTCACAAAGGGTAAGTAGACCTCTAGAAAGATTTACACATTCCTTACATGATTTATTATTTACTGATATTGGTGAACCAAAAAATTTGGAAGAAGCAATGTAGGATGAAACCCACAAGAAGTGGAAGCATGACATGGAAGTGGAGATGGAATCCTTGGAATAAAACTAGAGATGAGATTTGGTTAAGTTGCTAGCGGGTAAAAGAACAACTGCGGAGAACAAATGGGTTTACGGGATCAAGGAAGAAGAGGGTGGAAAAAAATGATACAAGGAAAGGATTTTGGTAAAAGGATTTGCATAGAAAGTAGATATTGACTTTGGTGAGATATTTTCCCTGTAATAAAATGACTTCTATTTGTCTTTGTATTGATTTTAGTTATAGTAGAAGATTTGCATTTAGAGCAACTTGATGTCAAGAAGTCTTTCTTTCACGATGCCTTGGAGGAAGAAATTTATATGCAACATCCACTTGGTTATGAAGTCAAGGGTAAGGAGAAACTTGTGTGCGAGGTTGAAAAAGAGCTTGTATGGGATCAAGAAAGACCCAAGGAAATGGTATACGAGGTTTGATAGCTTCACGCATGAGCATGGTTATATGAGATGTGAATTTGACTATTGTATTTATTTAAAGAAGCTTGAAAATGGAATCTATATTATTTTGTTATTGTATGTGGAAGATATATTCATTGTAGTATCTACAGTATGTAGGACATTGTTGAGCTTAAATAAAAGTTAGATCATACATGTAAAATGTAGGATTTGGGATTTTCAAAGAAAATCCTTAGCATGTAAATTCATAGAGACAGGAAGAACAGGAAATTGTATTTGTCTCAAGAACATTATATCAATAAGGTGTTGGAAAGGTTTAATATGTAGAATTCAAAAATTGTAAGTACACCTATGGTGGAAACTTCAAATTGAGCAAATATTAGTGTCCTACATCACATGAGGAGGTTGAGTACATGGCACAAGTTCCATATGCTTTAGTAGTTGGAAGTCTTATGTATGTTATGGTTTGTACCAGACCAGACATTGCACAGGTAGTGGGAGTTGTGAGAAGATTTATGGTCAATCCAGGTAAAGAGCATTGGAATGCATTCCAATGGATTCTCGGAGTATACGAGAGGAAAACCATCATGTATTTATGCTATGGAGGGTTAAATATTTATTTATGTGGCTATGTTGATTCAGATATGGTTGGAGATTTGGATGGTAGGAGAAGCACCACCAAATATGTATTCATAGTAGGTGGGATAAAAGTTAGCTAGATTTTGAGATTGCGAGAAGGTTGTGGCCTTGTCTACGACATAGGATGAATATGTTGTAGCTACAGAGGCTAGCAAAGAGATGATATGCATGAGTAGGTTCATGAGAGAGTTGGGAAAGGAGAAAGAGAATTGTAGAATATTAAAAGTGTGATTCATTTGGAAAAGAACTCATCGTTTCATTCAAGAATGAAATGCATTTAGTTGATATATATCACTTCATATGACAACTAAAAATGGAGAAAATTCATAAAAATAAGAATCCTTTGGATATGTTAATGAATCCATTGGCAAAGGATAAGTTGGAGCTATACTCTAATTTTGTTGGTCTTCAAGTTTGAGACTTGAAGAGGGAGAAACATGCCAAGGAAAGGATCCAAGAATGGAGTAGTGTGGTACAATGCAAAAATTTATCTCCAAGTGAGAGATTATTGAGTTGTGGAGATTTATTGCTTCACATTAACATGCTTTATTAACTTGTTGGAATACACTGTCAGAATCGGCGTCGGTCGGTATATGATGTCGGTCACATGGGGACGATGTCGAGTCGAGAAAGGATGAATCAACATCGAGTTAGGGTAACCAAAATTGGTTGCCTATGCATGATTATCTTATTTAACTCATGAAAATTAGATCTAACCTTCGTTATAAATTTGATCTAATGGTTTTAATTGCATAGCTAAAGTGACCTAAGTTTGTATATGCATATATAAGCTAGAAATATAGGGTTATAACCTAATAATTGGGTGAATTGTAAGAAGGAATTCTTAGAGAGAGAAAAGAGAAGCTTGTGAGGAAGAAAGTATTGTACATCAAGAGAGGTTTAGAAGATTGCAGATCTTCAATTGTATAGCCTCTTTAAATCTTTGAATAATATATTGGTTATTTCTTGGTGGATGTATCCCATATTGGGTGAACCACATTATATCTTGTGTATTTTTTTTTATAGTTTATTTCCATATTTATTTCCTATATGCTTAGATATGATATATATTTGTACAATTGGTGTGTTTAGCTCTAACAAATTTACAATTTATAGAACATGGGAAAGATAGACGAGGGAAAAGAGAGGAAACTAATTTTTTTGAATTCATCCACCTTCATCATATATTGAATGTATGAAAATATGTATGGTTATCCTACCAAGGCCATTCCCCATGATAATTTTCTTGTAGGAGAAGGAATGGGCACCATACCTCATCAAATCTAGTGGTTGAGGTGCATGGAACTGTTCAATAATTTGATTATATTTTCCCTTTATTAGACACATAAACTCATAAAAATTAATATTTCTATTTTCCATGGTGTAGTACATGATAAGCCCTTTCTAACAAGTCTAAATTTGTGAAATTCAAAGTTGCGATGTGAAAGTTATGGCCATTTGAAGTTTTGGGTGCCATAATTCAATAAATGCAAGTGGTTGAGCTATTAAATCAAGCCTCTATTGAGTCTACAACCATGCAAAACACCCTCATATACCCAACATAAAGAACCATCAAGTTTCGAGTATCAGAATTCAAGTGGAAAATTACATATGTTTGATTGGCGATGTTACGATGTAGAATAATATCGAAAACCCAAAACACTATAGGCCCGTCAGATTTTGGAAGCAAAAACACATTGCATGGAACATGCATTTGGGATCAATGTTCTAATGTAATCTATTCCTGAAAACCAAAAACAAAGGGAAGAAATTGGGACTTGCAAAACAACCTCGAGACTCTAAAATTATCTTTGGTGGAATTCGGTCCTTGAAATGCGTGTTGAAAAAATGAAATAATCTTGGTGGAAGTCGAATATCCTTTGGCAACTTAGTGAGTTTTCGGGAGTAAAATTACAATTTACTTGTAAATTAGAATTGAGAACCCAAAACATGAAATACATTGATTTATGTACATTTACGGAATGGGATTTTGATTTAAAATTTACATGTAAATTGAAAATCGGAACCTAAAACTTGAAATGCACTTGGGAGGTTAGGTTTTGGGTTTAACATTAAAAATTGCATGCAAATTTCAATTTAAAACCCGAAACTTGAAATAAACTAAATCCTTTGTATTTCAGGTTTTAGAGCTTGAGGAACACTTTGCATGAAAATTGGAAGTTATTTTTGAGGGTGCATAAGAAGGAGCATGAAACATGTGGAGATGCACGAAGAGCTTGAAAAATTGACACACTCAAAAAATGAACTCCTTAACCACGAAACAACATCAAATATATCCATGTCCGAGAAATGAAGATGTGGGTTACCAAAATAGGCAGGGGGGTATTTTAGACAACATTTTGGTGACTCGGCGACGGAAACTAGCTTTGCTTGATTGAATTATTAGTGGCCTTGAAACATCTATTGGGAATGGAGTCAACTCAAAAATCTTAAGAACTGATCTAAAATTTGAATTTCTTACCCCGTCCTAGCATAAGGAACTATTTGAGCTTGATCATCCTCATTATGAGATGTGTTCTAATTAAAAGTTTTATGAGAGTGAAAAACTATCTTGAATTGATTTTCCACCACATCTCTCTTCTTGTAACTCATCCCTTTTGACTTCTAGCACTATCTGAAACATATCTCCTTTGGATTTCTCCATGAAACTTTGTGTAATGTAACAATTCTATTGGAAAGCAATTAAGCATTGTGCGAGAGAACTTAAGGAAATTCAAACTACATTATCAACAAGAAAATGTATTAAAAAAACTTGGAGGAATTGAAACTAAACTACTATGTATAAGGGAGGGTCTTTCCTTCAATAACAACTCTTGAGATAGATCCCATTTACTGGGATCTACAACTCTTCTCCATCAATCTTGACAATTAGAAATCATTGTTTGACTTACAACTTGAAATCCTACAGGGGCCACTCCACATTATATCAAAATTTGAGTTCCTTCATGGTGTAGCTCTGTTTGCATCCCAATTAGGATAATATCTCCTTCTTGGAAACTCCTAGCTCTTTCTCTCTTTTCAAAACTCTTCTTGACCCGAGCTTGATCTCTCTCTATTATACTGTACTACTTTATTCCTCAATTATTTTAGCTCAATGAGATTCACAAACATGAATTCCATGACTTCAAACTTAGAAAATACTAGCTATTTGATGAGCTCCAAGGCTGGGAATTCAAGAGATATAGGGAACCTTTCTTCTTTATCATAAACCAATTTTTAGGGAGAGCTACTAGTTGATCTTTTGGGATTGATCCTATCAGACCATAAGGCCGATTTAAATTTTGTATGCCAATTCCTCTGATTCTCATCCAAATTCCTCCTTATGATTCTCAAAAGCTTCTTGTTTGTGGAGTCATCCTTCCCATTACCTTGGGGTTAATATTTTGAAGAGGTGCTCAAGTATATTCCATTATTGACATCTCAATTAGAGATATTTGTGCCAAGAAATGCCAAAACATTATCAGAAATGATTGTGGAAGGAACTCTAAACCTAGTCAAAATACCTTTGTAGAAGTCCAATATGTTGGCCTCGTTCACATATTTCAATACAATTTCCTCTTTCCATTTGGTGAAGTAGTCTGTGGATGTGAGGATCCACTTATGCCCTAAGATTGAATGTGGGTTGATCATTCCAATGAAATCCAATTCCCACTACATGAATGGTGCATTTACATAGATG
Source organism: Taxus wallichiana var. yunnanensis (assembly GCA_018340775.1). NCBI lineage: Eukaryota > Viridiplantae > Streptophyta > Pinopsida > Cupressales > Taxaceae > Taxus > Taxus wallichiana. The sequence continues at coordinate 285,987,591 of CM031242.1, read as the reverse complement.
GGGTGGAGGGGATGAGTTTATAACCTTTCTTTACCTATAAAGAAGGAAAATTTATTACATTTCTTAATCCATGCATAACAATAATTGAAAAGGTTAGGCTAGTAGTACTTGACTTCCATGATCCTGAGATTTATTTCCCTTAGAGAAAAATGTCCTCCTACTTATCCATCATAAAAATCATGCAACACTTTCTCTATCTAATTTGTTTTTATGCATATTAAGGGAACACCATTAACACATTTCCTAAATAGGGTTACATTAATAAGCACATAGGGAATGGAATGAAGTCTGAAATACCTCCTTTTGTATTTTCTTAAACCTTGGGGGCATTATCCTGTTTGGAGAAAGTTTACCACATCATGATTCCAACAAGGGATAGGAAAAGCATCGAGTTGATTTTTATTGGTCATGTTGAATCATAAAGATGGATTCTTCATCAATATGCTAGTCTAAAACTAGTTTCTCATACAACCCTTTTCCTCTAACCAACTTAGTTACTTTTCCCTCAATTCCATACTCCATTACTTTGGTTATCAACCAGATCTTTTATCATTCAAGTCTTTGTTCAGGAAGTCTTTCACACCAAGATGTGAAACTCGTAGATGGATGTTGTTGTTAGACACTACGTGTGTAATTTTTTCAAAATTATTATGACAACCAATGTATGTTTCTCGATAAATTAATATCTCCCCTTATAATATTATAAAATTTGGTTGAAAAATGCAATATGACGTTCTATACCTTCTTCATTGAACTGCACTAGTATGGAAGATATTGTTTCGAGTGCCACCAAAAGAATAGAAGGCGAAGTCCTTATAAAAATATGAATTAATGAGAGTTAGAGCATGTGCTATTGCTTTCTTTATGTATTCAAAGTTGCTTCCCCCTAAGTGGTGCATTTGAAGGTCATGCTCTTCTTTAGCATTAGTGTTAATGGGTTTACAAGGTTGGAAAAATTTGGGATGAACCATCTAATGAATTTTATTCTTCCTAAGAATATTTGGAGTGCTTTCTTATGATGAGGAAATGGAAATGCAAGGATGGTATTAACTATATCTAAATAAATAGTTAATCCTTCCTTAGAGACAATACTGCCAAGGAGTTTACCTTTATGAGCTAGGAAATTTCACTTTTTAGAATTGAGAGAAAATATAAACTACCTACAACTCTCAAAGACCTGCCTCGGTGGAGAAGATGATCAAATAAATTTTTTGAGAACACTATGATATCATCAAGATACACAAGAATTTTTGTTGATCAATCCTTTGAATTCCATATCCATGGCTCCTTGAAATGTTGCCACTTTATTGGACAAACGAAGGCATTTTCTTATAGGCATAGGTTCCACACTTTTTGGTAAATGAAATCTTGAATTGGTCTTCCTTCTTTACCATGATCTAATTTATTCGAGTAACACACTAGAAGGGAAACCCTTTATTACCTAGAAACCATTTGTAAGATATGTTCCATTGAAGGTAGTGAGTAATGATCCTTCAAATATGCCTTATTTAAATCCTTGAAACTAACACATAGTATAATTTATCCATTCCTTTTCCACAATGGAACTAGATTAACAACCCAATATGAATGTTGATGAGAAAAATGATGCTTTATTGAATTAGCTTGTTAAATTATTTCTTCATTAGGGCTCAATATGTGGTTTGAAAGGCCTCTATTTTTTTCTAATAGGCTTGGTAATTCAATCCATCTCAATGGTTTGCTGAGATAAGTTAGGATAAAAACCTTTAAGGTATTCATAGCTCCATACAAAAATATTATAAAATTCTTGGCAAAGTTCTACAAAATCATATTTTTCTTGTGGAGTGCTTACCTTGCCAATTTGAAGCAATTTCCTTCACCAACTGAGATGGGTTTTGAATATTCACTCTTGACCATTATGTTTTCTTTTTATTTTCTAAACTGGTCATTGAGGTTAAAATAGGATTCCAAGGTCACTAGGCCCTTTGTAAGTTTATTAGATATGAGTTGGAAAACTCGGTATCCATATTTCTTCTCCAACTTATCTTGATTTCTTGAAGAAAACTCAACCTCTTCTTAAATAAAATTTACAATTTGCTGGTTATTTTCAAAAACTTTCCAATTGTTCTCATTATCTACTATGGTAGGTATCATTACTACCACTGGTATCTGATTACACTTTGTCTCTCTTAACGTTATCAACCATGTCAAACTTTTCCCCACATGCAACTAGTCTATCAATAACTTTCTTTTCTTTTCATGGGATGGTGAGGATGTTGAAGACTTCAAAATATTCTGAGAAGATCCCATACCCTGTGTTTGTAATCTTTTAGCAATTTATTCCTTTTTCATTTGATCCTCTAACTGGTTCACTATCCTTGAAGGTATATAATTTGTTTATGTTCATATCTATTTCCCATTACAGGCCATGGATGAGGGAGTCATATTCCGCTATATTATTAGATCGGATAAAATAGAATCTAAAAGAGGAGTAATATTTCATACCAGTAGGAGATGTAAGGGATACACCTCTTCCTGCACCTTGTTGCTTCTTGATCTATCAAATCACATTTTCCAAATGTCATCTTCCTCTTAAATATTTCATTTAATGATGTTAGGAAAAGGTGAATTTTCCTCATGTAGACAATAAATACCAAGGAAAAATTCTTCAATCTATTGATATGGGTCAAAACCATGACATTGATTTCCCCATTCATTAAATTGTAAATCGGGAACACCTTGAACGAGTATTTGCATCTTGGGAATTCGATAATCTTCTTGATGAAAGATGGTACAATTTTCTTTGATGGGGATGGGAACATAAGGCTCTCTATGGTATGTGTAAATTAGTTCAGACTTGATACTAGCCTTAGTAAAATACCTAGTTAGAAGAACATATGAGACAAGTCAGTTGATAGATATCCTCTAATCTTGGAAGTGAAGTCTCTAGAAAGAGATATATCAAAGAGTGAAGATAGATAAATTATGAATATATATTGGGGGATATAAAAATTTTGGTATGCATATCTTGTGATGCTTAAACCTTTCATAACCCCAAGATCTCCCACTATTGTTCCATATAGTTGTACCACAACCTTAGAAAGAGATTCATACTTGAGGCCTAGTTGATATGTGATCTGTTTGGGCATGACATAGTTGCTTGCTCCAAAATTGATCATACAATTGTGAACTAAATGATTTTAGATGATCAAGGATACATAAAATGGTGATGGTTTTGTGTTATTTATTGGATAATCTTCCTTTTATTTCATGGAATTAGTAAGAATAACCTTGGTTTGTTCCTTGGGTGGCTCACTTGGAATAAAATGGTTGACCATAACTACGAAAAATGTCTCTTTGTCTGGGATTGCTAATGATTCCCACATAGATATGCTCACATTATTTTTATTCATCTATTCAAGGATATTGAAGGAAGTTGAATTATCTTTCTTGCATTTGAGCTAATATGGAAGAATTTTTAGGTTGATTTTGTATATTTAATGCTATATTTTAATTGCCACCTCTTTTGAGTGTCGATGAAGGCTAGGAAGGACCCACATTTATTGACTATCCCTCATCCATATCCCTCTTCTTAGATATATTATTTGTAGCCACACCTTGAGGAAAGGTATGATTTATTCCACAAAAGTCATCCATTTACCAATTTACGAGTGAAGTATCACTTGGTGGTGTCGTAGACACCAAATTTGGTCCACACTCCCACTTTACCCCACGTGTATAAATTTAATTACCTATAATTAAATTAATTCCCATTATCACAATATCCATTAATGAATACCTTAATTAAATTAATTTCCTCCTCACCTAGATACCTCACCCCACCACATCACCTAGACACCTCATCATAGACCTATTCTTAACATGTTTCCTTTTAACTAGGACTCAATATCCACTTACCATAAATAACTAATACTTATTATAACCCTAACAATAGATGCATATTATTCATCTAACTACATGCACACTTACTTACACAAAAATACCATTTTGGATCCGTAATAACAAAGCGAAGCGGCAAAAGATAGCCAAGATTTACTATTTTGGTAACTAGGATATCCTACCTTAGCCGACACCATTTAAACCAAAACCAACGTTGGTCACCATAAACCATCATCAATTACCATATATTCACTTTGGTAACCTTTTTCCAGAGGTTGTAATAATTATTCAAGTTTTGAGAAGAGTGATTTGCATACGAAGCACACACAAGAGAACTCTCGCACATCTAGACATCCTGAACCAACACTAAGATTGATCTAAAGGTTAAGCATTCATGGTAACGCTCGTTAAGGAAGCACAACCGTGACACTGATCACCATTTCTATAGATCAGCCATCACCTCCATCAAACCACTAGGTCTACAAGTACAAGTAATGAAATTTGGATTTAGATCTTTCCATACTTATTTAGATCAGTTTCTTTATCTCTATTTAGGAGTCCTAGTCTCCTTTGCATCTCATCACCTCTCACCTTCCTATCAATCCATCAACCTAACCACCTACAACCTCCCATCTCCCCATAACCCGACTCTAGAAATCTTTGATTATTCCTAGCACTGTCATCAACCTCACCATTCTCTATCTATTCTTTGTGCAATCACATAGAATCATCAAAACCAAACTTTATTGAGTTCCTATTAGCTTGTTCCTACCGATCTTTGATTACCCTAAACCTTAAATCAGTTTCCTTTCAATGGCATCATTCATACTGAGACCAATTTCAGTATTTGTATATGGTAAATCTTCCTGTAACAACAACCTCATAACATTCACCTAAATAAACCAAATCACCCAAAATTTGATCCTGACTTGACCTGAGTCACCTTGGCTAGCTGCCCCCACTCCCAGATATGATCATAACCTTACACGTTAGATTAATTTTTCTTATTGTATTTGAATGAGGTACCTAAATCATATCAAATACAGTAGGATGTTGTCTACTTATGTTATTTATTACATTGAATTGTATTAAACAGTGGATTAAAAACCATCTAGGAAGTATCACACTTCCCGGATCTAGCACACGCTAGGCAGTCCAATGATATATATTGTTTAATATTCCTCTTGTGGTCTTGTTTTTCATTCACAGGTAGTTCCTCCTAGAAAAAATGAAGTTCTCGCAATCAACACTAGATCGGGAAATCAGAATGCACGCACTCTACCTTCCACCTTCATTCACAAGTATTCCTCCTCACCCTTACCCTATCTATTTTTCTCATACAATACCAAATTATCGATTTAATTATTTTTACACACCTAGTGGAACCCTCATTTATGGGTTTCTTTCTATTCATATAGGTTGCATCTTGTGTGTTTCCTTTCTAAATTGTTATTCACTAAATCTTCTTCTCTGGTAATCTTCCCTTCTTTCTAATTGCTCTAAATGAAACATTTCTTTTGGTGCATTTAAAAAGAATCATTCTTATTTCTTTTTACATTAGTGAAAATCATCCTCTCTCCTATTCATCATTTGCTTCATTGAATATAACTGTCGATTTGGGTTATAAATTTTGTTGCATTTCATCTTTGTATGCTGCATTATTAGCTCACATTTAAAACTGAGGGCAACCTATATGTTGGAATTCATGCCCAGCTGATGGTTGACACAATTGAATTGTAGAAAGCACATTTCTCTCTTCTCTCTCTTTTCCAAACTGCAAAAATCTGAATTTACACATTTTCTTAAACAACACCTTACCTAGAAGAATCGTCAATGATCACATGATCAAAGGATTGACAGTGGGCACCGGTGGATTCTTTGTCAGGTTATTACCTTAGAGAAAGGACCGACCCCACAAAAACATAACCTGAAACCTCACCTTTAGATTACCTCTTCATAGGATACCTTCCTAACACAAAAAATTTGTTCTAAAGTTCACAAGTTAGTCTCAAATAGCATAAGCTAAAGTAACATAAAATCCACTCATAGGATTATGTTTTTTCTTAGCTTTCTTCCTGAATTGTGTTTTGAGTTGTGAGGATTACATTTCTTCATTTTATTTTTCCTTTCACACTCCCCATCATAGTTGGAGTATTTCGACTATTTCTGAGTGTGTCAAGGCCTCATATTATCATCCTTGGGTCTTTTGGGTTGTTTCTTCATCAAAATTAATTCACAAAAACCATTTTTCTTCACTTCTTTAGATTTCATGGTAACCAATGTCGGTCTAGTAACCATCATTAGTTCCCATCTGATTGTCATCGGTTTACCTGATGGTGTTAGTTACCAGCTCTTTTGGTTATTTTACCCAAAAAATCTTTCATCACCTTCTCTTCTCTATTTAAAGTCATCTAGACATCATCATATTCCCAATATTTTGATATTACTATCAAGTACATTTCCCCATTTCATTTTTCATCAATTCTGCTTCATTTTCTCAAACTGGTGTTTTCCCATAGTAACTGGTATCGATTTTGTAACCATCATTAGTCCCCCTCAACCATCATTGGTCATCTTAACCGGCATCAGTTTCCCTATTTTAATTCTTAATTGAAAAATTAACTAAATCTACCTACCGATATATGTTCTTTTCATTCCTACTATTTTTTTGTGTCATTTGCGAGAATACAATTAATCCGTACATACTAATTCACATAGTGTTGACTCACAACCAAGACAACGCCTTTATTTTCATGCTATTCTTCAATAACTCCCACCTAGCCCATCACTTCCTTCCATCCTATCGTCTATGGATCCAAATCTTCCTATCACCATTTTTACCGGTGGTGAGGAGTTCACAAGAATCCTTGATCAAAATTCCACGACCTTATAATACTATCTTTCCCACTCATCTACCGAGACTCCTTAGGAAAACTAGTGTATGACATTCCTGTATCTATTCCTCCTACCCTTGCCCCCACTTTCGCATCAGCTACCACTAGCTTGGCGCTGCCCTCATCCACATTACCCCACGTGGTCTCTTAGTTAGGTTCCACCTCTATCATAACTATTTCCCCAATGACGTCTATTACACCTGTGGTGTCAATTGTTCCTTCACTAACCACTTTAAACATGGCCCCATCTACCCCCTTTTCCTCGTATATACTAGTTGCATCATAACCACCTCTAGTGTCAGCAACCCACACCCCATTCCAAAACCTATTTCTTTCCATCCCTCAGTCTCTACCACCCATTACCACGAGTTGTTGCGACCACCCCACCTATTTACATGTATCACCAACAACCCCCAATCTCTTCTATTGCTTATTTGGGGTACATTCTTGTTGTATCTATCCCCCCTTCATAGTTTTCATATTTGGAAACCTCATGTACTAGGATTCCATCCACATCATACACCCATCATCAACCTCCCTTTAGTGTGGGAGGCACCCATTCTTCACAACCCACCAATGACCTCATTAAGATGGTGATGGAAAATGTGCAAACATTAGAAGCATCAGTTTTTGGCTCTTATAACTCCTTGACCTATGAAAAAATCTATAATGAGCCTATTCATCCATCCATTCCTATTTTCCCATACCCCATGCATTGGGAAATGCCCAAGTTCAACCATTTCAATAGTAAAGAGGACCCGTAACAACACTTGTGGTCATTCAAACATGGGTGCTACCTAATTTCCCATGATGATGCTTTTCTCTTATAAACATTCCTCATGTCCCTAATAAGACCTGCCTTAGATTGGTATAAAAATTTACCTAGACATTCCATCTACTCCTTTAACCAAGTGGCTCAAGCATTCCTAGACCACTTCTCGATCAATGTAGTCAAAAAGGTCACCATGACCGACCTATATTCGACATGATAGTATCACAATGAATATATCACAGATTTTTTACTTGTTGGCAAACTCTTATCAACCAATTGAAGTTCCAGTTACGTCAAGCCAAACTTATTGAGTTGTTCACTAGAGCTTGTGATAGACACATCTCACCAACTCTGTAGGTACAAACCTTTTGTACCTTTGACGAAGCGTTCACCATGGAACAAAACATGGAAATTTGTGCCATTAAAGAAAAGAAAATCCAATTATGAAACAAGAACGCCCTGTTCAAATCAAACGATTCTTCTTCATATTAAAAACCCCAAAGTAATTATTCAAAAGCCAAAGGATATGCCAACATGGTAGTCCTCAAAGATGGTCCATCTCATCCTTCTAATCAAGCCAAACCTTCTTCCGATCTTTCCCCTATCAAGACCTTTTAGTTCCAGATGGAACAATGGAAGTACACTTCAATTAGAGAACCCTATTCTTCAATCTTAGAAAAGCTTATTAAAGTTAGAGCCATTACACTTCCCCATAAAACCTCATATTGGTTTTGATCCCACTCGCCCTATGCCTGCATGGTATAAGTAACATGACTACTATAATTATCATTGTGTCAAAGGCCATAGTGATGGTAATTGCATAAATTTTAAGAACATTGTCCAGGAGATGATAGATAATGTCAACCTCATTGTGAACAAACGAATGTGTCAAAAATCAAAATTTACACATCTTTAAGAAGTCATTCCCTAACTATAAACCATCATCTAATCAAAATAGTGAACCCTCATCCAATGAAAACAATGTCTATGAAGTCCATGTAGTTTTTTGATATCATACCGGTTGTTCCTCAAATTTCACCTATTTCATCTATTGAGGAAATTTTGACACAAGATCCTCTACCCATAGAGGAACATACCTCTTCTACTCCTTCACCCACATAGGATTCCCCTTCATCTCCCCCTGCTCTCATGGAGGAACCCACATTTTCTATTGATTCCATTCCACCGTCTACCTCGTAACCTACCAAACAGTCAATAGTATTAACTCTCCCATCCATAGGAGAATCATCATCACCTTCTCCTCCACCAAGGGAGAATTCTACCTCACCCCACCTACCATCTCTCCTACCCATGGGAGATTCTTTAGACATGCCACTACCTATTGGGACAATTCTCCCTCAACATCCTAGGATCCCATTGACTTGATCTCGGCTCTTTTACCCACAAAGTCCGAGGATATTCAATTCCTGTCTCAGACATATTTTATAGGGATTTCCACCAAACCAACTACATCTCCTCCTACAATAGTCCCATTTTCATGGTGGCTGATTGCTTGGATTACATTGATAATTCCATGCTCTAGGGACGTCTTCGGCTCCCCTTTTGACTCAAATGCAAATTTTTCCTGAGGATACTTCCATGATCTACCCAAAGGTATTTTTAGTAACCAGATCGACCATGACCACACCTATCAAAACAGCTTCTTCCTCATCCCATCTACCTACATCTCGAACCTTTACCCATGACTAAAACCATTCCAATGCCTAAGAACCTACCTACACCTATATCTTCATCTGTATCAAGACCGATCACTACCTTAGGTGTCATGTCAACGTCAAGCCTTACTCATCCACCTGTCAAATTAGATTTAGCCACGTCTTCCCAAACCTGCACCAAAATTATCCCTCCACCAGAAAGGAATACCTAACCTTCTGGGCCACATATGAAAGTCTCCTCTACCACACCTTTGTCACCTTTTCCCCTTTCATCCATCCTAGGGCCTCACCCATCAACCCTAGCCAAACAGTCTCCTACCCAAGGTTAGTCAAAAGATAAGAAACCTATTGCTTCATCACGAGCCTTTGTTACACCTCATTTACCTACACAAAAAACACCCTCACCCTCACATTTCTTACCACCTATACCTCCACCAATTACTATAACTCCAAATTTTCCTATACGACTTCAACCCATACCATCCACCTAGCCTCTACCAACCACTTCTAAGAAACTCTATTACCCCCATGGGTAACCTATCCTCTTCCACCATCTGCTTTCCCTTTTGCATCATGTACTCCCATTTCACCTTTACCCAAGAAGGTGCAACCCAAAGACAAGAACCCACTACCCTCTAATAAGGTAGTTAAACCAACAAAACCTTCCATTACTAGCTCTTCTACCACACCTTTACCCAAGCATATGCCATCAAAACCTAAGACAATACCACTTACCAAACTAGTGGTCTAACCCATTCCTCCTCCTATAATGCCTCTTCCCTCATGATCATCCACACCTTTACCCAAACCCACACTCACTTCCCATTGTGATCCATTGGCAGGGTCCTACGCCAACATTCTAACCAACCTATTAAAGAATTCTATCATCACATTACGCCACTTCGACCTTACAACCCTCTCAAACCCAAACCAAAAGGGTTTGATGAAACTAAGTTTTTTTCCTATCATTGTATTCCGGGACATGATGTAGAAAATTGTAAGGCTCAAAAAACCATTCTTCTCCAAATTTTTCCTGCTCAAAATTTTTGATGACGATGATCCGCTTGATGAGGACCATGTTACACCTTCACCTATCACCACACATCATCTTCTCTCACTTATCCAATAGCCTGCATCTCTATCCCCACAACCCATTTTTCCACCACCAAAATTTGAGATCAATATGGTCTGTATGAGAGAGTTTTCCAAACCACCGCCCAAATGCTAGTGTGCTCTACTCATTTTGCAAGGCTCTTCCCCTTAGGTTTCTACCCATCAGGTCATTACAATACTCACCCCAAACCTTCTCCATCTACCACCTCCCCTAAGATTAAGATGGTCCAAGTTTCCACTCACACCTAGAAGGATGAAGGAAAAAAAAAGCGAGGTAGGCCATCAATGAATCTCTTTCCCAAAATACCATCTACGCTCGTGCCCAAAATCACCATTCAAGGACCCACATACCCTATCTTTGAAAGGGTCACCCATCATATAATGATAAAACAATTACATCAATCCCCTCTAAAAATGTCTTTATATGATCTCGTCCAAACTTGTGAATCTCATAGACAAGCCCTTATGGAATTTTTACAAGCCATCAAAGTTTTACCCAATGACCCCACACCAGTGGCCTCGCTTACCAAATCATCTCCTTATTCTACCCCCATGCCCACTCATCAAGTCACCACCCTCAATTTTTCTGATGAAGAATTTTTACCTCTCCAGTCAGATGACCTTGATCCCTCCCTTTTCATTTCCATCTATATCAATAACATACACATATGATGCATCATGATCGATGGTGGTGCTAGCATTAATATAATATCCTCCCATGCATACAATCAAATGCGCATCCCTTCAAATTTTATGCATAATAACCTATTTATGATTCACTCCTTTAACGATGCCATCACCTCCACCCTTGGCACCATTATTATCCATGTTTATGTGGGCCCTCGCACTATCCCAGAATTATTCTACATCTTCGAGGGATAGTTCCAGTATAAGCTATTACTTAGCATACCTTGGATTTTCATCATGGGTTGTGTCACTTCAATTTTACACCATTTTGTAAAATCGAACATGAAGGGAATAAATATACCATCCCAACTGACCTGTCACCATTCAAAACTTGTAACATGTTTTACCAACCTAATGATGTCCTTGTACCAGTTAAGGCATCTACCATTACCCCCACCTCTCCTTCAACCATGACCCCATCCACCAATGCTTCCGCCACCTATCCCACACAAAACTCTTCTATTCCTACCACTTGCCATAACCTCTACAACTAGCCCATCCACTTTCCAATCAACCGATACCCACTTTCCCAATTTTCTAGTGATTTTTCTATCCCCGCTACCTGCATATCAACTACCTATCCCTTAGAAGGTGTTTTTCAATGACCCGCTCTAGGGGAGTACCGCCTCTACAATATTAACACATTCCTCACTCCGCAAGATTATGGAAACCTACGCCAACAACCTCATTATGACTATCACATAGGAGAGGTTTTCCCGTATGGTCCTCCTCACCTTCACATCAACTTAACATATGGGGATTTGATGCTGCCACTTATTCAGCCAAACCTTCATCCCAAAAATGACCCTTCTTAACTAACCTCCAATCTATGAATAACCACCACTTCACCCACACTTTCCTTCACTATTGTGCATGAAGGGATTTGGCTTCGATTTTTATGAACAAGGCCATCATACCATCATTCCATGTACCACTCGTAAACATAGATCATAGGGGCATTGGGTTTTTCACCCCATATTCTAAGTAGGCCCGCATCAACCTCATTGAGGATGAGAAACTTTTTCCACCCCATTCGAAATGTCACCACCTTCACCCATAGAGTCTATAGATCCCAAATCTATTCCTTCTAAAACAAATTCTTGAACACAATTTCCTAGGGACCAATGACTTATCAATGCAAGGCGAGGATCCTTCTTATTTTCCCTTCTTGTATCCTCGACACGATCGATGACTATACACCTTATATTAACATTGTTCAGTGTCAGGATGATGAGTCTATACTCACCTACCTTGGTGTGGAAGATTCTTATATTCACCAGTCGTTACCTTCTGAGATGTAAACCATGTTGAATGAATCGACTATCGAAATCAACATTAACACTCAGGACGACCCAAACATCTTAAATATAGGACAATCTTTAGATGGTGTTGAACAAGAATCTTTTACTTCTTTCCTTTGGGACCATAGAAACGCTTTTGCTTGGTCCTATGATGATATGCTTGGTATTAAACCAAACATTATGGTCCATAATATCATAACCATTTCTGATTCCAAACCCATAAAATAAAAGCTGTAGAAACTGCATCCTTGCATTACTCTTCTTGTCAAAGAAGAACTTCAACACCTTCTCTTAGTTTCCTTCATCCTACCCATTGACTATCCCCAACGGATTTCTAACATTGTTCCTATCACACAAGTGACAGGGGACTCCATATTTTTGTATATTTCTATGACCTCAACTTAGCTTGCCCTAAATAATTCTACCAAGTATTGACCAATTGGTTGATCTCACCACCATCCATGAGACACTATCACTCATGGATAGTTTCTTGGGTTATAATAAAATATTACTCACTCCATAAGATCAACAAAAAAATACCTTCATCACTCCTTGGGGACATTCTCGCTATCAAGTCATTCCTTTTAGCCTTAAAAATCCTGGTGCTACATATCAGTGAGCCATGACTTATATTTTCATGAAATAATGCATCACATATTGGAAGATTACGTAGATGACCTTCTTTTCAAATCCAAACATCAAGCCAAACACCTTGAGTCCTTAAGGTCATCTTTGACTACCTCATTAAGTATTGTGTTCACCTTCAACCTAAGAAGTGTGTCTTCACAGTGCTTTCAGGAAAGCTCCTTGGTTTCATCATTTCTTTGCGTGGCATAGAAGTCAATCCTGCTAAAGTAAAGGCTATTCTCGAAATTCCTCTACCTAATAATCTCCATCAACTTCAAATTTTTCAAGGTAAGTTACAATCTATTCGTTGGTTTATTTCACAAATTTCCAAACGTTTTCAACCATTTCATCATCTCCTTAAAAAGGATGTATCCTTCAAATGGGATAATGAATGCCATAAATCCTTTGAGGTCTTAAAAAAATACCTTCTTCAACTATCGGTGCTCATTCCTCCTAAACATGACCAACCCTTTTACCTATACATTTCTGCTACTGACCATTCCTTAGGTTCCATGCTCTCTCATCGCGATGAGCAGAGCAGGGAGAAAGAAATTTATTACATAAGATGTACCCTTTTAGACTATGAAACTAGGTACACCCATGCTGAAAAACTTTTCTTATCCTTAGTTTTCTTCACCACTAAACTTCGTCATTACCTACTCAACCACAAAACCTTTTTCGTCACTAACACTGATCCCCTACATTACATGTATGCTAAACCCTACCAGCATCAACGTGTTACACATTGGCTCATGCTTCTTGTAGACCTTGACCTTGAATTCATCCACCAAAAATATATCAAGGGTCAAATAATTGCTGACCAACTTACATACACACCTCTCTCTAGAGATCATTCTTCTAACTTCAATTTTCTAGATGAATCCATTGCTACCCTCTCTTTAGATGATACCACTTACCAGATGACCTTATTCTTTGATGGTTCAAAATGTTAGCATGGAGGTGGTGTAGGTGTTATCCTCATTCCTCTTGATGGTGAACCTATGACTTTGTATTTCAAACTAGAGTTTGATTGCACTAATAATATCACCGAATATGAAGCAGCACGTATTAGGCCTTCAACCACCATCACCCTAGATTTTAAATCAATTAATATCTTTGGTGAATCTCAACTTGTTGTAAACCAATTCAATGGTATATACCAATGTCGTAATGAAATACTACAAAAATACAAATGTCATGTCGACATACTTTTGACTACCTTTGACTATTACGACCTTCAAACCACCCCACATTCTACTAATAAATTTGTGGATACCATGGCCTATCTGGCTTCTCAAATTCCACTTCATCTTCTGACTCCAAAATATTTGTCACAATACAAAGGTTTAATCAACCTCTTATTTATCTCGAGATGTCAACTCCGTCGGAGGAATCTGTTATACCTAACCCACATGACCTTTGGTATAAGTAGTTTGCAGACTACCTTTCCCTTTCCATTCTACCTCCCGATCTCACTCATAATGGATAATGCACCTTTCTTAAAGGTGTCTCTCACTATGTCATCATGGGTGGTCTCCTTTATAAATGTGGCTTCGATGACATTCTCTTACGATGCCTTACAAGTTTGAAATTCCTTGTGCCACAAAGGAAGTTCATGACGGAATTTTGGAGGTCACTTTAGTGGCTTAGATTTCAAAAAACACATTCTTCACCTAGGATATTATTGGCCAAACCTAAACTATGACTACGCCAACAATTGTGTGAAATGTCGCAACATGCTAATCTTCATCACACACCTAGTCATGCCTTACAAGTTACATGCGACCTTTGGCCTTTCTCTCAATGGGGTTTGGATCTTGATGCAGAAATCAATCCTCATTCTTCACAACAACATCAATGGATTATAACCACTATTGAATACTACACTAAATGGGTAGAAGTCATTCCCCTCATTTCTACAAAAGATGAGAAAATTTGTGAATTCATCAACCATCACATCATTTGTCACTTTGGTGTCCCTCATCACCTCATCACTGATAATGGAAAGCAATTCAAAAACAAAACCCTACAAAAGCTTTGCGACAATTTTGGCATTCAACTTAGTTTCTTATCACCTTATTACCCACAAATAAATGGCCAAGAAGAATCAACTAATAAAACCTTGAACAAAATTCTTATGAAAGTAGTTGACGATACTGGGAAGGATTGGCATACACACATTCCTTTCACCTTGTGGGATTACCACACTAGTATTCACACTTCAAATGCTACCACACCTTTCTCTTTGGTCTACGGTACTAGGTTTTCTTGCCTCTCGAAGTCTAGATTCCATCTCTCCACATCTCACTACAAGACATGCTCAACGATGATGACTTTTTCCAGGACCATTTAAAGCACAACTTGAGTTGTTAGATGAACGTTGTCTCAATGCTCTTGATCATCTCCAAATCTACCAAAAGCATATCAAATGTGCCTATGATAAGTGTGTCCATGAACAAACCTTCTAGGTCGGTGACCTCATCTTGAAGGAAAATCAACATGTAACCAAAGAAGAGAAAAGCAAATGGGACAAATTTTCTCCTAATTGTCTTGGACCCTATATCGTTACTCATACCTATGGACTAGGTGTTTATCTTATGTCTTCACTTGAAGGTAAATCCAAACCTGAGCCCCTTAATGCATTGCATATTAGGCCATTTTATTGTTGAAATCCAGTCCTATATCACCTTTTGTCTATTGACCACTCATCCCTTGAGCACCATTCACCTTCCATGTTACCTGTTTTGAGGATCAATAACTAAATAAGAATCATGTGATTACTGTCACCTTTTAGCCTTATTTTCAATATGAGTACCACGGCTCTACTCATGGCATGATTCTCATGGATAATTTTCATCTTTTTCAAATATGGAATCTCATGGTCGTTCATTGCTTGAAACCATCTCTTTCATAGTTAACCACTGTGTGCTATGGTTTTGTCTTCTAAACAAGAACCTAATCTTCCTCTATACTCTTGTCCATGACTTAAACATCTAAAATAAAAATGGGATTCAAATCATTGAGTCAAACTTGCAACAAAAACATGAATCCCTTAAAAGGGACATATCTTCTCTCTATCTCTCTGCTATAAATAAACTCGATCCCTTGAAGGACAACTATATACAGTCATATTGCAACGATAAAATAAAATATTCAGAAGCTTCCTGCATTGATCAACTTCACAAAGACCTCAAGGATATAATATAATCATCCCATATAGACTTTCGCATCGATGAGTTTATAAAAAAAACAAAACAAAACAAAAAACAATAGAGGAAAATATCTTTCTACCCTCTATGGGTCTAAGTCTCACCTCCGCCCGGCTCGCCATTGGGTCAAGCCTCCATGAACTAGTGGCCTCACCTTGACCCTGGCTCTAGACTCGTTGAACCCCTATACTCTCTACACTATGCGTGCAAGATCTCATCCTCTCACTCAAGCTTTGTGCCTTGTACTCTGCATAGGAGGGGACATCTATCCTAACAATAGTCAAGTGATCTTGATAGTATCTAGCCTCATTCAGGGCATCCTTGAATCTTGCCATCAACATTGTCTATGGTGGTGCCATAGGTCTCACAAAAATGTGAGATATATTCTACTAATGATGGCTTTGGCCCCTATACCTGTATATTAATTTAATTACCTAAAATTAAATTAAATTAAATTTGGGCCACACTCCCCCTTTACCCCACATGTATATTAATTTAATTACCTAAAGTAAAATTAATGTCCATTCTCACAATATCCATTAATAAATACCTTAATTAAATTAATTTCCACCTCACCTAGACACCTCACCCCACCACATCACCTAGACACCTCATCATAGACCTATTCTTAGCATGTTTCCTTTTAACTAGGACTCAATCTCCACTTACCATAACTAACTAAGAATTATTCTAACCCTAAC
Source organism: Taxus wallichiana var. yunnanensis (assembly GCA_018340775.1). Taxonomy (NCBI): domain Eukaryota; kingdom Viridiplantae; phylum Streptophyta; class Pinopsida; order Cupressales; family Taxaceae; genus Taxus; species Taxus wallichiana. Next base: position 285,970,732 of record CM031242.1, on the reverse strand, counting down.
AATAGATGCCTATTCTTCCTCTAACCGCATGCACACTTACTTACGTGAAAATACCATTTTGGATCCGCAACAATGAACGTAACTAGCTAAACGATAGACAAGATCTACTATTTTGGCAACCTAGGATATCCCTCCTTAATTGATGTCGGTCACCCTAAACCATCGTCGGTTACCATATATTCACTTTGGTAACCTTGTTCCATAGGTTGGAATAATTATTCGAGTTTTAGAGAAGAGAGATCGTCATGCAAGCATGTGAGAGTACTCTTGCACATTTAGCCATCATGAACCAACACCAAGACTGATCTAAAGGTTAAGAATTCATGGTAACGTTCTAGGAAGCATGGATGTGCCACTGATCACCAGTTCCACATATCAACCATCACCTCTATCCAACCACCTGGGTCTTTAAGTACAAGTAAGTGCATTTGGATATGCATATTTCCATACTTATTTAGATCAATTTCTTTATCTCTGTTTGGGAGTCCTAGTCTCCTTTGCATCTCATCACCTCTCACCTTCCTATCAATCCCTCCACCTAACCACCTAAAACCTCCCAGATCTCCATACCCAACTCCAGACATCTCTGAGTATTCCCAACACTATCATCAACCTCACCATTCTCTATCTATTCTCTGTGCAATCACAGAGAATCATCAAAACCAAAATTTATTGAGTTTTTATCAGCCCGACCCTACCGACGTGAGCTACCCTAAACCATCATTAGTTTCCTTTAACCCAAATCGATCATACTGAGATCGACATCGGTCATACTGCATCAACATCGGTCTCTGTATCTAGTAAATCTGCTTATAACAACAACCTCATAACATTCACCCAAATAAACCAAATCACCCAAAACCTGATCTTGACCTGTCCAGTCACCTTGGCTACCTGCCCCACCTCCAGATCTGATCATAACCTTACCTATTAGATTAAATTTTCTTATTGTATTTGAATGAGGTACCTAAATCATATCAACTACAGTAGGATGTTGTCTACTTATGTTATTTCTTGCATTGAATTGTATTAAATAGTGGATTGACAACCATCTAGGAAGTATCACACTTCTCGGATCTAGCACACACTAGGTAGTCCACTGACATATATTGTTTAATATTCCTCTTGTGGTCTTGTTTTACATTCACGAGTAGTTTATCCTAGCAAAAAGGAAGTTCTCGCAATCAGCACTAGATCGAGAAATTAGAACACGCACACTCTACCTTCCACCTTCATTCATAGGTATTCCTTCTCACCCTTACCCTATCTATTTTTCTCATACAATACCAACTTATCGTTGAAATAATGTCTCCTTGAAAAAATCCATTACCGAATGCACAAATCCCAAAAAAACCCTAAAAATATTTTTCTAGAACCTCTACTTCCTTGGAAAATATTTCTTCCCTAGCATGGATTTCTAAAATTTCCAGATCCTCACCAAATAGGAACTTGGAAAGTGGAAGAAAAATATAGTACCGAACATAAAAACCCGAAACATCTAGAAACCATTTTTATAGAATTTCTATTTCCCTAAAGAAAGATTTCTTCCATTGGCATGGATTTCCAAAATTTCCGGATCCTCACAAATCGGAACTCTGTAAAGTGGAAGGAAAAACCTAGTACTGAATGCCAAAAACCCGTAAATAATTTTTTTAGACTTTCTATTTCCCTACAAAGATTTCTTCCCGGCATGGATTTCTAAGAAGATCCGTACGTATCAATTTCTATCTCTATAAAACCAAAAAAATCAAAAATAAACTTTCTCCTTCAATGGCCAAGTTTACAGTTGTTTCTAGGGTTTTTCTACCTTTCGAATCCAACAAATCCCTTTGTTTTATGTAAAAAAAAGATGCTGCAACAAAGTGTTAATAAATTCCAAACTTTTCTAGCAAGAAAAACAAGAGCCTTAAAGCTAAAATCCCTACTTCCCGATGGGTCCTAAGGAGTCACAAAGACTTGGAACTTGCTAAAACCTCCCGCATATTAGCAAGACGGTGGAGGATCCTGTGGAGGAGGAATTGCTGGATAGGGTGGAAATATTAGAAAAGGAGATACAAGAGCTTAAAGGGGCTATAAAAACATGGAAAGAGCTAAGGGTAAAAGAATCCTTCAAACCGAGGAGGAAGAGGGGGTTACTGCTGAAGTCTTCAAGAAGTTACTGGTCCTTAGATGGAAGATTGGGGAATGCTAAAAGCCACAATGATGCATTGCATTGTCTGCCCTCAAAAGCATTTATAATTTCATTAAACAACATGTCCATAGTGTCTGCAGCTTTTAAGTGGGGTCAATGAGGACATTCGGGGTCCTAAAGAGAAAAGGGATATTGCAATTACCCAAGAAAATATGCAAGACTCCTCTCAGGCCACTGTCATTTCCTTCTTCATGTCGCTACAGGCTATCAAGACCAAGATTGACAGAGCCATCAAGTAACGGGTTGTTGTGATGTTGTTTTTTGGCTGCGATGTGGCTGTCATCTGGCGGTTCTGGAGCTGTTTTTTGGCAGAGCTCTATATGTTGTTTCTCTTTTGGTTTCTTTTTGATCTTTCCTTCTTTCTTTTGGATCTTTGTACGTTTAGATCCTTTTTTCACTTATATTGTAATATTTGGCTGTTGAGCCCTTCTTGGTTGACTATTTTTCCCTTCTCTGGGTTGTTTCTCTCATCTTCACTATCTGGCTTTTGAGCCCTTTTGTATACAGGGTATAGTCCCTTCAAAACTATTTTCCCTTAATAAAAAATAAATAAATTCCAAACTATATGAAAACAAATGAACTCTTACTTGTAAAAACTTACAGTTGGATGTCTACATCATCTATCACATCGATACCATGAAAGAAACATTAAGAAGATTGTTCCATGCTACAAAAATCTCAGATGATAATAGCACACCACATTAGATTTACAAAATTGAAGAGATAAAATATTATATATGGGAATCCATCATAAGCCATTATTCTCAATACATTAGAATTGAATTATATTGAACAATAAGAAGGATGTACATATAGGAGTAGGGAAGTGCAACTAATACCTAGATCAATGGTGAAGAAATGCCACTAAATCGATACCGGTAGTTAACTCCACAAGACTATCAAGCTAACTCCACACAACTAGTAAGCTAACTCCACATAGCTAGTAAACCTAAGAAAGCTATCCCAACAAGTGTAGGGATAACTTAAGTGCAAGAATTATCCTAATAAATAAATAAAAGGATACATAATAACCGACATTAATGTAATGGGCACCATACCTAATCAAATATGGTGGTTGAGGTACCTAGAACTTCTCTTTTAATGATAAGACCTTATTTTCCCATTTTCACCCACCTTAAATCATCAAATTTTATGAAATAAATGATGATAACTTTCCAAAAAGTCTAATTTTGTGAAATTTTGACTTGCGGGGTGAAAGTTATGGTCATTCAAAGTTTAGGGTACCATAATTCAATAAATACGAGTGGTTGAGTAGTTAAATCAAGCCTCTGTTGGGTCTCAGAATTCATACAAAACACCATTGGAAAACCAAAAATGGGTGATTGAGTTTTGGGATCACAATGCAATTGGAAAAATACATGTGTTTTATTTGCGATGTTTTGATGTAGAAGAATCCCAAAAATTGAAACAATGCAGCCGTCAGTTTCGTAAGCGTAAAACACATTGCATGGAACATGTATTTGGGATACATTGCTCCGCAAGCGAGTCCCGAAAACCTGAAATAAAGGTAAACTATTGGGACTTGCAAAGCAACCTCAAACTCCCAAAATGGTCTTTGGCGGAACTCGGTCCTTGCAATGCATGTTGAAAAACCTAAAATACTATTGGTGGAATTCGACCACCCTTTTACAACTTAGATAGGTTCCAGTGTTTCGGGAATAAAATATTTACATATAAATTGCAATTGAGAACCTGAAACCTGAAATACACTAATTTATTTACATTTTTGGAATCGGGTTTTGATTTATAATTTACATGTAAATTGAAAATTGGAACCCAAAACTTGAAATGCACTTGGGAGATCATGTTTCACATTACAATTTACATGAAAATTACAATTTGAAACCCAAAAAAAAAAAACTAAATCCTTTGTATTTCGGGTTCTGGAGCTTAAGGAACACTTTGCATGTAAATTGTTTCCCAAAACCTAAAATACACTAAATATTTTGTATTTCGTGTTTCAAAGCTTTAATAACAATTTACATGCAAATTGCAAATTGTTTCCTGATCTCAAAATTCAAAATACAAGGGAAATATTTGACACTTAGGAATTTTTTTTCACATTTCTCAAAAATGTTTTTTGGGGTGGAGAACAAGGAACATGGAACATGTGGAGATGCACGAAGAGCCTAAAACTCAACACACTCAAAAAGGAAATCTTTAACCCTGAAACAACCACAAATTTATCCAAGTCTAGAAATGAAGATGTGGGTTTCCAAAATATCCCATTGATATGCAATTTACATGTAAATTGCAAATTGGAACCTAAAACCTGAAATGTACTTGGAAGGTCAGGTTTGAGGATGGGGTTTCACGTTGCAATTTGTATGTAATTTGTAATTTGAATCCCTAAACCCAAGATATGGAAAATCCTTTGTATTTCAAGTTTTGGAGCTTGAGGAACACTTTGCACGAAAAGTGTAGATTATTTCCTGAAACTCAAAATACACTAAATCCTTTGTATTTTGGGTTTCATAGCTTGATGAACAATTTGCATGCAAATTAAAAATTGTTTCCCAAACCCGAAATCCAAAATACAAGGGAAATATTCGACACTTGAATTTTTCCTAGATTTCTCAAAAAAAAAAAAAAAAAAAATTAGGGGGAGAACAAGGAGCATGGAACATGTGAAGATGCACGAAGAGCCCGAAAACTTGACACACTTGAAAATGAACTCCTTAACCTTGAAACAACAACAAATTTATCCACGCACGAAAATGAAGATGTGGTTTTCCAAAATAGCATGGGGGTATTTTATACAACAACATGATATTCTAATGAAAGTAACATGACATCAGGTTCATCACCAAACTCAATACATGCCACGAATATGACTGTAATACCTTCAAAAACCTCTACAAATAGATAACTTTAAACCGCCTAAAACTATCCTAAAACCAAACATGCAAGAATGAATTCAAAAACTTCTAAGGTCACAAAGTTGTTATAAAACCACTCTAGAAATGAATTATATCTCCATAAATCCTTCCACAACCAATTTAGTCACTGTCTCCACCGCAATGTTAGGCATATGTTAGTGTTAACATTATTTGTAATTAATTTATTATTATATTATGAGTTGTTTATAAACAACTCATAATTATATTAATCATTATTTGGTTTGTAAGTGAAGTTGTTACAACAACTTCACGTATATAGTTTTATATTAACGAGTTGTTAAAACAACTCGTGTATTGTTGTGGGTTGTTTCCTACATTATAGGAACAACCAATCCTATATATCTGTAAGATCCCATATGATTGATCAATTACAATATACATTATTTACTATGAAAATCTCATACTAGGAATTTGGTATTGGAGCAAGGTTACTTTGTGAGAAAATTTAGGATCATGTTGTAGAAACATCTGTTTAAATCCTATACATGAGTATCTTGGCATGTATGAAAATCCTTGTTTCTTGGAGCCCATGGAGGAAAGACATGAACTGTTAAAAACTCGGAGAAGTTGTGTATGAAGAAATATGTATCTCTAAGGAATGCATTCAGTTTTGTTATCTCATCTATTCCTCCCTACGGCTAGACAAATCTCTGCAGACCTGCACAAAACAATAATTCATGTGCTCTATAATCATTTGCATCTGAAAAACATAGAGATTAGGGACATCCCAACTATTGGAAATGACCAATCTATCTATAAATGTTGATGATTGGTTGATGCATGTATATCTGATTTCACCAACATACACAAACAAAGGCATGAATCAGAATAAAATTACATGTATTCTATTGTATTTCAGGTTTCATGTGGCTCTACCAAGCCATCAAATTGCCCATCTGTCAAGCCCATGTGTGGTGGATTCCATTCGTGGACATGAAAACAAGTTAATGTTTAATCTAATAATTTGTTCAAGTCTCAAAAGTTGTATTTGTTTATTATATGGTCTTTGAAAATTGCTCGTACTCCACATCTGGTCTCGATTTCCACATCCATTGACCTTGACACTTGGACCACATTGTTGGTAGTCCACTGTTTCACAGATCTCACGTGCCATCTCAGTCATCTAAGGTTGGTTTCAAATAATTTTTTTATTTAAATTCGTCCTTGTCATTACTCCATTTCTTTTAGTCATCCCGGTTAATGTCGTTGTCTTTTATTTTTTCATAGTCTTTCAAAAGTAATAAATGTTTGTGATTATTGTTATTTTTGTAATAGTTATGAGTCATTGTCTAGTTGGCAAAAGTCTATGCTTGTTTCATAATAGGTTTTATTCTTCATCTTTGATGGTCAAGTTTCTAAAGTGTATATCACAATAGTGTCTTGTCCATTATAGTAAAAATGTCAAAATAGGTGATTTTAGGATTGTCATCATTGTTTAATCTAGTATCAATATAAATTGTGAAAAATTGTAAAAATATTTTTTTACCTTACGGACACATTTTAGAAATTGTTACTTGACGTCCGACATCCTTCATTTTTTTTTAAATTTTTGTGTCAATTTTTTGCAAAAATGGAGAAGTTCAGTCTTGTTGAGAAGTTTGAAGGACGAGATTTTCATACATGGAGAATTCAGATGTAGCTAAATTTGATTGAGAAGGATCTGTGGGATGTCGTTAAACCTAATACTACAATACCAACAAATGCAATGGATCTCGCAAAGTGGACTATCAAGGATCAAAAGGCCTTGGGAACCATTGGTCTCGGTCTATCTAAAGCTTACCTACACCATGTGGACTTCACAAAGTCTGCAAAGGAAATTTGGGAGACTTTAAACAAGATTTTTGGATCTGAAGTGGAAAGTGCCAAGACGAATCTGAAGCAAAAATTATATGGATTAAAGATGGACAGATCATATAAGAAAATTTTTCTCTCTACTTAATCAGCTCACCGACATTAATGAAAAGGTAAATGATGATGATGCCAAAGAAATTATTTTGAATAGTTTGCCTAAAAAAATGTCTCATATGATTTTTACTATGAGCAAGCTTAACATTGGTTTAGAAGGAGTAATTTCTACTCTTCTTGATCATAATGAACCTTTTGAGCTAGAAGAGGAGGTTTTATATGTGCATAATAAATCTAGTACATCATCAAAAAAGGGGAAGTATACTTCAAAGCATGCTCCATCATGAGGAAAGGTTAAATGTTTTTATTGCAAAGAATTAGGACATGTAATTTTGAATTGTAAAAAGAGGGCAAGATCTACTTGATGACAAAATAGATCAAAAATATTTTTGGTTGAAGAAGAAACTGATTGGGATGAATATTCTAAAGATGAAGAAATTTCTTGTCCCAGTGATGAGGAATAATTATGGTAAATAATTCATCTACTAGAGGTCGAGAGGCAATGGAGGATGGAGGGCGATCAACGCCTCTCGTCAGTCACCAATGATGGGGTTGCATTCAAATTTGGTGGCAATATTTTCTATTATTTCAATTGTGTGGTGTGTGCATTGAATAAAATGGTGTGTGGTTTCCTTCCCTATTTTGATTCAAACAATGAAAATGTTCATTTTGGATGCTGAGAACAGTTGTATGGGAGGGAAACTAAACTGGAGTGATCCTCTGACTACAGAGATCCTTTGACTATCGTACTTCTAACATCAATCGGCCGGTGAAATCTATCGTTCACTGGAAGTGAAAGTGGGAACTATTGAGTTTTTGTATGTAGGTGAATCGGTGGAAGTGTGATCATCCGTGTTCACTGTGGTGAAGTGGATTGGTCATGTGTAGCAAGATCCATACAACAAGATCCAAGCCAGTTGTATGTATACCTAAAAGTATGCAGAGGCATACGATTCTAGTTCCAGTTCTATGGTGCATTTTTTCCGTGTTCACATTAAGGGGGTGATATTAGTAAATAATGTTCACACTAAGGGGGTGAATGTTAGGCATATCTTAGTGTTAACATTATTTTGAATTAATTTATTATTATATTATGATTTGTTTAGAAACAACTCATAATTATATTAATCATTATTTGGTTTGTAAGTGAAGTTGTTAAAACAAATCGTGTATTATTGTGGGTTGTTTCTACATTGCACAAACAACCAATCTTATATATCTGTAAGATCCTTTATGATTGATCAATTACAATATACATTATTTACTATGAAAATATCATACCATGCATGCAAAACATGATCATAAACTAAAATTTTCCATAAACTTACATTTTTGTAAGTGGGGTGACATAATATCACAATCTCTAAATACCACCTAGATAAATATGGAGTATCACTATATAATCTCCAATCATCATATTTGTAAAAATAATCCATTTGGGGCTACTACAATCAATTTCTCTCTAGTTGCTATACACCTAGGGTTTTAAGAGGGTTTAAAATTAGTTTACCTTATTAATGATTGTTCATAAAAAAATTGATGGTAAAATGACCTCATTATAATTGGAAAATATTCATAATAGACCTATTCAACTATCCCCAAGATATTGGGTCCCCATTCAAAGTAAACACTCTCCAACAAGCACCAGAAAGTTCAATTTAAGCTCAAAGTCTCACTTCTAAGAACTCACTATAACTAAAAATGTAATATCTTTCAAAATATTCAACAAAAAGACCTCAAATTTGGACCAAACGTTTATATCATCATGAAAATACATTTCCAATTATCACCTTTTCCTAAATACAATCAAATTTTTTTAATCCACCACACTAGGGCATACTTTCTCAAAGACTAGGTCTAGGAAAAGACCTAAAAACAATATCTAACACCTAAAAAAACTATAAAAACTTGTGAGTGTCTTTACACATCATAATAATGCTTCCCATGCTCTCATAATGCATATCCAGATCCTACATGCTTCACTTAATCATGACATACATCTTTCTCCTCTCTAGGGCCTCAAGAATAAACAATTTGAACATGCTTGCACACTTGTAACTAACTTTCTCATAACTTGGGTACCTTTTACAACCTGTAATTATCTTCATCACACTCCATTACATCACAAAAACATCATCAAATCACTTAATCACCTCTAAAAACCACCATACTAACCCAAGAACCCATGCAACACCAAACAATCTTAGTAAGAAACTCAACCCAACTTGACACTACCAATCAACCTTCATGTTTCTCTTTCCTTTTGACATATATACAATCAATGATAACTTTGAAAAGATAAATATTTGACATCAATTACAACACTATGCACACACCTTCATTCCACATCTCTTCTCTCCCAGTTCTCTCTCTACTTTCTAATTCTCCATTGTAAATTATACTTTATGGATCTTTTGTCATATTCACTTAAGTGACCATTGTAATATTTCATTGTTAAATTTCAATTTTCATTAATAATAAAGGGGATTATTTTTATTTCCCATATGAATGTAAAAATTTCACAAGTGGTGGGACTATGAAAGGTCATGTGGGAGTAGACAAAGAGAAAAATTATAAAGCTATAAATTAGAATAGATTCTCCATTCCAAAGGAGGTAGTTTTTATTGGTTGATAGATCCTAGGGTCTTCATACAAGAAACTACAATTCCTCTATATCCTTATCTTATGTTTTCCTCTTCATCGTAACTTTACTCCATGAGCATGGTTACTTGTGCAATATTATGCTAGTAAACTTTGATTTACTTGTGTTTTGTTCCTCTTTCCTTGATATAGTGTCTTCTCATTGGTAACTTGTAAATATTATGGTTTTATGTCAATAAACTCAGATTTCTATTTATTGAGTAAAATCCCCTTCTCACCTTTTCCCCTCTCCATACACACACCTTTCCTCCACCTCCTTTTTGTACACAAATTTAGTGGAGTTTTCTTGTGTGATTCCCAATTGAAAACACACACATGATGGCTAGATTAGTGTATATATTTCCTATTTTTAATAAATTCAAATTCCCCATTGCAAAGTAGAGGGACCTAGTACTAGAACATCGATGAAAACCCTAATTATTTCTTTGTGAAAAATTATTTCACCAACAGGTTTTAATGATGTTAACAAGTTTTAAAAGAGATGAAAACAATATGGGATATACTTAGTAACTAGCCTACTGAACAAGGGGAGAATGAAAAGGGAGGGGGAAATGGGAGACACATGCTAAAAAAATTCTTTACCGGGATCAATAGACTAATAATATTGGCAAGCTTAAGAGATTTACACATCAAGGAGTGAGGGAACCCAAATAAGTAGGTTACTCCTTGGACTAATTAGTGAAGTATAATACTATTCTATATCATCTATGAGATATAAGAAAAGTAAATGTTTTACTAGATCATGATGTGTTATCCATTCATTTAGGCCAAAATGAGCCATCAACTTAGGTACTTTCTTGAAAAGGAAAGGGTATTAGTGATAGATATGTAGCCTTGATTTTTGATAAAAACCTAAAATGAAAACTAATAAACCCTTTCACCTAATGCAAAAGGTCAAGTTTGAATCAGACTAGTTTAATCGTGAAGAAACTTAAGGATAACTTAAGCGTGGGTAGTTTAAATATAGGTTAATCGTAGACAAACCTAAGATTTTGGGGTAATTTCTATCTTCTATAAATAAAAATAAAATACAAGACAACAATAAAGAAACAAACAAACACACAAGAAAAAGACACAACAAGAAATCTGTATCATTAACCCAGATAAGGAATTGTGATAATTTGAATAATATGATATTCTCTTATCAAAAGGTATAATAAATCACCAATTAATGGAAATGAATTCCTTACCAAATAATGTTATCTCACCTTTATCTGAATGAGTGGAGTCTATTAATGAGACAACCTCTTGAAAAGGTGAAAAATAAGTGATGATTTATTTATGATCTCATAGTGTAATCATTGGTCATGTAATGTAAATCTTGGAAACATAACCGAAAATAATAAATCACACAAAGTATATACATGAACAAAATATTCACAAGATATGACACATTTACACAATTTTGAGTCCAAATGAAGGTAGATATATTAAAGAGAAACAATTTTTTTATAATTACAATGAATGTCAAATAAGATTCATGATCAAATCAAAAATCCAACATGGTTATTAATCTTCAAGTGTCTCAAGATTGAAGTAGAAATGAATTTCATGGCCTTCTCAGATATGACATATCAAAATCTGCAATCAATTTTAGATGAGATACAAAATAATAAAATCAGATAATTAGTAAAATAATGTTAAAACTAGATATACATGTTGTATCAAAATTTCATACTCAAACCTCAAAACAATGTCATCATAACACCTGTAGAATCACTTATCTCATAAAATCATTTGCACATAAAATATTTCTTATGAAATAAGCTTCACCAAATGCTTACAATACCTGATCTCCTTTGAAAAATGTGTCCTCCAAGTCCTTATATAACTCTCCTTTTGAAAAATAAGTTACAACTGATTTGTCTTCACATTTTAATTAAATTTATTATAAATATTACACTTCATATCAAAGTGAAACTGTTTTATTTTTAATATCAAATGAGGAGGACTCAGGGTAACTATATTTTAAAAATAAATGATGACTTTAAAACATGAGGAATGAGACAAGAAAGGGAAGGGGCCCACTTAACATTAAACACACTAAATAAAATATACAACATAACCATTAGCATTCAATTCATTTAAACCATAAAAATACTCTATCATATCCAAATGATCATCAAAGTATAATCCATCATATAACCAATCTGTTGAAGTCAACCAATACCCAAGTATATAATCAAATTCATAAAGATCAATATGTCAAATATCATCAAGTATATAATCAAAATCCATGAAAATTTCCAATCACTGAAAAATTATATGCTAAAATCCATGTCTAAATCAACAAATCAGAATTTCATAACAAGATAAAAGTACTAATCATCCCCAACAAGGTCTAACATTGGTGCCCCTATTTTAGTTAATAATCGCATATATTCATACTGACTCAACCAGAAGAGTGGTGTAAGTAATGGCTCTCGATTCCTCCTCTACCTCCAATTTTACTCTCTTTAGTGCTCTAGTCACCCTAGAATAGCGAAATATGGCCTAACACGCTTAGGGAAAGGATGTGAGTAATGAGAGTGATATGGTTGGCTCTGTCCAAATAAAAAGGAAGGTTAGCAGATGGTTGTACATTTTTCAAGGACAAATGAGGAGTAGAGTGTACTTGAATGATTAAAATATGAGGGGTTATGTTTAGTGTGTGTGCGATCAATGTTATCATGAACTGGGGTATTATGAATGTTGTGAGAATGTTGAGTACATGGATATGATTCAATCACGTGTAAAACCTCATGGAGACAAGACTCATTAACATCAAAATGGATTGAAACTTGAGTAGGACCACTCCTAATGAAAGGTATTCTACCCCAAAGCATACTATGTCCCCTTCAGCCACCCCTAGGTGAACCTATTTTCCATTGAGAATGCCGTCAAAAATTATTGTACCCCCAAGAGTGATGTGAACTTGATCCCCTTGAGTTACCCCATCCATCCCAACCTGACATTGCTACAATAACTGAAAAATGATAAAATTACTTAAGTAGGTTCAAACTGATTTTTTTCCCAAGTTCATATAATCCATAAAAATAAGGTGGGCTGATGACCCAAATCATATTTAACAACAGAGAATATGATGCAAGGTGATAACCATTAACTGAGGACATTTCAATCAAAGGTAATCGACCCATTTTCCAATAGAAAATTTTGACCATTATTTCAACAATTTGAGTTTAACAAATCTAAATTTTCTTGAAAATCCTCCATTTCAATTTAATCTTGATCATTTCTTATTTCTCTACACAATTCTATATTTCCTTGAAAATAAACTTTTTATAAATTTTAAACAACCTAGCTCAAGCGCATGAAAAAAATAGAAGTGTATGATCACTAGAATGATTGCCTCGAATATCACAAAATATTCACATAATAAAATAAACTGCTATTTCTACGGAATGTTTTTTAATCAACATACAACGAAACATGGTGGATTATTGAATCATAAAATCCATGCATAAAACCCATATGTCACTAGTTTAAGAGAGAATTGATAAAATTTACACACTTCATGCATCCTTTTCTCATGATCCAAACAAACCTCACTTATACTTCTTTATTCAAAAATGAAACAAAAACCATCATAAATAAAAAACAATTTTATACCCGTTATCTTGAGTGGTTTGGGAAACTTGAATGGCTTATAAAAATTGTACAATCATGTATAAAAAAATCAATAACCAAGAAAGGCATGAGAAAACATGGCTGATTGTCAAAGAAATTAGACATACCGAAAAAATCTCCAACCGACTGATTAAAACCACATATCTAACCATTCAGAACTGAAAAAATGAACTCGCATTTGTATTTTCCACAAAACAACGAGATCAATGTGAGCTTATAAACTGGAATTTGAATTTGATTTTTAAAAATATATTTTTATACTAAACCTAATTACAGAGTCACGTATAATAAATAAATGCTAAGAAAATATTGGAATATATATGACACAACTAATAAACAATTAAAATAGAAAACCCTAAGTGCAAGAGAGAAGAAAAACACTTAGCTAATTTTTGCGCTTGATCCAATACTGTGCATATTGGGAAAGTTGATAAATATGAAGGGTTTACATCGCAATCACACACTCTAAATTCGGAGCTATCGAGATAGGTTGGACCAAGGCTCCTAGAACTAGGTGAGGGTACCTAGGTGCCAGAGACATATGTTAGGTTCCTATGATCATGTAAGAGCTCATAAATTGGTTTTTGTTGTGTCACAAGGTGATCGATGATTTTCACCGCTAGTCACCTTTATGTCACACTTTTTCGTATAATTTTCCTATAATCTACAAAGAGATGATGACCTGTAAAACCTTAAAACTACATCAAATACCAAAAATAAAAGATGTAATATGTGGATTTAGACTAACCCTGGCGGTGACTGATAGAGTGAACCTACGACCGAGTGTTGCACTACATCTTAGACTCCATGTAGTTCTTGTGCATGTGTGATAAAATCTTGCCCTAGGAATCCCTCTTGCAAGTGCGTGATGATAGTGGATGATAGCTAGATGTACCAATGTAGATAAAGGTATGGATGGAAAAATGAACTTCCCCTCCTATGCATGTATGTGGAAAATGTAGTCTCTTGTCCCTTGAATTAAATATTGATGAATGCTTTTGATGCCTTTGGATGCAACCTTAGGTGATGATAGTATATGCTTAGAGCTTGGTCCTTTATTTTGGTCACATAACTTTGTATTTATATGATTCCCTTATTTGAATTTTTTATTTAACAATTAAAATGTCAGCCCATAAGAAAATAATATGACTAAAAGATTAAAAATCCCAAAAAGAGTGAATAAGATAGAAAGGGGGTTCTAGAGGGGACGAGGGAGCCTAAGCGCTAGTGTTCGCGCCTAGGTGCTGGTGTCAAGAGTCATGAAAGATAAGAAATTAAAGTATCGAATGGGATTTAGGGTGTAAAATACCATAAATAAGGCCAAAGACAAAGCAAAGAGGCTAATGATAGCTGTCAATTATTAGTTTTGTCACTTAGGAATCATATGAATGCAAGTATGTGTTTATGGACCTAGAAATGTACCCAAGTGCATGATTTTGTGTCTACAATCATATATAAACAAAATTAATAATCAATAAAGGTAGGAGAAAACATGACCAATTATCAAATAAATTAGATATACTCACAAAATATTCATCCAACTAATTAAAACCACATATGGAACCATTGTGAAACTGAAAAAATGAACTCTTCATTTGTATTTTCCACAAAACAACATAGATCAATACGAGCTTATAAAATGCACTTAAATTAATTTATCTTAGAGCCGAGAAATATTTCTACTCATTTATTATTCACATTAATATGAATTCTTTCAAATATGGGTAGTAAAATAAGAGATGAAAATGCAAGCACAATACTCCTATGCCCAAAAAGCACTAGTTTTTATCAAAGACTCATGAATTCATAGACCCAAAATGCCACATGTATGCATGAAAAATGACCAAATTTGGGTAACTTCTTCCTTGTTTTATCCAAATAACTACATACCTGAAAATCTTGCCACATATTTACTTGAAACATTTTAGGTTGAGGAAATAAAACTCAAGTATCGAAGTGCATAAGGTTTGGGCGTGCGGGCACAAGGTGTGCCCATAACGGTTTGGAAACATGACTTAGTCGATTTTGCGTTAAGGATAAATATAGATGTGGAGTGTTGAGCATGACTTCTAGAATACTTGCAGACTATGCCAAGGTTATTTTGGATAAGCGGAAGATCAAGCGCCATGCAGATTTTTGAGCTAATAATAGGATCTGTACTAAGATTTAACTATAGGAGATCTATTATTAACACTTACATGCTTTTGTATTCTTATGTAAGGGTGCATGGCTATTATTAGCATGTAGCCTATTTTTGGAAGGTTCATGGGTGGTGAAGGGAAATTAACCACCCCTATAAATATGTCTTGCTTTACACAATTTAGTAAGTCATGATTTATTGTAGTGTTATACTGTGAATTTGTTAGTGCACATGACCATAAAGACAAGTGAAATGCATGTATGAAGCTTCTAAGTTTTACAGTATTTAATAGAATGGATCTTATTGGTTGGATATTGTTGGTGTTGGATGTAACTGAGAAAGGATATTATATGGTAAAACCTGTTGGAACATAATGATTAAGTGGTCCGCCAGCCGACCCTTAATTTATAAGGATCCATCACTAATATATAGGTTAATATTTAATAATATGAAATATTTCTATTTATATTATTAAATATGCTAACCTAGGTATATACTTTAGGTTAAATATTTAATATCATGAAATGATAATATTTCTATTATTAAATATTATAAACCTAGCTATATGTGTAAACCATTTTAGGTTGAAAAGGTGGGTCGAGAGACATACCCGATCACCTTCTATAAAAAGGACTTTAGGTCCTCATTTGATATATTCAGGAAATATATCAAAGGTGTGCAAATCAATTGATTTGGTTTTACCCTTGGTAAATAGGGGTTTAAAGGAGGAGGTGATTTGTAATGCCCCGTTCACCATTGTTCCTTTTCTTCTTCAACGACCGTGTTGCTAAGCGTTTAATGTCATTGTGCTCTTGTTGATCTTTTGTTGGATTCTCCCTGTTCGACTATCTCGGTTAAAGGAAAATATGGTTCTCGGTTCTTCGAGTTTTCCTGGTCATCGCCATTAATAGGATTAATAATTATTATCATTATTTTAGCCGTAAAATCATTAAAAGAATGTTTATAATAATATTATAATTTATATTGCCGACTTACGATCAGTTGCTTTTGTGTCGAAATTTTATCACTAGTAATGGATTAACTTTAAGCTATATTTTATTTATTTATCTACTTTGTTTTAGGGTTTTATGACCTTTTTAGATTAAAACAAACAAAAAGAAATAAATTAATTAATTAATATAAATTAAAAAAAAGGGCCGTGATTTCTTTGTTGGGGCGGTTAGGGAAAAGGGGGATCCTTTGTGTTTTTTGTTTATCTTTTTGCTGAGGGAGAGGGAGCACCACCACCATGGAGGGAGGGGGAAAGATCCACTGACGTGGTTACTTTACCAATGCACTTCGACCTATGGAAACATCCTCCTAGCCTCGTATTCAAAAGGAAATGAACCCCCTACTGCGCATGGACTTCCATTGAAGCATAATGGAGGGAGGATTTCTGTCAGATGTTGTAGTCGCAAATACTTGGAGGTGCTGCTTCAGTGTTGACCAAATGAAAAAATGAGATAGCTTCTCTGGAATGTGATTATGGCAGCATACGAAGGCATGGGTTTCCTCAAGAGACAGTCACACTATTTCACGTGTGCAAAAAAATAGGGTTCCAACCCCATCAGTTTTCATTTGCTAGCATACTCCCAGCATGTGCCAAAATAAGAGCTTTGAAACTGGGTGTAGACATCCGCCAAAGCATTATGGAGAAGGGATTTTTGTGTGTTTTAGTTGCAAGTGCCCTGGCAGATACATATGCAAAATGTGGAAGCATGCGAACTATTCGACAATGCCTGAAAGAAATGTGCTTTATGGACTGCAATGATTGCAGGATGTGCAAAAAAATGAGTTTGTTGAAAAGGCCTTGGAAACTTTCAAGCAAATGCAATTGGTACGTGTAAAGCTAGACTCCACAACCTTTTTCCAGCATCCTCCCAGCCTCTGTCAAAATGGGAGCTTTAGAGTAGGCCTCAGACAACCATCAAAGCATAATGGTAGAGGATTTTTAGTTGCAAGTGCGCTAGTAGACAAGTATGCAAATTGTGGAAGCATACACAAGGCAAGTCAACTGTTTGACAAAATGCCTCAAAGAGATGTGGTCTTATGGAACATACCCTGACCATGTAAGTTTCATTTTTGTTTTATTAGCATTTAGCCATGTAGGTTCAGTGCATGAGGGTTGTAAATACTTGATGGCATGAGTGCCTCTTATAGAATCATGCCTAGAATTAATCATTATGTTTGCATGATTGACATTCTTGGCCATGCCGGTTATCTTGAGGAAACCCTATATTGTATCATCAACATGCCAATCCGGCATGTGGTGGCTGTGTGGATATGTTTGCTTGGTGTTTGATGAGCACATGAGAATGTGCAAAATGTGGAGGCATGCTTAAGGCATGTGAAGTGTTTGACAAAATGCCTTCAAAAATCATGGTCTCATGGTTGCAAGATTTGAGGCTATGCACAAAAGGAGGAAGATCTCATTCTATCCAAACAACAACAATAAGAAACCATTTGATCATGCTCAACAAGTGGTGGGTCGAATCTAGAAGGTAGGAGAAATGTGATCAGAGTAGCGGAATGGTTTCAAATCTATGAGTTATAGATTTTATGATAGACGTGTATGTAAAATGGTGGAGTTGTGGATGCTCATGATCTGGTTGATGATGTGCCCAAGCAAGCTACTAAACCGAATCCTGCAGTTTTGACCGACTTCATTCTCCAGGCATGGTTCATCTTCCCTTACCTCTCATAATTCTCATGTTTTTAGCTCTCTTTTGCAACTTGATAGAATTTTAAAATATTAGGATTTTAATACCGTTAAATGTTTGTTTTCAACTCGTTGCAAAAACAATGAAATGTCGTGTCAAAAACTCACTAAGTCAAAATAACCCATTTGCATTAAAACATGAACTTCCACCCTCATTTTGAGGTGATGTAGAAAACTTCCTACCCAACCTGGATCACTTCACAATGTTTTATCGACAAGATGAAATTGACTTCCCATTAATAAAGTTGATCTTCTCCCTATTTAAATTGTTAATTTTTGCATTCTTTGAGACTCATTAAGTACCCTTTGTAACCCTAAAACGAGATGTGAAGCTTCATTCATGTACCTTGGTATGAGGAGTCACCTTGACCTGTGGTTTGACCCCGAACAAACATATGACATCTTTTTGACGCTCTTATAGGAGCCCTATTACACTAGGTTACAACAGTAGAAAGTTGTTAAATCTAGAAAGTTGGCTTTCATTTTGAACCGCCATTTGAAACTTGGATAGAGAAATTATTTCCCATCTTCGCAAACCTCTAGTGTTTATACTAGAAAATTACATGGAACATTCAGTTTAGGGAAAAGAACTTTCTGGATAGTTTGGAAAATCCATTTTGTAGGCCTTCGGTTAGTTTGACGAGGTCAAACTGGACCAATTTTGACTTGTCGCTCCAGAAAACTTGTCGCCGTTTGAAAATGGTTTTCTAGTTCTCAGTCCCATCGACTCTAATGAATTCTCCTTATATAGGGGAACTTGTAGGAAGTGTCTCATTGCGTGCTCATCCATCGAATGTCAGTTATGGACGTGGTTTTTAGGCCCTCAAGCTAACTTTTGTTCATTTGCAACTGGGTCAACTATGACCAGTAGCCCCGGAAAACTAGCCGCTAAACGCAAACTATTCACTTTTTCCCAATTCCATCAGTTGTTATGAACTCTTGGTATATTTGGGTATACATGTAGAAAGTTGATCATGGTGTGCATTCTCATCGGAAGATAACTTTTGGAAGCGGTTTCTTAGCCTCCAAGCCATTTTGAATGTTTTGTAGCTAGTGAGAAAATGTAAAAATAGAAAGCTATGGGACCCTTGTAGGATTGCCAAACCACCTAAACACACATGCAAATAACTGTTATAAAACTTTATAGTGTAACTTGTGGTGTGAATTAGAACTTTTGACAAAATGGTGTTTTCTCTCTCTTCCCTTCTCTTTCTCTCTCTCCTGGGTTACAAAGTGAAGTGAAATGAAATGCATTGAATACATGTCTCTAAACCCTTTTCTTTCATTTGCAAATTGTAATTATTATCATGTGTAAATGGGAAAACTAAAAAAATGATAATTATGTTAGATTAGGGTGGATGCCATGCCAATGATTTATCGCTGATATCATGCTCATGTGGTTTTGCAGGATGGAAGAATGATGATGAAAAAGGTGATGTGTAATTTAATTATTATCATTGTAATTTATATAGTTCATTGTTAAATGAATAAATGTATAATTTAATATCATGTTACAGAAGGTTATATTTGATAATTTGTTGCTATGTATGAGATGCTGGATTCAAGGACATCTAGGAAATGTGCATTTAATCTTAGGTTCAATTTTGATTCATAGAACACATGGTTAAAAGGGGTTGATATTTATATAAGGTAAATGAATTTGAAGTAATATCTTGTAGTGCATGTTTAGTGTTCAATAAATGATTAACGAGTCATCTTGTGCATTCATACTTTGTAAATGTAATAAAGAAACTTAATAAAAAACACACTACCCTTGTTCAACATCGGGACATAACTTGTTTTTCATGTGTGATACTCCTTACCGTAGAAGGCATTGAAAACCGTAGAGTGAACTTAAACCCTGCACTCGATGGAACCTCCTAGTTTGAGTAAGAAAGAACCGAGAATGGGCTTATCGTCTTAGTTAGTATGTTTAGTAACATTCTCTTAAACTTACATGTTAGAAGTGACACAGTCAAAACTTTTCTTGGAGTGCATAGAGCTAACTCCTCATTTGTAGCCTAGCGGACTACTTGTCATCCAAAGATATATTTAATTTAAAGCTCTTCATCAAGTGAAATCTTTGTTGGATCCAGACAACATAGATTGAGGTGGTGACTTAGTTGATTTTAGGTCTTATACTCTTGTTAATGAACCCCTTAGCCCCGCTCAACAAAATGTGTTAGCTTGATTTCTCTCAACATAACACCTTGGTCCTTTCAGGAAGGTGGTTTAGCATAAATTTGTCCTCTTTCTTAAAAATCACATATAGTTGAGGGTAGACCCTTAGATGAAGTTGGAATTAATCTAAACCTTGTTTGATTTGGAGGTTGGCTTAGGGTTCATGTGTAGCTTCAAGTATCCTTATCTTTTTGTCTTCAAGAGGTTAGACAAACGCATTTGTAACTCCATTTTCAAGACAATGCAAGAAGAAAAAAATAATAAGAGCATTTGGTGACGTAGAAAATAAAGTATATAAGAGTAAACAATGAGAGTTGAGGTTCGAATAATTCCACTCTTAGAGACCTTATATCTCAATTAAATATATTCTTTTGTTTCAAAGAATATGAATTACCTTGTGTGTGCTCAACCTTCGAGAAAACAAAATACATATATAAATCAAAATGGAACTTCACAAGTCATTGAATTAGAATAACTATGGTAGGGGAATGACTAACCCATGATAGAGGTATGTTTTCGGTAATGAGCTATCTCACATCTAAATCTCTGTTAAGTCCTAATATCACTATATGGACACCAAGTCACATTCACATGAGTTGTAAAACAAAAGAGTAAAACGTAGACATGAATAAATTTGGAGAAGAATATATTTAACATAATAATAAGATAATTAAGTATTTGTATGTAATTTGATTTATGCCAAATAAGTATGTTAGTTATGGAAATTTTTATAAAGTATAAGAAGCCAACATAAGATGGTCAAACTGTATTTTAACCGTGAAATAAACTTAAGAATATGTGAGTGGACAAACGAGAAATTTATCCTTGCTCAATAATGTTCTTGGAATGTTAATTGTAACTAAAATACATTTAAAGAAATGATGTGTTGTGGGTTCGCCATTCCTAAAGTCATGTTTCTTTTGGTTGGGTCATTGCTAGTATTCGTTCATTGGGAAAGTGTGGCATCGACATGCCTATGTCATTTTCATGTGTCTATGTGAGTCGATGGCTTATGTGATTGTCGTATGTGAATCGAGTTTCTGTACTTGGATCCCTTGTTGTGTTGTGTGTAGTGAGCAATGTAAGTAAAAAAAAATTATCTTGGTATTTTTTGTTGTATTTGTGTGTGTAAAATGTGGGCACTACATATGGTATCAGAGCAGAGGTTCATGCTCTCGAACCTCTAGGATGGATTGGAGTTGTGATGATTCTGCATGATGGTGGTGGATAATGGAAGAGTAATGTGATATATGTTGTTATGTGAACTATGTCGTGATTGTGACCTTATGGAAGCACATGTGGTGCATGTCACTTAGTGCGTATTTTTGTCATGTTGATGTGCTTGTGATGAGAGTATCGACTCTCCTTTTCATGGATTCAATGAGGAATCCATGTGTGATGTACCGCCTTGTTGTTGTGAACGGAATGATATTGTAAATTGCAGAGTGTTGAAACATTTTGGCTTTATGTGATATGAAGGTGTATTGACGTATTGCATGAAAAAATTGATGTAAAGTGAATCACATTTCATCGTGATGTCATCACCATATTGTGATTAGTTGTGTGCATCGTCGTGTTGTTTTACAATTGACTATATGTTGTAAGGTTAGACATTGTGTTCCTCATACGTATAATTCATGTAATATGTGATGGTTCATGTCGTGATTTAGGGGCATATGGTGAGTATGATCCCTAGTGTATAGTGATTGCACTTTGGTTGCAAGATGTGTAATGTGATGTATCGTAACCCGTGAAAGTAATGATTGTGTTATACCCTGTATATATATACCATACATAAGACATTATGGTTAATGTGCGTGAATCACCATTGTGTTAGTGATGTAGTTATGTGTATGTTGTGAACCTTACACTAGATGACCCTAAGGGGATAAACTGTCAAGAGTGTATGTGTGGAGAGAGGAGGCGTGGACCAAGTTTTCATAATCTTGAGATGAGTACGAGTGAGGAAGTGGAGTCTTATATAGACTGAAAACCCACTTCTATCTATTTAGTATACTTCAAGCTTTCTCAATATATTGTGGGTGCGCACCACCTTAGGCTCAACTTATGCAACTAGAGTTCCCTGCTCTTTCCTATTGGATTGTTCATTGAATAATCCTATGTAATTTTGACTATGTTGATCCTTGTGGGAGTATGGAGGAATGATTTAGGTAGAGATGATGATAGTTACATTATTTGATATACTCATTTCTGGTTACATGTATATTTTTATGAGCTGAGGCTCGATGTTCGAGTGCCAAAAACTCGATGAGTACCCCTTTAGTGGTGGTATGAGGCCACATAGTGATTGTAATGTGCTATTTCTCTATACGTATTTTATTCGTAAATTAATCTTTATCTCTTTTAGCTAGAACCAGTTGTTTTCTTGATTGACATGTTCTTATATTTTGGGCATTTATTTGAGTGTTGCACTAACATTTAGATTTTTCACTAACCATGAATAATTAGCCATTTGTTTTTCTTAGTTTAAAAACTTTCTTATCATATTTAAAAGTTTTGTAGCCTAGCCCGAGACTTTTGATTTTTCCACTTGGCATTAGAATGGATTGTTATGTTGGTCCTAATGTCGTAATGTGTTGGAATAGGGTCTTGGGATTAACCCTGGAGTGGTTGAACCTATGGACCCGCTTCATTATATGGGGGTACACCCCAAGGAGTTATAGATAACTAGCGAGTTGTTGAACCATGAGTTATTATGTCACTTGGGTTGGGGGTGATGGGGCTCTATGTGCCCGGGGCCATAGGGTGACCCGCCTCATTAAAAGGATAAAGGAGATGGGCCTCTATGGTTGAGTGACCTGTTATTCTTTATGGCACTCTATGGTTGAGTGACCTGTTATTATTTGATGGGGCTCTATGGTTGAGTGACCCAACTTGGTTTTGGCACTATGATTATTTCTCTTAGGAGGTATATGGAGATTATTTGGTGATGCTTTGGGAGGTATATGAAGTTACATTTTGTGCTTTTGAGATATATCTAGAGTTATTTTTTTATGCCTTTGATGTGTGGAGTTGGTATAGTGAGTTATGTGTACTCTTGTGAGTCTTGTTAGACATTGTTATGCTTGAGGATTGACATTTCCATTTGTATTGACTACTGGATATTGGATTGGAACTATGTTGTTACAGTCATGGATTTCTTTGGGTCTTGTGATACTCGTTGTATATGTATCAGCGTGTTGACCTAGTTTGTCAGTCATATGTGTGTACTAGATCTATGTCTAGGATGTAATTGTTGGAAATTTTTGCTATGTGGTCTACTTGTTGTCATTCCATGGTTTGGTGAAACCCTTGTGATGTGATACGGTCATGAAAGTATGTAAAAGTATGCTTGTGAAATGTTAGTGTTGTGTATGACCCTAGTAGGGTGTTGTGACTGTAGTTCATGATGGGAACTCACAGGAATGAATAAACTAAAATTCTACAACAATGAAATTCTAAATGACTTGAATTAAGAATAATGTTAATGGAAAGAGATTAATGAAATAACGAATAAGAGAGAACTGCCAATCTTCACAGAACCTTGAAAGTTAAAATTTCTGCCAAATGTTCCTAAGGCCACCTCGTGGTTGTGCTTTAATCAACTAAAATTTTAACCATAGAGTGCACTTTTGCCATTATCTGTTCTTTGTTGCTTACCATTTCTTTCCTCTATGTTTTGTCAGCATCGAGGATGATGCTTTCTTAAGGGGAGGAGAATGTAATGCCCCATTCACCGTTGTTCTTTTTCTTCTTCAATGACCGTGTTGCTAAGTGTTTAATGTCATTGTGCTCATGTTGATCTTTTGTTGGATTCACCTTGTTTGACTATCCGGTTAAAGGAAAATATTGTTCTCGATTCTTGAGTTTTCTGGTCATCACCATTAATAGGATTAATAATTATTATCATTATTTTAGCCATAAAATCATTAAAAGAATGTTTATAATAATAATATAATTTATAAGCTTGTAACTTGCTTTCATGTTAAAATTTTATCACTAGTAATGGATTAAATTTAAGCTATATTTTATTTATTTATCTACTTTGTTTTAGGGTTTTATTACTTTTTTACATTAAAACAAACAAAAGAAATAATTAATAGAAATTAAAAAAAAAGGGTCATGATTTCTTTGTTGTTAAATTAGGGAAAAGGGGGATTTTGTGTTTTTTTGTCTTGGTGCTAAGGGAGAGGGAGAGCCTCGCCATCATGGAGGGAGGGGGAAAATTTGCGACTGATATGGTTGGTCCTTTACTAGTGCACTCCGACCTATGGCAAGCATCCTGCTCAAAAGAAAACTCCCCCTTACTTGCGTGGACTTCCATCGAAGCATAATAGAGGGAGGATTTTTGTCATTTTAAAGGTGATTTGTAGTTGCAAATACTTGGGGTGCTTCAGCTTTTTAAACAAATGAAAATTTGAGACATGCTTCTCTTGAATGAGATTATATAGATAAAAAAGGCGTGGGCTTCCTCGAAGAGATAATGGAGTTTCATGTGTGCATAAAATAGGGTTCTAAAAACCCAATCAGTTTTCATTTTTAGCATACTCCTAGCCTTGTGCCAAAATAAGAGCTTTGAAACTGGGTGCAGACATCCACCAAAGCATTATGGAGAAGGGATTTTTGTGTTTTTATTGCAAGTGCCTGCAACATACATATCCAAATTGTGGAAGCATCAAAGCATAAAAGCTGAATTTTTGATAATGCCTAGAAATAAATGTGCTTTTTTGGATCTGCAATGAACCAGGATGAAAAAAAATGAGTTTGTTGAAAAGGCCTTGGAAACTTTCAAGAAAATGTAATTGGTACGTGTAAAGCTAGACTCCACAACCTTTTTCTAGCATCCTCCCAACCTCTGTCAAAATGGGAGCTTTAGAGTAGGCCTCGGACAACCATCAAAGCATAATGGTAGAGGATTTTTAGTTGCAAGTGCGCTAGTAGACAAGTATGCAAATTGTGGAAGCATACACAAGGCAAGTCAATTGTTTGACAAAATGCCTCAAAGAGATGTGGTCTTATGGAACATACCCTGACCATGTAAGTTTCATTTTTGTTTTATTAGCATTTATCCATGTAGGTTCAGTGCATGAGGGTTGTAAATACTTCGATGGCATGAGTGCCTCTTATAGAATCATGCCTAGAATTAATCATTATGTTTACATGATTGACATTCTTGGCCGTGCTGTTATCTTGAGGAAACCCTATATTGTATCATCAACATGCCAATCCGGCCTGTGGTGGCTGTGTGGATATGTTTGCTTGGTGTTTGATGAGCACATGAGAATGTGCAAAATGTGGAGGCATGCTTAAGGCATGTGAAGTGTTTGACAAAATGCCTTCAAAAATCATGGTCTCATGGTTGCAAGATTTGAGGCTATGCACAAAAGGAGGAAGATCTCATTCTATCCAAACAACAACAATAAGAAACCATTTGATCATGCTCAAAAAGTGGTGGGTTGAATCCAGAAGGTAGGAGAAATGTGATCAGAGTAGTGGAATGGTTTCAAATCTGTAGTTACATATTTTATGATAGACGTGTATGTAAAATGGTGGAGCTGTGGATGCTCGTGATCTGGTTGACGATGTGCCCAAGCAAGATACTGAACTGAATCCCGTCAGTTTCGACCGAATTCATTCTCCAGGCATGGTTCATCTTCCCTTACCTCTCATAATTCTCATGTTTTTAGCTCTCTTTTGCAACTTGATAGAATTTTAAAATATTAGGATTTTAATACCATTAAATGTTTGTTTTCAACTCGTTTGCAAAAACAATGAAATGTCATGTCAAAAACTCACTAAGTCAAAATAACCGTTTGCATTAAAACATGAACTTCCACCCTCATTCTGAGGTGATGTAGAAAACTTCCTACCCAACTGGATCACTTCAACAGTGTTTTATCGACAAGATGAAATTGACTTCCCATTAATAAAGTTGATCTTCTCCCTATTTAAATTGTTAATTTTTACATTCTTCGGAGACTCATTAAGTACCCTTCGTAACTCTAGAAATGAGATGTGAAGCTTCATTCGTGTACCTTGGTATGTGAGGAGTCACCTTGACCTATGGTTTGACCCCAAATGAACATATGACATCTTTTTGACACTCTTATAGGAGCCCTGTTACACTAGGTTACAATAGTAGTAGAAAGTTAAATCTAGAAAGTTGGCTTTCATTTTGAACCGCCATTTAAAACTGGATAGAGAAATTATTTCCCATCTTCACAAACCTCTAGTGTTTATACTAGACAATTGCATGGAACATTTAATTTAGGGAAAAACACTTTTCTGGATAGTTTGGAAAAGCCATTTTGTAGGCCTCTGGTCGCAGTTTGACGAGGTCAAATTGGACCAATTTCGACTTGTCACTCCAGAAAACTTGTCGCCATTTGAAAATGGTTTTCTAGTTCTCAGTCCCATCGACTCTAATGAATTCTCCTTATATAGGGGAACTTGTAGGAAGTGTCTCATTGCGTGCTCATCCATCGAATGTCAGTTATGGACGTGGTTTTCTAGGCCCTCGAGCTAACTTTTGTTCATTTTTAATTGGGTCAGCTATGACCAGTAGCCCGAAAACTAGCCACTAAATGTAAACTGTTCACTTTTTCCCAATTCCATCGGTTGCTATGAACTCTTGGTATATCTGGGTATATGTAGAAAGTTGATCGTGGTGTGCGTTCTCATCGGAAGATAACTTTTGGAAGCGGCTCCTTAGCCTCGAGCATGTTTTGAACATTTTGTAGCTAGTGAGAAAATGTAAAAATAGAAAGCTACGGGACCCTCGTAGGATTGCCAAACCACCCTGGAAACTTTAAACACATGCAAATAACTGTTGTAAAACTCTATAGTGTAACTTGTGGTGTGAATTAGAACTTTTGACAAAATGGTGTTTTCTCTCTCTTCCCTTCTCTTCTCTCTCTCCTGGGTTACAAAGTGAAGTGAAATGAAATGCATTGAATACATGTCTCTAAACCCTTTTCTTTCATTTGCAAATTGTAATTATTATCATGTGTAAATGGGAAAACTAAAAAAATGATAATTATGTTAGATTAGGGTGGATGCCATGCCAGCGATTTATCACTGATATCATGCTCATGTGGGTTTTGCAGGATGGAAGAATGATGACGAAAAAGGTGATGTGTAATTTAATTATTATCATTGTAATTTATATAGTTCATTGTTAAATGAATAAATGTATAATTTAATATCATGTTACAGAAGGTTATATTTGATAATTTGTTGCTATGTATGAGATGTTGGATTCAAGGACATCTAGGAAATGTGCATTTAATCTAGGGTTCAATTTTGATTCATAGTACACCTGATAAAAAGGTCTGATATTTATATAAGGTAAATGAATTTGAAGTAATATCTTGTAGTGCATGTTTAGTGTTCAATAAATGATTAACGAGTCATCTTGTGCATTCATACTTTGTAAATGTAATAAAGAAACTTAATTGAAAACACACTACCCTTGTTCAACATCGGGACATAACTTGTTTTTCATGTGCGATACTCCTTACCGTAGAAGACATTGAAAACCATAGAGTGAACTTAAACTCTGCACTCGATGGAACCTCCTAGTTTGAGTAAGCAAGAACTCGAGAATGGGCTTATCGTCTTAGTCAGTATGTTTAGTGACATTGTCTTAAACCTGCCTGTTAGAAGTGACACAGTCAAAACTTTTCTTGGAGTGCGTAGAGAGCTAACTCCTCCTTCGTAGCCTAGCGGACTACTTTTCATCCAAAGATATATTTAATTTAAAGCTCTTCATCAAGTGAAATCCCTGTTGGATCCAGATGGCATAGATGGAGGTGGTGACTTAGTTGATTTTAGGTCTTATACTCTTGTTAATGAACCCCTTAGCCCCACTCAACTAAATGTGTTACCTTGATTTCTCTCAACATAACACCTTGGTCCTTTCGGGAAGGTGGTTTAGCATAAATTTGTCCTCTCGCTTAAAACTCACATATAGTTGAGGGGTAGACCCTTAGATGAAGTTGGAATTAATCTAAACCTCGTTTGATTTGGAGGTTGGCTTAGGGTGCGTGTGTAGCTTCAAGTCTCCTTATCTTTTTTTTCTTCAAGAGGTTAGACAAACAGTTTGTAACTCCTTTTCAAGACAATGCAAAAAAAAAAAATAAAATAAGACCATTTGGTGACGTAGAAAATAAAGCATATAAGAGTAAACAATAAGAGTTGAGGTTAGAATAATGCCGGTTTTAGAGACCTTATATCTCAATTAAATATATTATTTTGTTTCAAAGAATATGAATTGCCTTGGTGTGCTCAACCTTCGAGAAAACAAAATACATATATAAATCAAAATGGAACTTCACAAGTCGTTGAATTAGAATAACTATGGTAGGGGAATGACTAACCCGTGATCGAGGTATATTTTTGTAATGAGCTATCTCACATCTAAATCTCCGTTAAATCCTAATATCGCTATATGGACACCAAGTCACATTCACATGAGTTGTAAGAGTAAAACTGTAGACATTGAATAAATGTTGGAGAAGAATATTCTTAACATAATAATAAGATAATTAAGTACTTTGTATGTAATTTGATTTATGCCAAATAAGTATGTTAGTTATGGAAATTTTTATAAAGTATAAGAAGCCAACATAAGATGGTCAATTGTGCATTTTAACCACGAAATAAACTTAAGAATATGTGAGTGGACAAACGAGAAATTTATCCTTGCTCAATAATGTTCTTGGAATGTTAACTGTAACTAAAATACATTTAAAGAAATGATGTGTTGTGGGTTCGTTGTTCCTGAAGTCATGTTTCTTGTGGTTGGGTTATTACTAGTATTTGTTCATTGGGAAAAGTGTGGCATCGATATTCCTATGTCATTTTCATGTGTCTATGTGAGTCGATGGCTTATGTGATGTCATATCATATGCGAATTGAGTTTCTATACTTGGAGCCCTTGATGTGTTGTGTGTAGTGAGCAATGTAAGTAAAAAAACTATCTTGGTATTTTACTATTGTATTTGGGTGTGTAAAATGTGGGCACCACATGATCTTACTTGGATGTCAAATAATTTCTCCGAAAGTGAAAGGTTATTTTCAAAGTGGTTTTTACCCTATTAGGGTTTTCTACTATAAATAATGTGTCACTTGTGTTATTGATTTCTGTAATTATTTCTTTATTTAATTATGTTATGTTGTAATGTTTATTTAAATATATATTGTAACATTATATAATATGTATGTTGATTAAATATGTATTTATTAGAATCCTTAAATTCTAACATGGTATCGAGTGAGATAAATTAAATAAATTAAGATCAAATGTTTTGTGTTTTATTTATTTAATTTGTACGGTTTTTTTCAATCAACATGGAAGGGTATTTAAATTGATCGAGCCCCCTTCTTTCCATCTTTGTGCAAAATAAAATTGTGTGTTTTTTGTGAAGAATTGGTATTTGTAGGAAAATTATGGTGGATCCCGTATTCAAAACCATTGGTGAAAGGGGCTCTTGAATAATTTGTTTACCTAGGCATGAATTGTTCGCGTAGCAGCTTTTTTAACACAATAAGATCCCTCTCCACCATTAGTTTGAGCTTTTGGTGTGACGACAAGTTGTTTGGTATCGGAGCGATAGGTCTCGAGTTTAAAACTCACTCGGGTAATGTTGAGGGGGAGATTATTAGCATGTGTGTACAACACTCCCGTGAGTTTCGTGACATAGACTAACCGCCTCTTGTAGATCCTAACTCGGTGATTGTAGCGGAGATTAATACCTATGTAAAGGTTAAAATGTTTAAGAAATATTTTATTAATTATTGTATAGTTTGTAATGTATGTGTAGGATGGGTAAACATGTAAAAATTCAAATCACAAGGTCTCCCATACGGAGACAATATTTCTCGAGAATAGGAAAATTAAAATTTTCCTATTGGCTCAGGTTAAAGACCCATGGAATGGGGTAAAATAATGCAGTGGCTCTAATATCATGGTTTGAATTTTTCTTACATATTTTTATTAAGGAGTCATCTATAGTTGTCAGGCTCCCTTTAAATAGGGTCCTTTCTATTTCTTTAATAAATTCATGTAAATACTATAGTCTTAAAACTATAGTAATCTTTTATTATATATATAACAAAATAACTATAATTTTATAGTTTTTAAAACTAAGTATTCAAACCTAAACCTAACAGTGTCACGACCATTTATATTATCCATGTAAGAGGGCGGCCCCATTCATTTATATCTTATAGTTTATAAAAACTATATACATAACATATTTAAAGGTTTTCTTTTATGTAAGAGTGGGAGTGGAGAATAAAATGGGATAATATCTTAGATATAAATATAGAATTCTCAGGTATAAATGGAGAAAAAAATTAAAAACAAAAGCTAGTTTATTGGTGGCCCATGTGAAGTGTAGTTAATATTTATTAAAATATTGGTAGTTATAGCCACATAATTTTTATAAAGTTTTTAGGTTAGAGGAATTATATAAAATATTTTGCAATCTTTCCATAGTTTTAAATGTGTGTAGGGTAAAATTAAGAGTAAATGAAGGGAGGAGACATGGTTAATGAAAATAGGGATTTCAATTTATTTCGTTGGTCGGGTGAAATTACTTGTCCCCTCTGTAAAATATACAAGGTTAATCTATATTCTTATAAATCTACTTGCACTTGGTAAAATTATTTTAACCTAGTCTATGTCCTTTAAACCTCTTTAATAAGGGTTATGTGTTTTTTAATTAAAAAAATATACTATAGTTTATAATTTTTATGAACTATATGTTGTTTTTTATTTACATTCTATAAACTATATACCTTTTTTAGAATCTGTATATATTTTTACATTATAAATTATAATAGGTTATTATAATGTATTAAAATATAACTTCCCAAATATTATACAAGAAGAAGAAATTTTAGAATTTCACATTCGGAAATACACAACAAGTTTTGGCTTCATTAAATTTGATAGTCAAATGACCGTCATGGTAAACCAAACATAAGACAGTATAACAGCCATTTAGATGTCAAATTTAAGCTTGTAGGTTTCAATAAACTTTCACTGTGTTAAAATTGATGGTCAAATGACCGTCACAACAGACCAAAAAAATAAGTCATTATGACGGTCATTTAGACATCAAATTTAAGTTGGCCAGATCTTTATCTACATTTTATTTTCAAAAATTTGAAATTGTTATATATTCTTAGGGGTTTTTTCTTCTCTTCTATATGGTCAGAAATATTTTTCATATAAATATGGGGTATAGTGCAGAGCCCTTTATATCATGGGTTATTATTTTAATCATGAGAGCTTAATTAGTATGCATTGTAATGAAGAAATTAGTTATGATCAAATAGTTTCGTGGATCTATAAAATTTACATCTAATTATATTAAAAGTATTTTTTTATTTGATAAATATGTATCTAACTCGTGGTACATTCTATATTATAATTGGGTGTGTGTTATAGGTTCAGGAAAATAATGACATTCAAATTATTTCTGTCTTGAGAAAATTCAGATCTGAATAGAACCAACTACAACATTTGGGTTAAAACTGAATTTATGGTGAGGAAAATATGAAAAATTATTTCTAGATATGAGATTTCTCCCACCGGTCGTCAAACAATTGTTGATAACATGAATGGATTCTCACAACGAATGTAGGAAGACCTTTCAATGATTATGCACAATGTGAATGATGAGTACCTTTACACATTGGTAATATCGAACATCCAAAAGAGGTATGGACACAACTAGAATCTATGCATGAAGGATACTTAGTATATCAAGGATAGTAATGAGAGTATAATAGTTGAAGGAATTCAAAGAAATGGTCTGTATATTTTTGATGATTTCTCTTTCGTATCTTGTTTTATATCTCAAAGTTTGAATAATTCAAACTATGGCATGAAAGGTTAGGACATGTTAATTATCAAAGCTTATATGAAATTTCTAGATATAATCTAGTGAAAGGTTTACATGTGTTGTCTTATTCTCTTGAAGTTACCTCATTAAATAGTTCTAAGTGATGGTTCTTATTTTGATTTAGTAAATGGTCATGATATGATGTTTTGATATTATAGATGTTTCGAAACTCTTATCTTCCTAAGAAATTAAATTGGGCTCAATCTATGCTATAAAGTTCAAATCCTATTAACCTTAGGAAAATGACTAGAAGCCATCATATGTACCATGCATTAATTACCTTTTATGAACCTGAGCCGCAAAGTGTTATATGGTCTAGATGGTTATACAAAGTAAAATATAATGTTGATGGTAGTATTGATAAACATAAAGCTAGACTTGTTGCTAGAGGTTTCACTCAAAAACTAGGTATTAGTTATGTTGATACCTTTTCTCTTATAACTAAAATGAGTACTGTTAGGGCCTTATTTTTAATTTCTACTCAATTTGGGTGGGAAATCCACCAAATGGATAAGATTTTTTTGGATTGTGATTTAAAAGAAGAACTTTACATATTTCAACCTAAAGGACTTGAAGAAAATGGTAAAGAAAACTATGTTTGTAAGTTGATAAATCCTTGTATGGTTTAAAACAAGTTCTTAGAGCTTGGTATGCAAAAAAAATCTTTTTTTTTAAATTGTTAGGTTTTGTTAATTGTTCTTCTAATAATGATATATTCATTAAGTAATAAGGATCACATATTATCATTAGATGTATATATGTTGATGATTTTCTTATGATTGGTGAAAATTCTAATTTAATGCATATGATTAAAGAGAAATTGAAGTAGTACTTTGAAATGAATGAGTTAGGTCACTCACATCATGTTCTTTGTATGACTATATTTCATTCTGTTGTTACTTTTCAAAACACAATATGCAACCATTATATTAAAAAAGTTTCTTATGATTGATTGTAAACTATTTTCTATTTCAATGGAAGTTCAAATAAATATTGATCCCAAATATGCATATGAAAAAGGTTGATCCTATTTTATATGCATTATTAGTTGATAGTTTGATTTATCTAACTATAACTAGATCACATATTTTCTATACAGTAGGAATTACTTCAAGGTTTATGCAAGAACTTTTTTAGAGATCATTGGAATCTTACAAAAATAATTTTTAGATATATTAAAGGAACAATCAATTATGGTTTGCATTATACTAAGAATAAAAATGCTATCGTATATGGATTTTATGATTCTAACCATACTGATGTTGTGTTATAAAATATATTAGATTCGTATTCAAGTTTTTTGGTGTAGGAACCATTACTTGGAACAACAAATACAATCAACAGTCTCCATTTCTTCTACTGAGGTATATAAGTACAATAGAAGAAGTAAAGAATCCATGTGGTTGTAGCGGCTATTGGTAGAGATACACATGGAAGTTAAGGTATTAATCTTATATGTGGTGGTCAGAGTTGTATTACTCTTGATTAAGAATCCATTTCAACATCATAGGATGAAGGACATTGAGATATATATACGCTTCACCCGTGAGAAGGTGCTAAGTGATGAGATAAATCTCAAGTTTGTGTTAACTAAAAAGCATGTTGCTGACATCTTCACAAAGTCCCTGAGTGCTACAAATTTTTGTCACTTTCATAAAAACTTGGATTGTGGGAGTTTCCATTGAGGGGGAGTGTGCATGACAATTTCACCTCCTAATGGAACTTAGTATTTAAAAAAATACCTTGAGCGGTTGTAAAATACTTTCGGGAAAGTGTAAAAAATGCCTTCGGGAAAGTGTAAAAAGACCTTCGGGCATGTATACCCCCTTGGATTCCTTTTAGAAAGAAGTATAGAAAGACCTTAAAGGCGGTCTTGATAAAATCTTTAGTGTTATTGAGTTTTTTGGTAAAAATCTAGTATAAGCATATTGTTAAACAGTCCTTGGATGAAAAAGGCTCATATATGCTTGGGTTGGTAACCTTTTATAAGAACCTATAAGAACATGTAAAACTCACAAATCATACTTAACCATTGATCATGTGATGATCTTTGGGATTCCAAATTCTTGTTTACCAAAATGTAAATTGAGTATGATGAAGGTGTTATAATTCCTTCAACCAATATACTAGGCTAAAACTTTTATGGTTTAAGGATTGTAAATCCTATAGTGTACCATGGTGAGAGATAATCTATTGGCATATGTTATGTTATCCCACTTAAAATTAAGGGGGTGTTGGAACATAATGATTAAGTGGTCTGGACAAACCTTAATGTATATGGGTCCATCACTAATGTACAGGTTAATCTTTAATAATATGAAATATTTATATTTCTATTATTAAATATGCTAACCTAGGTATATAATTTAGGTTAAATATTTAATATCATGAAATGATTATACTTCTAATATTAAATATTATAAACCTAGGTGTATGTGTCGACCATTTTAGGTTGAAAAGGTGGGTCGAGAGACATACCCAATCAGCTTATATAAAAAGGACTTTAGGTCCTCATTTGATATATTCAGGAAATATATCAAAGGTGTGCAAATCAAGTGATTTGGTTTTACCCTTGGTAAATAGGGTTTTAAAGGAGGAGGTGATCTTATTGGATGTAAAATAAGCTCTCTAAAGTGAAAGGTTATTTTCAAAGTGGTTTTTACCCTATTGGGGTTTTCCACTATAAATAATGTGTCACTTGTGTTATTTATTTCCTATAAGTATTTCTTTATTTACTTATATTATGTTGTAATTTTTATTTAAATATTTATTGTAACATTATACAATATGTAAGTTGATTAAATCCGTATTTATTAGAATCCTCAAATTCTAACAAAAATTGATTGTAGTAATTGTTTAGTTATTCCTTCATAAGATTAAGATCTAGATCTGGGTTATGCATTGTGGTTTAACCAATTATCTGTTATATATCTAAAATATACATTCATTCATGCTAATATATTGGAAAAGCTTCACTAAGAGGGACCTAGTACCCTTGCGCTCTTTTGGTTTGGGTGAGCACTCAATTCAGGGTGAGTGATGTGTCAGCGTGCCTTGGGCTATTTGCAGTGAATTCTAGGCTACATCATTGGTTCCGTTTCGGGACTGTTATCCAAAATGTGCCCCTGCTCATTTTGGATGGCTAACTCCTTGTGTTCTTTCCTCTCTTGTGCCTCAGTCTCCATTTTTTTATTTTCAGGCACTCAAATATTTCTGGAAATGGCACCATTGGATAGAGCTCTCTCTCAGCTTTCCAGAAAGGTAAAGTTTTCCTCCTAACTCCTCATATTTTTCAAGTTATGGCTCGGCGGAGTTTTTGTGGGAAATTTTCCCCTTGGAAGCCCGCAGCCAATAGGAAGCTGCCACATGTCCCAGGAGGTGGCGGAGCGTGGGGATTTTGAAAAAAATTCCAAATGCAAAAAAGAGGTAAAATTCGAATTTTTTTCCCGCCGATCCGTTTTGGGCCTATTTTTGCCCTAAATCTTCAAATGGCCATAACTTTCGATCCAGAGCTCAAATTTTTGTGTTCTTTATATCAATGGAAAGATGGTAAAATTATCTACATGATTCCATGGTCAATTTTGAATTTTGGTTTAGTTTGGAGGGATAAAATCAAAAACGCTTCGTGCAGCGCCCATGGATAGAGGCGGCGTTTCAACAACCAATTTTAATGTAAAATGGGTCGCATTCTTCTCAAGCATGGTCAAAAATGTCAAGGGATGGGTCTGTTAGGTCACTCATGCTGTTTTTAATGCATTTTAGTCAATGAGGAATGGCTCCCATGTTTTTCATGTTTTCTCTCTCCTGGGCTCGACCCATGCACTGTAAAAGCCAGATTTGGCTCATTTTTCAAAGGTTGAACACCTTTTTGCATAGCAAGCTTCTGTTTTCACCTTCAACAAGTGATTTTGGAAGTATCAGACCTTCCAGGGATTGTAACAGTTTTTCGCCTCTTTGGTGTTGGAATACAAGGATTTTGATGTTGAAAATCACAATGCAGGCTCTGTGAATGCTTTCAGTCCTTTATATGTGTTGTTTGCTTCATTTCAAACCCTTGATTATAGCTTATCAACTTGTGCATGATGTTTTATGTTGCAATTTCTGATTTGTGTCAATTTACATGAACAATAAGTGCTCACCACTCCTTTGGTGTATCACCCTTATCAGTTTAGTTTCAATTTTTACATTTCTTATCCCTGTCTCCTTGCAAATTAGGATAAATTAGGATATGAACCTTTGCAGTTGTGCAAATAATAGATCTAATCGGAGGATTTTAAGGAACCACCCTCTAACTGGAGATTCTTCTCTCATCTTGCAAGTCCCACACTAGATGCCCTAAACATCAACTTAGAACCTTGATTTGCATCCAGGTGTCTTTGTTGATTTGCAACAATAGTTTTGGCACGCCGAGTGGGACCTTAGAGGTCTCATTTTCATTACAGCAAAGTTGATGTGCATCTGCTGCAATTTTCTTGCTTAAAAGAGCTATAAGTTGCACATCTGGTGACTCCAAGGAAGAAGAATCAGCTGGTTTTAGCAGTGCAGACCTGAAAACTCATGAGAAGAATCACTACAAGGTCAAGAGCTGGAGAAGAAGAGGCGCTGTTTGAATATCTACAGTTATCTCCAAGAGTAAGGCAAAGTGGGAGGAGAATCCAAAGGTATCCATCTCCACCAAATAGAACTCTCTCAACTCCTCCACCTGGTAGGCCTTTCATTTAGTCAACAAGGGTTTTAAGACCAATTAGAATGGCACAAAACAACCCCTATGTCAATTTCACAGGCAGTAGCCCACTTGCCCTCAATGCACAACATCTAATTCTAATTTCAGCCTTGAAGAACATTCCATACTTCACTGGAGAGAATCAGACTACTCCAGGTGATCATGTTAAAGACATTGCCAACCTTTGTGCAATTCATGAAATCAATGAGATGCAAGTGGCTATCAAATTGCTGGCATCTTCATTCAAGGGGAAAGCATTGCAATGGTTTAGAAGTCTTGCCTCAGGTTCTATTCAGAATTGGAACCAGCTATGTATAGCACTTCATGAGCAATTTGGAGAGAAGGGAGACAACTTGTCTCTTTTGGAGCAGCTGACAACCATCAAGAGAGCTCCCAATGAGCAGCTGACTGATTTCAACTTCAGATTTCAAAAGACTTGGGAGAGAATTCCAGTGGTAGTCAGGCCAACAGTAGAAGGTGCTTTTCTCTACTACCTCAAAGCTCTAAATTCTGATATTTCTATGTTGATTCAGTCCATGGGAGGCATAACTATCCCTATGGCTTATAGCATTTCCATTAGGGCTGAAAATTGTTTGATCCAAGCTGGCAAACTATCCCCTAGACCTCCCATGGCATTGTTTCTAAGTTTAGAGAGCCTAGACACTAATCAAGCACCTAATTTGGCTCCTTCTCCCACTCTTAGAAATCGAGTTCAAATGAAGCTTCTACTTCATCTCCAAGTGCCCCAAATGAGCTTCAAAAAGTCATAAAGTAATTACAAAACCTAGGCAATGGGTTGGTTACTCTCAAGAGGCAACAAGCCCAAGGTTTTAGACCTTCTTATCAGCCCCAAGCTCAGCCTAACAGGCAGCCATACCAACCACAAAGACCACCTAATCCAGCTGCAAATATAAATCAAACAAGGCCTCCTGCCAATAGACCATTTCAGCCCTATAATCCTAATGCCATATCTGCCTCTAAGGCATTGGTGCCAACACAAAACAACGTTGCTTAGGAGTATGATTGGTGTTTTCCATGCAATGAACCTCACAACCAATCCATGTGCTTCAATGGTGCTTTGAATCAAGCATTAATGGTGACAACTACTGGTGTGGAGGGTGAGGGCAGTCAAGGAAACAACCAACAACAAGAAACATTCCAACAAAGCAATCAGCCCCAAATGACACCACACTTGTGAACTGGTAGGCAGAGGATTTTTGTGGCATGAATCAGATAGTCTCTCAAGGTGTTGTAGCCAACACAAGGTCAAAAATAAGGAATTTGGGTGAAGAGCAGCCATTAGCTCCAACCAATCCACAACCTTCCATGGCTCCACAAATGGTTGGCAAGCAAAATCCAATTTCAAATGCACAAGGGCAGCCAAGAACAGCTCCTAGACCAACTCAAATACCAGTTGTTGCTGCCCACATGCAAGGAGTGAATGTGCCAACCAAGGGACAACAAAGAGATCCTTCATCACCATTCAGTATTATTGATCAGATGAAGAAGACAAATGTAAATATATCAATGTGGGAATCCCTATCTATCCTAGGCTAAAGAGATTTGCTACAAGCTGCCATGAAGGATTGGCCAACTTCGAATCAGCAAGTTCAAATGCAAGAGAAAGTGCTCACAAATGCTACCCAGCCTGAGGGGAATCATGGAGGACAGCAAGGTAAAATGTTGAAGCCCCATCCTTTCTATGTTTCATTAATCATTGGAAATTATTTAGTGCACAATTGCATGATAGATTCGGGGCAAGTAGCTCGGTGATGCCTAAACAAATAGCTAATCAACTAGGGCTCCAGATGAAACCATATCCAAAGGGGTAGTGCGGTTGGATGGGACAACAAGTAATATGATTGGGGTGATTAGAAACTTGAATCTTACCTTGCATGCATGTACAAATGTTGTTGTTTTACAAGATGTATCAATTATAGACCTTCCACCACTCTTTGCCCTATGTTTGTCAAGAGATTTCACAGCCAAGATTGGAGGATATTTGTCTACTGATTAGTCACACATGCTGTTCAGAATGAGGTATGGAACCAAAGCTACAATCAGTGTCCGAACCTATTGCAAACTTCCACATTGAGCCCTACACTCCAAGTAGATCAATGCCAACTATTCGGCATTTGATCAAGAAGATCACCCAAGCACTGATGAAGCTGACACCAAGGTTGGAAGCATCCCGAATCTAACTCTTGATGAATGGGAAAACAAGGTGCATGCTATTGATCCTTATCAAGAAGTAGAAGAATCGAGCTAGGGGTCTATTGCATACATCAAGAAGATCAACCCATTCCTAGCATCACCAAGCCAAACCAAAAGGATGACAATGAGGTATGGCAGAGATATTTTTGATGGATCAAGGAGTAGATAAGGTGCAGGAGGTGGAGCTATGCTTATTTCACCTCAAGGAGTAAAGTACTATTCAGCTTTTAGATTTCAGTTTGCATGCTCCAATAACACTGCTGAATATGAAGCCTTGGTGCAAGGGATGCATTGGGCAATAAAGAGAGGAATAAAGAACTTGCAAGTCTTCGGTGATAGTGAGTTGATTGTCAACCAGGTCAAGGGGAAGCATGCTGTCAAGAATGATCTACTCAAGTGCTACAAGAACAGGGTGTGGGACCTCATTGAAGATTTTGAGGGTTTTGGCATCAAATCAATTCCTAGGAAAGAGAACCAAGCTGCTGACAGGCTTGCAGCAGTTGGGGCAGCCTTTGACGTTGTGGAGAGCATTCAAAAAGATAAGGTACAGCCAAACATCCATGTGATTATGAGGCCTTCAGTGCCAGATAACAATGTAAGTTGGCAAGTGTTTGAGAATGACCAACAAATCATCCATTTCTTACAAGAAGAAGCTGAGTTCTCAGCTAAAAATCAAGAAAAATTGGAACAACAGTATGGTGACCAAGTGGTATAGCTGAGAACTAACAAGCTGCCCAAGGGACTTATCACTTTGGAGTCCATTTTCAATCCCAATGATCAGTTTAGGAAAGAGAAAGCAAACATTTAGGTCAAGAGAGAAGATTCAGTATCCATCTTGGTGGAAGAGAACAAACCATTGCAAATTGAAAAGATGACAACTGAACAAGAAAGGTACGAGTTCATACAGCTGTGTCAAGAGTTCCCTGATGTGTTTGCTTGGAGCTATAAAGATTTGAAAGGTTTCAATCCCAAGTTATCTCAGCACACCATTGAGTTAGACCCAAATACTAAGCCCATCAGGCAGAAACAAAGGCCAGTCAATTCACACATGGAACTTCTCATGAGGAAGGAATTGAACAAGTTGATTGAGTCAAGGATCATATTCCCAATCAAGCATTCTAGTTGGGTTGCCAACTTGGTTCTAGTCAGAAAGAAGAGTGGAGAGATCAGATTGTGTGTTGACTTCAGAGACTTGAATAGAGCATCTCTCAAGGACCATTACCCACTCCCTTCCATGGAGCAAATCTTGCAAGTTGTGGCTGGCTCGAGAGGTTTTCACTACTTGATGGCTACTTAGGCTACAATCAAATTATGGTGAAGGAAGAAGACCAGTTCAAGACAACCTTCACAACCAAATGGGGAACTTATGCATACAGGAAAATGCCATTTGGGCTGTCCAACACTGGTGCTACCTTCCAAAGAGCAATGGACATGGCGTTCAAAGGTTTGATTAACAACATGGTGCTGATATACCTTGATGATATCACTATTTTTCCAAAAATGCAGCAGACCACCTCTCTCATTTGAGACAAGTCTTCATGAGGTGCAGGAGATTTGGAGTGTCTTTGAATCCTAAGAAGTGTATCTTTCTTGCACATGAAGGAAAGATCCTTGGCCATATTGTCTCCAAAAAAAGCCCTTGAGTTTCTTGGGGAGGATAAACTTTGTTCGGAGGTTTGTCCCAGATTTTGCAGCCCTTGTCAAATCTATCACCAAAATGTTAAAGAAAAGCATGGCTTTCAAGTGGACAACAGAAGGCAAGAAGAGTTTTGAAGCAATCAAAGAAGCCATCTCTCAAGCACCAACCCTCATCAACCCGGACTTCTCCAAGGATTTCATCGTCTATGCATTTGGAGGTAATGATATTATTTCTACCATTTTGGTACAACAGAACAAGGACAACGATGAGCAGCCAATTGCTTTCTTCAGCCAGAGCCTAGATGACTATGAGGTGAGGTATTCTTTTATTGAGAAGCATGTACTTGTAGTAATCAGAAGCTTGAAGAAATTCAAGCATTTAGTCTCAAACAACAAGGTCCAGTTGCTGGTCTCTCATGCTGGGGTTAAAGACTTCCTCCTCAACAAAGATTTGAATGAGAAAAGGGCAGGTTGGATCACTCGTGTCATGGAGTATGACATTGAGATCAAGGTCACCAAGCTGGTAAGAGGAAAAGGATTGTGTGAGCAGCTGATTTTGGGAAGCAAAAAGAAGTATGCAATGAAGAAGAGGCTGTTTTGATAGTTCAAGACAGCCATGAGCCAAGTGGCACTCAAGAAGAAAATAATGTTGTCCCCACTCCTTGCTGGACCCAAGGTATAATGCACTTCCTAAGCACAGGCCTATGCCCTCCAGAGATGAACAAGACCCAAAGAAGATACTTCAGATTGCAGGTTGTCCCATATGCCATTGTTGATGGAGTTTTGTTCAAGAAAGATGTGAATGGAGTGCTGCTGAGATGCATTAGCACAAATCAGATTCATAGGGTGTTGGAAGAGTTCCATGGTGGACCAGCTGGTGGTCATTTTGCACCGAGAGTGACAGCTCTAAAAATTATGAAGGCTGGTTATTATTGGCCCAAGATTTTCAGTGATTGCTTTGCATGGATCAAGAGGTGTAAGAATTGTGCATTCTTCACAGGAAAAGAGAGACTTGTTGCCCTTCCATTGCATCCAATCTCAGTTGACCAGCCATTCATGCAATGGGGTTTGGACTTCATTGGAGTCATTAATCCCAATTCAAGCCAAGGGCACAAATGGATTTTGACAGCCACAGACTACTTCACCAAGTGGACTGAAGCAGTAGCGCTCAAAGAGGCAAATGAGTCTAGCATCTTAGACTTCTATGAGGGCATAGTAACTAGATTTGGCATACCTGCTACAATAATCTCAGATAATGCATTGGCATTCATTGGATCCAAGGTGACTGAGTGGGCTGTCAAGAACGGGATCTACCTAAGTACTTCATCAAACTATTACCCTCAAGGTAATGGCCAGGCTGAGTCTACAAACAAGAACTTGTTGAGGATCATTAGGAGGAATCTTGATGAGAATCAGAGGTCTTGGCATACCAAATTGAAATCAGCCTTATGGGATGATAGGATAACTCCTAAGAGATCCACAGGTAACTCTCCATTCGGGATTGTCTATGGAAGAGAAGCAATCTTTTCCATGTATCTTGAGTTACCAACATTGCAACTCATGAAATAGTTGGAGCTGTTGGAATTTGAGCCCATGGAGGTGAGATATGCAGAGTTGATGGAGCTTCAAGAGATCAGAGATCAGGCATCCCAAGCAATGGAGAAGGATCAAGCTTTGATCAAGAAGACCTTTGACAGGAAGGCCAAGAGTAGATCTTTCCAGGTTGGAGATCTAGTGTTAAAATGGGATGCAGATAGAGAAAAACCGGGAAGGCATTCAAAATTTGATGCCATTTGGAGTGGCCCATACATGGTCACAAAGTGCAAGAACAACAATGCTTTCCAATTATCTTCATTGGATGGTGAAGAACTGCAGATTCCAGTCAATGGAATCTATCTCAAGCATTGCTTCTAAAGGGAAATTCTCCACCTTGTAAATATTAGCTTAGGTTTCCATTCCTTCAAGTGCTTGTGCACATTGTTTTTTTGTAGGTTAGTTTTTCTTTCCCTAAGTGCTTTGGCACAACTTGCTGTCCCTGGAGATGTTTTGCAATCCTTGCTTCCATCAGGTGATATTCCATCTTCCTCCTTGCAACATTCTAAGTTAGTTGGGGTTCCAACAGAAAATTTGATGACTCCATGCCCAATGGACTGCTTTAGGAAACTAGTATTTTCATCTAGCAGGCAGATGACCCCTCTGAGTCGCCAAAATTGCTATCAAAATGTGCCCGTACTCATTTTGGATGGCTAACTCCTTGTGTTCTTACCTCTCTTGTGCCTCAGTCTCCATTTTTTGATTTTCAGGCACTCAAATATTTTTGGAAATGGCACCATTGGATAGAGCTCTTTCTCAGCTTTGCATAAAGGTAAATTTTTCCTCCTAACTCCTCATATTTTTCAAGTTATGGCTCGGCGGAGTTTTTGTGGGAAATTTTCCCCTTGGAAGCCCGCAGCCAATAGGAAGCTACCACGTGTCCCAGGAGGTGGCGAGTGTGGGGATTTTCAAAAAAAAATTCCAAATGCAAAAAAGAGGTAAAATTCAAATTTTTTTCCCGCCGATCCGTTTTGGGCCTGTTTTTTCCCTAAATCTTCAAATGGCCATAACTTTCGATCCAGAGCTCATATTTTCACGTTCTTTATATCAATGGAAATATGGTAAAATTATATACATGATTCCATGGTAAATTTTGAATTTTGGTTCAGTTTAGAGGGAGAAAATCAAAAACGCTTTTGGTACGCGCCCATGGACAGAACTGACGTTTCAACAACCAATTTTAATGCAAAATGGGTTGCATTCTTCTCCAGCATGGTCAAAAATGTCAGGGGATGGGTCTATCAGGTCACCCATGCTGTTTTTAATGCATTTTGGTCAATGAGGAATGGCTCCCATGTTTTTTCACATTTTCTCTCTCCTGGGTTCGACCCATGCACTGTAAAAGCCAGATTTGGCTCATTTTTCAAAGGTTGAACACCTTTTTGCACAAGACAAAGCTTCGTTTTCACCTTCAAAGCAAGTGATTTTGGAAGTATCGGACCTTCCAGGATTGTAAATGAGGTTTTTCGCCTCTTTGGTGTTGGAATACAAGGATTTTGATGTTGAAAATCACAATGCAAGCTCTGTGAATGCTTTCAGTCCTTTATATGTGTTGTTTGCTTCATTTCAAACCCTTGATTACAGCTTATCAACTTGTGCATGATGTTTTATGTTGTAATTTCTGATTTGTGTCAATTTGCATGAACAAGAAGTGCTCACCACTCCTTTGGTGTATCACCCTTATCAGTTTAGTTTCAATTTTCACATTTCTTATCCCTGTCTCCTTGCAAATTAGGATAAATTAGGATCTCGAACCTCTCTGAGGTTGTGCAAATAATAGATCTAATCAAAGGAGTTTGAGGAACTAGCCTCTAATTTTGAGATTCCTCTCTCATAGTGCAAGTCCCACACTTGGAGAGAGGTTTCAATGTTGAGCAATCACACTGGATGCCCTAAACATCAATTTAGAACCTTGATTTGCATCCAGGGTGCTCTTGCGATTTACAACAATAGGACCTATTTCTCAACTATTTTTAGGATTTTGTATGATGAAGACGCTTAGGTTGACATTGGCTAGTATCGAATATTGGTTAGATGATCTAGAAGAAGAGTATGCCCATAGATTTAGTATTGGACTTGATTTTAATGCATGTGTGTGGGTTGACAGAATCGTATGATGCTCTGTATGAGCGTTCTTTACTATATTTCCCATAGAGTTGTACGAGTGGATAGTTTCTTATGCATGTAAGAGGAATTGGATGTTTTACACACTTGTTTGGATGCAAGAAGAATTATAGGTTTTGTATGATGTAGATCTGATTTGGACGCGCTATATGGATGTTTGGTTCCATGGTGTTTTGAATAGCTATATTCTTGAGTACGCAGTTTCCACTTACTCTTGCCCAGAAGTTTTTGAGTTCCAATTTTTGCGTGAGCCTAGAGGGTATTACTTGCGCAGTATTCCTTTAGAAATAAAGATCTTGATCATGACCCTGGATTTGGAAGTAAAACCTATGGC
This sequence comes from Taxus wallichiana var. yunnanensis, assembly GCA_018340775.1. Taxonomy (NCBI): domain Eukaryota; kingdom Viridiplantae; phylum Streptophyta; class Pinopsida; order Cupressales; family Taxaceae; genus Taxus; species Taxus wallichiana. The sequence continues at coordinate 285,925,846 of CM031242.1, read as the reverse complement.
TAACTAAACCCCACCACGCACGAGGCGGGATCGGAGTTTGGTAATATGGCGAGACCTATCGGTAGAGAGACAAAGAGAAGAAAGGAATATTAAATTTAATTAAGCACATGAGAGGGATCTAATGAAATAACGAGAGATCACAGAAATAATGGTGTTATAGAGGGAGATGGCTTGTGAAGGATTTAGATCTCATGTAGAGGACATAGAGCCAGAGCATCTAGAACTCCCCCATTTGGGAAAGCATGGTAAAGAACCCTCCTTGGATTTGGATGAGGGTGTGTTAAAAGAAATATTGTGGACCATGGGCACACATCTAAACCTACCTAGTAACCTAGCCTTTGCACTTGGTTTTATAAATTCTACTGATCAGTTAACAGTAAGAAAGCTAGTGTGAGTAGTAGAGTTACAGTAGATAGAGTCAATTTGCATTCAAGTTCAGGAGTTAATCAGGGATCTTATTCATCTATGGTGTAATCTTCATCTATTTTATTTGGAGGACTAGCTAGAGGTATATTGTTTGGGGTATCATCAGCACAGAACGTGGGAACATAAAACATTCGTATAACATCTGGAAGTAGCACAACTTTGCCGACTATGGGTGTTTAGTTTAGCATGACCATTGGGACATAAAGAAGTGCATCCTCTATTCTCATCAACTAATTCGGGAGGAGAATCGGGAGGTTTATGTGGCTCAAGAACCGGTGGATCTCGGTAGCTCGGGGGTGGAGGAAACACAAGAGGAAACATAGAGTCTTTGGATCAGTGCGCAAGGTCCGCACCAACCTTGGAAAATTTATATGGAGATTTCCCTCCACCTTCTAGAATATATAGGCATTGAATATGTAACTGAGCATGTACATATGTGTGAGATACTATGGTGCGCGAAGGGGATTACTTTTCAAGAGTGCAAGGTGTTATAACTACATTGTAGGGGCACACACATAGTTAGTACATAAAGTTTGACCTTGACCAGAATTGTGTAGATTATAATGTGTTGTGGGATGCTTTCTTGAAATAATTTTAAATCCCTGAGTTTGAGAAAAAGAGCATCAGTGCATTGAAAGATATTAGTTAAGGCACTACTGAGAGTGTTTGGGAGTATGATGCTAAGTTAAAAACCCTTTTTCTAAGTTATCTTATGAAATCCATGCAAGCCAAAATTCACAATGGTTCATTGGAGGACTGATCATGCCTTTTAGAATATTACTTTCACATAAGACTTATAAAGATCCACGCGATCCGCTTGAAGTAGCTATGCATGCTGAGGTGGTAGGAAGTGTAGACATAGGAGTAAGCCCATATTTGAAAGCTCAAATTTCATCAATGGATAAAAAGTTATAGAAACTATCAGCTAATTCAACGGATGAGACACATAGTGAGATTTGGTATACAAACCGTGAGGTGGAGGGGAATAATAAGGATAGTTATCCTTAGAAATTAGTATGCTCTTTATTCTTTGGACTATGATATCTATCACTTGGACCATAGTTCAAGTCGGTCTCCATTATTCCAATGCATGATAAGAAAGAACATGTCTTGTTATTACAATATTTATAGTTCTTCTACTCATGATACTAAATATTGTAGGTTGATTGATCATATTCATGATGTCATTGATATTGGTGTATGATAGATTAGTGCTATAAATAATTCTAAAAGAAAATTGAGCATCATGATCATGATCATGATCATAATGAAGGGTTCTCTGATGGAGGCCGTGGTAGGGGTCACGATTCATGAGAAGGATTCAAAGGCTGAGGTCATGGTAGTGGAAGAAGAGATTTCCCTCATGGAACTTGTTATACATTTAGATCTTCTGATCATTATAGGCATGAGTGTCCTCAAAATTTTTTTGTTCTTTTTGTGGAAAGAATAAAAACTATGAAGAATTCTGGACTTATATGAACATTTGAGTAAAAATAACAAACAGGAGAACAAGGGTGCATGAATAGTTAGAGTGCATCACACCATCAAAGATTAATAAATGCTGAAGTTAGTGTCGATCACGAGTTGGTACTGTGAAGATTACTACATGAGCCAAGGGTGCGTGCACCAGGGAAGTTCCAAAATAGAATCCTTCTATTACTAAGGAGGAAGTTATGCATGCAAATTATCTAGACCCTATGCATCATAATGAGGGTTATAAGGAAACCATGGAGGTGATCCAGAATTTACATGGTGAGATACAATGTTTGAAAGAATAGTTTGTGGAAGTTAGAACAAAAGAAGGTAGTTAAACTCCATTATATGGATGTTGATGATATAAAGGATGTTTATAAGATGTTACGCCAAGAAAACATTATTCCTTTATTGGGGAATTATTTAAAGGGAAACCCTCCACATGTTGAGATTGAGCATGAAAGGAAGATTTTACATGCTAACCCTCCCCCTCATATCCTGGATTATGACAAGGATATTCCTCTAAGTGTTATTTTTGATGGTTTTCTTTTGAGTAACATCTTGATTGACATATGTGTAGAAGTGAATGTGCTCACTTTGGATGCGTGGGTTCAAATGGGCAGACCACCATTGCAGCAATCTTATAATTTTTTATTTTTGGCGAACCAGACCAAGGCCATACCAATTGGAGTTTTAAAGGATGCATCAATTACTATACAGGGAGCCAAGTTTACTGGGATTTTGAGGTCTTAGAGCTTAGAAGATGAAATTTTTATAGCCTTACTTACGCGCCCTTGATGTTATGCAAACAAAGCTGATCTATGTTTTAATAAAGTGTATATAAATTTTGAGAACAAAGAAGAGTGCATTATTATCCCCTTAACATATGGGAAATCTGCACCTTATGTAGAGCCCTTAAGTGAAGAAGACTTGAACATAATTTATGTGCACACCATTCGAGATCCAGAAGTTCTTGAGCCATTAAAGGAAGGAGTTATCCAATGGGATGATGTACAGTCCATGAGTGATACTACAAGTGTTGCATGTGACAACTAGGCACATGACACTTATGAAATAGTTGGCGTGAAGTACAAAGTGTAGATGTGTGTGTCGATAAGCCATAAAATATCAGGCATTTGGGCAGCATCCGGTACCAAGGTACACTAGTGAAGAGAATCCATAAGTATTCATGTTTGCTATGGAAGTTTAGTGGGAATATCAGATAGAAAGAAGGAATATGATAGTTTATACTCTATGTAGGATGACAACGCGTTGGTGGATGGTTCACAGGGATAATATTTTGGAGTGGAGAGAAGTGAGGATTGCTTTATCTGCTAGATTTTTAAGGAGCAATGCACCTACTCAAATATGTGCATTTCATGGTAATGATCCTATTTAGCAACACATTCAGTAGTGTGAGTGACTCTAGACAAATGGGTAGTAAGCTTTACCACCTTCGTTGTGGGTGCAAAATATTTATTTCACCTTGCGAGGTTATGCATGCACATGGTATATTTATGCAGAGTTGAATAGAGAGACTAGAAATTGGCAAGAACTTACTGCATGTATGATTCATACCTTTGACTATTTTTCCACTAAACCTCTGGTGAATAAGGAATTACAAGTTATGATGTGCTTAACTATGAGAGATAGTGCAAAAGCTGAGGATATCCTTCATGAGTTGTTAGGTGAGTCAGACTTGGAGGTGCATTTTGAAGAGGAAGAGACATATGAAAAACAACTTGGGCACACCTACCTAAAAAGAGAAAAGGATAAGGTGGTCTACATAGTTGATGATGAAGAGGTGGATAACTGGATATTGAGCACACAGAGGGTATGTGTGTGGTCTTGGGCAGATTTAGATAAGAAGGAAAATGCATACCATGTTCATATAAAGACCAATAAAATAAACATTAGAATAAACGTTGAACCTAAAGAGGCCATCATTGGAGATTATTAGTCTGACTTTGAAGTTGCTAAGATAATTGAGCTACTACGTGACTTCCAGGACCTATTCCCTAGAGGCTATCATGAATTGAAAGGGGTACATGAATCTTTGGGTGAGATGAGAATAATTTTAAGGAAGGTACATGCCTAATTAGGAAGAGGCCTTACATGATGAATCCTAACACATACGTCAAAGTGAAAGAAGAAATTGACAAAATGTTAATTTCTGGGATCATTGTGCCCATCGAGGAGTCGAATGGGTGAGCCCTATGGTGATCAACATCAAGAAAGATGGGAGAATATAGATTTGTGTGGATTATAGGGAATTAAATGTTGCATGTGTGATTGATCCCTTTCCCACACCATTTACTGAGGAAATCTTAGAGGGTGTTGAGGGCATGAAATATACTCCTTCACCGATGGATTTTCTTGGTATCATTAGGTAAGGATAGCAAAAGAAGACCAAGAGAAGACAAATTTCACCACTGAGTGGGGAATTTTTACATACATGGTTATGCCCTTTGGATTAAAGAATACACCTGCAATATTTTCATGCATAGTGGTATAAGTGTTTAAAGATTTTATTCAAAAATTCTTGTAGGTATATTTGGATGAGTGGACAATCAATGGGCTTATGAAGGATCACTATGATAATTTGAGGCTGATGTTTGAGAGGTGCTGGTAGTTAAGCATCTCTTTAAATATTAAGAAGTTCATATTTTCCACACCCTTTAGAATTTTGCTAGGACACATCATCTACAAGGAGGGCTTGCTAGTGGATCCTACTAAGGTTGCTATGATTTGGGCTTAGAGGAACTTGTTAGCGAAAGTGATGTATGTAGGGCACACAAGATATTAGAGGAATTTTATCAAAGGTTATGCCAAGATATTTGTGGCCCTAGAGGAATTATTGAAAAGAAAAGGAAAGTTTTATTAGGGTAAAGCGTAATAAAGACACGTTTGAGACTCTTAAAGAAAGGCTTACTACAATGCCTATTTTGTGCTTTCGTTCACGGTCCAACATTTTCACGTTCATGTAGATGCATCGACATGGCCATTGGTGTGGTACTCTCTCCCATCTTTGGAGAAGGTATTGTTGATCATCTTATTTTCTTTGCGATTAGAAAGATAAATCTAGTAGAATAGAATTACACAACTACAGAGTGTGAGGCATTGTCTATGATCTACACACTCCATAAGTTTCAATAGTATTTGTTTGCTACCCCATTCATATTTTATAAAGACCACATGACACTGAATTATTTGGTGAACAAGCCCATTTTATAGGGGTGCATATGTCATTGGGTTCTGTTATTTTAGGAGTTTAACTTTATTGTGGTGGTTAAGTCGGGTAAGAGTAATTCTAGTCTAGACCATTTATCAAGGATTCAATCAGGAGATGATATGTAGAGAATTGAGGACACAATTCTAGCTACAGATTATTCGAGTTAAATCATGCACCCTCGACTTAGAGGATATTGCTATCGTTTTATGCACAGGTGTGGCACATGAGGGAATGAAGGCTTTGGAGAAGAAACAAATTTCCATTTGCACTTTGCACCTTACATGTTGATCAGTGGAGACTTATAAAAATAGGTCGGGATGAAGTTTTGTGCCGGTGTGTACTTGAGCATGAGCATGAAGCAATTATGGAAGAGGCTCATTGCGGAATTATAGGAGGAAACTATGTGGGAGACACCACCACACACAAGATTCTATTAGTTGGTCTATGGTTGGAAACATTATACAAGGATTACAAAGAGTATTATAAGGCATGTGACCATTTTTAGCACCTTGGAAATCTTGGGCATAGAGATGAGATGCCTTTGAGGCCTATTGTTAGCGTAAAACCTTTTGAGAAGTGGAAAAGTGACTTTACTGTGTCCTATCTTCCTAGTTGTACACAAGATAAGACCATGCTACAATATAACTTGTACATACTATCTTAGAAGGTGGGAAAAAGTGGTGCCTATAAAGGATTACACAATAGCTCTGTTGCGAGGTTTCAGTGGGAAAATATTATTAGCAAGTATGGATTCCCTTTAAGTTTAACAAGTGATAGGGGTACTCATTTCCTTAATGAGACTATCAGGATATTATTGGATGAATTTATGGTTACACACCATAGGAAAACACCTTATCACCCTCAGGAAAATAGAACTATTGAGGCCTTTAACAAGATATTGAGCCATACCTTAACCAAAATTTGTGATGTTGTAAGGAGAGATTGGGATGATAAATTCTCTGTTGTGCTTTAGGCGTACAAGTCACGACCTAAAAGAGGTTGAATAAAGTAACACCCTTTCAGTTGGTGTTTGGCACAGAGGTAACTCTACCCATGGAATTCATGCTACCTTCTTTGCATATTATGTGCATGAAGGTCCAGGCGATGAGAAAGCACTAGAAGAATGAATTGACAAGCTGATGCAACATTTGGATAACAAGCGCACCATAGCAAGATGGAGTCGGGAAGAAATAAAAATCTAGAAAATGGCATGACATGACAAGCACATCAAGTACAAGAAGATTTAGTTTGGATGAGATGGTACTTCTATGTGATTCCAAATTTTTGTGTCACCCTAAAAACTTAAGGTACATTGGTTGGGACCATATATTATCACTTATATACTTGATTTGGTAACTTTCTAGTTAGAGGCGTTAGATGGAACATGGTTTCCTCTGGTTACTACATTGGAACATAATGATTAATTAGTCCGCCAACCCTTAATTAATATGGGCCATCACTATTATATAGGTTAAATATTTAATAATATGAAATATTTTTCTATTATTAAATATTCATACCTAGGTAATATACATTAGGTAAATATTTAATAATGTGAATCATTTATGTTTATATTTATTAAATACACTCACCTAGTATATGTGTCAACCATTTAGGTTGAAAAGGCGGGGTTAGGAGACATACCTGATCACCTTATATAAACAGGACTTTAGGTCCTCATTTGATATATTTGAGAAATATATCAAAGGTGTGCAAATCAAGTGATTTGGTTTTACCCTTGGTAAATAGGGTTTTAAGGAGGAGGTGATCTTACTGGATGTAAAATAAGTTCTCTGAAGTAAAATTTTATTTTTAAAGTGGTTTTTACCTTTTTGGGGTTTTCCACTATAAATATTGTGTCACATGTGTTATTTATTTCTTGTAAATATTTCTTTATTTACTTATGTTATGATGTAATGTTTATTTAAATATTTATTGTAACATTATATAATATTTAAGTTGATTAAATCCGTATTTATTAGAATCCTCAAATTCTAACATGGTAACAGAGCAAGGTAAATTAAATAAATTAAGATCAAATATTTTGTATTTTATTTATTTAATTTGTATCTATTTTTTAACAACCCTAAAAGGTAAATTAAATAAATTAAGATCAAATGTTTTGTATTTTATTTATTTAATTTGTATGGTTTTTTTCAAGAAAGGTAAATTAAATAAATTAAGAGAAAATATTTTATATTTTATTTATTTAATTTGTATGGGTTTTTTCAACCAACCCGGAAGGGTATTTAAAATAAGTGCAACCTAAAAGTTTTACTTTGTGAAGAATCAAGGTGAATTCACAGGTGGAAAATTTGGAAACTTCTTACCTTCAGTGAAAACTTGTGTAGAGGTAAGGGTAAAATATTTGAAATATTTTTTTCTATAGTTTTAATATGTGCAAAGTTGGATTTTGTCAATGATAAATGAAGAAGGATACAAAGCTCCATCAAAATAAGATTTGAATTTTTCATTGGATGTGTAAAAATGGTGTCTCAGTATATTCTAAGGTTTATGTAGAATTTAAAATTACATGGCACAGTAAATGTTTTAAATATTTTTTCATGATGGCCCCGTAATAAGGGTTATATGTGTTTATTTTTTAAAAAGTATATATACTATAGTTTATATTTTTATAGACTATATGTTGTTTTTTCTTTGCATTATATAAACTATATACCTCTTTTTTAAAGTGAATATATTTTTACATTATAAATTATAATAGGTTAATATAATGTATTAAAATATAACCTCCTTAATATTATATAGAAGAAGAAATTCTAGAAATACACAAGTTTTGAATCCATTAAATTTGACGGTCAAATGACCGTCACGATAGACCAAACATAAGGTAGTATGACAATCATTTAGACGTCAAATTTAAGCTGGCTTCAGATCTTTGTCTACATTATTTTTTCCAAAAATTTGAAGTTATTTTGCATTCTTAAGGGTTTCTTCTTCACTTATATATGGTTAGAATTTATATATATAAGTCTGGGGTATAATGCAAAGCCCTTTATATTGCAGGTTATTATTTTGATCATGGGAGGTTAATTAATATGCATTGTAATGACAAAATTAGTTATGATTAAATATTTTATGTAGATCTATAAAATTTAGATCTATTTCTATTAAAAGTGTTACTTTTTTGATAAAAATGTATCTAACTCTGTGGTACATTATATATTATAATGGGGTGTGTTTTATAGGTTTAGGAAAACAATGACGTCCAACTATTTCTATCTTGACAAAACCCAGATCCTGAATGGGACCAACTACAACATTTGGAAGATTAGGGTCAAATCAGAACTTATGGTGAGGAAACTCTGGAAAATTATTTCTAGATCTCGAGGTTACCGCCACAACATCGTAAAAAAGCGTAGATAACATGAATGCATTCTCACAAAAAAATGCGAAGGCTCTTTCCATGATTTTGTGTAATGTGAATGATGAGTACCTTCTACACATTGGTAATATTGAACATCCGAAAGAGGTATGGACACAACTAGAATCCATGCATAAAGGTACGCATTTATCTAAAATTATTAAATTATTTTTAGAATTACTTACAACTCCTATGAAAGGAGATGAAAAAGTAGTTAATTTCTTAGCCAAAATTAAAAATATTAAAGCACAATTAGATGGATGCAATTGTGATTTAATTGGTGAAAAATTAATCTACTTTATTGTTTAGTTAAATATACATGAAATATTTAGGAATTTTATTTCTATCTTGAACTCTAAATATCAAAACGAAAATGATCTACCTGATTTAAATACCTTGAGTTCACTTTTAATACAGGAAGAGAAAGTGATGATGAACTTTGACTCTAAGGAGAATTCCTCTCAAGAACTTCTTGCTCATAATTCAAATTTCAAACCTCACAAGCCCTTCTTAGATCAAAAATTTAGATCTAAATCTTCTTTTGTTGATAAGAAAATTTTTTCTGATCAATTACGTGTTAGCTTTAGTGGTAAGTTTGGACATAAAAAGGAAGATTGAAAAACTAAGAAACCTATCCATAAAAATAAAAATAAATTATTTTTTCAAAATATAATTTAAGGAAAAAGGATAGCTCTAATGATATTCCTAAAATGATTACATTATATGTTGTGTTGTATTCTTCCTCTAATTCTGAATGGATTCTAGATTCAGGTGCATCAAATCATATGACTGGTGTTTCAAATTCTTTATTTGATGTTGTGAAAATCAATGAACGTGTGTATCTTGGTGATAAATCATCTTTAGAAGCAATAGAGAAAGGGAAAGTAAAATTTGTTAATGGTGTGTTGAATAATAGTTTTATTTGTTCCTAAGCTCAAAAAGAACATTTTATCATGTTCTCAATTAACTCATGATGGTTTCGCTTATTCAAATTTTGAAATATACTTGGTATATCAAGGATAGTAATGATAATATAATAGTGAAGGAATTCAAAGAAATGATCAGTATATTTTTATGATTTCCATTTTGCATCTGTTTGTTTCTCAAAGTTTGAATAATTCAAAACTATGGAATGAAATATTAGGACATGTTAATTATAGAAGTTTATATGAAATGGCTAGATATAATCTTGTGAAAGGTTTTTCTATGTTGTCTTCTTCTCATGATGCATGTGAAGGGTGTTTACGCTCAAAACAAAGAGCTAAACTCTTTCACTCACATCTTGAGAGTTCACCTTCCCCACTAGAACTTATTCATAGTGATGTTAGAGGACTTCTTGAAGTAGCTTCATTAAATGGTTATTTATATGATGTGAATTTCATTGATGATTTCACTAGGATGATTTGGTCATATTTTCTTAAAAATAAATCTGATGTACTAGGAAATTTAAAGAATTTAAAACATCTATTGAAAACTCTTCAAATTATAAAATTAAGAGACTTAGAACAGATAATGGGGGTGAATATGTTAGTAAATCATTTGAAAATTTTTGTATTGATTGTGGTATTAAAAGGGAATTAAATTCTCCTCATTCTCCCTAATCTAATGGTGTTGCAGAACGTAAGAATATGACTATTTTAGATATGGCTCACACTATGCTTTATTCTGCTAGTCTTCCCAAATTTTTGTGGGCAGAAGCAATGAACACAACAGTCTACATTCTAAATAGGGTTCCCACCAAAGCTATTCATCTTTCAACTCCTTTAGAAAAATGGTCAAATCAAAAACCTAATATTTCTTATCTAAAATTTATTTGTATTCATGCTTCTTTATACATTCCTAAAATGAAAGAAACTTGATATGACTTATTTCTCTTGTGTTTTCATTGGATATGGTATTAACGCTACAAGTATATGGATTTACGACCCTATAAAAAGGGAAGTAACTGAAAACCACAATGTGGTGGTTTTAGAAAATTACTTTTGTTCATTTGATAATGGTAAAGATGTTCCTAACTCTATCAATATTTCTAATAATAGTTATGATTCTGATATTGAGAATATAGTAAATGGTCATGATGATGTTTCTTGTGTTGATACTATAGATGCTTCTGAATCTCCTAACTCTCTAGTTAAGAAACCAAAATGGGCTCAATCTGTGTTAGAGAGTTCTAATCCTATTGATCTTAGGAAAATAACTAAAAGCCATCATATGTACCATGCATTAATGACCTTGCATGAACCTGAGCTGTAAATTTTTGAAGAAGCTTCTCAGGATGAGAAGTGGATCAATGCAATGCAAGCTGAATATAATGCCCTAATTCAAAATAAAATTTGGGAGTTGGTTCCACCTCCAGAGAAATTAAGTATTATAGGTTCTAGATGGTTATACAAAGTAAAATATAATACAGATAGTAGTATTGAAAAACATAAAGCTAGACTTGTTGCTATAGGTTTCACTTAGAAACCTGGTATTGATTATGTTGAGGCATTTTCCCCTGTACCTAAAATGAGTACTGTTAGGACCTTATTTGTAATTACCACTCAATTTGGGTGGGAAATTCACCAAATGGATGTGAAAAATGCCTTTTTGAATGGTGATTTAAAAGAATAAATTTACATGTCTCAAACTAAAGGATTTGAAGAAAGCTGGTAAAGAAAACTATGTTTGTAAATTGAAAAATCCGTATATGGTTTAAAGCAAGCTCCTAGAGCTTGGTATGTGAAAATGAATTATTTCTTTAAACAGTTAGGATTTACTAATTGTTCTTATGACAATGATCTATTCATTAAGTAAGAAGGATCACTTATTATTATTGTTTGTATATATGTTGATGATTTGCTTATGACTAGTGATAATCCTTCTTTAATTTGTAGAATTTAAAAAAATTGAAACGGTACTTTGAAATGACCGATTTAGGTCTCTTACATCATTTTCTTGGCATGGTTGTATTTCAAGATAAACATTCTATTATTGTTTCTCAAGCACAATATGCAACCAATGTACTGAAAAAGTTTAACATGATTGATTATAAACCAATTTCTACTCCTATGGAAGTTGGACTGAAAATTGATCCTAAACCTGCATGTGAAAAATTTGATCCTACTTTATATAGGCAGTTAGTTGGTAGTTTGATATATCTCACTATCACTAGACTAGATATTTCCTATGTAGTAGGAATTTCTTCTAGGTTTATGTAGGAACCTTATAGAGATCATTGGAATCTTGCAAAAAGGATTCTTAGATATATTAAAGGTACAATCAATTATGGGTTGCATTATACTAAGAATGAAAATGCTAACTTATATGGATTTTGTGATTCTAATCATGTTGGTGATGTATTGGATAGAAAATCTACTTGGTTATGTGTTTAAATTTGGTGCAGGTGTCATTACTTGGTGCAACAAAAAGCAGCCAACTATTTCTATCTCTTCAACAAAAGTTGAGTATAGAAGTGCAATGGAAGCTGCAAAAGAGGCTTTATGGCTAAAGAGGTTGTTCAATGAGATAAAGATGAAGGATCCACGTAGTGTTCCTTTGTTTTGTGACAACCAAATCACCATAGCTCTTACACATAATCTAGTACAACATCATAGGACGAAGCACATTGAGATACATATACACTTCATCTATGAGAAGGTGCTAAGTGGTGAGATAGATCTCAAGTTTGTGCCGAATGAAGAGCAAGTTGTTGATATCTTCACAAAGCCCCTGAGTGCTGTAAAGTTTTGTCACTTTCATGAAAATATTGGATTATTGGAGTTTCCATTGAGGGGGAGTGTGCATGACAATTTCACCTCCTAATGTAACTTGGTTTTTGTAAAAAGACCTTTGGGCATTTTTAAAAAGACCTTCGTGCATGTATACCTCCTCAGCTTCTTTTTTAGAAAGAAGTGTAGAAAGATCTTAAAGGTGGTCTTCAGTAAACTCTTTCGTGCTATTGAGTTTACTGGTAAACATCTAGTACTTGGCTATTAAACATCAAGAATACTTGGCAGTCTTCAAGTATGAATATGCTTGGGTTCAATAACCTTTTATGAGAACATGTGAGAATATGTAAAACTCACAAATCATACTTAGCCACTGATCATGGGATGATCTTTGGGATTCCAAATCCTTTTGTACCAAAAGGTAACTTTAGTATGATGAAGGTGTTATAATTCCTTCACCCGTATGCTAGCCTAAAACTTTTATGGTTTAAGGATTATAAATCATGTATTGTACCACGGGTAGGTAATCTATTGACATATGTTATCCAAATTAACATTAAGGGGGAGTGTTGGAACATAATGATTAAGTGGTCTGGCCAACCCCTAATTAATATGGGTCCATCACTATTATATAGGTTAAATATTTAATACTATGAAATACTTTTCTATTATTAAATATTCATACCTAGGTAATATACATTAGGTAAGTATTTAATAATGTAAATCATTTATGTTTATATTTATTAAATACACTCACCTAGGTATATGTGTTAACCATTAGGTTGAAAAGGTGGGTCAAGAGACATTCCCGATTACCTTATATAAAAAGGACTTTAGGTCCTCATTTGATATATTCGAGAAATATATCAAAGGTGTGCAAATCAAGTGATTTTGTTTTACCCTTGGTAAATAGGGTTTTAAGGAGGAGGTGATCTTACTAGATGTAAAATAAGTTCTTTGAAGTAAAAGGTTATTTTCAAAGTGGTTTTTACCCTTTTGGGGTTTTCCACTATAAATATTGTGTCACATGTGTTATTTATTTCTTGTAAGTATTTCTTTATTTACTTATGTTATGATGTAATGTTTATTTAAATATTTATTGTAACATTATATAATATTTAAGTTGATTAAATTCGTATTTATTAGAATCCTCAAATTCTAACAAATTCAATGGTAGTAGGTTAAATTCCTACTATAAATAATTCTTCTTGGTGTTCGTAATAAGGTAGTATTTCCACTTAGATTAGCTTTTATTAATGAATTCCCTTTATATGGGTTTCTTTTCATCGCTGATATGCTTTGTGAATTTAGTTGTGTTTTGTGTAATAAGTGTGCTTGTGCAACAAAAGCTTATTACTATATAAGTGTTTTCATGTGCAGAGAACTCTGTGAATACCTTTAGTATGGGGTAGTTTATATACAGGGTTCATTGCAAAAATTGAAACTTAACTAAAAACATATATGCATGTGTGAAACAATTATGCAAGTTCTCAAGGGAAAGGTGCAAATAGAAAAATATTTCTCATGATTGAATACCAATTACAAATGGATGCACAGTGGAATGTGAGGTAGGCTACAATAGTGGAAACAACTTAAAAGAAGGCATAGTAGTGACGTACTTCAAATGCATAAGGGCGCGCGGAAGGAGGCATGTGGCAAAAAAGTAGGTGTGCCAAAAGGTTATGAATGTGGTGAGGAAATAAGAATCACAAAAAGTTTCTGAAATGATGAATTAATGTTGGGGATGGTGGTAGGTGGAGAGAAATAAATGTGATAAATTTTTGAAAATCTATATAAGGATGTGATGTGAAGTCATTTTCACCTTTGCATTCAAAAGTATTCAAGTTTGATGTTAAAGTTGAGAGATATGGAAAAAGAGTTGTGAAGAGCGAATAGGTATGAACCAATTGGATTTATTGAATTTATGCATCAAGGAGGTTGTTGCTCCATTAGGAGAAGTGTTTCAAAGAACAAAGGCATGTGAGGAAGAAATCAATTGCTAGGGTTTGGATTGGAGCTAGGGCATGCAGAATTGAGCTAGGGTATGTGGGATTGGAGTTGCAGAGCTTGAAGAAGGTAGAAGATCATGCATTTGAGGTAACTATGGCACCAAAGAGAGCACCTAGAGTGACTGAAATAGAAAGGAAGAAAAAGGAAGTGTTAGTGCAAAATTACAACACCGTTGATTGCTTGTGGTTTGTGTGAGAGACAATCAGTGTAACCTGCATAACATGGGATTATCCTACAATGTGGGATGTTGCAAGTAGGATAATCCTCCAGAGAAATATGACTTCTTCTCATAAACTAGTGCCAACTTCTCTAAAGTGCAGAGAATGGAAAACTAAAATAATCCTACCCTAATTTTTTCTATAGAGATAGGAATAGAAGTATACATAAAAGTAAATCTACTTTAAGTGAAGGTGATGCACCAAGAAAGGGAGTGAGAAAATCTAAGTGAGTGAACAATAGGGAGTAAACAAAGTAAGGGATGGTGAGTAGAAGTGCCACAACTAAAACAATATTCAGCTCCCTAGATTCATAAAGCAAAACAAATTAAAGTTCCTACAAAGAGATATAAACATGCACAATATACCTGCAAACGTAATGGAAGGAAAAAGATGCAATAAAAACTTGAATTAGGGCAAGAAAATACACAAAATACCAATTTTATTGCTCAGAAACATGCACAATCCATTACAATATAGGCACAAGGAAAAATATTTTACAATAAGCCCAAATTCAAGGCCTTTAGCTCACAATAGCTCTAGAACAATTTTGACAAAGTTCCTTTGCAAAACAAAATGAATCCCCTCAAAATGAGGTGAATTTTACAATATATAGATGAAGAGAAGAGCCTCAAAATTACCTCACCAAATGATAGGTTTCATTGAAGAGGTATGGGAGGCCATACAAATTTGGTACTTTGCTTACACGGGTAGTCATGGGTGTTATACCTCATTAAACTAGTGGTTGAACAAACTTGTACCGCTTCCATTAATTCCTGGTTCATTCCTATGCTTAGCTAGTTGTGTGTATTTTCTACTCCCAGTTGGTAGCATAATTCCTCCTGGTGTTAGATGGTTACATAAATGAAATCGGCTAGTAACATGCTTTGCTTGCTCTCGAGTGATAGCTTAAAATATATTATTGACCGGTAACATCTGTACAAGTACTACCAACACCTTTGTTATCACCGAATGCTTTTCAACATCACCTTTGTGTAACTATTTGGTAGCTTAAAAATGCCACCAGACGGTAGTGTTCTTGATCACTACCAGAAACTTCACTATCTCACACGGTCGATAGCATCCATACATGCTACCAGCAGTAGCATTTTGAGTGCTACTAGCTCCTTTGCATTGTTTACCCTGCCTCGCAACCCGCTGATTTTGCTCTTTGGGTGGTAGCATGAAAAAGTGTTGCCATTCAAGTAGCATCCTTTCTGCTATTAGCGACATTTTACTACTATTTTTTTCCTTTTCGTCTCGGACCTTTGCCATGACTCACCAACTCCCGCAAATTACCCCGTTAAATTTAAAAGTGTTGCACCCATCAACCACTAACATTTAGACTTGGTAAGTTTTCCATTTTATAGGGGTGTAAAAATGGATAACATGAAGTTGAGATTGAAGTCGAGGATACCCCTGAAATCTATTTTTCAGAAATGCGGTACATTGAGGAGGTTATTATGGGTCATGTTTGGGACTCACACATCCATAGGAGAAAAGTAAGTGATTACAACCACCGGACATTGGAAAACCAAGATGAAATAGAGAAGTTGCTGGTTAGAAATATAAAAAAACACACAACGGATGATATGGCCATGTATGATGACGCAGATGAGAAGCTTTTGGCAAAGGTAGGAGTTTTACAACTATATTAACTACCTTATTTTGGAAAACTAGAAAATTTGTACCAGTGGTTGATGAGTAGAGTCCATGAGGACTTCTTTTACTTTGTTGGGTGACAAATGAGGATCACCGCGCCCTAATTAGGACCCTAATAGGTTTAAGGAGTTCATATAGTGAGGTTAGTAGTGACCTAATAGATAAGGCATGGATCATGAAATAATTCAAACACTAGGTTATCTCGAGGGAGGGCATGGAATGGATATAGACAAGATGAAAAAATAGCTGGTTATCTAAGTAGCAACACACCTCCTTAAAAAGTTGAATAAACATGAGAGATGGTCACAGGCTAACACCCTATGGCTACATATAACAAATAAAATGTCATAGGGGTGACTTATAACTTGAAAAGCTACATTACAGAAACCATTATTGAAGAATTGAAGGAAGGTGAGAAAATTAGTTTTGGCATGATCTTTTTGTCCCTTATCTTTGTGGAAATTGGAGTGCTGATGGGTAAAAATACAAAATTTGGGAATACCCTGTAGAGAAGAAATCTCTTGCAAATAGATTTGAGAAGTAAACTTGTGACGGGACTATGAGTGGCCCTTTAAAGATAAGAGAAGAGTTGTGGTATGCTAGACTTTGCACCACGTTTGAAGAGGAATGGATAATACCAAAGGAACTTCTTGCAAGATTGGGAAAACATGTACAATATATGGTGTACCAATATTTTGTATCGCATATTTTGCAATGAAGGATGGGAAGTGGATCCCATGGTGTAATCTCCCTTATTCCTTCACCGTGTGTTATTTCCAAGATTATGTACATAGGTTCTCAAACGCGTGCCCCTTAGTCTTTATTGTTGACAAGGTAGAATGTGACTACCACACTTTTAGAAAGACTTACGTGTATCCAAGTAAGTTAGCATACATTGAAGGGTTAATTTATGATGATATAAGTATGAAGGCCATGAGTTTAGCTTTTGGGGAAATTGGGGCAGCCCTTGTGTATATATAACTCAAACCAAGGTTGGAAAAGGGGAAGTATGTGGAGAACAAATTCAAACTTCTTGACCCACCTAAGGGGAAGCATATAGTTGGCATAGTGGCAGAGGAGGAACCGACTTTGCCCATTTGGTGGGAAGAAAAAGAAGAATTGTAGGAAGACAGTGGAGACTTGGAGCATAAGGGCAAGAAATGGCCCACTATTGAGAAGGAAAGTATGTCTGAGGTAACCCCTCACCTACAACAGGAAGAAGGAATTTTGGAGACAGTGTAATAGGGGTAGACTTAGATAAGACTCCTGAGGAACCTAAGTACAAAAGGGTACTCATGTGAACAAATAATCAGGTCACGAGACCTTCCCAACCCCTAAGAAGGTCACCAAGGAATTCTCCTAGGAAATCAGAACTTGAGAAAAATAATAGACACAAGTACATGCTTCGAGAGATGAGGAAGAAGGGTACGAGGATAACGCACCTCACATTCCAGTCATAATTGAGGATACTGCAGAGCCTTAGGAGGAGGAAGAGATAAAGGGAGATGAAGAGGAGCTAAGGGATCAACATATGACAGTGTGGGCCTAGGGTTGGAAACAAGTGTAGAGAAGGGTGATCCATCTCGGCATGCCCCCAATAGTGCAAACAGGTGAGATTCCAATCTTTGACTCAAGTGTCAAAATTCCCAAAGGTAAGCACTCTGATAAGAGTAAAGAGGAAGCATTTTATGAGACTTATACTCTTGGGTATATCGATGACCCAAGTAAAATCATGCGCGCACGGTTCAAGGTATTGTGGAGCCCAAGGAATTATATGGATGGGAGCTTATGGATGTGGATATGGTGAACACCCGCATAAGGAAACAACTATCATGGATGATGTAGACTCATATGGATGAGCTTGAATTTGATGTTTGCAAGGAGGCATGTGTATCTCGCAGGTTGAAGAAGTCACTACATTCATGCCATATGACTGTTAAGCCTCCAATAATGTCTAATGAGTAGGTGATTAATGCCCTCACTAAGGTATCTATAGAAGTTACTGAGACATGAAAATTGATAAAGTGGTAACTATCCAAGTAATGTTTGAGGAAAATAAGGATAAAGATACAAAGATCAAGCACCTTATAGAGGAAAAGGAGAAAGCTGAGGAAGAAATGCAGAACGTCCTCAAGAAGGCTAGGTAGATTGGAGATGAAATCATAGAGAAGAGGCCACACTTTCATGATAAGCTAGAACCAGAGTTTAAATCCACTCAGTAGTATTTACGCACAATAGTTCAATTGCTATTAGAGGAAGGGCTCATACGTATGCCCACACTAAAGGATTTCGTAGAATAATTAGCAATGGCCAAAGATGCCATCATGGAAAAGATTACAAGTTATCGTGCTCTGCTTCATACTTTGAAAGATGAGTTAAATAGGGAATATCGAGACATTATATCTATGCGCGGCTCCAGATGCAATCATCAGAACAAGGATGATTGAGGAGGATAATGAGGTCCTCAAGGCAATAAAGAATGAGATTGTTGGGTGGTTAGAGGGGCTTGCATTAGTAGAAGAAACGTGAAATGAACTTGTAGTAGCCCAGTACCCACATAAGGAAAGAAAGAAAGAACTTGTCAAGCGTATCACGTAAAATATATATTTCATGGAGGGGATGGTTTCCAACATGGCTAACATTGTTATAATTTTAAAGAATGAATAGAAAAACATAACTCATGATGAGATAGAATCCATAATTACGGATATCCCTAATAAGACAAGTGAAGCGTTGAATGATTGATATGTATTTGAGACAGAGATTAAAAATGAGTATCCAAAGTTAATCCTTCTTGTAGAAGAATAGGGCGCCGAGTAGTTCTTCATTCTTTTGTTCAAGTAATTACCTATTCTTTCATTCATTATTCTTTATTCTTGGAGAGATAAGTTGTGATTACCCATTTCGTGGGTAGCAATGACATTAGTGTGGGGTAATGTTGGGATGAGGAAATACAACTCAAGTATGGAAGCACATAAGGTTTGGGCATGTAGACACAGGGTGCATGGAAGAGCACACAAGTATAGCAAAATAGGGGCATGCCCATAACAGTTTAGAAACATGACTTATCCGTTTTTGTAGTTAAGGATAAAGATAGATGTGGAGTGCTGAGCATAACTTCTAGAAGACTTGCAGACTATGCCAAGGCTATTTTGGATAAGCGGAAGATCGAGCACCATGCAGAGTTTTGAGCTAATAATAGGATCTATACTAAGAGTTAACTATAGGAGATCTATTATTAGCACTTACATGATTTTGTATTCTTATGTAAGGGCACATGGTTATTATTAACATGTAGCCTATTTTTGGAAGGTGCATGGGCGGTGAAGGGAAAGTCCCCACCCCTATAAATATGTATTGATTTACACGGTTTAGTAATTCGTGATTTATTATAGTGTTATGTTGCTAATTTGTTAGCATGCATGACCATGGAAATGGTTATATGTATGTATGAAGCTTCCGGGTTTTACAATATTTAATAAAATGAATATTATTGGCTGGATTTTGGTGTTGGATGTGGCGAGAAAG
Source organism: Taxus wallichiana var. yunnanensis (assembly GCA_018340775.1). Taxonomy (NCBI): domain Eukaryota; kingdom Viridiplantae; phylum Streptophyta; class Pinopsida; order Cupressales; family Taxaceae; genus Taxus; species Taxus wallichiana. The sequence goes on along the minus strand of CM031242.1, from coordinate 285,906,205 downwards.
GATCTTGTATGGTAAAACTAATTGTAGTAATTTTTTAGTTATTCCTTCATAAGATTAAGATCTAGATCTGGGTTATGCACTATGGTTTAATCAATTATCTATTATGGATCTAAAACATACATTCATTCATGCTTACATCTTGGAAACACTTCACTAAAAGAGATCTGGTACCCTTGCATGCTTCGGGTGAGTGCTCAATTTAGGATGAGTGATGTGCCAGCGTGCCTTGGGATATTTGCGGTGAATTCTAGGAAACATAAAACAAAGAGAAGCCAAATTCACAACACCACGACCCAAGTAGCTCAATAGAGCTTCCAAAATGAGAGCAATAAAAATAATCAATACCACAAAGCCCAAACTTCAAATTTTTTACATAGATCGAAACCATTGATGAGATGGAGTTAATTCAAATAATATGCATTCATTGTATTTAATACGAGCACAAACACAACCTAACCACCACTACTACATTTTTACCAATAGCCATTGCCCATGACCCTTTAAAATCAATCATATAATATGACCTTAGACTTAGGTAATAGCTCAAATGCACATGGTGATCATCAAACTTTACTCCTTTCTAACCAATCACCCACATCATATATAAATAAACTTTTAAGATAGATTCAATGCAAGGTGATATAACCAACATCATCATAAAGGATCAACAAATACCCACTCAAACGATCTGAATCCAATCATAAGATAATTGAATTGTATTAAGTGGTAGTCCGAAATGGAGTTAGACAAGGAAATAATCATTTCAACATCTTCAACACATCACTTGAATAAACTTATTTCCGAATGGGAAGAAGAGGTATATCATTATCCGGGCCTGAAAACCAAAGATGGATATAACAAAAATGAAGCTTGATCTCCATATTGAAAGCAATGCAATCAACTCAACAAACAAGACATCATATATATAGTTCGTTATCCCGTTTTGAGTTCACGACAAAACGATCGGATAACCCCTACAAAATTTTCGAAGTGATTTTGCATTTTGGCCTCTTTTAGAGAAAAATCGAGGTTTTCGGGTGTTACTAACAGCTTGACATAAGTTTTAACATGCTTTATGTCTTATGTCCTCCGAAACCCGAAACCCGCCTTGTATTAAGAAAATCCTTTGTAATCGGGTTTTCGGAAATTCAACGCATCGGAACATACATAAGTTAAAACATGTTTTATGACATCTGACTTCGAAACCCGAGACCCGCCTTGTATTGAGAAGACCCTTTGTATTCGGGTTTTCGGAACCCCAAAGCATCAGAACATCCATGATCCAAAACATGTTTTATGCGCCATGTTCTCCGATTCCCGAAGTCCGCTAAATCCTTTGTTTTCGGGTTTTCGGGGCTATGTAGCACCTAAGCACTTCATGTTTTGTGCTCTATGTTTTCCGAAACCCGAAACCCGGAATGCACTAAATTTCTTCGTGTCGGGTTTTCGGACCCCTCCAACATGCTGACATGGCATTCATCTTTGAATGGTTGGTGAGTTGGCACGTGCTTGAAGTGAAGTGTATTTATTACTAATTTTCTTATAAATACGCGGATTTCCACGTCATTCTTACCATTCATATTTTTAATTCATGGATTTTTCGCATGCTCTTCCGTTTTCAAAACCCGCAAACTCGCATTGCCCGATTGGATCGTTTGTTTTCGATCTTACATTTCTCGAATTGAAGGTATTTTTCTTTCCCTTCTTTATTCTTGGTTTTTATGGATCGATTGCGCGTATTTTCTTCCCAATTTCTTGCCGGGTGTTGAAGGTTTTCTTTCCTTCTTCTTTCTGTGTTGTTTTGGAAAGGGTTTTAGGTTTTTAGGGTTTATTTTCTTTTTTGAGACTATCAATTGATGCTGTTTCTTCCAAAATTCTAATTATATGCATGATGTATGGAATATGAATAACAAAAAAGAAAGGAAGTTGTATATGTGAAAATTCGAGAAAGACTCTGTTTTTGTTTCCCGGATTTTGAAGACTGTTTTGCAGATTCAAAGGCCCAGAGTATAAAGGAAGCTTGAAGTATCGGGGTTTCACAACATTCCGACCTCAACAGTAAATGTCGGGAATCTCCGAAGTTCCGTCATCAAAAGTGGGCGCCGGATTTCCTCCCATTTCCGCCATTGACAGTGAGTGCTGGGTTTCCGCCAGTTTCCGTCATTGAAAAGCAAGTGTCGGGCTTTGCCAAAGTTCCGACAGATCAAACTTGTCGGGTTCTCAGGGTTTTCCGACATCCTCTTCAGCGTGTCGGGTTCTTCTCTTCTTCCAGCGCATTCAGTCAATTGGGATTTCCAGTTTGAACAGCATCACCTGAGTTCCGAGTCTTTCTCCCTCCACATTCTTCATGTCGGACCCTGGTCCATCTCAGGAGAAGGCCGAGAAGTCTAGCAGGATGAAGTACAAATTTAAGAAACCAGAATCCCCATCATATATTGATTGTAATTATGATATCAGGGATACTGAACTTGGCAACATAGATATGGACGACTTTTGGAATAGGGTGAAGAGTTCTTCTCAAACCCCATGGATGATGGCTTTAGCTAACAGTGGCTTGCCCCTTGCAGCAGGCTTTCCCATGTCCGCCCAATGTCCAGAGTTTGTTTTGGCTTGTGCGTCCAGTTATGACTCGGCTTCTCGTTCAGTAAGGAATCAGGCTGGTGAGGTAGTTATCAAACTAGATGGAGCTTATTTTGATGATCTCCTGAAACTACCTAATTTCGAGGAGTATGGGGACCTAGACATCAAGTCGGCTCAGAAGGCCTGGGACAGTAACCAGGAAAATTGCATTAAGGATGTCAATAAGAAGTTCTTGGTCAAGGCAAAACCAGTAATATCTAGATTTCCAAGAACTATTCCTAGATGTGATTTCATACAAGAAATCAATGACATTATCACCCTGCTGAGCCGGGTTTTTGGCTTGCCGGAATCAAATTTATTTCATGGATGGATGTATCAGTTTATGGTCACCATCAAGAAGAACCAGCAAGGGATTGACTGGGGAACCCTTATCAGTAATGAGATTGACTCTCAGATGACGACGGTCTTATCGACCGGAAAGTTTTATATGTTCTCATATGTGGCCTATGCAGCAGCTGGAATGAGGAGCTATCCCGGACTGGATACTAAAGGGAGCAGAATGACAAACCCAGTCTATAAGTATTATCCTCAAATAACAAAGAAGGGGTCCAAGGATCATTTTAGGAGGGTAAATGACGCCTTTTCTACGAGAACATCTGCCGGCTGAACCCAGGGCTAAGAAAGACAAGGGTATCAGACGAAGCTTGGACTGAGGTATCTAAATGGGGATGTATCTTCTTACAGTTCAAGAAGTTTACCTACCTTCGAACGGTCATGTACTCGGGAGAGCCTTTCCGTCTGCCTCGCTATCCAGGGGATAGATTGATACTAATAGAATTGGTCAGAAAGCTATTGGATTTTCACAAATTCCAACAGAGCAAGCATAAGGCAGCAGTATCCTTCCCAATTTCTATTGGGAGATATACTTGCTCAACAGTGGCAAAGGCCAAAAATGTTGAATGTGAACTCCAGGAGAAATTAAAGAAGCATATGAAGTCTCGGGATGGTTTTGACATCTGAGGAGTACTTAGAACCAATGGAGCCCTACATCTGCACAGGCCCAACATTGAGGATATCTGGGTGGATCTGCGTAATGAAGTTGCAGTTCGCAGAAAAGATAATAGTAGGTTAACTATTAATGAGATTCAGATGCTAGAGCTTTCTGATTTGCCAGATGGCACAACTGACAATGAAAGTGTGTTGGATATGTCCTATGATGGGCTTAATGAAGATCGATATGTTTTCCCGCCTATTGATTGGTCGGCCAGCGAAAAAGCCTCTATCACAGATAGGTCGGCTCTCATTCTTGCTCGCACCAAAAAATGGCTCTCTTCTTGGGGCATGAATTTTAAAGATGACAATTTTCCAAAGTTGGCTGAAACGGAGGTGGGGCCCTCCCAAAATAAAAAGGACAAAGAATCTGGGGGGTCTATAAAAATCAGGATTCCCAAGAAGAAGAAAGAAAGACAAATCTCTTCAATTGTCTCTCCAGCTCAAACGGTGGTTGTGCCAGAATCACCAACACCACCAGAAATAGGGGAGATTAATTTAGAAGAAGGAGGAAGCCAGCTCTTGACTTCACCATTTGCTGATTGCTCAACTGGAGAGACCTTATCTCTTGCATTCAAGGCTTTGGAAACTGAATCTGTGCCTCCCCCTCAACAACCACTTCAGCCTCCTCATTCCCCATCCACTTCTTCAAGCATGGCCAATATTTTCTCCGGGCTCTCACCCCTCTCTGCTGGAACCCAAGTGATCACCAACACTCCCCCACAACCTGTGCCTCTATTCATTGCACCTACTACCACGTTGTTTGCTTTGTTCCCCCTCAATAGTAGAATCTTCTCCCCGAGAGTAGAATACCAGTTACTACAACATTGGCAGTTTCCTCTGATACACCACAATGGCTACTCGAGCAAACTCCGAGGAAGAGGAAAGTGATTGTACCCCTACCAGCCTTTGATTTCAGCTCACTCAAGGCTTCTACTGCGAGATCAGCCAAGAAACCCAAAACAGTTTCAAGGGTTTTGGTGGATGCTTCAGGAGATAAGTTCGCAGAGATTGCCACTCCCTCAGCTGACAAAACTAGAGATGATGTAACAGCTGCTGATTACCAGGTAACCAGGGTGGCTCTAGGGAAAGTGACAGCAAAAGGGGCGCAGCAAGATGCAAAGGATTCCATAGACGTCCTGTGCCAAAAGTTGAAAGAAACAAAGGACAGCAGAAATGAGCTTAAGGAAAAAGTGGAGCAGTTGACAGAGGTTTTGATTAAACTCTCAACACCCCTGGAATCCATACCATCTTCTTCTGTATCTGCCGGATTTGATTTCTCATCGGTGCCTACGATTGAGAAGATTGCTAAAAAAGGAAGGGTGGTTGATGAATGGATCCAAAAGTTGCTCCAACAAGGGAAGGAAGTAATTCAAGACGTGGTGAAAGTTCATCAGTCTTTGGGGGAGATTCAGAAGGAAGGAGAGAAGATGGATGAGGAATTCACTGAAGAAATTGGACAGCTTGATTTGACTTGTGAAGCTCTCCAAGTGCTAAAGCAAATACCAGCACATCTCTTGGTAGAAGAAGGCGTTCTTCCACATACAGATAAACACTTTCAGCTGATCAAGGCCATCAAGTTCAGAGTAAAGATTCTCAACGAAGCCTGCAGCAAGTTGAGAGAATCAAGGGATAAATTGATCGATGGGAAAAGTGATCTGGAAGAAGAATTGCTAAAGATTTGTCCAAAGGTGTCAGTTGGGAATGCAGGTATCCTATCAGCAGATGATCTCTTCAAACAAGTTCAGGAATCTATTCAGCATGAACCTGTACACGGATTTGACCTTGAAGTCATTGGTCAGTTTGTAAGGATTGAGCACACTTTAGAGGCCTTAAGAAAGCTCAGCAAAGGATTGAAGAAACTTCCCGGCACTGCCAGTGATGTTCATGAAACCTGCGAAATGTGGAATGATCACTCCACTGCGCCTGATGAGAATGAAATGCAAGGCATTATTCGGAAGTTCCAGGAGTTTCGTAACAAAACATCTGGTGGAGGAGGAGAAAGAAGAAGAAGCAAAAGATGATGATTCGGATTAATTCCCAACGTCCCATGTCATTTCTATTTTTAGATTGACATGTCTTTGTTATTTCCGTTTTATCATATTTTTAATTCATGTTTTGACTTGATCTCCTGCGTGAGAGTCATGCAAAACTGAAACTCCAGTTAACATGCTACTCTTTAGGATCTGTCCTGTTTTATCTCTAGCTTCTTTTGTTATAAATAAGGGATGCCTGTGCATTCAAAAGGGTCGAGAATTTTTGAAGCATTAAGAGGCTATTGGAAAGGAGAAAAACTTTGTGTTTTCTTTCAATCGTTTTTGAAGAATAGAAGTTGATATTGTTTTACAGACTTTGTGTTGTGAAATATATCTTATTTAAGATAGTGTTCTTATGTTCATGATCTTAAAGCTATTCTTTGCATAGAATCTCGGTGTTTCTAATTATCTCGGACACTATATCGTGATCTAAAACTTGTATGATTATTTCGTGCTCTATGTTTACTCGGGAAGAAAATACGTTTCTCCCATTTCTTTTCTACCGTGCTTCTTTCAATGTAATGAGTTTCTAACCTATTTCACTTACGAAAGCAATATCCTTGAATCTTGTGAATGTGGATTTCGGGATTTCATCCCAACCCCAATGGTTAGATTAGTGTGAATATTGTATATATTATTTACTGTGTTTTAGATTAGCAATAAATAGGCATCCTCACTGTCTTTGAGGAGGATTTAATCCCATGTCTTGTGGTTGAACCTCATATTTTGGTTTGACAAAATATCCAACCAACAAGTTCAAAAAACCAATGATTTTCCAATAGAACATATGAATGCCATAAAACCACTTAAATGTTATATAGATTAAATAATGTATTAAAATTTCAAGTGGATCCCACCTAACTTATCATGGATGCATGTAGGAAAAATGTTATGAAATGCATATAGAGAAGTTTAAAATGATTTTCTCAAAAAAATAAGGGTATGTCAATTTTTTTATAACAACCTCTTACCCCAATAACAAATCTACCACAATCGAAGGACCCGAGGCTTTGTTGCAAGGTCAATCGTGGAATTTTAGCTTTTAACAAATATAGAAGCACTATCTAATATGTTACATGTTTTTTTGTTTGTGTTTAACTTTTGAATTCAATTTTCCTTTTTGTTGCTTTTTTCTTGTTTTTTTTTTGATAAAAAAATTGTTTTCACTTTTATGTATTTTTTTGTCCTCCTTCATACGGATTGAGAAGGTTGATCAAACAAGTATGAAATATGACTAACACTAGAGAGCTTACAATTATATGCTATAAAGGACATGTAAACCATTACAGCTTAAGTAGACCTAGATGTGCACCTCAAATAAGAATACCATATTGAAACCAACTTTAGAGATCAATAACGAGTGGAAAATAAAAGAAGATAATGAGTATTTGATTGATTTGCCCCAATCATTGCATATAAAGGAGTGATACAATGAAGAAGAAACTTGAGAATTTTTTTCACAAGAGGGTTAAATGTGGGTGAATACATGCAGATAAACCTCATATTTTGATCTAAAAGAAGAACAAATTATTCTAGAAGAAAAAATGACACTTTCGACCATTGTTATTCCTTAAAATGAAAACAAGCAATGGTTAGGATTGAAAGGTAACATATTGGTAATCATATTAGATATGAATGAGTTTTGGTTGATTCCCATAATCTTACAATGCAACTCACAAACTAAGAGGGGTGTCCTATAAGAGATAATAACTAACATGTATAAAAATAGTTAGAAGCAAGAGTAGAGTCTAATGCTATGAAGCATTGAAAAAACAAAGAAGTATAAAAATGAGTAGTATGACAAAGCTATGAATCATATAAAATCAAGAGTTAGGGTTTAAAAGTATGGAAATATTACAAAACATATATAACAAATAAGTGGGAGTTAATGAGGTAGATATACAAAGAATATAGAGCCAAGAGGTATAAAAATAGTAGGAAAAACTAAGACGTGTAGAAAAGTATGGATCAAATATAGAGAAAAAGATTGTTAGTACCTTGTTAGTACATAAAAATATTATTATAAATTTGAAAATGTCAATTTATGCTATATATTTAAGTATAAGAAATGAAAGTAGACCTACGTAAAATAAAGGTAGTAAAGGAAGATCAAGTGTAGTAGTTATTCCGAATCGAGCATGCATGAGTTTTTTTGAAAATGTGAACTTTGTTTTTTTTGTAATCAGCAAGTACTTGGTTCTAATATGTCTCTGAATACATACATATACCAACATTTTAATGTACATTTTCTTTCCTTATGGTGAGTGTTATTTAAGATGAGAATTAGTTCTCCAATATAAAATTTCCTAGTTTTAAGGGGTTTGTTATGTTTTTGATAGCGTAAGATTTATATTGATGATTGTGTAGACAACATTGGAGTATTTTTCATTAAAAAAACATGGGTGTTGAGGTGGACATCACAAAGCTCCTCATTAGGGATGATCACACGAAGAGAGATATAAAGGGATTACAACTCTACTTCTAGTGGTAGAACAACCTCTAATTTGTGCACTAGAGATAAAGGAGTTACCTTGGTGACAATACAATTGCTAATGTGGTGTTCCCATAATGCAGGTATAAACTAAGGTGTCAAAATTTCAATTTGTATACTAGTCGCAAATGTCTTTTGGGATATTTTATTGAGAATCTTATTGGTAGATTTAACCTAGGAATTTCATTGAGAATGGTAAGATGTTGAAATTTTTGCTTAATTATAAATCGAGCACAAAGTTACTTCATTTATTTGCATTTGAAATTTTCATAATCGTAGAAATGATGGTTTGGGGAATTCGAAGCAAAAATTTAATTTGATTATGAATGGATTTTGTTGTTTCTTTTCTAGTAATGTTAGTGAGGTGCATGGCCTTGAACCAGTTCATAAAATACTCTTTAGACATAATAATAAAGGTGTTTCCATCATGTGAACAAGAAAATTGTTGATGCAATCTAATCCCCACATTGTTAAGGTGCAAAAAGCTTCAAGTATTTATATATTAACTAATGGAGAATGATTAAGATGATCATGGAATTGGAAAGGATAACACTTATTGGAAAAAGTGTGTGCATATGTGTTGGTTGGAAAATGTCACATACTGATTTTTATTTATGTTCTATGGTAAGGATCATGTGGCACTATTACAAATGTAATTATCGGTTGATAAAGTCTAAAGGCATGATTGGATCGCTATGCGAAGGTTGATAGATTTATATAGCCGTATTTTATTAGTTATATTAAGGGGGCATTGTAGGATTTATAAGATTTCTTAAACCAAGGTCCCTGACCTCATGTCTTGAATTAGGAAGAACATCAATCAAGGCTCCATGAAGCAAAGCATAAAAAAGTTATAATGATCAACACTATGTGAAGTATGGGTTATCATAATGTTTCTTGGGTCCTAGACCATTTTAGAGGCATCTATTATTGCGAAATGGAGTAGGTCAACCGGCCATGCATGAGTAGGAGTTTAAAATTTGATAGATTTATTATTTAAAAAGGTCAATGCAACCCAACCCATGCAAATTTTATTGGTTAATAATGGTTTTAATAAAATAACTTTCGACCATTCGATGTCCCGTCAAATCTGGAGGAAGGAATGGTGGGCAGCGGCGAAGTTTTTGAAGCCACAACTAGAACTGAGAGAAGTGCAAGGCCATTAATGTATAGTAAATGACCTTGAATATCACAAATCTTCTCGATAAGTTTCATCATGCAACTCAGGGTTCAATTTCGATGGTTTGTTTTGGGATTTTGGTGAAGCTCGCCTTTTTTGGAGCAATACATGCAAATCCCATGTACAGTTTGGTTGGGTTGAATAATAGTTTGATATTTTCTTTGTGAATACGTGGAAGGTAGGGGCTATTATCTTGGTTAAAAATTTGGGTCTTGACATTTTATAGTTATGAACAAATTAATATCTGACTATGCTATTACAGTCTCGTGGATGAAATAAACATGATTTCAGTTATATAATAACCGTATACTATTAAAGAATAAATGAGGAGATCTACAGGCCATTTGATGGGTCTGCATTATGATTATCCTGCCATTATGTATCGAGTTGATATTTATGTCACCGTTTTGTGAACTATGTGTTGATTGAAGTGCTTATAGATGAGTTGGGTGGTCTTTAACGAGTTTAAGGTAAATATTATTTTCACCGTTTTGTGAATTATGTGTTGATTGAAGTGATTATAGATGAGTTGGGTGGTCTTTAACGAGTTTAAGGTAAATATTATTTTCCTTATTATTCTCGAACAAGCCAATATGTTCGGGGATGTTGTTTTAACTTTTTCTATTTCATGACCTTACCCTTGTCGATAAGGAATCTTGCATGAGCTTGGGGGATGCTTTAAGTAAAGACTTGTTCTCTATTTTATGAGTATGAGGGGATAATCCCATAAATATCATGCAAACTTGTACCTTGTGCATCTCCTTTTTGGTGTTGGATTTGTAACTACGTGAAGTGTGGCCCTTAAATTGATTAAGGGAGATTTGATGGCACTCTTGCGTTCTTTGATTTGTTTAAGGTAATCAAATACGATCTTAGTTATGTTGAACACCTTTGATTATTCTTGGTTAAAGATGTTATAATTGTTGTGATTATTGTTGAATCCACTATTAGGGACAAGTCAACGTTTGTGGTTGGAATAATGTATAGTGACAAGTATCCGGGTTCGGTTTATACTTATAATAATTGGTTAAGAATACCTTATATGAAGGAAGATCTATTACTATTAGTAGTAGTCTTATGATCTATTTCAGCATTGAAAGTCTATTGGAAGATTTGCATACTTTTGGATATATGTAAATATGCACTCCATTCTTGTGAATTCTACCATTAAGGCACTCAAGATTTAAGACAGTGATTAGTTCTTATGTGGATGCAAAGTAATTTATTTTATGATGTAATGATTTGAATCTCAGTACCATTATGTTGTTGTATGCAATAATGTTACATCATTTCATTTATTCAAATATTAAATTGCATAAGTTGTTAAGAGGGAAAGAGGACTTTTCATGCTAGTTTTAAAGGACTGGCCATGTACAATTTAACACTTTCAGCTACAGAAAAATGTGGAGTGTTGAACTAGAGTAAGAAGCTTTTGAGGCATGCATTAGTAAATTATGCTTATAATGGCAATGAAATTGATGTATTATTATTTGTGCTAATATGAAAGGAATCCTTTGCATATGCAAATCATTGGTAAAGGGAAAAAGGCCTGTTGTGATGCATGAATATTTGTACTAGTCATTTATGACTCCGTAATATGAATTAGTGATTGTCGAAATGTACTTGAAAATTTTACCAATATCATTATAGAAATGAACATAAGGAATTGATTATGACTTGCATTGGTGTTCTTAGAGACCCTTAGTGTTGTTGTTATCACACATTAATTAATAAGAAATAATAAGCGATGTTATACCCAACTATTTTCGCCATCTTGTTACTTCTCAACAAATGGGTGTATATTGATTATAGTGAATTGTTCACTCGGGAGTGGGAATGGAATCCTAGAGCTGATTTTTTATTGGCTACATTAGATAGTCTCCTTGAATTATAAACAATTATTTACTCGATTACATCGAGATAATCAAGGACCCATAAAATATGAAAAGACTAAAGGGTTTTTCCTTTAGCAAACATAGTTTTTAGTATGAATAAATGTTTGTATAATATTAATATTATTAAAGACATCTTAATGGATGTACAAATGTTTTTGATCACTAAGGATATATATACTCCGGTAAGTTACATAGACTATTACACCTAATGTGCATTGACTCTCCTTGTAAACTCTTCTTGATTATGAAACAAATTTTAAGTTGATAATATCAAGGAAGGGAAAGAACATAAAATATCATCTAAGTGTTTCCTGGATCTGTTGTTATGAACTAAGTTATCTATATAGAGTCGAGATCAATAATGTTATATGTGATGCCTCTATGAATATAGATATTATTGTTTATCAAAACACTAGGTTGTAACTTGAGTATATATATATATTCAAAACAAAGATGTAATTGTTATGGAATTGTACTAATGGGAAATGTTTCATAGTTTCAAGATGATATTATACCATATGTACCATAAACTATCATCTAAGTGTTTCCTTAGATCTCGTTGTTATGAACTCGAGTTATCTATATAGAGTTGAGATCAATAATGTTATATGTGATGCCTCTACGAATATAGATATTATTGTTTATCAAAACACTAGGTTGTAACTTGAGAATATATATATATATATATATTCAAAAAAGAGATGTAATTATTATGGAATTGTACTAATGGGAAATGTATCATAGTTGCATGATGATCTTATATACCATAATGGACCATATTTATGGGAAAGGTCACTCTATTTTATAGATGTATTATAATGTAACCTATGTTTGAGTAATTTGGTATATTGTTGAGATATAAATTATAACATATTTAAGGGTTAACATATAAACATGTTGTAATTAAATATACATGAGTTATGTGCAATATGGAATATTACTTATTCGTTTGATATTTAGATCTATAAGTAAACTTCTATGGAACTAATGCGGTTGGCTAATTACAATCTGCAATAAAGAGGCAAAAAGAATATAAAAGTATAACTTTAATCTACATTTGAATTACTTAAGTATCATGACTTAGGACCCTAGGAATGTGTATAAAGGTGATAAGAGTGTTGTTGTTACCTAAGGGTGATGTGTTGTAATTTAATTAAATTACTTTAAAACAACTAAGATACGATGTTTCAATTAATGAAACTCGGTGGGCTAACTCACTATGGCCACTATGGAGTAGTATCCATTTAATGACAAAGGTCATTAATTGGATATTGTTGTATATAGCAGCTATACTGAGTTGCCTCATCAATTTCCACGGATTGTGACAGCCGTAATACATTTAAGAACAAGTTTAGTTAGAGTTACAAAAACTGATTTTTCTTTGCATGGATAGGTACCTCGATGCCAGCTTACGAGGGCTACGGGAAAGGAAGTGGATTCATAATGATGTAAATCATTATGGAGACACTTACTCTCCCATAGACATCCTAAACTGACATAGTGGTACTTATTCATGTAGGTTGATTCTGTTTGTACCTTGTACGCAACTTGTAACTAATCATAATTCTATTTTTTGATCTTAATCTAGATAATAATAATTAAGTGATAAGGTGAAAGATAAGTTCCAATTGACAAATGTTCCATCATGGAACCAAGCATGGAAAACATGTCTTGAAACTCGGGCTGGAGTAGATTAAGTTATGAATACATTGCCTTGATTTCATCAAGATCTAAGATGTAGGATGTCGATGAGGAGTTAGGGATGGATACCATGGTAGACACTTAGAATGCAACACTTGATTATCCTTTAATGAAAAATGAAACCACTATTATATTAGGTATACCTACTCGTAACGAGTAAGTGTGAGGGATAAAAATTAATCGACTCATGCAACTACACATGGTTAATCTGTTATACGATGTAACCTATGTTTGTGTAATTTGGTATATTGTTGAGTTATAAATTATAACATATAAACATGTTGTAATTAAATATACATGAGTTATGTGTAATATGGACTATTAATTATTCATTTGATATTTATATATATGTAAACTTATGCGGAATTAATGTAGTTAACTAATTATAATCTACAACAAAGAGGAAAAAAGAATACAAAAGTATAACTTTAATCTACATTTGAATTACTTAAGTATCATGACTTAGGACCCTAGGAACATGTATAAAGGTGATAAGAGTATTGTTGGGACCTAAGGGTAACCTATTGTAATTTTATTTAATTAATTTAAAACAAATAAGATAAGATGTTTTAATTAATGAAACTCAAGCGGGCCAACTCACTATGGCCACTATGGAGTAGTATCTATTTAATGACGAAGGTCATTAATTGGATACTATTGTATAACATCTAAACTGAGTTGCCTCGTCAAGTTCAATGTATTGTGACAATCATAATACCTTTGAGAACAAGTTTAGTTAGAGTTACAAAAATTTATTGTACTTCACAGATAGGTACCCTGATGCCAGCTTACGAGGGCTATGGGAAAGGAAGTGGATTCATAATGATGTGAATCATTACAGAGACACTTACTCTCCCATAGACATCCTAAGCTGACATAGTGGTACTTATTCATGTAGGTTGACCGTGTTTGTACCTTGTACACAACTTGTAACTACTCATAACTTTGTTGTTTGATCTTAATCTAGATAATAGTAATTAAGTGATAAGGTGAAAGACAAGTTCCAATTGACGAATGTTCCATCATGGAACCAAGCATGAAAAACATGTCTTGAAACTATAGGCCGAGTAGTGTAAGCTTCTGAATACATTGTCTTGATTTCACCAAGATCTAAGATGTAGGATTCCAAATAGGATTCAATGACAGATACCAAGGTAAATACTATGCAACACTTGATTATCCTTAAATGAAAAATGAAACCACTAGTATCTGGGTATACCTACACATAACAATTAAGCTATGAGGGATCAAAACTAATCGACTCATATAGCTACACACGGTTAAATGTTATAGGATGAATTTATCTAGATTGATGTTGGTTCCGAATGATGTGGATTTAGAACATGGAAAAAAGAGATTTGATAGAAAAAATCCCTTGAGTTGAAGTGTTAAAAGTGGTTGTTACAGAAAAGTTGTTGTTGAATATGAAATCAACACTTTAGGAGACAATGGACCATCCTCTTTAATGGGAAGATTACCTTATTTATCCAAAATGTGTAACTCTAAGTTATTTACAAATACACGTACTAACTATTTTTGAATGATGATATTGGATTATATGAATGGTTTCATGGTTCTCAATAGAGAAAATAAAAAAGGAACTAGGAGTAGATGAATTACAAAATGAAGATTATGGTAAGAGAAGTTGATCAGAGAAACACGATTTACAATTAACCAAGCAATAAACAGTATAAAAATCCTCCTTGGTTTTTCAAGATTACTACCTGACTGTAAGAATGAATGAGATAAGAAACAACACTTTCAAATAAGAAGACTTGTGATCTTTATCTTACTCATGCATGAAAATTAAACTAAAGAACATATGTTTTTCCATAAATGGAAAATCCACAACATATAAAATTTAGATTCAATCATAGTTAAACACTTTTTACTCCATGAATAATAATATGAAGCTTCAAATTCTAGATAAGACAAAAACACATCAATGAGACCAAGAATGAAGATTTGGAAGAACAAGGATGGATAGAAAGAGGGGTTTCTTTTGTATTTCCAAAAATATGTATTTTTACATTCAAATGCATCAATATCCAACTCCTGTTACAAATGTAATGAATCCTTGTATAGGCTAAGGGGAGAATGTAACTACCCCACATTACTCATTATTCTTAATTAAGTTTCAAAACACTTAATTGCATAAATTGACTTTATAATACAATTTTTCTTTTTAATACAATAAATCCAACTTCAAAATATAACTAGTAGGCTAAGAGTTGGGAGAAGAGAGAACTTAAGGAAAAATGAGGTAGACACTTTAAATTTGAAAACATGTATTTGAAACTTGGCGATTGCGGTGGAGATCTCTGAATCCTTGGGAATTATGGTGTTTGAAAGGTTGGTAAACTAGATTCCTATAATGAGACTCAATATATAACACCATACCTTGAAAAATTCCCTTGGCTTCTTCAATGATAATATTATGAGTTTTGATAACTCATCTATTCTTTCCTTGTTAACCAATTCCCACTTGAATAGATTCTCCTTAATGAGTGAATTAAAGCTCCCTTTTATATGGTCCATTGAATTCCTCTCAGATGAATTATATTTGAATAATCTACATTGGAGGGCTTACAAATACGTAAAGATTTCAGATTTCAAAGATTCACCCCTGTTTAACTACACCTTTCAATTCTATAACAACATCTTCAAGAACTCGATTCTCCACTCCACGCTGAAAGTCCATGTTTTAGATAAATTACTCTTAAAATCATAATTTTTTTTTGAAAGTAGGATTTTTTCATCTGTGAGGATCATGTTTCTAAGATCCTGAACCACGTAGTCCAAATCTTGAGTTCCTTATCAATACCATCTATTCCTGAATTGATTTGGCTTTGGGTTGTGGTGATAGTGTAATGGATTTTACATGTCTCATCAATGAATGGTAGCCCTGAAATAATAATTTCTTCAACCTAATCATATGAATATTTACTAAAATGACATGCTTATGAATTTGTGTGATTTATTTGAGATCGATTCCGGTAGTGGCATCGAGTGGGTGGAAGAGTAGATAGGTGTGCTAGATCAAGGGAATTTTTTTTTATGAAAGGAAAGACTTGAGGAAACTAGCAAGAACCTGTATTTTCTCCTCGAGTTTCTCCTTAATCTATTTCCCCTTATCAACTCTTTCAATGACCTTAGAAACAATCTCTCTAAATTTGTGAACCTCACCCTTAGAATTTGATTCACCTAGTGAGATCCTTGTAAGCTCAAGGTCCGAGATAGATATGTCATTTTCACTCTTATCCTCCTTTAGTATAGCAATTTCCAATAATTGATGTCCTTTTAAATTAAAAACCAAATGAGAAGTCTTGGCTTTTTTTGAATGAGGAGGAGATGTGCCAAGGAGAGAAGCCACAACATCAAATTTAGTATCCTCAACTTAGGATTGTGCCTTCCTCTTCTTACTGTCAATCATAGGTTGAACCCATGTGAAATAATACCTAGAAGATGTTGTTGGAGGAGGAAATGCAAGAACATATTGGGAATTCAGAGATTTAGAAGTAGAAATTTCAACAATATAAGTCATAATGGAATAAGAGGTAGGTCTTATAACATCCAAATTAGACCTTGAAACATTATTTTTCTTTGAGTCAATTTCAATTATCTCAATCACATCCTCTTCCTCATAATTTTCTTCACTTTATCCTTATTCTTCTTGTTCATCTTTCTTCTTCTACTCTATTTCTTCTTTAGTAGGATATGGTGTTTTCTCAGAGCAACTTCACTAGCCAATTCTTGTGTTTTCTGCTACTCAACACTTTTCTAAGATGTTTCTACTCTCTTCTCAACCTCTTTAGCTTTATCTTTCTTCATGTAAACCTTGGTTCCTAAATCCAAGGGAGAGGAGGAAGGAGTTTTATGAGTAGGGGCATCATTTTGTGAAGAGGAAGCCTCTTGAGATGAATATTTATTATGATACTCATTGAATTCCCTAATCATTTTATTAAACCAATATCTTTTCCTTAAGATTATTGGAGTATTTAGCTCATCAAGATTGTATTTATCCTTTTGGTACCAATCAATGGTAGGAAAGGGAGTGTACTAAATGGATCTTATGTATTCTACAGATAAAAGGTCATAATCATAATCAACCATCCCTTCTAGAATTGTATACAATTTGATGTCATTGATGTGCTATAATGACAATCTTCCAAAAATCCTCTTATAGACTTCATACTCATCACTATAGTCATCCATATAATATTAAAATGTAGGAAAATGATAGTATGTCATCCTTAGATGTTTTGCAATGAAGCCCTTACTGTCAAAAGAATCCATTTTTGGTATGTATGGAAATTAAACTCATAAATGGTTTGTTCAACATTTTGAGCATCTAGGGCCGATCTACACATGTAATTTCCTAAATAAATGGGAAATCAGATTCTTGAAATCTTCTTGTCCCTACAAGTCCCGTGAATAACTTCTAACTTCCCGTGAATCTCAACCAGAATATATTTTCATTGATATAGATTAACAACTTGCATGGGATCCCATTCGAACCCAGTTGTTTGAATGTAGGAAAATTTTCTAAACTGTATAAATAGGCTACCATATGTATAAATTAGTTGTATATCTTATGGGGATACTTTGTTAGTCACATTTCCTTCAAGTAACATAACTAGGAACAGGGTGAAGGCATCATTTACTCTCATGTGGCGACTCTTTCCATTCTCATAGGTGATTTGGGTGTAAAAATCATAGATTGCTAAGCTTTTTTTGTTATCTTGACTTGACAAACTAGTCCATATTCTATATCCTGATATGGTGTACATTAGATATGAGGTCATATAGAATTTTTTTTTCTGTTGAACTGGGTAAGTTGATGAGTCATATTCTCAAAAATTATCTCTGTCACAAGTTCAAATGTTATTTTCCTTCACAACTTATGTTGATGTACACACACATCCAGTTATGAAACTCGTTGGTTGATGATAGAATCATTACACATGCCAACATTGTTATTATATCAGAAAGTTCCTCTAAAAAGTCATCTCTATAAAGGGATTTAGGTAATATTGAACACCCTTTTCTTTTAATTTCTAGTCATGTTTTACCAATCATTGTCTTGTACTTATCCTGGGCTGAGGTCAAATAATATTTGGTCTTTGTTAGGAAAAATAGATATTATTATTATTAGTGTGAGGATTAGTGAGTGTTTATTAGTTGTCTACTAAACAACTCAGAGTGATTTGTGGGATTGTGTGTGATTTGTCTCGATAAGCTTTGAATCCTAAATTTTAGGATCAAGATATTGTATAAGAGAACACGATTATTGAATAATAGTGACTGAGTTATTTATCATATTTTTGTATCCTGTGTTTTTGTTCTCTATATATTTTGGTTTTTAGATCTCGTTAATCGGCTTCATCTTGTATCGGAGAAATAATTCCTAGGGTCTATATATTATCATTTGCAATAATATATGTCAAATAACAATGTTTAAATCCCATTATCAAACCATTAGCAATGGTTAAGGTTTATAGGGAGGTCGTATAAGGTGGTAGTAGACACTCTGTTCAATAAAGATTTATGCATTTAAATTTAGGACAGAGGAGACAAGATCCGCCACGGATCCTTGAACACGCTCGGCCCTACACATTCGATCCTCGGGCTCACATGGATGGCGAGCTCGGGACATCTTGAATGTGAATGCGCATGTGATTGTAGAGTTTTGAAGAAAATGAAATGAAATGAAATATTTTAATGACGTCCACGTGACTGAAGAGTCAAAGGGACCAAGAAAAGAAGAAACATTAAGCTGAAACCAAGTTCTTTTCCAAATCATCTTGCCTACTGTGAATCTTGAGCACAAAAATAGCAATCCTTTGAAGCTTTTCTTCCTCAAATAACTCATCTAGGTTGTCCACTTGTAAGTCATTTTCGTACTGGAAGCGGATGTCATCATATGCTGAGCATTCCATGATGAAGTGCCATTCTGTTTCAACAACCCCTGTACTGCAGAAAAGACAAGTTCTCCTTTCCCACTCTACTTTGGGAATAGTCCATCTGCCCGTTTCACAACGAAGATGATGTGACCCGGTCCTCAACTGAGCCAAAATAATCCTAGCCTTACCTTTGATATCCACCCTTAAATAAGCTTTGTTATCATGAGCCCAAGAGGCGGCATGAGCATCGAGAACGGATCTAAGGATCCACGTGCTCACGGTGAGGATCCCTAGTTATTTTTTTGTAGACCCGTGCATAGAAGCTTCTTCCCATGATAAAGCTTGTGACAGAGATCCCCTTGTAATAAAGGTCTGGTACCTACAAAGTTTTAAAGGTGACCCTCGAAGTGCCCAACGTCACCTCTGACTTCGACCACTGTGTATACAGCTCCACGTGGTGATTAGTGCCGGAAGGTATTAAAGTTTGGTTTGAATTTATTAAGGTATATAAACCATATGCCATTTCTTAATTATCAATCTAATATATTATGGCATAAACCTTAGTATTAATATCTTGTTATAAGTTTAGCACAATTGGCTATAGACTTATAAGAAATATTAAAACTAGACTATTCCAAATTAGGGGGTGTATTTTGCTTTAATAAAGACAAAGTATTTGCAAAAATGATATAATTTCTAATGTATAGCCTTCGGCTATATTAGAAATTAGAATATAATATCATCAAAATATAGTGTGAATTATGTGCATTATTGGTTAAAGCTGACACCCTGAAAACCCTTGTAATAAGAGTGCATTTTTCGGTTGAAACCGACGCTCTAAGGTATAATGGACATTCCACTAGACAAATTCAATGGATTGAACTTTCACACCTGGAAAGTCAAAATCCAAATGCAATTAATGCATAAGAATCTATGGAGGATTGTATCAGGAGATGAATCAAAACCCACAGACGCTGCAAAACTAATAGAGTGGGAAACAAGGGATGATAAGGAAAAAGCAATAATAGGACTTGCCCTATCAGATACTGAGCTACACTATGTGGATCTGGAAAAATCCTCAAAAACAATTTGGGAACTACTCGGCAAAACTTTTGGCTCAAATGCAGTCAATGCTAAATTTTCACTAAAACTGCAACTATTCAAACTCAAGATGAATGAAAATGTGACAATGTCAAGCCACATTAATGAACTAAGATCACTCATAAGGCAACTTGCAGAAGTAAAAGTGTAATAGAAGATGAAGATGCTAAAGCCATACTTCTAAACAGTCTTCCTCCTAAGTACAGTAATGTTGTGTTCACTCTCGGACAGATGCCCACACAATCACTTGAAGACATGATATCTACACTTCTAAGTGAGGAGAAAAGAACTAAAGAAGACAATCAAGAAGAGTCTGCTCTCTATGTCAAGAAAAAATATGCTAAAACCTACATAAACAAAGAAGAAGTAGAATGCTTCTATTGTAAACAAAAGGGGCATAAGTCTCCATTCTACAAAATCAGAGAAAAAGATGTCATCAGTGGTAAACTCAAAATGGATGAGGCCAATGTAGTTGTTGAAGAGTCAGAATATGAAGAAGAACCAGCACCAGAAGAACCTGACTACAATTTTGATGACTTTCTATTCTAAATAAAGATCTCGGAGGCTGGAGGCAAAGGAGGAGGAGGAAAAC
Source organism: Taxus wallichiana var. yunnanensis (assembly GCA_018340775.1). Classification (NCBI taxonomy): domain Eukaryota; kingdom Viridiplantae; phylum Streptophyta; class Pinopsida; order Cupressales; family Taxaceae; genus Taxus; species Taxus wallichiana. The sequence continues at coordinate 285,885,676 of CM031242.1, read as the reverse complement.
TACATCTCTTGTTAGTCACCAACAAAGAGATTGCTGCATTGTATTGGTGATATTTATTTTTAGTTGTGTGTTTCATTCTGCAAATAAAACTTGTTAAAACAAGTACATGATTGTATCACCTGCATTAGTCAGGATGTGATGGGGGTTAAAGAGATACTGGCATATAATGACATGGTTTTTGGTAAACCAACAAAACCAATTGGTTGTAGGTAAACCATGGACAAACCTTCATTGGTTTTATGGTAACCATGGAAAAACCATTTCTCAGGTTTGTGAATCCTTGGAAAATCACACAGTCATTGTTAGATGTAGTATAGGATGATGCCTTCCCCATGTTCACACTAAGGGGGTGATTGTTAGGAAAAATAGATATTATTATTATTAGTGTGAGCATTAGTGAGTGTTTATTAGTTGTCTACTAAACAACTCAGAGTGATTTGTGGGATTGTGTGTGAGTTGTCTCGATAAGCTTTGACTCCTAAATATTAGGATCAAGCTATTGTATAAGAGAACACTGATTATTGAATAATAGTGACCCAAGTTATTTATCATATTTGTTTTTGTCTCCTATGTTTTGTGTTCTCTGTATATTTTGGTTTTTAGATCTGGTTAATCGCTTTAGTCTTCGACCTTGGTTAATATCTTGGAATCATAAAAATGGGAATACCCAAGGCTACATTGATATGATGCATCTTAAGGTGAGAAATGACCTTCCCTTAAGGATCCTTTATTTATTTTGTTTATTGATTAAAAATAGATGCACAAAGTTAGAACTTAGAATGATGTCAATTCATTAAATTGAGGTGGGAAAACACACAACATGGGATAAAAAATATCTTTAACACATTGGGCCAAGTGGGGTTAGATTTTCATCTCTTATTCTAGCCCAAAAGTCATATAGATTTGTGTGTTTAACATCACACATCACACGATATCGGGAACATAGATTTCTAGGGAAAAATATCCTCATATAAACATATTGGAACTTCATGATGATAGGTTTATGAAGAACTCGGGAAAACAAAGGCTAAATGTTGAATTTTGAAGAGTATGTAAAGGGAAGGGATGAGAGATCAAAAAGTTACCAAAACATAAGAAAGTAGGATGAAACCACTCACCTTTTGGATGAAAAATATGTTTCCTTTCCAATGGGCTTAGTTCACTTTGAATTTTTGAATTTGGACAAAAATTGAGGAAGTTATGAGAAAAATACATTCTTGATGCACGAGAGGGAAATGGACAGAGCATCGTGAAACCAAGTATTTTTACAAATGTAAAATGAATTAATTTAGGAAATGATTTATATAAGGCTTGGGATCAAAATAGTCCAATTTAGCATATAAAATAATGGATTCGATATATGGATGCCTGTGGGAACAATTTTTAAAACAATTTGATCCCTTTTTACTTATTAATTGGTTATGACGGGTTTTGGGAGAACAGGTATAACACAATATAAAATAAAAATTTCCATGTATTTCGGGTTCTTAGGAGATAGAGAGAACTTGAATCATGAAGGTATAAGTTTGAAGTGTTCCTTCGTTCGCATTCATCGATTGAACCGAAGGGAAGGAGAGATGTAGAAAAAGCAGATGTGTAGAGAACTCATGGTCTAGAGGAACAAGTTTTTCCTATTCCATCGGATCCCAAAATCACCAATTAAACTGACGTGAGGGAGATATGTGGTGATGTAAGTATTGTAGGGAATCGAGAAAAATTGGAACTCAAGAAAATTTCTAAAGGTTCAAATGAAATGATTTATCTTATAAAACCAAGCTATGCGGATCATACAACAATGTGGGGAATAGGAGGAACTATTCCTCCGGTTCATTAGAAGTCCGATCCATCCGACCAAGACCAAAAATGACAAAAAATGACTAATTGTTTGGATTTTCCCTTTTTTATCATCAACAAGATAAGTGTAACAAGATAAATAGGTGACTAAGCCAAAAATTCAATTTTTTTGAAAATTTCACATTTTCGGGTTGGTGACAACAATATGCCTTTAAAGCATGCTGAAAATACCCATACATAAGAATTTACAAGCTATTACATGTTCACTATAATGTTCTCCAAAAATTACCCTATCCAATTTTTTGAGGACATGTGTGACTGTATGCACCCAAAATTTATATGGTCTAATATGAAAAATATGATACGTCTCCAATGATGGAAAAAAACACTTCCAAGGAAAAATGAGATCCAAGTCCTCATTTTATCTCCCCACACTCCCTTTATGGCTCAAATTATTTATCCCTTTTGAATCAAGAGCTTTATTTGGCACTTATAGTTACTCTAGCCTTGTTTTCTTTGTCTAAACTAGTGGTAGTTGCCTGCACTACCACTATGACGGTTATGCAACCACCCCTCTAGCAACAAAGGCGATTATGTCACCTTCTAATGAAAAATTAAAACACACATTCTTAAACACTTTTTTGGACTACGACATGATTTTCTCCCATGTTTCTAATTCAAAATATCTAATTTTTGTCTTGTTGGATTGGTCTTGATTTCTGTTCCTTATTTAATAAATATAGTATGTTTTTTTTTCCTTCTTAGATTGAGTCATTATTTCTTGATTGACATGTATTCTTGAAATATTCTCCACCAACAAAATATAAAAATAAAATTTTATTTGTATCAAGGGTTGGAAGTTTAATATTATTTTTGATGTGTTATGCTTTATCGGATTTTGGAGAAGGATTACACAAATAACAAGTTCATTACTATGTTCTTCCTTGTTGCTTACATTCAATCGATCTCTTTGCACAAATCTAACCATAGTAATTTTTCTTGATTTTCTTCTTTCCATTCACCATTATTTCTTCTTTGGATCAATTGGAATTCACCATTGGATCAAAATTTGAAGCCGAGGAGACACCAGCGCATCGCATCCCTGTAAGAGCTACTAAAGCACAATAATAACTATGTTTGGACCATATTCATTTCTTTTAAGCTTATAATTATTTGTTATTGTTGTCATGTGGATCATGCACCCATGAAATATCTAAGTGATCCCATGCAACATGGGAACATCCCCAAGGTGTGGGACCTTTTCACCTTGGGATGAACCTCCGGAGAAGGTTAGATTCCTTTCAAACTTGGTGCACTTGATTTAAGATCAAGGTGCAAGGCTATAACACTTGAAATGAAACTAATCTACTTTATTCTCGAGAAAAGGGATAGAAATATTATCACATAACACATAAAATGGTGATGCACCAATAATTGATGGAACAAAAAGATCTACTTCACTTGCACAATCAATATTATGGAACAATACATAACATGCACATCTCCTAAAAATATTCTCAATCACTGGAACCGATGCAACATAAAATCAAAGTAACATAAGGGATTTAAGATTTTCCACAACTGAAACACAAATATTTGTATTACAACTTCACCAATAATTGAATTAAGATGACTGATGCAAAGGAAATTTAATTCATCACATACAAGGAATTAAACATTCACAAGTACTTAACAAATCATAGAGTTGCACAATATACCAGATATTCGAAGGAAAAATAGTGTTATGAATATATATAAAATGATTGAATATGTTCTTGGACTTATAAAAATAATATATCCCTTTCACAAATATATAAGAGTATTTAATCCATAATGCATCTATCTATTTATAATAAAAAGGGTTGAGCGATTATAGCTCCACCCTTAACTAACTTAACTAAAAATAGAGTGCATTAATAACATAGGGAACAACCTCCCATAAAAATAGAAAAATTAGTTGCAGGTTGACCAAGTCAACCCTGCAACTTTCATTGGTCCTAGAGCTTGGAGACTACTCAACAATGGCTGTCAAGCCTAGTTGGGCTGACAACACCTTTATCTTCCTTTGGTTATTCTTCTTATTCCTCCATGGATACTTTACTCTTGTACTCAAAGAAATGTTTAATGATCCCTTAGAGCTCTTCTTCTTTAGGTCCACACGTGTAATGATTTATCACATCCGCACACTTAGTCTCTTTGGAAACCTTGGTTGGAAACCTCTTAATCCTATTGATAATATTTTTAAGTTGATTCACAAAGTTCTGATAAGAAACTAACTTGTAAATAGAATCAATGCTAAAATATTTTGTAACATCTTCATCTTCATTTACTAGACCCTTAAAATTTTCAATGATTTGATCAACAGGAAGAACATCAATGGTTTGATTTAGGAACTTGCAGTGGATAATTTCAAACTCTTCTGAAATATCATTCAATCCATCTACTACTTCAACTTATTTCTCCTCAAGTTTCACCGTGAGATCTCATAACACCTAAACCCAAAATTCCATAGCCTTCTGAAATTCAAAAAATTTCAATCATCATTAATCACACCTTATTTTAGAATTAAATATGAGTCGACACTTTAGATTACTTTCCATGTTTCTAGAGAAAGAGATAGATTATCATTGTCCTCAGTAAGAAGTTCACTTAACTTCATAATGACAACTTTATATGTGTACAACTCATAAAAATCCACAACAATTTTAATCAATGGATTGACATCCTGAATCAAACACTCCATCCATTCTTGAATGCTCTCCCTTTTTCCCAATTTTCTCCACTACATGGAAGGATGTATCATCAAAACTTGAAGAAATAACGAGAGCAGTTGTAGCTTGTACATGCTATGTGATTTTGGTTAGAAGAGTCATGAGATGCTCAACTTTCCCCTTAAGCTCATCTTTAGTTGCCTTATCTTTATCATACTTCTCCAAAAAATTTCCTAGAGCTACCTACACATATTTCTTAGCTCCTTCATGGGTAGCCTTTCCTAGTATAAACCTTGATATATGATAATATAATTCCATTATAGTCTTTTTTTTTTCTTACAGTAGGAATAACTATTTCCATAAATATTTCTCCTTATTGATCAACCAACAACTTGGAGACAATCCTTGGCTGCTTGGCTTGCCTTTTAGGATTCAAATCTAGAGTAATCAAATAAAAAAAATCAATAATAGGTACTTTACTCTTCTGATTAGGGGTTTTCCTATGCAGCCATTTGGGTACAAAATAAGATGATGTATAAGACATCATTGGTGTAGTCACAATGGTACTTGGAGTAACTGATAACACTAAGGCACTAGTCTCAGTCACTAAAAGTGGCAGTGATGTGGTAATAATGGAAGGTGGAGTAGAAATAATGGCCTCTAGTGTGGGTGAAATAGACATGGAGATGGAAAGAGGTGGTTTTGGAAGAGGGGTGGAAAGAGGAGATCCAATCCCTAAGATCTCTCCAACTGAGAGTGTAGGAAGGGAAGAAAACACCTAAGCCATGGAGGGAGATGTAGTGAAAGAAATGGGGATGGAAGAAATGGATGACAAGACTGTAGGAGGGGTGAATGATGTATAGGAGAGTGTGTTTGAAAGTGGTGAAGATAGGAGAGAAGAAGAAAGAGGTGACTGTGATACCTGAGACACAACTAGTGAGACACTTAGATCTATAACTTTAGTAGATTGCAACTTTGGAGATGTGGTTTTGGTAGTAGAAGCCTCAACAGAAGACCCTAAACCTTTGAGAACAAAAGATATCTTGTGTGGCTTAGTAATAGGCTTGAGAGTTGACATTTTACCTTTAGAAGGAGTAGGTTGACCTGTCACTGACTTTGTTTGTACTGATTATGTAGATAATTGATCTGATACTTTGGGTGTGATTCCTAAAGTTTCCAACCATTCATAGGTCCTCCTTAAAATGGGGCCCACCCTATCCTTTGTGTTTATATACTCTTGATTTGACCAATTTATCTAGGGCAATGGTTGATTTGTAACATTATCTCTTTTATAAGTAGGATCCAGTACTTTCTCGTCATCTTTTAAACCTTTAGGAACAACTGCAATCCCATAGTAAACCACTTCACTCAAAGTTAATCTCTCAAATTACCTTTGTCTTACAATAGTTTCATCTCAACAGTGAATCCAAATATCTTCTAATTGGGGTATATACACTGGCTAACCTTGTTTTGCCAAATTTATCCCAATAATCAAAGTTGGTCCTTGGATGGAAAGTCTTTAGAGTAATCGGGACATTTCCCCTTCCACATTTTTGGCTTTATATATATTTGCACATGTATATTTCCCTATGGTAATAGGAAAATAGACTCCTACCTTGTGTCGATTATGCTAGATTTTGTGATAATCAAGTAATTGTTTAACTAATTCCATCAACACATACTTGTCGGTTGGACATCTTGACAATTTATCTAGAGATCTTGCAAACCTTAACACTCTAATGTAAGTAAATGTTGGGAACTGTAGATAAATTCCTCCCCATTCCTGCACTTATTTCCAAGCTTCATCTAATATCCTCTTATTATACAAATTCTTGGCAAAATAATACAAAAGGATAATGAAGAAAGCATCATTCACTCTCTTGAAGTGTTTAGAACCTTCCTCAATTTTTTGAGGTCAACACATCATGAAGAATTTTTTTGAGGTCAACACGTCTCCCAATTGGAAACATATTGAATTACTTATGTGCTCACCCCATTGAATAAATTATTTGTTCTTCTTAATTGTGGCTATATAAAGAAACATCCACTCCTGAAAATATCTAGCTATAGGAAGACCGAAACCTTACTCAACAGTGTAATTATATCATTGACCTCTTGAATGAAGTATGAGTGGGGAATTGTCTTAGGAAACTTTGACATGGTACCTTTAGTTTTGGCCAAGTAACTCTTAGAAATGACTTTGTGAAAACCTTGTTCTCTGTCACCTACGAGGTATCCTTATCGAAATGTGAGGTGAAGCTAGAAAAAACTTGAGGCATTATACAGATGATGTAAAAATAAGAAAGAGGAATCCCACTATCACAAATTGCTTACATCCAAGGCTTCTTATTCAGAGCCTTAACCCTTTGCCTATACTCAACCATGTTTATGCTCCCAAAATAGATGTCTCCAACATTTTCCATGCCTAAAGATATGCTAGAAGAGGAGATACCCATAGATAGGTATACTTCATATTTTCCTTTCCTTTTGGTGAATAACCAGGCATTTTCCTATAAGATGGTTTAAAAATTTAGACTTCGGAATCTGAGTGTGAGTCGAGGAAATAATCTTCAAAATCCCCTAGAATTCGAAGACCCAAAGTTCAAGTACCAAAATCAGAACCTAAACCTTGAAAGAAGTTTAGTAATCCCTGAAATGCCAAAGTTATGAACTCCGAATACCCAAAGTGCCAAATGTCCGAAATCACAGACCTCTAAAACCTGTGAAGCCAAAAACTTCCAAAATCCTTTAAATTCTGAAGTATTAAAGTAGGACTTTCGAAATTATTTGCTCATGAATTCCAAAAATAATATTCTCTTATATCTGAAAAAATTCAATGCCCGAAGTAGCCAATCTCGAAGTTCGAATTTGAAGAGTTCGAACTTCAAAATCGTGAAACCCCAAACTAGGAAATGATCTATCTCTGAAGTTTGAAGAAATTCCAATTCTGAAAGACACAAAGTCTAAAAAAGAAAATGTCTAAAATCAAAAGACCGAACCTTTGAAAATTACAAAGTCCAAAAGGATTCCAAGTACAAACTTTGAAATCTTCTCGGAATTCTCTTAGGCTCCAAAATATGTAAAACTTTGACCCTGGAATTTGAGAAAATTGACCCTGTAAGTGTGATTTCCCAAACCAAAGAAATGTTCTCCTCTGTTGGACTTAAAAACAAATAATGCAACAATAGTGGGAGTCATATTTTTGGTTGGATTAAAAATAAGAAGAAAAAACTAAACATTTCTCCAAGGATGAATAAAATGAAAAATTTAAACAAGACTTACCCAAATACCAAGAAAATATTAAAATTAGCCTCAAAAATTGCTTAAGGGAATTTGGTGAAAGTCACAGAAATCACTAGGGTGTCAGTACTTTTGATCCGGTGAAAATGATTGGTAAAAATCCCCATATTTATAGGGAGGTCAAATTTAATTACCCTAAGCCGACACACGTGGGGTAGTTGAGCAATAAATGTTTTTGATACGGACTTTGAATTTTCTGCGAAACCACATTCCCACGCAATTAGAATTTCAAGTCTGAAACCTCGAAGCTCTAAAATTTGGAATTCAAACTTCGGACCTTGTCGCTCATCTTCCACATAAACACCCCCTAACCCAAAAATTGGAAACTCTGAAGTTTTGAATTTTGGACTTCTAACTTTGGACATTAAGAGAGCATTTCTGTGAAAAACATAACTCCAAATTCTGATTCTAAAATCTGATTGGATCAAACTTTGGACTATGGACTTATCCTTTCATTTTTCATGAAAAATGTCAGTAAAAATCTGAAATCTGAAACTCGATGGCATAGGCATTTTTGAGAGAACATTTTCAAAAAAATTCTAAGGAAAAAGGAAGGGAAAAGGATTTTGCAAAAAAATTAATGGCCCTTCCAGCAAGAGTAACTTACAAAGTTAAAAATTATTATTAGAAGTTGTGCATTAGAAGCAATCGGAAAGGTAAGATGTCATCACTTCCCATACATCTTATTATTCATTTTCAAAATACTTCTTCCATTGATATCCTCTTCCATACTCATCCAAATGGATCTGTACGGGAAATAGGTTAGAGGAAGAAGTAGTGGTAGTATTTCTTCTTTCTTTATTAGTATTTTCTTTCGTTCGATTTATAAGAAGTTCTATCAGCGAAGGTTACATGGTGAAGAATTAAATTGCTTTTGAGAAGATTTTTCTCTTTCATGGGAGCCTGAGGTAGAAATTGGTAAAAATAAATAGTGTTTTAATACATAATATCTTCATTTTAGTTTTCCGTCATAATAGAAATTACACAAAAGCTGCAATAGAGGGAAAACCACACCCGATTAACCCATATTTAGATTTATTTCAATTCCAAAAACATTGTATATTAATTTTAATAAATAAATAATCTATATTTTATTTCTTTTATTTTCATGTGTTTGTAGAGTTAATACTTTATTTATTTGTATTAATCTAGAAAAAATATTATAATTTTATATTGTTTTGATTATTTTTCTATTATTCGAAAAAAATTTCAAAAATATTTTAAAAATGATTTAGAGAAGTTGATGTGTTTATTTTATTTAAACAATAGTGAATGTAGTTTAAATAATTAAATGAGAATTTTAATTGTCTTTTATTTAAATTAGGCCATGTTTACATTGTTTATTTAAAGTTGGAAACTTATTATAGTGTAAAGGAATAAAAAATGACAAACTTAGCTATTAGTGGATTAGACTACTAGTTCAAAGTCCTTCACCCCTTTCGGCTAGTTTACGGTCTCATTTACCGTACACACGAGATGGTGTTCCCAAATGACCATTCTTGGTCTGCCCCAACCTCGTAGGAGAATCTTTGAGCTATTTAACCACCCCCCTGACATAGACTGATATCAAGGAGAAATAGATTTTGGTTTACGGTCACTTGTATTTAGATCTACTCCTTTTCCCCCTTAGATCATAAACTAGTTAGATGGACTCAAAAACAATTGACTATAATTGGGCAGTTTTGGGTTGATCAAGTGAATTGAGTTAGATGCCAAAACCCTTAGTTTGATTTTGTGTACTTACTCCTCTTCCTTACACGACCCTATCTAGAGAGGAGTATTCAGAAACGAATGAACAATTTCCTTGAGTCTGACAACCAGGTCGATGTATTTTTGATCTCACAAACATAGATCAAGAACTACGCATCATAATTATAATTGACCATGCTATTACTCCCATAGAGGTTAGATGAGCATTCAATGCCCTTGATGAGTATGTTCATAGCTTGTAAGTTGTTCGATTATGTTTATCTTGGCCCTAAACCCTCAATTCATTACCATCCCTATATATTCCACATTTACCACATATACCTACCTCATTCCCATACCATTTCTCACATTTTGGCTATCTCAAAGACACTGTGGAAGTTGAGTACACCGGGAATTCCGTGTTATTTTTCTAGTGTACAAAGTGACCTCATTCCGTGTTATTTTTCTAATGTTATTTATTTACTTTATTTTTTAGTTTTAGGTTGAATTTCACTTTCTTCAAGGACTTGGTTCACACCCTCAATGAATAACACATCTTCATCTAGAAAGATGTCTTGGATGTGTCAATTGATGGGTATTGTAATAGAGGAAAGTCGATAAAAAAACCCCAGACTTTATGAGTGATGATGTGTAATTCAAACTCGATGATGAGTACCATTTAGTTTTTAAATTAGTTTTTAGGGAGAAATTTTGTGGAAAGGAAGTGATGAAGAGTGTTTTTATAGATGATAATATTGGTGGTTTGATATATCATACAATTATTAGATGCATCAAAATAAATGGCCAAAATAACATGTTCTATGTTTTTATATTGTGTCTCATAATTGATGAGTGCTTATCCCATGTAATAAATTACATGGTCCTTGTCATTCTCATCTTCTTGTGTTAACCTTTCACAAATAGATATGGGGTTAGAGGAGGTATAAAGGATGACGGGATCATCGGGGAAGGAGGTAGTAGTGTGGGTACATTGGATAAGGATTTCTTAATGGAATATTATGATTTTTGATAGTTCTTAATCCATTATAACTTGGCACCATTATTGAGGAGGACATTTATGGAGTGCATTTGAAAGGATATTTGATGCATCCTAGAATCTACTTTGTAAAACCTAGGTGCAATGGAACATCACCCATCTTGAGCTGAGCTATCACCGAAAGCACGCTTAAGGTACCAGGACCCTCTTTAAATTTTCTTGTGTGGGATGTTAGTGTGATGAATATAAGACATATTCAGATCCATAAATAAACATAAACATTCCACAGTGCATAATCCTTATCTATATCTTAGTGAATCGGGAATTAAAAATAACTATAATAAGATTAACCATACATGTACTAGTTTTAGTTATGTCTTACATCATTATCTACAAAATATCATTCATTAAATTAAACAATGTAAAACACGAGGAAGCTTCTTACATTATAAAGTATCACCATAAGTCATGCGTGTATCAGATCCAACAACATAACTCTACAATAATTCACACAAACTAAACTACATAGTTCAATACATATTTATAGAGGTGGGTACTTTCCCTTCACTACTTACGCACTTCTCAAAATAGGTCACATGCTGATAATAGCCATGTGCCTTTACAATAACATGCACACATACAAGTGTGCTAATAATAGATGTCCTATAGTTAACTGGAAGAAGTAATCCTATTATTAACTACAACCATGCATGGCACTTATCAACCAATCATTCCTAAAATACCATTTGTGTGTCGCACAAGTCTCCATCTGATGTGTGCTCCACACGCTATCTCCAAAATAGCATATATCCATAAAAATGGCTAAGTCCAAACCAAACTGTTCTAGCGCATGTTTCCTTTCCTATCATTTCATGTCGTCAAATGCACCTTATTCCCATGCGTACATTATTTGTGTGTCTTCTCCTTAGAACAATATTATGTCTACTCAACATTACCCCACACTAAAGTACATTTCCATCCCGGTAATGGGAATTCCTTCTCAGTGTCCCCAACAATAAATAATAAGAATTGAAATAATTAAAGAATCATTGAACAAAAGAATGAATCTTCACTTTGTAGCTCCCTCTTCTTCAACTGGGAGGATTAGCTCTAGATATTCATTTTTAATCTCAGCCTCCAATGGTTGTTAGTCATCTAGCATGGTCCTTGTCTTCTCTGGAATATCTGTGGCTATGGCATCTAGTTCGTCCTAAGTAATCTTTTCTTTCTCATTCTGCAGTACCTAGACAACATTGGCCATACCTGACATCATTCCTTCCATAAGATCCATCTTCTATGCTATGAGCTTCCCAAGCTCATCTATCCTCTCCTTATGTGGATCCTAAGCTACTGCAAGGGCTTTGCACTTTTGTTTTACTAGTGCCAATATTTTTACGTGCCCTAAAGTCTCATCTTTCATTACTACAGAACTTCATTATCTTCAACTATAGTTCAAGTCCTAATCACGCTCTCGGTGCTACACAAAATGTTAGAGCTTGGTCTGCTTTCTTTAGCTCATCCTTTAAATTCGAAGCAATGCCTCATACGTTGAAATTTTTCTGATCATAGAGGCCCTTTCTCTCTCTGCTTCTTGTTTAGCATCTTTTGGTGCAGGAATTCTAAGTGGTCCATCTTCTAGCACCAAATCAACCAAAGTGCACACATAATGCATAATAGAAGGAAAATTTTTAGGTACCTTTGGTTCTAGATGAGGCCTTGCTTTCAGAATGTAATCACCAATCTCCTCTGCCATGCTAATGAAGGCCTCATTATTTTTTCTGTTCTTGTTCCTTCTCTTCCTTTAAGCACTCTATTTATGTAGTTTTATCTTTGTTATCCTCCATTAGCGCTCTAATGGTGGTGGCCTTATCAATATTTCTCCATGCCACCTTAGCAAATACTTTGACTAAGGCATTGCTGACCTGCTCATCAGACATAAGAGTGGGATTTATGGTCATGTGTCTGATCTATGATGCCTTTTTACTCTTCTTGAGACACATGAATCCTTACATACATCAAAATTTGGTTCATCCATATGGGTCTGCATGGACAAGGATAATTGTTTCCTTACATGTGTAGTGGCCATATCTGGATCCATCATCTCCCATCCATATAATTCCTTAAGGTCCACTATGCTTTGAAACTGGGTGCAGACAATTTTTCTTCTATCCTCAAAGATATCCTATGCTTGGCCCAACATATTCTTCACTTCCCCTAGTTCTGGGCCCCATTAGGAACATGAGTGACAAGGTTTAGAGTTGTCCCTTCTCCTATATGAGTTGTAACTAGTTCACTAGATTACTCATGCACAATTTCTTTTGATTCTTTCACCCCTTATTCTTCATCTCTCATTTCTTCATCTCGGGGCTCCTCCACATCTTCCGGTTGAACTAGGGTTCTAGGCGTGCTCTCTTTAGACTCCTCCACCTCCTCACTAAGCTTCAAATTTCTTTTTATCTTCTTCTCTAGGTGCTTCTTTCTAAGGGGATAGTTGAGGTGATATTTTTACAAGATGTGATGTTCATGCACCTTAGGTCCTAGTTCTTCTAAATACCCTCTTAAACTAGCATTCTTTAGAAATTGCATCTACATCCAATCCTCTTCTCCTTCTTACGCATGTGGTGGATTATTTGCGCACTCATTCTCCACTCTATTTATGGGTTACTTCTAGCCTCTATGGTCCAAGCCTCTACTATCCTCATGTTCTTAGTCCTTGTCTATCTCCATGGTCATGGCTGGCTTTAAAACTACCACATTCTTAACCATGTGTTTTCCCTTAGGTAACCCCTGGTAACATGAACTCATTCTCCACATACGTGTTATTATCTAACCTAGGCTTGAGATGAAGATAGATGAGAATGTCTCCACTATCCATAATGGAAAAAATTACTAGATTTATATTTATAACATCTGAAATGAGCCTCTCAATGTAGTTAGACTAACTGGATAAATTTTTTTCGAGAGTATGGTAGTCACAATCTACCTTGTCTGCGTTGAAGTTCAGCCAACACGCATCAATAAACCTTTGAACTGAGGCCTTGAAGTAGCGTGCTATGAAGGCATAAGGAAGTTTGCACCATGGAATCCATGTCCCATACTTCATTGTAAACTATGCAATGCATAAATGTTGATACACCACGAATGTATCTTGCCTTTTTCCCACTACCAAGGGTAGCTCCTTTGGAATGTGTCATTCCTCCTCAAATGTCACGTGAAGTCAGTCATACCATAGTTCTTCCCTTTTCTTGTATAGGATAAAGATTTTTCCTTCACATAATTATTTCTCGAACCTCTCCATGAGGGACTTATTCTTTGTGGGGTATTCCCAAATTTTGTTCTTTGGCCCATCGGGTACTCCAATTTCTACAAAGACAAGAGATAATAGAATAATGCCAAAAATTATCTTCTCACCTATGCGCACTTCCTTAGTAATAGTTTTTGTAATGTAGCTAACCAAGTTGTAGATTTCTCCCTCTGACATTTTCTTCACAATGTGTAGCCACATGGTATTTACCTATGACCATCTCTCTTGGTCATTTAACTTAGTGAGTAGATGCGTGACTTCCTGCACTATAGGATACTTCTTTAATTTATCTATGTCCATTCCATACAGACCCTTGGAATATCTTAACTCCTTCTTTGGTGGCTATGAAAGCTACTTTATTAGTCAGATCACTCATAATATTTGTCCCTATGCCCTTCAGTCATGTCAATGTAGTAATCAGGGTTGTTGTGATCCTTACCCTCCATCTAGAAAAATAGAAGAAGTACTGATGAAATCTACTCATAAGCCATTGGTATAAATATTCTGGTTTCCAAAATATGGAAGTTCATATAATTGATAAACCCCTACCTTCTTAAGCAACTTATCTCCAACATCATCATATAATGACATATCATCTATTGTGCGCTTGTTGGGCTTCTTGTAAAAAAACACATCTAATTCTCCCCTTTTTTTAGTGGTGCGGTGGTTGTAATCACTTACTTTACATCGTAGATGTGGGAATCCTAATCTTGTCGACTATCACTCCATTTGAATACTAAATCTCTAAAAATTTACTCTTGGGAGCAACTTCGACCTCAACTTCCACCTTTTTCTTCCCCTTCGCACTTACCGGGTGCTTTCTTTGGTGCCATTGCAAAATCCCACCTTTTGTCTTATGTGTCGAGTAAGCTCAAACCCTAGCTTGAAACTACATGCCCTAGCTTGAAACTATGTGCCCTAGCTCCTTCTCAATGCTTCTGCTGCGCTCAAACCCTTCACCAATGGGGATGTAAACCACTTCTACACACAAATTTTCTCTCCACATTTGGTTCTGTAGCTCTCCGCACCTCAACACGTTTTTCTTGGCTTGGTCGGACTTAGCTTGCTCGAATACCTATGATTGAAAAGATAAATATGAACCCGCATCATGTCCTTATATAGAAATTCAAAAAATTAGTGCATTTATTGCTCCTTTACCTACCACTATAATCCTCTCATTAGTTGACCATTTTCCCATTTTCCGTTTGGTACACTTTCACGCCCCAGATATAACCTTCTAGTGTACCTTCCTACGTTATGGCTACAAACTTCTCTTTTGTGTGCTTCCATGCTCCGAATTACCTTGCCACTATGCCCTCCTCTAAAAGTTTCTGTGTCTGTTGCTTACCACATGTTATATTGTTCATTTACTTATTTCCATCTATGGTCTTCTTTATAAAAAATTTCCTTTCTAATAGCTCCTTTCCATACTCGAATAGCACTTGTAACATTTTTTTCTCATGTGTACCCATTTGTGAATAATAAATAACAACCACTAACACCAATGGTATGTGCATGCAAATGTCGTGTATGAAAATACTTGAGATAGTAATTATCTTCCAACACACAAACACACTTATTACACAAAACAAAAAAACAAATTGACAAAGTATAGCGATGAAGAAGGAAATACATTAAAAGAAATATAGAAAGGAAAATATATACTAAATGAAAATACTTCCTTATTACAAACACCAAGAAGACTTATTTATAATAGGGCTTTAGCCTACTCCCGTTGAAGTACCAGATAACCATATTCTATCAAGCACCTCTAATCGAAAAGCACCTAATTCAAGTATGTGAGTAATGACATACGCTCCCAACAAATGAACCTTAAGTTTTCCTAGATGGTGCGAAACTTAGAATCATAAAGGATTAACATCTGTCTAACCTCAAGCTTCTTATCTATAATGTGTCTATCATGTCATGCCTTCGCCTTGAATTTTCCTACTTCGAATACAACGTGCTATGGCATGCCTCTCCTCCAACTGTAGTAACTTGTCAATTCTTTCTTCTAATTCATGTTCATAAGCTACTTGTAAGTTGTTCTATATGCCCAAAGTACAACAAAAACTTTATCATCCCAATATTTCCTTCCAACATCACAAATTTCTATTAAGGTCTCAAGCTAAATATCTTGTTAAAGCCTCAAAATTCCATTTTATTGAGGGTGATAAGGTGTAGTGGTGCACAACCATAAATTCATCCAATAATATCCTGATTATCTCATTCAAGAAGTGTGTTCCCCTATCACTAGTCGTGGGCTCACTTAGGACATCCATACCTAGTGAGAATATTTTCCCATAAGAACCTTGATCTTTTGTAGCTATTGTAAAATAATTCGTAGGTGCTAATTCTTCCCACCTTGTAAGATAATGCGTGTAAGTGATTATGTAGCGTGATCCATTCTATGCACGACTAGGGAAATAGAACCCATGAAGTCTATAGCCCATTTCTCAAATGGCTATGCACTAAGAATAGGTATCAAAGGCATTTCATATTTTTTCCCATGTTTTCCAAGGCACTGATAGTGATCACACTGTAGACACTAAAATTAGGTCACACTCCCCTTTGGTCCCTCGGCAAATAAGCACCCTTCATCACATTCACCTAACCATGGCCCCTTTCACCCTACTAATATTAATTTAATTAATTCATTATCCTCACCATATTTATTATTTAAATATCTTAATTTAAATAATACCCACACATACAGTTCACTTAGACACCTCACTAAGCCAACTCAACCTAAGACCTATTCTTAGTAAGTTGCCATAACTAACTAAGACTTACCCAAACCCTAAAAATCAATGCCTACATTCCCTCTAACTACATTCCTGCATGCTTACAAGAGGTTCTCAGTCTAATCCATAGGTTAACAACACAAAATCTGAGGAAATCAAGAGGATCTCCCTAGTTTAGTAAACCTAGGAAATCTTGACTTAACCAATGTCGGTTACCCCTAACCATCACCGGTTAAGCAGAACCACCGGTTACCCTTTTAACCCCAAAACAACCTTATTCTCAAGGTTGGAAGTTGGAAGCAAGTTGGTAGAAGGTTGGAGAAATATTTTAGAAAATCGACGAACATTAACACATTCCAGAGAGAGAACACACATGTAAGGAAGGAGATCAAGCATCTTTTCTTGCACAACCATCCCAGCCATGATCTGATCTAACCAAGTCAAGAGGAATGTACATGCAGCCCATGTAGAAGCTTTCCTTTAGTTGGTGATCACTTTTAGCCTTCAAACCTCTCATCAACACCTCCATCCCTCACTCACAGGCATCCAGGACCAGAATCCAAGTAAGTATAACGTCATACTTCTCTGGTTTATTTCATTTCATCATTATTTTATCATCTATTGTTTACCTAGCCACCTATTGACCTCCTCCAACACTTCCACCTCCATATACCCACTAAAACCTCACCAAATCCCTTCCAAGTCACCCAATACCTCATCCCGACCAACCAAAGTCCTTTGTGCAATCACAAAGGAGACCTAAAGCTTGTTCTGTGGCATTCCTAGATTTCCACAGAACCGAGCACTAGTTACACCTAACCACCGTCGGTTACCCTTAACCGACATCGGTCTCTGTATTTTCCCATATAGCCCAGAACAAAGACCTACCCACCTAATTTCACCTCACCCTCATCCACCTGTGATCTACCTAAGACCTCTGTCAGACCTGCAGAGACCCAGAACCAGTTACTTGACCTTTGGATCCTATTCTAGCCTAGCATGTTAGATTATATCTATTTCTTATTGTGTTTTAAGTGAGATACCTAAATCATTTTGAATTACAATAGGATTTACTTTGTTTACAACATTAAATTGTTTAAAACAATGGACTGATAACCATCTAGGAAGTATCACACTTCCCGGATCTAGCATACGCTAGGCAATTCACTGCATATATTGTTTAATTCCTTATGGTGGTCTTGATTTTCATTATAGGTAGTTCCTCCTAGCCAAAAGGAAGTTCTCACAATAAGTGTGGATTTAGAAGTCATACGTGCACAACAACCCATCAACCAACATTTGAACAGGTATTCCTCCTATGCCCGTTACCCTATCTGTTTCGTCAATACTTCAAAGAAACAATCTAAGAATTAGGTGAAACATTTTGGCATACCGGTGGGACCCATCTGGGGTTCCTTGCATTTCATTCATTCCTAGGAAAATTTGTGTGTTTTTTTCCCTTCTGAAAAGCATACACATTAATTTTCTTCCTTGGTAACCCGCCTTTCCTTTCTATTTTATCTAAAGGAAACTTTTCTTTTAGTGTAATTAAAAAGAACCATTTCTTCGTGTTTTCTGCATTATAGTGAAAGAGCATCCCTCTTCCTCTTCATCTTTTTGTGTCATCCAACTTCACACTTTGATTTGGGCTTAAAAATAAGTGCATTACATTCTGATTTATCGCATTAGCTCACATTAATTGAGGGAAACCTATACGCTAGAAGTCATGACAAGCTGATGGTTGACAAATGAATCATAGAAAGCACATTTCTCTCTCTCTCTCGAGTCTTGCCAAAATTACACAAATTAAAAACAAACACATATTCTTAAAATACATCTTTCCTAGGAACACCTGTCAATGATCGACCGATATGAGGATTGACATGTGTACTCCCTGACCACTGTTCTATCGAGTCATACTTCGTGAGCGAAGCCCAACCCCACCATTACATACCAAACCTCACCTTTTAGATCTCCTTCTTGTAGGAAGCCATCCTCACCAAAAAACTCTATTTCACAACTCATGTGTCAGTCCCTAAATAGCATAATCTAAACAAACATAATAGAAAAGGGCACTCCTAGGATCACATTTTTCTTAGTGTTTCTACTTGGCTTGCATTTTGAGGTGAGAGATCATGTTCTTCATTTTTTGTTCATCCTTGCACGCTCCTCATCACAGTTGGTGTATTCTAGCTTCACTTGAGTGTGCTTGGACCATATCATCATCATTCTCAGAATTCTAGGTCTGATTCCACATCAGATTTTAATTCACAACCACTTTTCTTTCATCACTATTTCAATTTCATAGTCACTTTCATCGGTTACCTCTAAGAGTCATCGGTTATATACCTAACCGACGTCGGTTCCTGTGCCCTTTTGCTAACCTACCCAAAAGGACATTTTATTCATCATCTTCCACTTTTTATAGTCCCTGTCACTACCATCATACCCATTGATGTTGTAAACATCATCAAATTTGGCATACCTGTCAGATTTCACCTTCTACTTTATTTTTCACTCACTATCCATTTTTATATAGTGACGGTAGTGGTTAATCCCGACCGATGTCAGTTTTCCATAAGTAGAATTGATTAGCCTATTTCAAATTCAAACCATCATTTGGTATCTAATCCACTTTTTGCCACCAGATTCACCTATTCCTATTGTTCTCTATGTCATTTATAGAGAAGCAACCCTACCTGATCAATACTGGTTCACATGGTGCTGACCCTAATATAAGCAAGCACACTCGTATTTCATGCCAGTTGTCAACCACTCCCACCTAGTCCCTCACCACCTTCCATTTTATCACTAGCCATGGATCCCATCCAACCTATTACTATCACTACCGGATATTAGGAGTTCGCATGACTCCTTGACCAAAACCCTACCAATTTGCAGTTTTACCTTTCCCACTCATCCACTCAAGATGCCTTGGGTCAGTTGATATATGAATTTCCCATATCTATCCCCCTAATTATCTCTCCCACTCCTACATCAGCCCCATCTAGCTCTATGCTGCCCACATCTACCTTACCCCCAAGTTGTTTCACAACTAGGTCCTATACCCACTATGACTGCCGCATCTGCCATCTCCATGGCACCCGTTACATCCACCATACCCTTGACAACTACCCCAAACACAACCTCATCCACCCCTAATGTCTCACACATACCCAGTAGCTACATTACCACCTCCCGTGTCGGTGACCCCTACCCCATTTCAGAACGTGGTCCTTTCCATTCCACAATTGTTAGCCCCTATTGCCACTAGGGTTACCATGACCCTTCCACCTCCCTATACATACTACCAACAACCTCCCATTTCATCCATTATTCACTCCAGGGTACGTACCCCCTGTTTCACTACCTTCTTCTCAATCAACCTACATGGCAGCCCCATACATTGGAGTGCCACCCTTGTTATATGCCCAAAACCAACCCTCTCACACTATAAGAGGCACCCAATCATCACAACCCACCAATGACCTAATTAAATTGATGTTGGAAAAGATGCAGACATTGGAGGCATCGGTTTGAGCTCCCGCAACACTGTCACCTATGATGAGATTTATAACGAGCCCATCCACCCATCCATTCCTATCCACTCATACCTTGTGCATTGGGAAATTCCTAAATTCAATCATTTCAATAGTAAAGAAGACCCATAGCAGCATTTGCGGTTGTTCAAACACGGGTGTTATCTAATCACTCACGATTATGCCTTGCTCTTGAGAACCTTTCCCATGTCCCTCACTAGACTTGCATTAGATTGGTATAGTGGGTTACCTAGACACTCTATATTCTCATTCAATTAGGTAGCCCAAGACTTCTTAGATCATTTCTCTATCAATATCATCAAGAAGGTTACCATGACTAATCTATACTCCATGTGTCAAGTATGAGGACAAATCTATCTCAAATTTTGTTACTTTTTTACGTAGCTTGATCAACCAACTCACCTTACAACTATCTCAAATAGAAATCATCAAGCTCTTCACATGGGCTTGTGTTAGACATATATCACTGACCTTGCAGGTCCAAACCTTTCAAATGGTCGATGAAGCATTCACTATGGAATGAAAGTTAGACATTCGGGCCATCGAAGAGAAGAAAATTCAATTACGCAATAAGAATTTGGCATTCAAGTTGAATGATACCCCTTCTTCTTCCAAACCACAATTTTTTTTTTTTTCAAAGGCTAAGGGAACCACTAACCTAGTGGTAATCAAGGCCGTCCCAAAGACATCCATCAAATCAGGATACCCCCTCATCTAATCTCTCCCTTGTCTAGACTTTTCAATTAAGACGAGAGCAATGGAAATATACCCCAATTGTGGAACCTTACTCTTATGTCTTAGAAAATATTATCAAAGCCGGAGCCATCACCCTTCCACCTATAAAACCACACCTTTGGTTTTGACCCGCTCACCCCATGCCCACATGGTATAAAGAACATAATTTCTTTAATTATGATCGAGTAAAGGGTCATAGTGACGGCAACTGCATCACTTTTAAGAATATTGTCCAAGAAATTCTCTAAAAAGGTGAGTTAATCGTGGATAATCCTAATGCACCTACCAACCAAAACCTACATATTCAAGAAAACATTTCCCAACCTTTCCCTTCATCTAATCAAACCGGTGAGACCTCAACTCACGATACCCATACCTGTGAGGTTCGCGCTATCTTTAATGACATACCCGTCTCCTCCCAATTACCCCATATTCCTTCCATAGAGGAGATCCTAGCCTGAAATCCTCCTCTCACGTCTCGAACCAACCTCCCTATTCCTTCACCAACAGAGGAAAACCTTTCATCTCCTTCATCACTTGCAGAGGAGTCTTCGCTAACATTGAGACCATCTCACCCCAAGATTTCCCACTTAGACAACCGACACCTACATTACCTTCTCTACCCATGAGGAGCACCCATTATCTCTCCACCCATGAGGAACACCCATTACCTCCTCCACCCATAGAGGAGCACCCATCATATCCTCCACCTATAGAGGAGCTCCCATCATCTCCTCCACCTATCATAGACCCAGTTGAGATACCTTTTCCTCTTGGTGAGCATTCTCCGTCCGATACCCAAAATCATGTTGACCTAATTTTGGCTCTCTTACCCACGGAAGCTGAAGCTAGCTAATTTACCGTCTCTAAGACACATTTTATAGGAATTTCCATTAGGTCCTCATCAAATCCACCTACAGACGTGCCATTCTCACATTTGGCTAATCACTTAGATTATGTGGATAGAGCCTTACTATGGGGGTGTCTTCGCTCGGTTTCAACACGGATGCGATGCAGAGGTCCCTTGCAGATACCTCTACTATCTACCCAAAAATATTTTGACCAATCAAACCAAACACAACCACCTCTATCACAACCCCTTCCATGACACCTGTTATAGCTCAAACCACACCCTTACCCATAACTCAACCTACACCTAAACCCAAACCCATACCTACAACATTTTCCTCGACTAAACCTATTACCACTTTAGGGGTCACCCCGACCACCAACCTTACTCATCCACCTATCAAACTAGATTTAGCTACATCCTCCAAAGTCAACACCATACCTACTCCTACACCCAAACAGAAGAACCAAACCCATCAACCTCATACCCCGGCTATGCCAATCACACCAAGCACCTATCCCATCTATCTTAGGACATCAACTTCCCAACATGGTCAAGCAACCTCCACCTAGCAATAAGCCAAAAACACAACAACCCATTCCTTCCTCACAAACCTCTAACTTACCCCTGACGCCCAACATCACTTACACCCGCACCTGCAGCATCGCTACCACCCATACCTCCAATACCCTCAACTATTGCTTCACTACCCACTACAATTCAGTTGTTATCTCTCACAAACCCAAGCACGACCCACGTCATCTACCTTCATATCACCCTTGTTATCCCCATGGGTAACTTGCCTCTTCCTCTATCTCGCTTTTCCTTCTAGACCTTGACACCCACATCACCTTTACCCAAGAAGGTGTAACCCAAAACAAATCTTCACTACCCCACAATAAGGTAGTCAAAATGACCACACACCCTCCTACCCATCCATCTACTATACCCTACCTAAAAATCATGACCGACACCAAAAACACACACTAGCACCCAAACCCATAGCTCGATCTACTCCTCCTCTTCCAAATACTATTCCTTGACAATCAACCACACCTACACCCAAACCCACGTTGGGCCTCCATTGCGATCCACTAGCGGTGGTCCTATGCCAAAATTTTAACAAACCTATTTGAGACTTCGTCATCACATTACCACCACTCAGACCTTATGACCCCCTAAAACCCAAGCTAACAGGGTTTGACAATACTAAAATTTGTGCATACCATCATTTGCTAGGGCACGATGTGGAGAACTATAAGGCCTTGAAAACCATCCTTATCTAGTTGTGTCCTTCAGAGGTCATCTTTGATGATGATGACCTTCTCGACAAAGATCCTATTATACCAAAGCACCTATTCCCACACTGCCCACTCAACAACCACAACCTCCACCCTCACAGCTCTTAGAGCCACCCCAAAATTTGAAATTAACATGGTTTGCATTAGAGAACTTTCCATGCCACCACCCAAATGTTGTTGTGCCCAACTCAACTCACATGACTTTTCTCCTCAAGTAGGTTTTTCCCTTTATGTTGTTATACCACTCATCCTACACCTTCATTTAACAACTCCCCGAAATCAACATGATACACATCACTACACATGTGTAGAAGGATAAGGGAAAAGAAAAGGCAACTGACCCACTAACCAATCCTATACCCAACATACCATTTGCACCCATACCTAAAATCACTATCCGCATGCCACGCACTCCCATTTCTAATGGCGTCACACATCACACCATGCTCAAACAATTACATCAATCTTCCTCAAAATGTCCTTATATGACATTATTCAAACCTTGGAATCCCATTGTCAAGCTCTCATGGAGGTTTTTCAATCTATTGAGGTTTTACCCAATGTCCCTACATGCGTAGCCTCTATTATCACACACCATCATGTAGCATCTCTCACCAAATTACCACCTTCATCTTCACCCCCGTTGGTAATCAAACTTAATCTCCTTTATAACTCAAGTTGCATCATGGATTTGCATAAGACACTCAGAGGTAGATAAATGATTTGTATGTCATTTGTAGCTGGGAGACATCTATCTGACTTGTTGGCACTCAAGATTTGAAGGAGTGGGTAGCACCTCAGAAGGATTTTGATCTAATCCTCACTATTTTAGGTTGTGCCTATCAACCAAGGCAAGAGAACCTGTATTACAACCTTTGTTTGGTGAAGGAGGTGGAGATATCCTTGTATTTTGCATGTTGTATGGAAGGGGCCTTGGGAAAACATGATCAATTCTCCATTATTCAAACTCAAAAGAGTTGTCACTACTAAATGATGGAAATGTTTTCAAAACAAGGCAGAGGCTGCTAGAGACATAGTATTATCCTGATTTGCTTTGTGCATTTTTGTAAATGGATTGTATTCTCTTGTTAACACATAATGCAATGCAGGGGTAGTATAGGGTAGGGTTAACTATTTTGAATGAAATTTTGTTGGGAGATATTAGACAAGACCAACCAGAAAGTACCAAACTCTTTGAGGACCTTTGCAAGAAATTTGTAACACCTAAACAATAGAAATGTTTCAAAAGGTTTAAAATACTCCTTCAACCAGGATATGTGCATAAATAGAGGCCCAAATTTGTAATCTCCCACACAATATTTGACAACCTACTACAAAATCTTGAAGCAAATATACCAACTAAGTATCAAGAAATCCCTATTTGATCATGACCTGAGGTACCCCCAAAGGTTTACAAACAATCTCAAGATTCAAGGGCAGTAAAATGATTTTAATCTATTTATCTTCTATCAGATGAACTCTCTTCTTAATATAAGATTGCAAATGCCATTAAACCATAAAAAATAAATGATACCCTATATAATCAAAGAGATCCTAAACATAAGATTGCAACATGAGTAAGAAACACAAATTGAAATCATTCTAAAACATAAGAATATGCAGATTCTACCAAGATATAACACTAAATAATCCAAAAATTGATCAAATATATCAGCAGGGAGTACTATAAGAACAATCTCGAGTTTTTTGATGGATTTACAACTGAAACCAACTCAACATGATGAAATATGATACAAAAATGGAATTGAAAATGGCTCTCAGGTGGTTTTCTCAGAGAAAATGGGCTTCTTCCTATTTCTTCCTTGAAAAATTCTACGTCCTTTTTCTCCCCTCCTTCAAAAAATTCTCCCAAAATGCATGATATACCTCATGCCATCATGGAGTCTTCCTTCCGAAGTACAAAATATGCTTAAGGGATCAATTTTTTTACAACAACTCTTCATGATTCCATGAAAATGACATCAAACTAGAAAATAGTTTGCAGGTTGCCAGGGATGCATAATTTTTTTAAAATATTACACAAATTTGGATCCTTATCCATCCTAGGGTCACATTTTTGTCATTCAGGCATGCCAACATGCTTTATCAATCATTTTTCACCTTTTACCTTTTCAATTTTACCTCTATAACTTTTGATTTTGACTTTTTATGTTTTTTCACGGGCTAGGGAAAAATTTCATCAAAAACATCATAGATCATCAAATTAGCTCATGAAAATGGTGCCATTGCACTCAGAAGGCTAAGACAATGTAAAATCATATAAGGTTTGATGCAATTTGATGAAGAAATGATGAATCCAAGTTTCTTAGAGCTCCCATGGCGGCCAAAAAGGAGAATGCATAGTTGCTATTGATTTTGATCAACTTTTAATATCATCCCTCCACGTGGACAATGTTATTTAAAAAATAAGCTCAGAAATACCTTTTGACCTTTGAATGGGGTGGGACATGTGTCAAAACATGATTGGATCGAACTCCCATCCTTTAGAAATGCATTTGCGACCCTTTTTAAATTTTGGAAAATTTTGCAAAATTCTCTCGCTTCTCCCCTAGACCCACCACGTGTCCACCTGTGGGCCCCACTAAAAACCTCAGGTTGATTTTATGAATTTTTCCATTTTTTAGATTTTGGAAAAATTTTACATTTTTCCCCGTGGGCCTCGCACCTGGTTTTTTTTTCCTTTGCCACGTGGCGCTCTCGATTTTCCACGGGCACAAGTCTCCATTCTCGCCTTTAAAGTTTTGGAAGTTTCAAAACTCCCGGTGGGCCCGCACTTCCTTTTTGGCCTTTTGGAAATGGCCACGTGTTCAACATGGATAGGCTACGGAGCTAAACTTCCTTTTTATACTTTTAACCCATTTTGCCAAAAATGTTGAAGTTCCCCCCGAAGTCCGAACCTCCGCCCCCTCCTACAAATTTCTTTCATGCGGTAAGGTGGACCAAACCTCACTTTTGAGATTTTTGCCTCCAAAGACAAAAATCTCAAACTTCTCCCAAGGCCCCGCATCTCCATTTTGCCCCTTGGGACACGTGTTGGCTCTGGATTGGAGTGACAAACTATTCACAAAATTTTCCTTCGACCCCCTTGCTTGATTTTTTACATTTCTGGACACATGTCCACATCTCATTGGTCGAGGAACTTCAGGTTAAAAAGTGACTTTTATACCATTTGAAGTTGAAAACTCCAAAACCATCACAAAACCCCCGCCCCATTCTTCCTTCTTGGACACATGTCCACTTGTGATTGGACGAGGGCTTTCAGGCCAAAAATTTACTTTGAAAATCTTGCAAAGTAGAATCCAAATTTCTTAAGGACAACTAGCCAATCCTCTTGCCAATCATATCATGCCATGTATTAATAATGTTGCGATGATGAATTTGATGGGAAAATGACACCCGTATGCCCGTCAAAACATCAAAAATTCACAGGATGCCCTAGAAATAAATTTTTTTGACAGGGAAGTCAAATTTTTATAATTTTAAATCAATTGAACCATTTTTTACATTACTTTCAAGCCTGGGATTGGGGAAACACTTTCACAAAAATAGGATTTGATCAATTTTGAGTTTTTACATGATTTGACAAAGGAGAAACAACACAGCCCAAAAAATTGAAAAAACTAAGGCATGAAAAGGGGCATACATGGATTTTGTTCAAATTAGGGAAAAACAATAACATCTTAGGCATTTTGAAGGTATTCAATTGGGGAAGATGAACTATAGACCACCAAATCAAAAAATGAAATGTTTTGAGAAAAATTGGACATGAAAAATTAGGGCACATTATGAAAACTCAATAATGGGACCAACATTGGCTCTTGCTTGGGGATGGGCACTCCCAGTGAGTGCCACAAGGAAAAAATGTAGACCAAGTGCCAAAAACCATTGGGAAAAGGAGTCAAAACACAAAGGCAAAGACGAAAACCAGAATTACCACCAAAATGGACCGAGAAAACCAGCCAAAAATGGTTTCCAAGGACAAAAGGGCAAACCACACACCAACCAACAACAAAAAACAAAGCAAGAACAAAGACTATACAAATATACAACTTGTGCATACCTCACTTGGGGATTTAATCCAAGAAATGTTTTAAATGTCTACCATTAATAGGCAGCTCTAGCAAATCCCCATCTAGATCCTTGAGAAAAAAGGTGTGCTCACCAATTCTGATGTCAATGGCATAAGGGCCCATCCATAATGCATCAAAATTTCCATGTTTGCCCTTGTCTTCATGCCTACTATCCCATAACAAAACCAGATCTCCCACATTGAAGGCTCTAGGAGTGACCTTCTTATCAAACAACCTCTTCAATTTCTCTTTAAATCTGATATGCCTTTAATGAGAGGCTCTTCTTTCTTCATCTAACTCAATGATATGATTGATTCTTAATTCATATGGGCCATGTTATTGATCTTCTAAGTGTTGAGAAAACTGAAATGAGGGTAATTGTATATGTAAGGGAAAAAATGCTTGAGTTCGATACACTAATTCAAACTGGCTCTTACCGGTTGCTCTTTTAGGAGTTATTCTATCAGCCCAAACTACAAATTTCAATTTCTCTCCCCACTTCTTCTTGTTGATTTCCAAGGTCCTTCTAATGATCTTGAGCAAGTTCCTATTACTTGACTCAGCCTGTCCATTCCATTGTGGATTGTAGTTTAAAGAATAAGTTAGATTGATTCCATATTCATTACACATTACCATCAAAGGTTTGGATTTAAAACACATGGAATTATCAAATACAATCTTAACTGGAACTCAAAATCTGCATATGATATGATTCAACAAGAAATCCATTACCACTTGGTGTGTTGCCTTTCTAGATGGAATTTCTTCAACCCACTTTGTAAAATAATCAATTGCTACAAGGACCCATTTATGACTAGCACTAGAAGGATCTGAAATCTCACCAATGAAGTCAATTCCCAATTGTTTGAAAGGGGTTTCAATTGATACATGCTATAAAGGAAGGGATCCTGAAGCTTTTAGTCTTCCAGAGAAATGTTGATAACTATCACACTTTCTAACCAGCTGGGTTACATCTTTAAAAAGAGTAGGCCACCACTAACCAGATCTTAAAATCTTATGTGCTATCACTCTCCTAGAAAAATTTCCTCCACAAAATCCCCCATGGAAATCAGCAATCAACTTGGGAGCTTCATCTTCAGTTATGCATTTCAAGAGGACACCTTCAGGGTTCTTCCAAGCTAGCCCAAGGTCTGTTATGATATATTTTTGAGAAGCCAGATTGAGGGCTCTTTTCTGATTTTTATTTATATGACTAGAACAACATACGTGTCTAAGTTAGAAGATCACATCCTTGTACCATTCATAACTCACCAATCTCTCAATAAGATCTGCCCTTTCTTCCTCTAGTTGATTCACTTCTACATTTTGTAAATTGCTCTCAGCCATGAGCTTGGCAAGACCCAAACCTCTTACTAGCTTTGTTGTTTGGATATCCATATCATATTCTTGTAATTTTTTGACCCATCTACATCTCTTGCTTGATATCTCCATGTCTGATAAGATTTCTTTAACCATGGTGTGGGGAACATAAGCAACAACTTTTGAACTCAATATATAGGGCCTGAAAATCTTTGTTGCTTTTACCATGGCAAATGCTTGTTTTTCCATGATTGTATACTTCAACTCAGCTCCTTGTAAATCCTTACTTAAGAAGGAAATAGGCTTCTCAAATCCATTCTCATCCTTTTGTAAGAAAATTGAAGCAATAGTAAATTTAGAGGCAAAAGAAAAGATTTGGAAAGGCCTTTTATAGTTTGGAGCTGCCAAAATAGGTGCATGCTTAAGTACATCCTTTATTCCTTCAAAAGCTTGAATGACAACCTCCTCCCACCTGATAACTTGATCCTTTTTTAACATGCTTGTGATTGGAAGAGTCATCTCAGCAAAATTGGAAACAAACCTTATAATAAAATTGATTTGGCAAAAGAAAGATTGGATACCTTTCTTGGTTCTTGGGATAGGTACTTTTTTTATTACCTCCACTCTTTTAGGGTCTATCATGACACCATCCTTAGACACAATATGTCCCAACAACTTGGCCTTTTTCACACCAAAATGAAACTTCTTTGGATTAAGATAAATTCCATACTCCCTACATCTGATCAACATCTTCTCTAGGTGTTGCAAATGGTCTCCTCACTGCCTTGAAAAAATAGTCACATCATCTTGGTAGACTGCAATAAACTCATTGATGTAACCAGAAAAGGCAACATCCATTTCCCTTTGAAAAGTGGCACCAGCATTCATCAATCCAAAGGGAATCCTTACAAAAACATAAGTTCCCCAAGGTGTAGTGAAGGTTGTCTTAAGTCTTTCTGATTCTTTAACAACCACTTGATTGTATCTCGGAGAAACCATCCAAAGTAGAAAGCATTTCTGACCCTATCACAATTTGTAACATATTTTCCATGTTTGGCAAGGGGTAGTTTTCCTTCATGGATGCTTTGTTTAGATTCCTAAAATCCACACAAAGTCTGATGTCTCCATTCTTCTTTCTAACTAGCACAAGGTTTGCAACCCAAGATGAATACCTAGTGGGCTGAATGATACCACCATCTCTCAATTTCTTCAACTCTTCCTACATTTTCATGGAGAGAAGTGGATTAATAGGCCTTTGTCTCTGTCTGAATGGCTTATTCTTGGCCTCAAGAGGAATCTCATGTTGGAACAAATCTTCTCTATATGCTTTTAGCTCTGAATAAGACCAAGCAAGGCAGTCTTGATATTTCTTTAAGAGTTGGGCATAGGACTACTTTTCCTCTTTGCTGAGATTGCTGCCCAACCAAATCTTCCTTGGTTTATCCTTAGTTCCCAAGTTGTGCTCTTCCACATCCCTTGAAGAAAACATGTTCCTATTAATGATGCAATCAACATTGCTAAAATTTTATTCAAATGCAAAAAGACCTTTAGGAATGGTATTTGTTTTTAATTGTATAATATCCTTGTCAAACAAAGTTTCTCTCCCTCATTCATGAATACCATTGGCTCCTAATCAATGTTATGACTAGAAAACTCACCTTGGCATTGTAAGAACCTCAACACTTGTGCATCATCATCAAAAATTTGCTAATGTTTCACATTATTCGGGACAATGGCCTTGTTAGCACTTTAATGTTATATTCACAAAAAGGTGAAACAATACAATTGTCAAATCTAGAGCCAAGTATAGCCAACTTATCAGCAGCAACATTAAGACTTCTATCATGGTAAACAATGTTAAAGGAATCAAACATTTCAATCAAGTCCCAAATAGCATGCTTATATTGTTTCATACGCTGATTTTTTGTGGCATATAACTTCCTTACTTTCTTGACAACCAGCTTTGAATCCCCCTTGGCAACAATATCCTTCACTCCATACTTCCATGCAATCCTTAACCCTAACAACAATGCCTCATACTCAGTAATATTGTTAGTGCATTCAAAATTAAGTTTGAAGGAAAAAGGAAACTCTTCCAAACTAGGAGAAAGAAAAACTATACCAGCACCATTTCCAAATTTGGAGCAAGCTCCATCAAATAGAAATGTCCATGGAGAACCTACCATATCAAGGTACTCTGATTTATCCATCTTGTTCTCTTTTCCATCAGCAAAACCAATGAAATTGTCAACATCTACATCAGTAAACAACACTTCATAAGAAGCATTGTTGGGATCTTCAATCAAGTGCAACATTTTCTTTTCACCATAGAGTTTGAAAATACTTCCCTCAATGGGAATGGTAAAGAAAGGACATGTTATCCAAAATAAGCCCCTTTCTTATTTTGTCTAACTCCCCTCCATTTCTTCCTTCCTTGTGCCTCAGTAAAAAAATTTCACTTTACAGACACTCAAATTTTTTTGGAAATGGTTTCATTGGATAGAGCATCTTCTCAGCTTTCCAGAATGGCAAATTTTTCCTCCTAACTCCTTGTATTTTTCAAGTTATGGCTCGGTGGAGTTTTGGAGGGAAATTTTCCCAAGGGAGGTCTGTCGGTGAATCAGAATGCACCATGTCAGCGGCGGAATGGCGGATTGGCAAGGGTGACTTAGATTTTTTTCCAAGTATTGGTGGGGCACATAAAATAATTTTTGGCCTGAAGGCCCGCCACCAATAGGAGGAGGCCACGTGTCCATGGGGTCGTCGGAGATTGGAGTGGCGGGAGGAGGTTGAAATTTTTTCCAAAGTTGGCGCAAATAGAATATCTCGGCCCGAAGGCCCACCAATGAATCATAATGTGCCACATTTCCTCAAACTGGTGAGAGGCAGAGGTAAGGAAGGAAATTTTCCTTTTTCCAAAGTATGGAAAATAATGAAATGAAAGCCTACCCTCGATGACCCACACTAATGAAAAGTTGCAACGTGTCAATGTTGCGGTGAAAATCTTGAGGCGAGTCTGCGGCAGAGGGAAATTTTGAGTTCAGGTCCAAACCAATGACAAGGTGCCATGTGTCCTATTAAGGGCATTGGTTGGCAGCGATGGAAAATTTGAGAGCAGAGGCCTGCCATCCAATAGCAACACGCCACGTGTCCTTGGAGCTTGGGCGGCGAAGAATTTTTGGAAAATTCTCCAAAGGCCAAAAAGGCGTTAAAAGGTAAGATGAAGGACCGTGACCAATCAAAGGGTGCCACGTGGCATCAGAACTTTGGGGGTGGATATTTTTGGGGAAATTTTTCCAAAGTCAAAATAGAGGGAAAATTATGAATTTTTTGTCCCTCTAATTCAATTTTTCCCTAGTTTTTCCCTAAATATTTAGAAGGGCGTAACTTTCGATCCAGAGCTCAGATGTTTGTGTTCTTAGTATCATTGGAAAGCTAGTGAAATTCTCTACATGATGGAGGGTTCAATTTTGTGTTTTAGTAAGGTTTGGAGAAAGAAAATAAAAAAATTCCTCTGGCATGGGAAGGAGAACAAAACTGACATTTCAACCACCATTTTTAATGAAGTATGACTCACATTCTCTCCCAACATGGTCTAAAACATCAGAGAATGAAATTTTGAGGGTTCCCATGATATTTTAATGTAATTTTTTTTGTGGTTGAAGCATCCTTTCATGCTTTCCCATGTTTTCTCCTTCCTGGGATTGAATTTTCATTGTAAAAAGCCAGATTTGGCTCATTTTGTAAGGGTTGGACATTTTTTACATTTTGCAAGATCCCTCTTTCACCTATAAAAGTGATTTTGTGGAATATCAGACCTCTTCAAGACTGTAACATGTTTTCTACCTCTCTGTTGTTGTAATGCATGTATTTTTGATATTGGAAATGACAATTCAAGCTCTGTGAATGAGTTTCAGTCCTCTGTTTGTGTTGTTTGCTTCATTTCTGATCCTTCATAACATTTTATCAGTTTTTGTATGATGTTTTGTTGCATTTTAGTGATCTGTGTTGATTTGTAGAAGTAAATGTTCACCACTCCTTTAGTGTATCACCTTGTTAGTCTTAGTTTTATTTCTTTTGCATTCTCTATCTCTGTCCCCTTGGAATTTAGAGTAGGATTTTGAGTTTAAACCTCTGTAACCTTCAAGTAATACATATGATCAGAGGAGTTAAGGAACCATCTCTAATTTGGATATTCTTTTCCCATTTTTTCAAGTCCCACTCTTGGGGAAAAGATTCAATGTTGTGTAATCACACTAAATGTTCCATTATCAAACTAGAAATCTGATAAACATCTAGTGGTGCTGCTGATTTACACCAATAGTTTTGGCATGCCCGATGGGACCTTAGAGGTCTTCATCGTCATTACAACAAGTTGATGTGCATTTTTTGCAAGTTTCTTGCTTGAAAGGAGTCCTTATATGCACATCTGGTGACTCCAAAGTGAAAAAATCAACTGGTTTTAGTAGTCCAAATCTAAAGATTCATGAGAAGAATCAACACCAGGTCAATAGCTAGAGAGGAGGGATTGTTTGAATATCTACAACTATCTCCTAGAAGAAGGCATAGAGAAAGGAGGATTCAAAGGTCTCCATCTCCACCAAACAAAACTCTATCAACTCCTCCACCTTCTAGACCTTTCACTCAATCAACAAGGGTTCTTAGGAAAATCAAAATGGCACAACCCAACCCTTATGTCAACTTCACTGGCAACAAACAACTTGCTCTCAATGCACAAAATCTAATTCCAATTGCAGCGTTGAATAAAATTCCATACTTTACTGGAGAAAATCAGACCACTCCTGGTGATCATGTCAAAGATATTGCTAATGTTTGTGCAATCCATGAGATTGTTGAGATGCAAATTATGTCAAATTGTTGGCATATTCATTCAAAGGGAAAGCATTGCAATGGTTTAGAAGCCTTGGGGCTGGGTCTATCCAAAATTGGAATCAGTTATGTATAGCTCTCCATGAGCGAGTTTGGAGAAAAGGGGATAACTTGTCTCTTTTGGAAAAACTCGACCACTATCAAGAGAGCTCCCAATGAGCAGCTAACTGACTTCAACTTTAGATTTCAAAGGACTTGGGATAGAATTCCAGTGGCAATAAGGAAAACAAATGAAGGTGCTTTCTTATACTATCTTAAAGCTTTGAATTATGATATTTCTATGCTAATCCAATCCATGGGAGGTATAACTATACCGCAGCTTATAGCATTGCCATCGAGCTGAAAATTATCTCGATTCAAGCTAGTAAGCTAGCTCCTAGACCTCCCATGCCCTTGTATCCAAATTTAGAAAATCCAAGCACTAGCCAAGCACCTACTATAGCTCCTATTCCCACTCCTAGAAATTAGAGTTCGAATGAAACTTCCACTTCATCCTCTAGTGTCTCAAATGAACTTCAAGAGGTCATGAAACAATTGCAAAATTTAGGCAATGAGCTGGTTACACTCAAGAGGCAACATACCCAAATTTTTAGACCTTCTTATCAGTCTCAAGCTCAACCTAATAGGAAACCATATCAGCCTAATAGGCCACCAAATCCAACTACAAATCAAAATCAAGTAAGGCCTCCTACCAATAGACCATTTCAGCCCTATAATCCCAATGTTGCATCTACCTCTAAATCCTTAGTGTCAGTGTAAAATTATGTATCACAAGAGTATGATTGGTGTTTCCCATGTAATGAACCTCACAACTAATCTATAGGCTTCAATGGTGCCTTGAACCAAGCCTTGATAGTGACAAAAACTAGCGTAGAGGGTGATGTGAGCCAGGAAACAAACCAACAACAAGGAACAGCTCGGAAAAATGTAGCTCCAAATGAGACCACACTAGTGAATTAGTAGGCTGAGGATTTTTGTGGTATGAATCAAGTAATGTCTCATAATATAGCAGCTAATACAAGGTCAAAAAAGAGGAATATTGGTGAAGGGCAGTCATTGGATTCAGGTGATCCACAACCTTCCATCACTCCACAAAGTGTTGGTAAGAAAAATGCAGTTCCAAACATACAAGGACAACCCAAGCCACCTTCTAGACCAATTCAAATGCTAGTTGTTGCTTCCCATGTGCAAGAAAAGAATGTGCAGACCAAGGGGCAACAAAGAGATGTTTCAACCCGATTTAGCATCATTGATCAGATGAAGAAGAAAAATGTAAATATATCTATGTGGGAATCATTATCCATTCCAAGACAAAGAGATCTCCTACAAGCTGCCATGAATAATTGTTCAAGTTCAAATCAACAAGCTCACATGCAAGAGAAGGTGCTCATAAATGCTGCTTAGCCTAAAGAGAATCATGGAGGTCAGCAAGGTAAATTTTGAAGCCCCCTCCATTCTATGTTTCATTGATCATTGGAGATAAGCTAGTACACAATTGCATGATTGATTCTAGGGCAAGTAGTTTTGTAATGCCCAAGAAAATAGCTGATCAGTTGGGTCTCCAATATGAAATCATATCCAAAGGAGTGGTGCAACTGGATGGGACAAGTAGTAACAACAATGGGAGTGATCAGATATTTGAATCTTACTTTACATGCATGCCCCAATGTTACTATTTTGCAAGATGTGTCAGTGATAGATTTACCACCACTCTTTTCCTTATGCTTGTCAAGGGACTTCACAACTAAAATTAGAGGCTACTTATCTGATGATTGGTCACACATGTTGTTTAGAACAAGATACGGGACTAAGGCCACAATCATATTTGAGCCTATTGCAAACTTCCACATTGAGCCTCATACTCTAAGCCCAATCAATGCCAACTATTCAACATTTGATCAAGAGGATTATCCAAGCACATATGAAGTTGACACCAAGGTTGGAAGCATCCAAAATTTGACTCTTGATGAATGGGCAAGAAAGGTACATGATTTTGATCCCTACCAAGAAATAGAAGAATCTGAGCTAGGAGTCTATTGCATACATGAAGAAAATCAGCCTATTCCTAGCATCACCAAGCCAGACCATAAATATGACAATGAGGTATGGCATCTATTCTTTGATGGATCAAGAAGTAGAAAAGGTGTAGGAGGGGGAGCTATTCTTGTTTCACCTCAAGGCATTAAGTATTATTCAACTTTTAGATTTCAGTTTGCATGTTCTAAAACACAATTTGAATATGAAGCTTTGATACAAGGATTACATTGGTCAATTAAGAGAGGTATAAAGAACTTGCAAGTCTTTGGCGACAATGAGCTGATTGTTAACCAAGTTAAAGGGAAACATGTTGCCAAAAATGACTTGCTCAAATGTTATAAGAATAGGGTGTGGGACCTCATTGAATATTTTGAGGGCTTTGTCATCAATTCCATCCCTAGGAAAGAAAACCAAGCCGTGACTGTGGTTGCAGCAGTTGAGGCAGCCTTTGATGTTGTTGGAAGTATCAAGAAAGATAAGGTACAACCAAGCATTCATGTGATTATAAGGCCCTCAGTGCCAGAAAATAATGTAAGCTGGAAAGTGTTTGAAAATGATCAACAAATCATCAATTTCTTGCAAGAAGATGCTAAATTCTCAGCTAAGAATCAAGAAAATTTGGAACAACAATATGGTGATCAAGTAGTACAGCTAAGAACCAACAAACTGCCAAAGGGGCTTGTCACCTTGGAATCCATTTTTAATCCTAATGATCAATTTAGGAAAGAGAAAGCAAACATCCAAGTCAAGGGAGAAGATTCAATGCCCATCTTGGTAGGAGAAGGCAAGTCACTTCAAATTGGTAAGGTAACAACCGAGCAAGAAAGGTGTGAGTTTATGTAGCTTTGTCAAGAGTTCCCTGATGTATTTTCCTAGAGCTATGAGGATTTGAGAGGTTTCAATCCCAAGTTAGCTCAACATACAATTGAATTGGATCCAAGGGCTAATCCCATCAAGAAAAAGCAAAGGCTAGTCAATCCACACATGGAGCCTTTCATGAAGAAGGAATTGAATAAATTAATAGAGGCAAGTATCATATTTCCTATCAAGCATTCTACTGGGTTGCAAACTTGGTTCCAGTTAGAAAGAAGAGTGGAGAAATCAGAGATTTGAATAGAGCATCTCTCTAGGATCATTATCCACTTCCTTCTATGGAGCAGATTTTGCAAGTTGTTGCTGGCTCTAAGAGATTTTCATTGCTAGATGGTTATTCAGGGTACAATCAGATCATGGTCAAGGAAGATGATCAGTTCAAGACAGATTTCACTATTAAATGGGGGACTTATGCATATAGAAAAATGACATTTAGGCTGTCTAACACTAGAGCTACCTTCCAAAGGGAAATGAATATGGTGTTCAAGGGATTGATCAACAAAAAGGTGCTGGTATATTTAGATGATATCATTGGTATATTTGAGACAAGTGTTCCAAATATGTAGAAGATTTGGGGTATCCTTGAATCCCAAAAAATGTATTTTTCTAGCTCATGAAGGAAAGTTCCTTGGCCACATTGTTTCCAAAAGAGGATTAGCAATTGAACCAGAGAGGGTTGAAGCAATAAAAGCAATACCATTACCAAGTCATAAGAAAGACCTCCAAAGTTTCTTGGGAAGGATCAATTTTGTTTAGAGGTTTGTGCCAGATTTTACAGCCCTTGTCAAGCCAATAACTATGATGTTGAAGAAAAGCATGGCTTTCAAATGGACAACATAAGGTAAGGCTAGTTTTGAGGCAATCAAAGAGGCTCTCTCACAAGCTTCAACCCTCATTAACCCTGATTTATTTAAGGAGTTTATCCTTTATGCATTTGGAGGTAATGATACAATGATCTCGCAATTTTAGTACAACAAGACAAAGAAAATGTAGAGCAGCCAATTGCTTTCTTTAGCCAAAGCCTAGAAGACTATGAGGTAAGATATTCCTTCATTGAGAAGAAAGTTCTTGCAGTGATTAGGAGCTTGAAGAAATTTAAGCATCTAGTTTCAAATAACAAGGTTCAACTGCTGGTTTCTCATGAGGGAGTTAAAGACTTCCTCCTTAATAAAGATCTAAATGAAAAACATGCAGGGTGGATTACTCGTGTCATGGAGTATGAAATTGAGATCAAAGTCACCA
Organism: Taxus wallichiana var. yunnanensis; assembly: GCA_018340775.1. Classification (NCBI taxonomy): domain Eukaryota; kingdom Viridiplantae; phylum Streptophyta; class Pinopsida; order Cupressales; family Taxaceae; genus Taxus; species Taxus wallichiana. Next base: position 285,848,238 of record CM031242.1, on the reverse strand, counting down.
AGCTGGTCTGAGGAAAGGGATTATGTGAACAGCTGGTCTTAAGAAAATCAATGGAAGCAAGCAATGAGAAAGATGTTGTTTTGGCGTTGCAAGACAACCAAGAACAAGGAAATGTTCAAGAAGAGAATGATGGTGTCCTCACTCCTTGCTGGACCCAAGACATAACACACTTCCTACACACAGGCCTATGTCCCTAGAGATGAACAAAACCAAGAGGAGACACTTTAGATTGTAGGCTGTCCCATATGCACTTGTTGATGGTGTTTTGTTCAAGAAAGATGTAAATGGAGTGCTGCTAAGATGCATTGGAACAAACCAAATTGATAGAACATTGGAAGATTTCCATGGTGGGACAGCTGGAGGTCATTTTTCTCCAAGGGTGATAGCCCTCAAGATCATGAAGGCTGGCTATTATTGGCCCAAGGTATTCAGTGATTGTTATGCATGGATCAAGAGGTGCAAGAAATGTGCATTCTTCATAGGAAAGGAGAGGTTAGCTTCCCTTCCATTGCACCCAATTTAAGTTGACCAGCCATTCATGCAATGGGGTTTGGACTTCATTGGAGTCATTAACCCAAACTCAAGCCAAGGGCACAAGTGGATTCTAATAGCCACATATTACTTCACCAAATGGACTAAGGCAGTGGCACTTAAAGAAGCAAGTGAATCTAGCATTCTAGACTTCTATGAAGGGATAGTAACCAGATTTGGTATACCTGCCACTATAATATTAGATAATGCTTTGGCATTCATAGGATCAAAGGTGACTGAATGGGCTGTCAAAAATGGGATTTATCTGAGCACTTCATCAAATTATTACCCTCAAGGTAATGGCCAAGCTGAGTTTACAAACAAGAACTTGTTGAGGATCATCAAGAGGAATCTTGATGAAAATCGAGGACTTGGCATACCAAGTTGAAATCATCCTTGTGGGCTGATAGGATAACTCCCAAGAGATCCATAGGTAACTCTCCATTCAAGCTTGTTTATGGAAGAGAGGTAATTTTGCCCATGTCACTTGAGTTGCCAATGTTGGAACTCATGAAACAATTGGAGTTGTTGGAGTTTGAACCCATGGAGGTTAGATATGTAGAATTGATGGAGCTCCAAGAGATCAGAGAGCATGTAGCCCAAGCAATGGAGAAGGATCAAGCCTTCATCAAGAGAAATTTTGATAGAAAGGCTAAGGCTAGAACCTTCCAAGTTGGAGATCTAGTGTTAAAATGGGATGAAGACCGAGAAAAGCCAGGAATAAATTCAACTTTAAATGCCATTTGGAGTGGCCCTTACATGGTCACAAAATGTAAGAACAACAATGCCTTCCAATTTTCTACATTGGATGGTGAAGAACTGCAGATTCTAGTTAATGCAATCCATCTAAAGCATTGCTACTAGAAGGAATTTCTCCACTTTGTACATATTAGCTTAGGTTTTCATTCCTCCAATTGATTATGCACATTTTTTTGTTGTAGCTTAGTTTTTTACTTTCCCTAAGTGCTTTGGCACAAGCTTGTTGTCCTAAACATGTAGTTTTACAGGTCATGTTCCAGATCAGATGATGTTCCACTCTCACAATCTTCCTTATAATTTTCTTATCAGTTGGGGTACCAAGTAGAGAATTTGATTACTCCATGCCCAATGGATTGCTTTAAGAAAGCTGGTAACTTCATCCGGGGGTAAATGACCCCCGAGTCACCATAATTGTTATCCAAAATAAGCCCCTTGCTTATTTTGTCTAACTCCCCTCCATTTCTTCCTTCCTTATGCCTTAGTAAAAAAATTTCACTTTATAGGCACTCAAAATTTTCGAGAAATGGTTTCATTGGATAGAGCATCTTCTCATCTTTCTATAATGGTAAAATTTTCTCTTAACTCCTTGTATTTTTCAAGTTATGGCTGGGGAGTTTTGGAGGGAAATTTTCCCAAGAGAGGTCGCGATGAATCCGAATGTGCCACGTCGGGCAATGAAGAGAATGGCAGATTGGCAAGGGTGACTTAAATTTTTTTCCAAGTATTGGTGGGGCACACAAAATAAATTTTTTTGGCCCGAAGGCCCGCCAGCCAATAGGAGGAGGCCACGTGTCCATGGGGTCATTGGAGATCGGAGCGGCGAGAGGAGGTTAAATTTTTTTCCAAAGTTAGCGCAAATAGAATATCTCGGCCCGAAGGCCCGCCAATGAATCAAAATGTACCACATTTCCTTGGATTGAAAGGAGGTGGAGGTGCGAAGGAAATTTTCCCTTTTTCCAAAGTATGGAAAATAATGAGATGAAAGCCCACCCTCGATGGCCAGCGCCAATGAAAAGATGCCACATGTCCATGTGGCGGCGAAAATCTTGAGGTGGGTCCGCAGAGGCAAATTTCAAGTTTAGGTCTGAACCAATGACAAGGTGCCATGTGTCCTATTTGGGGTAGTGGTTGGCAGCGATGGAAAATTTGAGAGCAGAGGCCCGCCAACAAATAGCAACACACCACGTGTCCTCGGAGCTTCGAGCCGACGGATAATTTTGGAAAATTTTCCAAAGGCCAAAAAGGCATAAAAAGGTAAGGCGAAGTCCCGTGACCAATCAAAGGGTGCCACATGACATCGAAACTTCGAGGGGTGGATATTTTTGGGGAAATTTTCCCAAAGTCAAAATAGAGGGAAAATTTCAAATTTTCGGCTTGCTAATTCAATTTTGCCCTAGTTTTTCCCTAAATCTTCAGAAGGGCATAACTTTTGATCCAGAGATTATATTTTTACGTTCTTGGTATCATTGGAAATCTAGTGAAATTCTCTACATGATAGAGGGCTCAATTTGAAGGTTTGAGAGAGAAAATCAAAAATACCTTTGTGGGAAGGAGAACAAAACTAACATTTCAACCACCATTTTTAATGAAGTATGGCTCACATTCTCTCCCAACATGGTCAAAAACATCGGGAATGAAAATTTTGAGGGTGCCCATGCTATTTTAATGCAATTTGGTTGGTGGTTGAAGCATCCTTTCATGTTTTCCCATGTTTTCTCCTTCCTGGGCTTGAATTTTCATTGTTAAAAGCTAGATTTGGCTCATTTTGTAAGGGTTGGACATTTTTTATGTTTTGTAGGCTCCCTCTTTCACCTTGAAAAGTGATTTGGTGGAATATCAGACCTCTTCAAGAATGTAACATGTTTTCTACCTCTCTACTGTTATAATGCATTTATTTTTGTATTGGAAATGATAATACAAGCTCTATGAATGAGTTTCATTCCTCTATTTGTGTTGTTTTCTTCATTTCTGATCCTTCATTACATTTTATCAGTTTGTGCATGATGTTTTATTACATTTTAGTGATTTGTGTTGATTTGCGAAGTAAATGTTCACCACTACTTTGGTGTATCACCTTTTTAGTCTTAGTTTTATTTATTTTTCATGCTCTATCTCTGTCCCCTTGGAATTTAGAGTAGGATTTTGAGTTTAAACCTCTGCAACCTTCAAGTAATACATATGATCAGAGGAGTTGAGGAACTAGCCTCTAATCTGGAGATTCTTTTCCCATTTTTTCAAGTCCCACACTTGGGGAAAAGATTCAATGTCATGTAATCACACTGTATGTTCCATTATCAAACTAGAAATATGATAAACATCTAGGGGTGCTACTGATTTGCACCAATAGGACATGTCCATTTGAACACTAGCACCAACACTTGTAGCCCATTTTCTTGACAAAAGCATACCCCACTTGGTAGGGCAATCAACAATTGCAACATCTAGTTTCAAATTCTTACCCGGATAGGCTGCGTAAGTTGCACTACTAAACCCTTCACACAACCAACCACCGGCACTTCCCTTGAATCCATGGCAAGTACACTTTCCATAGGTAGCTATCACCTTGATATCTAACTCATTCATGACTTCTAGAGGCATGACATTACATGATGCACCGGAATCAAACATACAATTGTGAAGTAGCATGTCTTTTATGGGCAAAGTTGTAAAGAATGGATCAACATTCAATTGGGAATCAACCAAGGATGTCCCTAAATATACCTCAGGAGCCTCTCCAAGATCCTCCAATTTTGATGGTGTTCTAAGGTCTGCAATAATTGGAGGAGGATCCTCAACAATGTTTACATTCCTACTTAGTATACTCTTTTCTTCCTTCAATCCCATGTATTCAAATGCTCTCTTGTGCTCAGGTATTCTAAACAACTCAATTATGGGAACACTCACTTTGATTTTACTCAATACTTGGGCAATATCATATGGAACACTCTTTGGTAGGACAACATTGGGAGGGACACAAGTAGATTCATTAAATGGCAATGGACTCTTGGCAGATTGGGCATGAAGAGGACTGATATCTTTGCATGGGACAACAGGGCTCTTGGCAAGTGTTTCTTTTCTAGGATTATCTTTTGGAATGCTTGTGAGCAAGGGTGTCTTTAGCTTGGCTTGAGGACCAGCTCCTCTAACAACTTTACTTCTAGTATTATACTCTTTCTCTTGACTAACCACAACATTCATTAACAATTTTCTATCTTCCTCTAAGGGAATACCACCATCATACTTCTTGATCATTAAAGCCCTTAGATATTCAAATTCATTATTAGGAATTTCAAAAGCTTGAACAACATCTACCTTATGAGTTTGAGAGGAGGAAATAATCGGTACCCTCTTTATGCAATCCTAAAAGGTTACAACAGTCCTTACACTTATCACATTTATTGATGTTGTTTCTTGTTGTGAGCTTGAAGAGCTGCCCATCATACAAATGTCATCATCCATTTCATCTTCATTATCATCTTCAACAACTTGCTGGTCCACTTCACATGGAGGGTGAGGAAGAAAACATCTATCACACCAATCCATATCATCAATTTCTTATACAACAACAACTCTTGCAGTTAGAGGGTCAGGCACCACTCTATTTTCATGTGCTTAGGGTTGTCTATTTCCCCCACCAACAAACATTTTACCTCTATCATCTTGTCTTTCATCACCCCTAGGATGATTGCAAAGTATATCATGGTTTTGAGTTATTTTCTATCCTTGTGAACTTTTCCCAATTCCTTTCTCAGCCCGGGCTAATTTGTAAGAAATTTCTTTGACATCCCCGCCAAAGTCTTGACAACATCTTCTAAATCAGCAACCTTTCTAGCTTGATGCTTCTCATGGTTTATCAGCTTCACACCATGCCTCTTAAGTGGTTTACTAATAGCTTTAATATTATTTTCAATTTGAAGTTCCATGGTGAAAGCTTGCCTCTAGTTTGTAGGATTTTTGTCTCTCAAGTAATAGGCTGCCTTTTTATCAAATGCATCTACATATTTGATCAAACAAGATTCATCACAAGGCCTAAAAATGATAGGAAGCCTTCTCAATGTTTTGTTAAATCTTGTATTGAAGTCATGGACTATTTCATTTGGGTTCTTCTTGATATTCTCAAATTCAGACAAAAGAAATCTAGGATCAGTCCTGTCACCATATTGCAACCTAAATGCATTTTTCATTTCAGTCCATGAATCAATAGAGTTATCAGGTAGAGCCTTGTACCAATCCCTAGCATATTCTTCTAGTGTATGAATAAACAACTTAATATACACATCCTCAAACTCTATCTCAAAATCTTCCATCATATTATCAAAAAGTTTGAGATGTTGATCACCAGTGATGGCATTGTTACCTTGGAATTTTGGCAACCTATTTCTGACATCTTGTGGGACAGCATTTGGGTAACCATCCATTCCTCTAAAATTTATAGGACCAAAGATGTTAACAAAAAATGGAGGTCTAGGTGAACCTTTTGTATTGTTTGATGGGGGTGATCTTGGAGGTGAAACAAGCTAGTGAGGAGTAAAATATCCTTGGGGCTCAAGAATGTGATTCACAAGACTAGTATCTTCTAAGTGCTGATTTTCTTGGGAAGTTTTACTTGAATTAAAACATAGAGGTGTAGATTGGAGAAGGAACTTACCAGGTACAACAGAAGGACTTTCACCAGCTGAGGAAAACAAGTTTATGAGAGGATTGGTTGAATCAAAATCACTTGAAGAAGAGTGATAGTCCTCTACCAAAGGCTGATCTCTCTCACCAATGGCTATATCTTTGCTTGATGTCTGACCTTTAACCACCTTCCAAACTCTTCTCCCTCCCAACTCTGAATTTTTTAAATCTGAGAACAATTTCTTAGCAGAGTCTTTAAGGAAAAGAGATCTTCTTCCCTCCAGTTTTGCAAAGATCAACAACACAAAATAAATGATAGAAAGCTCAAGACATTGGTATTTCTAAAATCAAATCAGCATGGAGTTTCCACTAAGGAATTTCACCTCAGTTGTGCAAGAATGCACTAAAATAATCTGTCAAATGTATCTTATCACTGAAAAACTTTACAGAGCCTTATAAATCAGACCTTCTTCTTCTTAGATCAATCAATCACTATGCAACCAAAGTGTATGAACTGAATATACAAATGCTGAAACACCTCAAAACACCAAGAAATTGCAAGAAGTCCCTAGAAGCGGTGCCACTCTAGTGTTGGTACCCAAACTTAATCTCCTTCACAACTCAAGCAGCATCATGGATTTACACAAGACACTCAGAGGCAGATAAATGATTTGTATGTCATTTGTAGCTAGGGAGACATCTATCTGACTTGTTAGCACTCAAGATTTGAAGGAGTGGGTAGCACCTCAGAAGGATTTTGATCTGATCCTCACTATTTTAGGTTGTGCCTATCAACCAAGGCAAGAGAACCTATATTGCAGCCTTTGTTTGGTGAAGGAGGTGGAGATATCCTTGTATTTTGCATATTGTATGGAAGGGGCCTTGGGAAAACATGATCAATTCTCCATTATTCAAACTCAAAAGAGTTGTCACTACTAAATGATGGAAATGTTTTCAAAACAAGGCAGAGGCTGCTAGAGACATAGTATTATCCTAATTTACTTTGTGCATTTTTATAAATGGATTGTATTCTCTTGTTAACACACAATGCAATGCAAGGGTAGTATAGGGTAGGGTTAACTACTTTGAATGAAATTTTGTTGGGAGATATTAGATAAGACCAACCATAAAGTACAAAACTCTTTGAGGACCTTTGCAAGAAAATTGTAACACCTAAGCAACAGAAATGTTTCAAAAGGTTTAAAATACTCCTTCAACCAGGATATGTGCACAAATAGAGGCCCAGATCTGCACTCTTCCACACAATCTTTGACAACTTGCTACAAAATATTGAAGCAAATATACCAACTAAGTATAAAGAAATCCCTATTTGATCATGACCTGAGGTACCCCCAAAGGTTTACAAACAATCTCAAGATTCAAGGACAGTAAAATGATTTTAAATTTGTTTATCTTCTATCAGATGAAGGCTCTTCTGAATATAAGATTGCAAATTCCATTAAACCATCAACAAGAAATGATACCCTGTATAATCAAAGAGATCCTAAACATAAGATTGTAACATGAGTAAGAAACACAAATTGAAATCATTTTGAAACATAAGCATATGCAAATTTTGCCAAGAGATAACACCAAATAATCCAAAATTTGATCAAATACATCAGTAGGGGAGTGCTATAAGAACAATCTCAGAGCTTGTTGATGGATTTACAATTGAAACCAACTCAACATGATGAAATCTGACAAAAAAATGGAATTGAAAATGGCTCTCAGGTGGTTTTCTCAGAGAAAATGGGCTTCTTCCTATTTCTTCCTTGAAAAATTCTATGTCCTTTTTCTCCCCTCTAAAAAATTCTCCCAAAATTCATGATATACCTCATGCCATCATGGAGTCTTCCTTCCCAAGCAAAGAATATGCTTAAGGGATAAATTTTTTTACAACAACTCTTCATGATTCCATGAAAATGACATCAAACTAGAAAACAATTCGCATGTTGCCAGGGATGCATAAAAATTTTAAAATATTACACAAATTCAGATCCTTATCCATCCTAGGGTCATTTTTTTGTCATTTAGGCATGCCAACATGCTTTATCAATAATTTTTCACCTTTTACCTTTTCAATTTTACCTCTGCAACTTTTGATTTTGACTTTTTACATTTTTTCATGGGCTAGGGAAAAATTTCATCAAAAAAATCATAGATCATCAAATTAGCTCATGAAAATGGTGCCATTGCACTCAGAAGGCCAAGACGATGCAAAATCATATAAGGTTTGATGCAATTTGATGAAGAAATGATGAATCCAAGTTTCTTGGAGCTCCCATGGTGGCTAAAAGGAGAATGCACAATTACCGTCAATTTTGATCAACTTTTAATATCAGCCCTCCATGTGGACAATGCCATTTAAAAATAAGCTCGAAATACCTTTTTGACCTTTGAATGGGGTGGGACATGTGTCAAAATGTGATTGGATCGAACTCCCATCCTTTAGAAATGCATTTGTGACCCTTTTTAATTTTGGAAAATTTTGCAAAAATTCTCCGCTTCTCCCCTGGACCCGCCATGTGTCCACCTATGGGCCCCACTAAAAACTGCAGGCCAATTTTATGAATTTTTCCATTTTTTAGATTTTGGAAAAATTTTACATTTTTCCCCGCGGGCCCGCACCCTGGTTTTTTCCTTTGCCACGTGGCGCTCTCTGATTCACCACGGGCCCAAGTCTCCAATTTTGCCTTCAAAATTTTGGAAGTTTCAAAACTCCCCGTGGGCCCACACTTCCTTTTTGACCTTTTGGAAATGGCCACGTGTTCAACATGGATAGGCTGCATGAGCTAAACTTCCTTTTTATACTTTTAACCCATTTTGCCAAAAATGTTGAAGTTCCCCCTGAAGTCCAAACCTCCGCCCCGCCTAAAAATTTCTTTCATGTAGTAAGGCAGACCAAAACTCACTTTTGAGATTTTTACCTCTAAAGACAAAAAATCTCAAATTTCTCCCAAGGCCCCACATCTCCATTTTTCCCCATGGGAAACGTGTTGGCTTTGGATTGGAGTGACAAACTATTCAAAAAAATTTCCTTCGACCCCCTTGCTTGATTTTTTGCATTTCTGGACAAATGTCCACATCTCATTGGTCATGGACCTTTAGGTTAAAAAGTGAATTTTATACCATTTGAAGTTAAAAAATACAAAACCATCACAAAACCCGCTGCCCCATTCTTCCTTCTTGGACACATGTCCACTTGTGATTGGACGAGGGCTTTCGGGCCAAAAATTTACTTTGAAAATATTACAAAGTAAAAGCCAAATTTATTAAGGATAACTCACCAATCCTCCTGCCAATCATATCATGCCACATAGAAATAATGTTGTGATGATGAATTTGATGGGAAAATGACACCCGTATGCCCGTCAAAACGTCAAAAATTCACCAGATGCCCTAGAAATCAAAATTTTTGACAAGGAAGGTGGATTTTTATAATTTTAAATCAACTGAACCATTTTTGACATTGCTTTCAAGCCTAGGATTGGGGAAACACTTGCACAAAAATGGGATTCGATCAATTTCAAGTTTTTGCATGATTTGGCAAAGGAGAAACAACACAGCCCGAAAAATTGAAAAAACTAAGGCACGAAAAGGGGCATACATGGATTTTGTTCAAATTAGGGAAAAATAATAACATCTTAGGCATTTTCAAAGGTATTCAATTGGGGAAGATGAACTGTAGACCACCAAATTAAAAATGAAACATTTTGAGAAAAATCAGACATGAAAAATTAGGGCACATTATGAAAACTCAATAATGGGACCAACACACCCCACCCTATTCACCAAGTAGCTTCCTTAGTTTCTTAGAGGAAGAGATCGCACCACACCAAAATGATGACCTGCACCCACCATTTTCATCTCTATCCACATTGACGACATATAGGTACGCCATGTGATGATTGATGCGGGTGCTAGCATTAACATCATTTCATCCCATACATTTTCCTAAATGCGCATACCGACAATTACATGCATAACCATCCGGTCATGTTACGTTCATTCAATGATAATATCACCTCTACACTAGGCACCATCATCCTCCACATTCACGTGGGCCCCGCATTGTTCGAATTGTTTTACGTTTTGGAGGGGGGATTCCAATATAAATTGTTGCTTGTGAGACCACGGATTCATGTCATGGGTTGTGTTCCTTCCACTTTGCATCGTTGTGTAAAGTTTGAACACGAAGGACACACCTATACCATTCTTGCTAACCCCTCACCTTTCAAAACATGCAACATGCTTTACCGACTCAATGATGTGCTCATACCTATTAAGCCGTCTACCTACACAACTCGCTACTTCTTCACCTATGCTCGCACTACTACCAAGACAACCGCGTTGCTTCTACCAGACATACCTTCTCCATTCCTACCACGCCATAACCTCCACAGCCTGACCCATCAGCTTCCCAATCCATTAACTCTACTCGAGCATCGACCTCAACCACTTTATCCATACAAAATACCTACATACCAACCATTGATCCCTTAGAAGGTGTTTTTCAACGCCTCACTTTGGGGGAGTACCGCTTATATAGTGTCAACACATTCCTTACTCCACAAGAGTATGAAATCCTTCACCAACACCCACGTTATGATCACCGTATAGGAGAATGTCTCCTTTATGGTGATTGTATGATGGAAAAGTGACATGATAGCGTGGGAATCTACAAGTGACTCTTCCTTGCACCCATCCTCCCGAGGTCATGCCGAGACATGGCTAGTGGGGATGGAATATATGTGGGGTACAGAAAAACTAGTTAGGGAATCTTATATCTTCGATGCGCACTAATGTAACCTGTGAATCTAAAGCAAAGAAGGCCCTCCTAACCTAAAATGGCGTGATAGATCGGTTGGCGAGGATGACTGCTTGAAGGATCCAATCAATATTGAGTTCGGCATAATCTCGATCTATAGGTTGTGAGATACGTGGAAAATGGCCTAGAATTGTTTCATGTATATCTCCAGATAGGGTCATAAGATGGATGATGGATATATAGTGGATTCTATGGGTGATTCTCTGATCTAGTCTAGAAATCCTTAGCTTTGTTAGTTGTTATATCTAATAAGGATAAGCGTGTGATAATATCTAATGGAAGTGAAGAGGATCTAAATACTAGTGTGCGTAGACCAAAGCATCAACGCCCGATTGGCATGTGTGGGCTGTTGGGTTGTGGGACCCTGTGGATCACAACTGTAGATTCATGGTTGTTGTGGGCCTTATATGGTCATGTGCAAAATCAATCCTCGATCCCTAATATCCAATAATCGTATGCCTTTTCGGCCTCTATATTTAGAACTAAAAGTTGTGTAATCTTCTTAGAGTACCTTACAGGCGTTCTGGCAACTTGAATTCTTAAGCTAGTGTCTATGTCAATGAGGATATCTCCTACACCTGGTTGTGGGAAAAAAGTATCAAAACCGAATGATTACTCTCTTTCAAGCCCTTCTACATTCATGTAGATATCTATTTAGGGTAATCTGTAGTTTGGCTGATTTGACCAAAACACATGTTCTTGGTTGTCTTCTATGTTTAGTCCTCTCAACCGTGATCCGATCTCGTTGTAGGTCTGTTGTTGTTTGAAGACTTGGATTCTAAGATTCTTATCTATGTCAGTTATTGCTGTAACAAGATTAGGTTGAGGCACGATTGACTCAAATACGTATTCTCTAGGTTCTCTAGGTCCCGTGATTGTCATACAAAAGGAAATAATGTAAATCTAACTAAATTAAAGAAAACTAATTATACGAAGTATATCCATAGCGTATATATATATATATCTAAATCTAATCAAAAGATAAATTATTTAATATATCTAGAAATTGACAACTAAATTAATAACGAAATCAAAATAGACAAAGTAGCTAAGTATAGCTACTTGCACGTGCGATTGTAAGTCTATTCTAAATAACGAAATAACTGATCTAATCTATTTGAAAGACTCTTGATCCTACTTGAAGTGAGGAATGAATCATATTTTCTCAAAACTATCAATCCCCACAAACTTCCCTAGTGATATCGAAAGTCCGATTGACTAAAATGAAATGATTCACTATTCTATTTGATATATTTTAACTAGAAATTTGAAATCTTGAACTTGGATTTGGCATAACAAAGTGGAAAATCTGATTATGTGTGGCTTTGTCCTCTTAGTGTGATCTCCTCGTCCCTTCGTGCTCACGTGAATCCAAAAAAAGCATGTAATGCTAGCATCGGTAGAAGTAGGTATTGGAACAATGGCATCTTTGGGTGTAGACCGAATAGAATGTGAGTAGGAGAGGGATAACGTAAGAGAATAGATCTTGGCTTATGTGATTCCTAGCGGGATTTATTGCGAGTCATACAACACAAAACACCCAAAACCCGAAACTATCCTTCTTGATGAACAAAACTCGTAACTCTAATGGCTTCAGGACTAAAAAGGAAACCATCGTATCTCAATTGATTGTATGAAACAAGTAATAACACTAGCACAAGAAGATCATGCAACTTCTAAACAGGAAAACAACACTAACTATGCATGTAACAAATAAAACTAATGTAATTCCTAAGCAAGAACTGAAAGACTAAAATTGAAATGAGAGAATGAGAGGAAAATTTTGAGGGGCCATTTGCTTGAAAACCAACCAGCTATTTATAGAATTCCCATTTACCCAAAGGTAAAATCCAAATTAAACTCCTTTACAATAAACAATGGAAAAACACTTTTCCAGGGAACTAGAATCATAAATATGAGAAAAGGAGGTGAAAAGAGCTAGTAAACGTTGAAATTTTACGTGAGTCGCGATAAAAGGAATGTTCTAGAAAAACACGTGAAGGACCGCCACCCTGAGCAGGGCTACGGTTACAGGACCGCCGCCCTGCCTTGGCGGCCGTCATAAGACCACCGCCCAAGCAGGTGGTTGTTTTGTCATCGAAGACCAAAACAGAAAGAAAAGAAGGGGGGAGAAAAAAAAGCACGTAGAGGCTAAGTGGGGCATGTGGGATGTTAATGTACACTTGAAGGGCTTTTATGAATCCCAAACACCTTGCGAGGAGACCTATATCATCATTGGGGTGCATGTGACATCGTTTTGGTAGTGTAGTACCCTTACAATTTTGGGTACATACATATTGCCCCCTCAGAGAAGTGTTTTAGCCATGAAGAGGTGTAAAACGGTGGGTCCGAGTATGGTGGTCCCGAAATGGGAAGTTAGAAATTATACTTGACACGTCTGTGTGTCGAAATGATGCCATCCAAAATTCCCGCTACCTGCAAAATGAGAGGAGGACTCAAGTGAAAATAGAAAATAAATATTGAAATAACATGAAGTGAGGACTTACTATTTGTGTGGGGATAAGAACTTGCCTCCGTCGGTGCTCCAAACCTACAAAAAGGGGCATTCAAAACAAGTCAGATGCTATATATATAAAACGGGCCAATTTTCCTATTCATTTATGCGTGTTGATTTGATTGATTTTGAGCTCTAGGGCCCACGGTGACGGTTTTTGACGAGAGTATAGTCAAAGCATTCGTGACAAGATAGTGATCATGCCTCTGCGAGTGGAACATCGACCCGCAAGATCACAAATGAGTTCTTCTTGATTTAACGTTTTTACCCATAAAATGTTAAAATGGTGAAATTTTTGTCATGGGGGAATTATTTTTAAAAATGTCAGTGTTAATAGGGTCACCTAGGAGGGGCACCTAATGGGTAGGCTTCGTTTTAATCAAAATAGTCATTTTTCATGTTTTTAGGCATTTTTTAGGGCATGTGACCCATTTGAAAATTTGGGACATGACTGCCACCATGAGTAGAGCAGCGGTTACATGACCGCCACCCTTTAAGGTGGCGGTTGCAGGCCACCACCACCTTTCGGTGGCGGTCCTTCACAGAACGCCAAAAACTCAGTGTTTTGAGCCAATTTTTTTCATTTTTAGTATTTATATATGTTTTAATGATTTTTCCAATGTAATTTGAATACTAACTTACTCCGTTTTACGTGTTTTTGGGTGTATGCAAGCGAAGGAGGAATATATCAGATGGAGCCGAGAGAGAGAGAGTGTGATTGGCTTCTAATAGTGTTGGATGCACTTTCTCAGGATGAGCAGGATACTCTTCAGAGGGCTGGCATATTGTGTATATCACGGGTCCCACATGTTGCACCTTCTAGTCACATACTTTGTGACTTGTTTTCATATTGGGATGTTGATCGGAACACTTTCCGATTTCTAGGAGTTAGGGGTGAGTGGACTATCACCTTGGAGGATGTCTACCGCATCTTGGGAGTCCTAATCATCGGGAGATGACTCACACTTGAGACAACGGGATCACGGGCTTTGATATCTCAGTGGGCTACATACATGGGAGATGCAGTTGTCTCCACTAGTTCAAAGAAAGAGGTGAGGGTGTCTGTTCCATTCCTAGCTTGCTTATCCCTTGATTTGTCGGGATCTTATGGGGATCCTTACCTCGAGATTAATTGGGGACAAGGGAGGGGACACCTTACTCTACCTGCTGGTACCCTATTATTGCATGATTGAGGCACATGGCCAAATTTACGCTTGGGAGCCAACATTCTTGGGACCACCTATCATGATTTGTATCGGGTGGTTCGCTTATCAGGGACAATCTTTGAGCCATCCGACCCTAGTTATGAGCTAGGTCTATGAGTGTATCATCCCTTATGGGAGAGGTGTAGAGGTGGTGGATCCCAGAGCTATGAGGGAAGCTAGATGGATAGATATATCGGTTCTTAGATCACCTCACCGGCCCGGTTTCCTCCTAACTACTGATGATATGGAGGCCACACCTTATCAGGCCATGGCAGGGTTGTGGGGCGAGGAGACCCTCACTTTGATCTCTTGCTCTACCATAGGGAAGCTTGTGGATAGGACGGGGAAGGTGGAGACACACCCTTTTGATCGAGTGCCTCAAGTAGTTTGGCCTTCCTTACATCGGCATGCTCCCCAGTGGTGCCAATGTTAGAACAGTTCGGGAGGCTAGGGTAGGTCCTAGAGGCCGGGGTTGGACTGTTGTTACTCCTGTTGTCCCTATTGCACCTACGTGGGTAGTACATGCTTGAGGGAGATCCGGTGATCCTCAGGAACCCTTACTTCAGATTGCCGTTGGTCCTACCCATAGCGGTGATGACCCTATTGATATAGAATCGAGTCCGAGGAGTTCATGGTGGGGAGAGATGGAGGAAGAGACCAAGGATATGGAGGTCATCAAGTCAGGTGGAGAGGAGGACAATGATCTTAAGTGGCATGACACTCAGGAGATCTTACAGGCTGAGAGGATAGAGCAGAGTGTGGAGAGGGTAACTCTAGTCTTAGAGGAGCCTGTTGATGGTGAATCACAGCACCCCTGAGTGTCTGCAACATGATGGGTTGAGAATCTCAGTGCGATTGCATAACATGGAGCTTTTCCCAAGTGTGGGACCTTGCGAAATAAGAAAAGCTCTCCGAATGAAGGCTGGTTCCTATTCCTCTGTTCAGATGCACATGTAAAATGTAGAGGGTTTACTCAAAACCTAAACTAACTTTCCAAGGAGACAGGGTAAGAAGATGCATAAAATAAAACCTAAACTAACAGAGGTGATGCACCGAGGAATGAAGAACATCTGTCTTGTTAATAAACACAAACCACTAAAATGCAATGCAAGATCATGCACAGATAACCGATTTGCAATGAAAGATCAAGAGGATGCAAATGAACACAGAGAGGGTTGAGAATCATCCACAGAAATGCATTAATTTTCTCCAAAGATTGATACAACACACTGCAAAACGCCAAGAGGCAAGGTTACATTACAGTTTCAAATGGGAGGTTTTAACTCCACAAGTTCACCTGCCAAAGAGAAGAAGGGAGGGGCAAAACAAAAATGTCCAACCTTTAGAAAGAAGCCCCTCCTTACAATTTATAGGAGGAAAAAGAGAGGGAGAAGAGAGGAAATCGAAATCTGCCCCAACCACCTCCAGAATGCACTTAACTCATCTCATAATGATGGTAGGTGAGAACCCCAACAAACCCAAAAGTGGCAAACTATATTTTACATTTTTAAGATTTTTTTCTCACCCAATTAAAGATATCCATTCATAGTTGGATAGAGGACCTCGTAAGATTTCCGAAAATTCTAACCTTGCATGAATCTGAGCTCCCAGTCAAAAGTTATGGCCATCTGAATATCTCGTGCGAGTGGTCTCTGTCGCCGTGCTCAAAATGTTGTGCCTCCTGAAGGTGCGCCTTGGCGCATCCATGTGTGTGTTGACATCCTCTTACATGTGCCTTTTCAAAACTCTGTGTCATGTGCCATTTATGTGTGCCAAGGTGTAACTTTTTCTATGTCGACACTCTGTGTCAATGTGCGCCAAGGCGCAACTTTTTTCTCGTGTCGACACTCTCTGTGTCATGCGCCACTTTTGTGTGCCAAGGTGTAAATTTTTCTATGTCAAAACTCGTGTCATGTGCCTCTTCTATGTGCCAAGGTGCAACTTTTCTCGTGTCGACACTCTATCTCATGCGCCTCTTCTATGCGCTAAGGCGCAAATTTTCTCGTGTTGACACTCTATGTCATGCGCCTCTTATGTGTGCCAAGGCGAAACTTTTTATGTGTTGACACTTTGTGTCATGCACCTCTTCTATGTGCCAAGGCATAAATTTTTCTATGTTGACACTCGTGTCATGTGCCACTTCTGTGTGCCAAGGCGATAAATGTTAGGGATTTGAGATTCTTTGATTTCTATATTCTTCTGCTTGTCTATATCTACGGGGGAAAGATATATACAACAATTTGGCGAATCAACGGGATCACCTGCCTGCTAGGTAGAAGATCAGTGTCTCTTTAGCAATCCATTGGGCATGGAGTCATAAGAAATAACCTAAAACCAACCTGATATCTGATCCCGAGCCTGATACTGCAATTCCTTCTCCGAGAGCATGCTGAACTATAGAAAACCAACCTAGGAGCAACAAAACCTATGGCAAGGCACTTAGGGAAACAGAAACCTAACTACAACAAGACAATGTGCATACACACTTAGAGGAATTGAAATCTAGGCTAATATTTACAAGGGTAAACCTTTTCCTTTTAGTAGCAATGTTTAAGATGGATTCATTAACCGGAATCGGGAATTCTTCTCCATCCAATGTAGACAATTGGAAGGCATTACTACTTTTACATCCCGTGACCATGTAGGGGCCACTCCAAATGGCATCAAACTTGGAATGCCTTCTGGCTTTTCCCGATCGCATCCCATTTCGAACTAGGTCCCCTTCTTGGAAGGTCCTTGCTCTTGCTTTCTTATCAAACCATCTTTTCACTAAGGCCTAATCTTTCTCAATTGTTTGAACTGCATGTTCTCTAATTTCTTCTAATTCCATCAACTCTACATACCTGACCTCCATTGGTTTGAACTCAGACAACTCCAACTACTTCATGAGCTCCAATGTTGGTAATTCTAATGATATAGGCAATACTACCTCTTTCCCATAGACCAACTTGTAGGGAGAATTTCCTGTAGACCTCTTTGGCGTTATCTTGTCAGCCCATAATGCTGATTTTAGCTTCATATGCCATGTCCTTTGGTTTTCATCCAGAGTCCTTCTGATGATCCTTAGCAAATTCTTGTTCATGGACTCTGCCTGTCCATTACCCTGCGGGTAATAATTTGAATAGGTGCTCAAATAGATTCCATTCCATTCTTGATAGCCCATTATGTAATATTGGAACCTATGAATGCCAATGCATTATCTGATATGATAGTGGCCGGCACACCGAACCTGGTCACTATTCCTTCATAAAAGTCTAGTATGTTAGACTCATTTGCTTCTTTGAGCACTACTGCTTCGGTCCACTTGGTGAAATAGTCTGTTGCTGTGAGAATCCACTTGTGGCCTTGGCTCGAGTTTGGGTTGATGACCCCGATGAAGTCCAATCCCCATTGCATAAATGGTTGGTCAACCAAAATTGGGTGCAATGGGAGCGCTGCTAATCTTTCTTTGCCTGTGAAGAGTGCACATTTCTTGCACTTTCTTATCCATGTATAGCAGTCACTGAAGACTGTCGGCCAATAATACCTTGCCTTCATTATCTTGAGAGCTGTTACTCGTGGGGAAAAATTTCCTCCGGAATCCCCATCGTGAAAATCTCGTATCACCCTCTCGATTTGACCTGTCCCAATGCACCTCAATAGAACTCCATTGATGTCTTTCTTAAACAAAACACCATCAACAAGCACATATGGAATGGCTTGTAATCTGAAGTATCTCCTCTTTGCTTTTCTCATTTTTGGAGGGCATAGGCCTGTCTGTAGGAAGTGTATCACATTCTGAGTCCAACAGGGAGTGGGTGCATCATCATTTTCCTATTCTTGACCATCATGTAGTACCAAGACAACCTCTTTTATTGCCTCAAAACTTGCCTTGCCTTCAGATGTCCACTTAAATGCCATGCTCTTCTTCAACATCAGTGTTATTGGCTTTACGAGAGCTGCAAAGTTTGGAACAAACCTGCGGACAAAATTGATCCTTCCTAAGAAGCTTTGAAGAGCCTTCTTATGACTTGGCAATGGAAACGCTCGAATTGCTTCAACTCTTTCTGGGTCAATCATCAATCCCTCCTTTGAAACAATATGGCCAAGAAGTTTTCCCTCATGAGCCAAGAATATGCATTTTTTGGGATTCAATGATACCCCAAATCTTCTGCACCTCTGAAAAACCTACCTCAGATGAAAGAGGTGATCCACTGCATTTTTGGAGAATACAATGATGTCATCAAGGTATATCAAAACTATTTTATTGATCAACCCCTTGAATGCCATATCCATTTCCCTTTGGAAAGTGGCTCCAGCATTTGACAACCCAAATGGCATTTTCTTGTAGGCATAGGTGCCCCATTTGGTGGTGAAAGCCGTCTTGAACTGGTCATCTTCCATCACCATTACCTGATTATACCCTGAGTAGCCATCTAGGAGAGAGAATCTCTCTGAACCGGATACTACTTGCAATATTTGTTCCTTTGAAGGAAGTGGGTAATGGTCTTTGAGAGATGCCCTATTTAGGTCTCAGAAATCTACACACAACCTGATTTCTCGCTCTTCTTCCTGACGGGACCAAGTTTGCAACCTAGCTTGAGTGCTTGATCGGGAATATAATGCTTGCCTCTATTAGCTTATTTAGCTCTTTCTTCATTAGAGGTTCAATGTGAGGTTGACTAGTCTCTGCTTCTGCCTGATGGGCTTAGCATCTGGATCCAATTCTATGGTATGTTGTTCCAAATTTGGATTGAATCCTCTTAAGTCTTCATAGCTCCAAGTGAAGACATCTGGAAATTCTTGGCAAAGTTGTCTGAAATCTGATTTCTCCTGTTCAAAGTGGCCACTTTGCCAATTTGAAGTGTTTTGCTTTCCCTAACCGTAATAATGGCTCGAATATTCTCTTTTGACGTATGTTAGCCTTTTCCTTACGCGTAACTAGTCATTAGGGTTGAAGATAGAATCCAATGTTACTAAACCCTTAGGAAGCTTGTTTGTCCGCAGATGCACTACTTGATCCCCATATTGCTGCTCTAATCTATCCTGATTCCTAGCTGAGAATTCAACCTCTTCTTGTAAGAAATTGACGATTTGTTGATCGTTATCAAACACCTGCCAGCTTGTGTTATTATCTGGAACTACTGGCCTCATAATCACATGGATATGTGGCTGTGTTTTTTCTCTTTTGATGTTGTCAACCACATCAACCATTGCTCCAACACTGCGAGCCTATCCATGGCTTCATTTTTCTTCCTAGGTATGGACACGATGTTGAAAGCTTCGAAATCCTCAACGAGGTCCCATACCCTGTTCTTGTAGTTCTTTAGCAGTTCATTCTTTGTAGCATGTTGTCCCCTGACTTGATTGATGATCAACTCGCTATCCCCGAACACCTGCAAGTTCTTTATGCCCTTTTTCCTAGCCCAATGAAGTCCATGAATCAATGCCTCGTATTCAACCATGTTGTTTGAACAGGAAAACTGGAAATGAAAAGCTGAAAAATATTTGATGTCTTGTGGTGAAATCAACATCGCACCACCTCCAGCACCTTTTCTACTTCTCGAACCATCAAAAAATAATTTCCAAACTTTGTTTTCATCCTTTTGTTCAGGCTGAATGATGTCGGGAATGGGTGAATTTTCTTCATGTATATAATACACACCCAATTCAGATTCTTCAATTTCCTTGTATGGGTCAAATTCATGACTCTTGTTTGCCCATTCATCCAAAGTTAAATCAGGAATTCCCTCGACCTTAGTACCTATTTCTAGATCATTTGAACACTCCTCCTGATCAAAGACCGAGCAATTTGCATTGATAGGACTGGTACATGAGGCTCAATATGGAAATTGGCAATTGGTTCTGACCTGATTGTTGCTTTGGCCCCATACCTTGTCCTGAAAATCATGTGTGACCAATCTGCAGATAAATATCCACCAATTTTTGCAGTGAAGTCCCTTGATAGACACAACGCAAAGAGTGGCGGAAGGTCAATCACAGACACATCTTGCAGAACTGTAACATTAGGACAGGAATGTAGTGTTAGGCTTAACCCCTTGATGACTCCAACAGTTCCTACTGCCATTCCATCTAGCTGCACTACTCCTTTCAGCATTGGCTCATACTTCAAACCCAGTTGATCTCGCTATTTGCTTCAGCATCAATGAACTACTTGCCCTTGAATCTATCATGTAGTTGTGTACCAAGTGGTTTCCAACAACCAATGACACATAGAATGGTGGAGGCTTCAAATTCTTGCTTGTCTGGCCCCCATCATGTTGCACTACATTAGTGAGAACTTTCTCATGTCCCCGATTTGATACATTTGAGGCAGACCAATTAGCCATTACAGCTTGCAATAAATCTCGTTGCCCTGGGATCGCAAGTGATTCCCACATGGAAATGTTCACATGTGTCTTCTTCATTTGATCGATGATGTTGAAAGGGGATGAATTGTCCTTTTGTTGTCCCTTACTTGGCGCAACCTTTTCTGGAGCTTGAACAGGTGCATGTGTTGCTACAACAGGTACCTTAGGTTGATTTTGCACATTTGGAGCTGCGTTTGGTCTACTGACCCCTTGTTGTGTAAGAGCGGGCTGAGAAACAACTAGATTAGATGGTTGTCCCTCTTCTATGTTTCTCTTCTTCGACCGTGTGTTGGCAGCCACGCTTTGAAAAGGCTGTTGGTTAACTCCACAGAAGTCTTCTGTTTGCCAATTGGCCAACGTGGTCTCTGTTGGAGGTCCCTCTTGTTGCGTTTCTTGCTGCCGATTCTCATCCTGGCTTGGTTCTTGAGGAACACCAATGGTTTGCACCATCAAGGCCTGATTTAGTGCACCATTGAAACATGCTGACTGATTGTGAGGTAGATTACAAGGGTAACACCAGTTGTACTCTTGTGCCATGTTGTTTTGTGTTGGAACCAAGGCTCTTGAGGATGTCATTGCATTTGGATCATATGGTCGAAATGGCCTGGCAACTTGAGGTTGTCCTTGGTTTTGGTTTTGATTTGCAGCCTGAGGTGGTGGTCTATTTTGTTGGTATGAGGGCCTACCTTGGTACTATGCTTGAGGCTGATACGGTCTAGCACTTTGAGCTTGTTGTCTTTTGATAGTCACTAGCTCATTTCCAAGGTTTTATAGTTGTTTCATAACCTCCTGCAATTCCTTTGAAGTATTTGAAGAAGTCGATGCCTCATTATTGCTTTGATTTCTAGGAGTTGGAATGGGATTCAACTCTGGTGTTTGACTGGTTGTAGGATTTCCCATATTTGGATAGAGAGGCATTGGTGGCCTTGGTGCAAGCTTTCCAGCTTGGATCAAACAGTTCTCTACTCTGATAGTTGTGTCGTAGGCCCCTGGCAGCGTTGTTCCTCCCATTGATTGGATCATCATGGCTATGTCTAAATTTATAGCCTTTAAGAAATAAAGGAATGCTCCTTCGGTGGTTGGCCTAACAGCTATTGGAATCTTGTCCCATGTCCATTGGAATCTGAAGTTGAAATCTGTCATTTGTTCGTTAGGAGCCATTTTGATTGTTGTCAATTGTTCCAATAAGGACAAATTGTTTGCCCTCTCCCCGAACTGGTTGTAAAGAGCTGAACAAAGTTTGTTCCAATTTGTAATAGACCTGCGTTGTAAGGCTCCTAAACCATTGTAAGGCCTTTCCTTTGAAAGATGAAGCCAACAGCTTGACCGTAACAACCATTTCATTTATTTCGTGGATTGCACATGCATTAGCAATATCCTGGATGTGATCAATAGGAGTAGTATGATTTTCTCCTATGAAATAGGGGATATTCTTTAGTGCTGCAACTGGAATTTGATTCTGAGCATTTAGGGCAAGTGGACTACTACCCATGAAATTGACAAAGGGATTCGGTGGTAGATGTGCCATTATGATTGGCCTAAGAACCCTAGTCGATGCGAGAAAAGGTCTACCAGGTGGAGGTATAGACAAAGTCCTGTTAGGTGGAGATGGTGATCTTTGTGGTCTTCTTCCTCTCCTCCCTCTACCTGGTGATAGTTGCAAGTGGAAAAATAGCCCCTCTTCTCGAGTATTAGACCTGGTTCGAATTCTTCTCATGTGCCTGGGCAACTTGTGTTGCTACACCGCTGAACTCTATCCCTTTGGAGTCGCCAGATGTGTTAGATAACAAGCTTCTAAAAGGCTAGATTTTGCCAAGTTACACACCAAACTTGACAATATTGAAAATGGAATTAAAAAATTGAAGGACCTAGAGGAGACAAAATTCAATTTGAACTTGGGTCTTGTGGTGCATCTGTGAATCCCCGAAAGGTACAGGCGGAACTCAGGTCATGCAATGCAACTTACAAAACCCGAATTTCCATGTGTCAGAATTTGGGACATGCCCGACACCCGTAAAACCTGAAATGATGTTGTTGGGAATAGGACCATGCAATGCATCCCCCATAACCCGATATGATATTGGGTATTCCTTGATGTTCTCGAACCTCGAAAACCGAAACACTAAAAAAATGAAATTTCGAAAATCAAAATCTCAAAAACTAAGGATACCCTTTTTAAGATTACCCTCAGATCTACCAACTGGTGAAATTTTGACTTGTTTTGAGCGAGCTAAGCCCTTGAAAATTGATTTTGGAGTTCAGCCTGGGAGGTGCAAAATCCGAAATTGTAAAAACTGCAATCTTTTAGTCCAAATTTCATGAAAACTCCTTCAAATCTTTATGGAATGACCTCTTGGTCCCACCGGGCGTGCCAAAACTATTGATGGTGAATCACAGCACCCCTGAGTGTCTGCAACACGATGGGTTGAGACTCTCAGTGCGATTGCATAACATGGAGCTTTTCCCAAGTGTGGGACCTTGCGAAATCGGAAAAGCTCTCCGGATGAAGGCCGGTTCCTATTCCTCTGTTCAGATGCACACGTAAAATGTAGAGGGTTTACTCAAAACCTAAACTAACTTTCCAAGGAGACAGGGTAAGAAGATGCATAAAATAAAACATAAACTAACAGAGGTGATGCACAGAGGAATGAAGAACATCTGTCTTGTTAATAAACACAAACCACTAAAATGCAATGCAAGATCATGCACAGATAACCGATTTGTAATGAAAGATAAAGAGGATGCAAATGAACATAGAGAGGGTTGAGAATAATCCATAGACATGCATTAATTTTCTCCAAAGATTGATACAACACACTGCAAACGCCAAGAGGCAAGGTTACATTACGTTTCAAATGGGAGGTTTTAACTCCATAAGTTCACATGCCAAAGAGAAGAAGGGAGGGGCAAAAAAAAATGTCCAACCTTTAGAAAGAAGCCCCTCCTTACAATTTATAGGAGGAAAAAGAGAGGGAGGAGAGGAAATCAAAATCTGCCCCAACCACCTCCGAATGCACTTAACTCATCTCATAATGATGGTAGGTGAGAACCCCAAAGCAAACCCAAAAGAGGCGAACTGTATTTTGCATTTTTAAGAATTTTTTCTCACCCAATTAAATATATCTAATTGTAGTTGGACAGAGGACCTCGTAAGCTTTCCAAAAATTCCAACCTTGCATGAATCGAGCTCCCAGTCAAAAGTTATGGCCATTTGAATATCTGTGCTGTGGTCGCTCTCTGGCCGCTCAAAATGTTGTGCCTCCTGAAGGTGCACCTTGGTGCATCCATGTGTGTGTCGACATCCTCTTACATGTGCCAAGGTGCAAATTTTACCATGTCGACACTCTGTGTCATGTGCCATTTATGTGCGCCAAGGCGCAACTTTTTCTATGTCGACACTCTGTGTCATGCGCCATTTATGTGCGCCAAGGTGCAACTTTTTCTGTGTCGACACTCTGTGTCATGCGCCACTTCTGTACACCAAGGCGTAACTTTTTCTATGTCAACACTCTGTGTCATGTGCCTCTTCTATGCACCAAGGCACAACTTTTTCTATGTCGACGCTCTGTGTCATGCGCCTCTTCTATGCACCAAGGCACAACTTTTTCTGTGTCGACACTCTGTGTCATGTGCCTCTTCTGTGTGCCAAGGTGCAAATTTTTCTATGTCGAAACTCTGTGTCATGCGCCTCTTCTATGTGCCAAGGAAAAAAAATTTCTATGTTGACACTCTCGTGTCATGCGCCACTTCGTGCGCCAAGGCGATAAATGTTAGGGATTTGAGCTTCTTTGATTTCTATATTCTTTTGCTTGTCTATATCTACCTGGGGGGAAAGATATATACAACAGAGCCCCCTCTCGGGACATAGGCAAGGAGGATGAGTCCATAGTAGGATGTTATGTTGCCCAGGCACTAGAGGAGGACATTAGTCAGTGGCGGCATCTATGGTAGGTGCTGATCCTAGGGATCCCTCTTGGAGGCCCAGAGATCCAAGTGAGTTATCACCTTTCTCTTAATATTTGTTTTTAACTAGGATTTTCTTAGTTGTTATCTCTCCTTTTTTCCATTCTTGGTTTTACCTTTTCATTATTTTCTAATTCACTTTTCTTCTTTTCTTGTAGAGATTGCTGATGAGTGGCGAGACCTGATTCACCAGGTATGCACTGATACCCTAATGATCCCCATGGAGAAGACTCGCACAAAGCTATCCATGGATGCGGGGAGCCTTCTGCACTGGTAGGCTCGTGACAACTTTTCCCCTATCTAGCATGTTTCCAAGATGGTGACTACCCTCCATACCAAGTTGGCCAGGTATAGGACAACAAAGTGATTGATGAGGAGCCACTCTCATAGCGAGGCCACAACTACTATTTGGGATCGTGAGCCCTCAGTGAATTCAGAGCGTCGGCATAGCTGGAGTCCTAGACATGGTCGTGCACCTTCAGAGGGGTCTCATAGGGGTTGAGAGGCCACTTGGCTCTCTTAGATTTTTTATATGATTTATTTTGTATTTCCCAGGCTCATTGAGCATTTTGACCATGCCTAGTGCATGATGGCATTATACATAAAACTTGATTATATATATATACCTTCTTTTTGGATCAGACTCTTGGTGTCTAGGATTTTGTGATTCATTTTCACATGTAAATTATAATGTTGTTTTTATATGCTTTTCAGAATGTATGCAAATGGAGAACAAATGATGCAAATACTTTCTTTCTTTTTGTATTTCCTAATTATGATATATGATAATGTAGACACAATGTGATCTTGAACTTTAGTTTTGATAACCACTTTTCGGTACTTCATATTTGTTTTGATAGATTGAGATGATAAACTGGTATGATAAGCAGATGTACCTACCCCACTCCTAACTCCATGCAACTAGTAAGATGTGAGGGCTCACCACCAAGAGCTAGAAAGGGCACAAGTTATGAAATTTGTTGAATGGTAGTGATGAGAGATAAACAAAGATTTGGTGGACCCAAGTCAGGATGCTACAAACCTACTCTACTCAAGTGACTCCATAGTTTAGAATGTAACTTGCTTTGCGGTTTATCTAGACTTAGATCCATAGATGGCCACATGGTTGACAAAATCTGGTTTTTAGGGTTTTGAGCTCTCTTGGAATTTTGGACATCTGATTCATTTGTTTTTGACTCAAGATTTCAAAGGTTTATTTGAATTGTTTGCTTATGACCTTCAACATTTATTTTCAAGAGAACCCCCTATACCTTGCCCCATGCTACTAGTAAGAAGCATGGGCTTATCACCATGGACAAGGCATAGGCGAGTAAGGGAATTATTGTCCTTTCCCAACCCTACGTCACTAGTAAGAGATGCAAGCTCATCACCGAAGGTTGGTAGGGCAAGGAAATGTGTAAAAATAAAATTTTCTGTTTGATCTACATTTGACTTATTTATTTGAGAAAAATGTCAGTATGTTCTTATTTCCAAAGAGATCTATATATGGGATAGATGTGACACTATGAAGCTTCTAGAATAGACCATAGGCAAGACACCTATCCTAGGAAGAAACAAAAGTGGGAACAAGCATGTAGGCCTTGGTATGGCTACCATTAAGACTTTGTCATATCTAGCTTTTAATTGATAAAATGATTCTGAAATAGGTGATGATGCTATGAAAATGAAGAAGTATGATTGAAATGCTTCTTCCAATACTATCAGAAGTTTGTAATGAATTGCTTTGAGAATAAGTCCCTTGATCACAAGATTTTATGAAATGAGTGGACAAAATGAACCTAACTACATGAAGATGCAATGTATTTATTATTATACAAATAGCGCTGGTTGCTTATGTATAGAATCATTTAAGGTGCAAGGAATTGATTGTTTCATTGAATTCCTAACCTTCTAGTGTACATAAGAGATATGCACCATTTCCATAGTCCTTTGTGACTCGATATGGGCCAAAACATTTAGGCCAGAAATTTCCTTCCTTCACCGGTTTTCTTATCGATCCGGCTTTCTAGTCTTAGAACTAGATCTACCTCATATATATCTCGCTCATAAACTTTTTTTTATACTATCGGAACATCCGGTGAACATAGACTCTATTCCACTATTCAACGTCTAATTTGGCCTTATCTAGGCTTTCTAGTTGGGAGAGATGTGCTTCTCTATAAGCTTCTTAATCCAGTAATCCCTTGTAGTGAGATGCAGAGACTAGGTTTTCAACCTCAAGTGGGAGAACTACTTTTGATCTGAATACCATTGAGAAAGGAGTTTCTCCAGAGTTGGTGTTCTTATTGAGGTTCAAAGTGGGCCCAAAAGGATAGATATAATTTTAAATGCCAATCTTGTTTGTTTTCTTTTACCGTTTTAAGGAGAATCGCTTTCAACGTTTTGTTTGTTGCTTCAGCCTACCCATTAGCTTGAGGGTAATATAGGGAGGTTGTATGATGGTTTATTTTAAATTTATTGTATAGCTCATGGACCTCATCATTCTTAAAGGAAGTTCCATTATCTGAGATAATGATTTGTGGGACACCGTACTTGTAAATGATCTGGTTCAAGTTGAACTTGGCGATCATGGCACCTGGTACAGTGGTAAGAGGCATAGCCTCTACCCATTTGGTAAAATACTTGGTGGCCATGATTATGAAATTATGGCCATCTGTTGACGAGGGAGAGAATTTCCCTATCAAATCTAGGCCCCACGTAGAAAAGGGCCATGGAGTCGCAATTGGTTGTAAAGCTGTGCCGGCATGTGAATTTCATGGGAAAATTCTTGGCATTTATGGCACCTATGTACAAACTCTAATGCGTCATGTTATAGAGTGGCCAAAAATAGTCCATCGATGTATTTTGTGAGCGGTGGCGTGACCACCGAAGTGGCCTCCACATATTCCACTTTGGGATTTGTAGAGATCTTCTTGGATTCTTCTATGTCAACACACCTTAGAAGCATTCCATTGAAAGTTTTACGATAGAGAAATTGTTCTATAATAACATATTTAGCTACGATAATGTGTAACCTCCTTCTTTTTCTCGTTGTAGCACCCTCTAGATATGTATGGTTCATGATATAATTAATAATATCAGTATACCAAGGACATTCGAGAGATGGGAGGTCTGGTTTCGATGTAATATATGCATTCATCAGAAAATCTATATCTACTAGATTGCCTCTGTTTAACGGGTTGTCACTAACCAATCTGCAATTATTTGTCCCTTAATGGACTTTTAGTTTACAAAAGTTAATTCAAATTCTCCTATTAATGTTATAAAGTGTCCAACCTTTTTAGACAAGGACCCATGCGTGAGGAAAGTTCACAAATGGCCTGTTTTCACAATAACCCTTGTTTCTTGATTTAGCATGTAATGTCTTAAGCGTTTGGTTACGAAGACTATGGCAAGGCATTCTCATTCTGCTTACGTATAACACGTTTAATTGAGCAATGTTTTTCTAATGAAATAGATCACGCGTTCTCATTTTTCATCATCTTATTTAGCCAACATGCAAGCTAGTGAGACATCCGTAGCTCGTGAATATAAGATAAAAGGATGATCTGGTCTAGGTGGCATTAGCGTAGGAGGAGACAAAGTGAGAAGTGTTTAAGCGCTTCAAAGGCCTTGTGGCATTCTTTTGTCCAAATAATGCAGCAATCCTTTTTCAACAAATTGTTGATTGGATGAATAGAAAAACTCAAGTTTGGGATTAATCTTTGGATTACACCAAGATTTTGAGAAGATCTAATGCCAAAATCATTTGATTGTGGGATCATCTCAAGAATAGCCTGGATTTTGGTTGGGTCCACATCGATCCCTCGTGATGATATAATGTAACCTAGGAGTTTCCCTCCTGTCACACCAAACACACATTTTTCTGGGTTTAGGGTGACTTCGTATTCGATCAAATGTGAAAGAATGATGTGGAGCACTTCCGGGTGATCACAACGCTTCTTGGCCTTGGCCAACAAGTCATCTATGTAGGATTCCATGATTTTATGAATAAGATCATGAAATATGTATGTCATTTCCCATTGGTATGTATCGCCAGCGTTCTTGAGACCGAATGGCATAACAGTGTAGCAATAGGTTCCCCAAGGAGTTATAAACGTAGTTTTGGCTTGGTCTTGTTTAGATATTCTGATTTGATTATATCCCGAGAATCCATCCATGAGAGACAAAAGCTCAAATCCAGTTGTTGCGTCAACAATGACGTCAATGGATGGTAATAGGAAGTTGTCCTTGGGACACGCCTTGTTAATGTCTCAGAAGTCTATACAGATGCATATCTTCCCATTCTTTTTAGAACGGGGACAATATTAGATACCCACTGAGAGTAATCGACTAGTTTGATGAACCCTACTTGGAGAAGTTTCATTACTTCTTCCTTTACCATGAGAGCTACCTTGGGTTTCATTGGTCTTGATTTTTGTTTAATTGGCTTTGCATCTAATTTGGTGATGAGGTTATGTACCACGATGTGTGGTGCAATTCCTGTCATTTATTTATAATTAAATGCAAAAGCCTTTTGATTTTCTTTGAGGATTCGAGTGTGTATTTCTATTTCTTATGGAGTTAGTGAAGATCCTAGTTTTAAGATCTTCAGTTCTTCCTCCATTCCGATGTTAATATCAATTGTTTCTTCGATTAAAGAAGTGTTACCTTCCTCAAAATCAAAGCGGGGTGGAGGTAGTTCAAGATCTTCTCCATTCTCTACCATGTATATGTCAATCTCCTTTTGGGGGAAGCTCTATCATGGGGTTTCCAAAGTAAGAAGACGAGTGTGGGATTAAGGAAAAATCCACCACGTGATGGGTGAGATGTAACTTTGCATAGGTGTTTAGGTAATCAAGAGTGGATCTGTCACTATCAACACGATATAAGATAGTAGATTTATTCTTAGCTATGTTCGTTAGAGGAGGGTTTGTTGACATTTTCTTTACTAATGGTTTAGTATGAAGGGATACCATGAAACAAGTGTCTTCCAACTCACTTGTTTGGAGTAAAATGTGAAGCCGAGGTTACTATCAAATCGTGAGAAGGTTTTGTTCTCATGGGATTGCCTCAATGGATATGAATTCAAATCCTTTACTCAAATCTAATACTACCATTTTGTAGAGTTGTAAGTGTTCAGCTCTAGTCTCATATACCTCAGAGACTTGGTTTGCTACTAATTGTGAGTTTCCTAACACTATGATGTTATTAACACTAATCCTTTTAGCTATGATGAGACCAAGGAGGAGGGCTTCATACTTAGTGCCATTTTTTGTACATTCAAAATTTAATTTAAAGGTGAATGGTAGGATATTTCCCTCGAGAGAAGTAAAGATCACACCCAGCCCCATAACGACATCTAGCTCCATCGAAGTGGAGAGTCCAATATTTACTTGGGAAGATGGATGTTGGGACATTTGTCACATCTATTTCTTCTTCTTCGGTTACTTCTACCATGCATAGTTCCTCTGTTGGAAGGGAACCAACTCCTAGGGTATATCCCATACCTGGAGAATCAAATGGTAGGAAAATTGGTAGATCCTGTTCTAGCAAATCGACTATTTTTGTAGTAGTTCCTAATGATACTATTTCCATAATGTTAGCTTCATCCTTGAGGGTGGGATGCTCTTTGTAATCTCTAGTTTTGTTGTAGGTACTGACTTTTATTCTGATTTTGAGTTGGTTGGTTTGCTAAGTTGGTTTGTTGGGAGTTCAAACTCAGAATGAATGCCTAGCCTTTTCTTCAGGTCTGCTAGGTGTATATCAAATGGTTTCGGATCACCTTTTGCTATGAATACCTTTCCTAAGTGCAAGAATCTTATTTCTTGAAATAACGTAGAAGGGATTGCCTTCATACGGTGTATCCATGGTCAGCCGAGGATCATATTATAATTGGTTTCTCGATCTATAATATAAAACTTAGTGAGGATTGTTTTGGGTCCTAAGGTGAATGGTAGTATTATAGTTCCAATCGAAGTGGCTTTAAGGCTATCATAGCCTCTTAGCATATTCTGAGTCGTGGAACAATTTGTTTCTCCATACCCTAGCTTTTGAAGGAAAGATAAGGGGACTATGTTAATTTCTGCCCCATCGTCAACCATTACAAGTTTAACGTAATTGTTATAAACCCACACTTGTAAATGTAAGTCTGGATTGCCTCTACGTGTAATCTCAACATTTGTTGGTATTTTGCTTATATCGAATATAAACTCAGTATCCCTATATGGATGCCCCAGAAGGTGGATATCAAAGTCTATATGGTTTACCTGTGTCTCGGGAGGTGGAGTGATCTTAATTAAATGACCTAAACCTAATGATTCTAAAAGAGCAGCCCTATGGGTAGGAGAGTTCTTCAATAAGTCCAAAAAGGATATGTGGAAGAAGGTTTTTGTTAGGTCATTAATTAAATCATAGGCATCTATGAGTTTTACTAATGTTTGTTGAATGTTATCTATCTCTAGCGGGTAACTTGGATTTGGCTGAGAGGAATACTCTCGTGTGCTTGTTATAACTTCCACGTGTAGCTCGGTGTATAACTCCACTAAAATGACTATTTTGGGTCGTGGCTGACTTCCTAATTGCGGTGTGATAGGTGGATTTAGTGAAGTCGAGGCTTCATGATCATTGTTTCCTATTATTACACCCTTGTTCATCCCATTTGGATTTAATTTGTTGTTATTGTGATTTGGGAGCGGATCATTGAAGATTTTGAGGGGAGAATTTTGAGGGGAGACTAATCCCATGAAAGTATTTGGTGCGGGGTGCAGGATCTGCTAAGAACATATCTATGAAAAGTTTTCTTTGTTCCTCTGGAAAACGTTGCATGAATTTATTGTAATCGCAGCAAGTTCTAGTGTCATGACCTCGAACTTTGTGGAAACCACAATATGAGTTGGGATTGTAATTCCTAGGTTGCTGGTTTGGCATGTGTTGTGGTCCAAAACTCTGATTAAACTATTGACTATTAGGATTAAAGTTTTGCGTTTGTTGTCTTTGGTTTTGGTTCTGGTTTTGATATCCAGTTGAGTTTTGACTTGGACCTTGTGTTTGGACCCACCGTTGTTGTTGTTGTGGTTGATTAAAATCCACTGCATTGATTGTTGGGGTAAAATTGTTGTTTCGTTGATTGTTAACCAGTGGTGGAGTATTTACAACATTTTCCTTTTTAGCTTGGTCAGTTACTCCATTTGTTGTCACACCGTGATTTTTGTTAAGGATTTTAGGTCCTTGATTGACATTTACTATACTAGGATAGGTCGTAGTATTCGGTTGGAGATGATTAACCTCCCATTTGTTCCATACGTCTTACGACCACTATCTATTGTAGCTTGATCTATTCGGAGGGTGCCCTCAAGTAATTCATTGTAAGTTCTTAGTGGGAACTTTTGTACTTCTTCCTTTATCTCTCTGCTGAGAGAATTAAGGAATAAATTGCATAGTTCTATCTAATCTATGTTTGGAGCACTTGCCGAAGAATAAAGGACTGTACACCATCTTTGGATGAAATGAGCAACAAATTCATTGTGTTCTTGCTTAATATGCAAGAATTCCCGATTCTTGTTCTCAACAATTTGTTCATGTCAAACGCCTTGATGAACTCTGAAACGAGTTGTTTAAATGAATGGATGGAAGCTTCAGGTATCCTGTAATACCAATCGAGGGCAATGCCCTCTAAAGTTTTGGGGAATATTTTAGCAACAACCCCGTCCCAAGGGAGAAATTCTCGAATGGCTGTGGCATAGGCCTTGATATGTGCATTCAGGTCTCCCTCCCCTTTGTATTTGGGAAAATCGGGAAGAGGTCTTGGAAGCATGACACTTCGTATAGTGAAGTCTAAGGGTTCTTTCAAATATTCTGAATAGGTTCCTATTGCATAGGTTTCAACCATTGATGGTGCTTGCTGAGGGGGTGGAGGTGGAATGGGTTGTTGATATGGCACAACGTATGCATTTGTAGGGACATAAGGAAATCCCTGTGGTTGAGAAAATATCCCAAGAGAAGAGAACATATCTCCTTGTGGTGATTTGGAATACATGTTTAAGTATAGAGGAGTATTTCCCAGGAATAAATTATTTTGTACTAGACCGGGAGGTATCATATTTTCCCCGAGTGACATTAGAAAATGAGGTTCTAGCTAGTGTTTGTTGTGGATACCGAGGCATGCCCAACGCCTCATTCTCGTGAGGAGGTCTCGCTTGGCTAGGATGATTTTTAGGGATTCCTACTTGCCGAAAATATGAATTTTGATTTGCTTGAGCAAGCTCTAGTTTTCTAACCATTTCAGCCAAGGCTGAAATGACCTCTATTAGTGAAGACACAGTATTTTGCCTTACTGTGCGTTTGTTGTGTCGTTTGAGGCTGCTGAAATGGGTATGATACCCCACTATGAATTGGTCATTATCTGCCAAACTTCACCAAGGGAATTTCCCATAGGTGGAGGAACGGGGGTGTTTTCCTGGAATAGGGTATCAGATTGTACTTATAAGCTCCCTACTGGTGGATACATGTTTTGAGAGCATTGTTCACTCCTAGCATAATGTGCTAAGTATTTCTCATCCTAAAAAGGGAGTGGGTCTGACTATCTACTGATCTGTGGTCTGAATAAGACCCGAGGAGATGAAATAGATTCTCCAATAAATGTCATATTATTAGAGCCTAAAGGCTTTGGTTGTTGTGTATGTCGATCGAAATCCTCAATCCAAAATGAAGAACTTGAGCTAGTTCTTTGAGGGGGAGTTTGAGATGATAAGTAATTATTTGAATAATTATAAGCCCATGTATAAATCGAGGGCGATGGTTGTCTATTTGTTTGGCTATAGCCTGGTTCAAGATTTGAAAGAAGTCTACCATATGCATCATATCCTGACATATTCGGGGGGTATATGAATACCAACAGAATAATGGGAAAGAGCAAAGGTGGATGGAAGAAGTGAAAAATAAAAGAGAAAGAAGCTGTTTGTTTCATGTTAGGTTCATAAATTTTATACGATGGAAAAGAGACGTGTGAACATGGGAATCTACAAGTGACTCTTCCTTTCGCACCCGACCTCCCGAGGTCGTGCGAGACATCCGGTGGGGATGGAATATATGTGGGGTATAGAAAAACTAGTTAGGAAATCTTATATCTTCGATGTACACTAATGTAACATGTGAATCTAAAGCAAAGAAGGCCCTCCTAACCTGAATTGGTGTGATAGATTGGTTGGTGAGGATGACTGCTCGAAGGCTCCAATCAATATCGAGCTCTGGCGTAATCTGATCTATAGGTTGTGGGATATGTGGAAAATGGGCTAGAATTGTTTCGTGTATATCTCCAGATAGGGTCATAAGATGGATGATGGATATATAGTGGATTCTATGGGTGATTCTCTGATCTAGTCTAGAAATCCTTAGCTTTGTTAGCTGCTATATCTAATAAGGATAACTATGTGATAATATCTGGTGGAAGTGGAGAGGCTCTAAATACTAGTGTGCGTAGACCAAAGCATCAACGTCTGATTGGCCTGTGGGCCCATTGGGTTGTGGGACCTATGGATCGCAATCATAGGTTCATGGTTGTTGTGGGCCTCCTATGGTCATATGCAAAAACAATCCCTGATCCCTAATATCCAATAATCATATGCCTTTTCGGCCTCTATATTTATAACTAAAAGTTGTGTAATCTTCTCAGAGTACCTTACAGGAATTTTGGCAACTTGAATTCTTAAGCTAGTGTCTATGACAGTGAGGCTATCTCCTACACCTAGTTGTGGGACAAAAGGATTACAATCGAATGATTTCTCTCTTTCAAGCCCTTCTACAGTCATGTAGATATCTATTTAGGGTAATCTATAGTTTGGCTGATTTGACCAAAATGCATGTGCTTGGTCGTCTTCTATGTTTAGTCCTCTCAATTGTGAGCTGATCTGTTGTAGGTCTGTTGTTGTTCGGAAGACTTGGATTCTAAGATTCTTATCTATATCAGTTATTGCTGTAAAAAGATTAGGTTGAGGCACGATTGGCTCGAATACGTATTCTCTGGGATCTCTAGGTCCTATGATTTTCATACAAAAGGAAATAATGTAAATCTAACTAAATTATAGCAAACTAATTATACGAAGTATTTCCACAACGTATATATATCTAAATCTAATTGAAAGATAAATTATTTAATATATCTAGAAATTGACAACTAAACTAATAATGAAATCAAAACAAACAAAGCGTTAAGTATAGCTACTTGCCTGTGTAGTTGTAAATCTATTCTAAATAACAAAATAACTGATCTAATCTATTTGAAAGACTCTTGATCCTACCTCAAAAGTGAGGAATGAATCATAGTTTCTCCAAAACTATCAATCCCCATATCTTCCCTAGTGATATCGAAAGTGAGATTGACTGAAATGAAATCATTCACTATTCTATTTGATATATTTTATCTAGAACTTTGAAAGCTTGAACCTATATTTTTCATAACAGTGGTGAATCCGATTGTGTGTGGCTTTGTCCCCTCAGTGTGATCTCCTTGTTCCTTCATGCTCACGTGAATCTAGAAAAGTGTGTAATGCTAGCATCAACAGAAGTAGGTATTGGAACAATGGCAGCTTTGGGTGTAGACTGAATACAATGTGAGTAGGAGAGGGATAGCGCAAGAGAACAAAGCTTGGCTTATGTAATTCCTAGCGGGATTTATTGCGAGTCATACAACACAAAACATCCAGAACCTGAAACTATCCTTCTTGATGAACAAAACCTACAACTCTAATGGATTTAGACTGAAAATGAAACTATCCTATCTCAATTGATTGTATGAAATAGTAATAACACTAGCACAAGAAGATCATGTAGCTTCTAAACAACAAAATAACACTAACTATGCATGTAACAAATAAAACTAATACAATTCCTAAGAAAGAACTGAAAGACTAAAATTGAAATGAGAGAATGAGAGGAAAATTTTGAGGGGCCATTTGCTTGAAAACCAACCAGCTATTTATAGAATTCCCATTTACCCAAAGGTGAAATCCAAATTGAACTCCTTTACAATAAACAATGGAAAAACACTATTCCATGGAACTAGAATCATAAATATGAGCAAAGGCGGTGAAAAAAGCTGGTAAACGTTGAAATTTTACGCAAGTCGTGATAAAAGCAACGTTCTAGAAAAACACATGAAGGACCGCCGCCTTGCTCGGGTGGTGATCACGAGACCGCCACCCGGGCAGGGTGGCGATTTCTCATCAAGACAAAAACACAAAGAAAAGAGCAGGGGAGAGAAAAACAAAGCACATAGAGGCTAAGCGGGGCATGTAGGATGTTAATGTACACTTGGAGGGCTTTTCTCAATCCCGAACACCTTACGAGGATACCTGTATTGTCATTGGGGTGTGTGTGACATCATTACAATTTTGGGTACGTGACAAACTGAGTCCTCCTTACCTTCGTACTAGTATCACCTATGGGGACTTGATACTACCACTTACACACCCAAACAAATGCCACAAACGTACCCATTTTCTACCGACTTCCAATCACTTACCAATCATCATTTCACCCACAACTTCCTACACCGATGTGCGTGGAAGGGTTTTAGTTTTGAATTTTACGAGCAAGACCCCATATCATTATTCCATGTACCACCTACAAACATAATGATTGGAGTGGTATCAACTTTCCCAAACCACCTACCAAACAAACAGGGCCGCATTAAACTCATTAAGGACACTAGCTCTTCTACACCTTCTTCACCCACTCCACTTTCATCACCACCTTTACCAACGGAGTCGATGGATCATGAATCTATCCCTCCTAATTTTTTTTTCATAAACACCATGTCCTTAGCGCCTCGGCTTATCAACGTGAGGGCGAGGCCCCTTCCACTCTTCCCTTCCTATATCCTAAAATGATCGATGATGATACACTTTCAATTAACGTCTTCAATGTCGGGATGATGAATCCATACTCACCAACCTTGGTGAAAAAGACTCATATATTCATTTGTTGTTACCTTCTCGAGATGCAAACCATGTTGAATGAATCAACTATCGAGATCAACATTCATACTCAGGATGACCCACACATCCTAAAGATCAGACAATCTTTAGATGCTTTTGCCGAACAGTAGCCATCACTTATTTTCTCGAGAGATCATAACAACACTTTTGCTTGGTCTTACACAGAGATGCCCAGATTGACCCCACCATAGTGGTCCATAATATCATAACTGTTCCCGATGCCAAACCCATCAAATAAAATCTAAGGAAAATGCACCCTTGCATTACTCTTCTTGTCAAAGAAGAAATTCAACACCTTCTTTATGTTTCCTTCATCTTACCCATTGATTATCCTTGTTGGATTTCTAACAATTTCCCATCCATCAAGCAAATGGGGAATCCACATTTACACGGACTTCTGTGACCTCAACCTAGCCTACCCAAAAGATGACTTTCCCTTACCTAGTATTGACAAGTTGGTTGACCTTACCGCTGGCCATGAGATGTTATCACTCATGGATGGCTTCTCGGGTTATAATCAAATTTTTCTTACCCCAGAAGATCAACACAAAACCTCATTCATCACCCTCGGGGGACCTTTGATATCACATCATGCCTTTTGGCCTTTAAAATTCTCATGCCACATATCAATTGGCTATGACTTAAATCTTCCATGACATCATGCATCGCATATTGGAAGATTATGTGGATGATATCTTGGCCAAATCTAGATGCCACTCCAAGCACCTAACCATCCTCAAAACCATCTTTGACTGCCTCATTAAATATTGTGTCTGCCTTCAGCCTAAGAAGTGCATCTTTACAGTTCTCTCAGGAAATCTCCTAGGATTTACGGTTTCCCTCCATGGTATAGAAGTTGACCCTAATAAAGTCAAGGTCATTCTCGAATTGCCTCTACCTACTAACCTTCGACAACTCCGTAGCCTGCAAGGTAATTTGAAGTCCATTCACCATTTCATTTCGCAATTATCTCGATCGGTGTCAATCATTTCATCATCTCGATCAAAAGGAAGTCTCCTTTAAATGGGATGATGACTACCACAAAGCTTTTGAGGCCTTAAAAAAATACCTTCTCCAACCACCCGTACTCATTCCACCTAAAGTTGATCAACCTTTTTACCTATACATATCAGGTACCGATCATTCCTTGGGATCCATGCTTGCTCATTGGGATGAACAACACAGGAGCAGGCATTTTATTACATAAGCCATACTCTTTTAGACTATGAAACATGATACAATCATCCCAAAAACTTTGTTTAGCCTTATTTTTCATTGCCACCAAACTCGTAATTACCTACTAAACCACAAAACCTATGTTGTGACCAACCTCGACCCTTACACTTTATGTATCCCAAACCTTATCAAAATCAATGTGCCGCACGATGGCTTGTGCTTTTAGCTGATCTTGACCTCAAATTCATTCATCAAAAGTCCATCAAGGGCCAATATATCACTGAAAAATTGGCCGATGCACCTATTTACTAGGATCAACCCTCTAATTTTGAATTTCTAGACGATTCAATTGCTACCCTTTCCTCGGACGAACCTCCTTACCAAATGACACTTTTTTTTATGATTCCAAGTGTCGGTGTGGGGGCAGGCTGGTATTATCCTCAACCCTCTTGATGGTGAACCCATGCCTTTGTCTTTCAAATTAGATTTTGAATTTACCAACAATATTGCCGAATACGAAGTTCTTGTACTAGGTCTCCAAGCTGCTTATGCCCTGGATATCAAATCAATCAACATCTTTGGTGATTCTCAATTGGTCATAAACCAAGTCAATGGTATGTACCAATGTTGTAATGAGATACTTAAAAAGTATAAACATCATGTAGACATAATTTTGACCACCTTTGATCATTACACCCTTCAAACCATCCCACGTTCAACCAACAAATTTGCAGATACCATGGCCTTCTTAGCTTCCCAAATACCCGCTTCACCTACCAATTCTACAATATTCGTCACCGTATAACTGCTCCACTCACCTTCTTATTTACCTCATGATGTTTACTCAATCAGAACCAATACCCCTGACCCGAGTGACCTTTGGTATAAACAATACTTCGACTACCTTTCTCTCTCCATCTTACCTCCTGGTCTCACTCAGTAACAAACAACACACCTTCGTTATAAAGGTCTCTTGTTACGTCATCCTGGGAGGACTCCCTATAAGCATGGATTTGATGGTATCCTCTTACGATGCCTCAAAATTTCTAAAATTCCTTATACCATTAAAGAAGTTCATAATAGCATATTGGTGGTCACTTCGGTGGCTTGGCTATTGCTAAGTGTATTCTTCACAGGCTATTACTAGTTGAACCTTAACCATGATTGTTGTGACTACGTCAAACATTTTCTAAAATGCCAACAAGTATTCCAATCTTCATCATACACCCAGTCATGCCTTATAGGTCACTTGTGATCTTTGGCCCTTCTCACAATGGGGTTTGGATCTTATCATAGAAATCAATCATCATTCATCCCAATGCCATGAATAGATCATCACTACTACCGAATACTATACAAAATGGGTTGAAGCCATACCACTCATCTCCATGAAAGTTGAGAAAATATGTGAGTTCATTAACCACCACATCATTTTTCACTTTGGTGTTCCTCATCACTTCATCACTGACAATAGAAAACAATTCAAAAACAAAACATTGAAAAAACTTTGTGATGCCTCGACATTCAACTTAATTTCTCATCACCTTATTAGCCACAAACCAATGGCCAAACCAAATCCAGAAATAAAACCCTCAAATTTTCTTTTATGAAAGTGGTTGACGATCTTTGGGAAGGATTGGCATACGCACATTCTTTTTTCCCTGTGGGCATACTACACTAGTATTCACACTTCCACTGCGGCCATACCATTTTCTTTGGTCTATGGTATAGAGGAAATCCTACCTCTCGAAGTCTAGATTCACTCACTCCACATATCTCTCCATGACATGCTCAATGATGATGAATTTCATCAGGATTGTTTAACACAACTAGAGTTATTAGATGAATGTCATCTTGATGCTCTGGATCACCTTCAAGTTTACCAAAAATGTATCAAATGTACCTATGAAAAATGTGTCCATGGACGAACCTTCCAAGTCAATGACCTTGTCTTGAAATAAAATCAACACATAACCAAAGAAGAAAAAAGTAAATGGGGAAAATTTTCTCCTAATTGGCTTGGACCATACATCATGACTCATACCTATGGATCAGGTGCTTATCATTTATCTTCACTTGATGGTAAACCTGAACTTGAACCCCATAACACCTTACATCTTTGACCATTCTATTGTTGACTTGTCATCCTACCTCACCCTTTGTCTCTTTCTAGGCTCATCCCTTGAGCGCTATTCACTCCATACACCTCACCAATGATTAAACAAGAATCATGTGAGTACCCATCACTTGTTATCTTCTCTTGAAGATGTGTACCATGGCATTGCACATAGCATGATCCTCGTGGATACTTTTATTTACCTTTAGATGAGATCCCATGGTCATTTCTCCTTGCCTTTTGAACAAGAGTCCTATCTTTCACCTTGGTCTTGTCCATGACTACAAAGACCTCACAATGGGACCAAACTCCTTAAGTCAAACTTCTAATCAAACGATGACTCCCTCAAAAGGACATCTTCCTCTCGACCAATTGCTTTTATAAATAGATTGCTCCCTCGAAGGATAGCTATGTAAAGCTCTTAAAAATAAAATAAAATGAGAGCAACCAAATCTTCCCGCATTGATCAGCTTCACGAAGAGCTCAAGGAGTTTAATTTTATTTATCCCATATAGAGTTCCCGCATCGATCAGTCTATCAAAACAAAAACTTTTTAGTCATGGACTTGCTCATTATGACCTATGTTCTCTTGTCTGGAGGGCCTACTACCTCATACCATATAAAAATTAACTACCTTTCACCCTTCTTACCATTTCCACTCCCATTTCCTCATTTCCTCAAGGGACATCTTGGAATTTAGACATTTGGTGATCATGTGACTACTTTTCACCATAGAACAGTTAATCATGCAATGTCTTTAGGGTCTTACGTTCATCACCTCCTCCACATGGTGTGATCTAATTGGTATGATCCTACCCAATCAGGTGGCTTTATTGCCCCCTCTTATCTTTTAACCATCTTTTTTTACATTTTGATTACCTTATTTAGGACTTGGTCCTTGACACTTACTTTTGGGGTAATATTCTTCTTTTGCCACCATCACCTTCACCTACATCATTTTACCTATAATCTACCCACACCTAACAAACCTAAACCCATAACATGTCCAAAAACCTACCAACTCATTTTCATACCTCCTCATATTCATCCCTATCTCATGGGAGAACTACATCGGCCCGAGGTCCCTTTTTGTCGGGACTATGTAGGTAGCACTCCAAGGGCATGGGGCCTTTGGAGGTTAGCTCATCCATCCTCTACCCTCAAAAATTAATATTTCATGTGCCTCATATTACATCAAACCTAACTTCGTTTCCCTTTTATACCTAACATTAGAAATTAAACCACATACATAACAAGTTGTTTCATATTTTAGACATTATCACAACATACATTTATTACACCTAATATTTCTCTATCATCACTATACATAGATTATACCACATCTAACATATGACCCATAGTATCATTCATTGGAAAAAATAATGAATCACAACTTCACCTACTTTCAACACAACCATGCCTAACAAACCTAACTCAATCCATGCCTATAACCTGACACAACCATGCCTAACAAACCTGACTCAATCCATGCCTATAACCTGACTCAACCATGCCTAAACCGACATGACTCAACCATGAATAAATCAACCCGACTCGATCCATGCCTATAACCCGACTAAACCATGCCCGAACCGACCTAACTCCACCATGCTTAAGTCACCTAATTTCTATCCATATCAAAATAACAACTCCATATCTCATCTAACATAAGTCATAAATCAAAATCTCATAAACACATCAAAAAATCAAAAATACCATGTATCTCATCATATAAATAACTAAATGTGTATCTCAAATATAAATGGCTATCTCATCATGTCCATCATCTCAAAATGTTGGCACACAAGCCGATATACAATACATAATGTCATTGGCATGCAGACTAGTCTCATATATACAACAATAATAATAATGAAGTAATATAAAATCTTTTTACACGCAGTGGTATGTGATGAAAAATACAACTATCTCCCGCATGCAAAGGCTGGTATATATATCTTAAAAAATAGCTATCATACATCAAAAACTAGGTGACCTCATATCAGGCATCTCACCGGATGTCCTCCATCTCTCGTGTCACTGTGCCCTCGCCTCCCGTGTCCCTACTAGCACCTCATCTAGAGCTGGCCTCCGTGTGCCGATGGCCTCTCCTTGATTAGGCCTCATACCTCATCGACCTCTTGTGATCTCAGCACTATGAGTGCAGGATCTCATCCTCTCACTGGACACCTATTGTTCCCTGTACTCGGCATAGGATATGAAATCTATCTCGGCCACCATAAGCTAGTCTTGCTAGTATCTCACTTCACCTAGGGAATCTCGTAACCTATATATAGAGATAGGCTATCGTGATCCCATAGATCTTGGCCCCTGTACCTACTTTGTAGCATCTTTCCCCATGCCTACCTATGAATTGGTACCTGTTCTTGGTGCCTGTGGTGGTGCCCCCTACCCCTGTGCCTGTATCTAGGTCTGTAGGGCCCCAATCTGTGCCTGGGCTATGGCAAACTGGCCCTATAAACCTGCCACATGAACCTGTAAGGCTTCCACCTAACCATCCCCCTCCATACCATCTCCATCTCCTCCATCAGCCATTTGGACCAATAGACTGGCCACCTGTACATGTAGCTCTGCTACCTCTACCTCTAAACCCTCTAGCTGTGTCTGTAGTATACCCAACTAGGTAATCAACATAGTTACCTGCCTCTGTAGGGCATCTCTCTACACTGTAATGGTAGCTAGGTCTGGCTGCCCCAGTTTGGGTGGTATGGATCATAACTGAGCCACCCACAACTACCTACACCTATCTACACATTCAACATCATCTATCCACTGATCCATTGGCTAATCATCCTCCCCTGTTGGCAATATAGGCTATGGTAGAGGTAAGGGCCTCTCCATGTCATCTCTTTGATACTGTGGGAAGGGTGGAGGAATGTCCTATAAGATCCTAAACTTCCATCAGACTCTATCTACCGAGATCATCTCATCCTCCCCGACACGGCGATCCTATATCCACCTCTCTAGATGGAGCTCAACTAGCTCCTCATGCATATGCCTATATGATGGGAATCCCACATATGGCCTCCATATAATGTCCACTTCAGAAGATCCCTCAAGTAACTACCAAAAATGGGCCACATCATGTGTCGGCCTATCCGATCTCCACTCTTCAATCACCGACACCCATTTCCTGTACCACACCCACACAAATCTAGGTGGGAATGCATCTGCTTGGGGCATCCCTATAGGCCGCACATAGACTATGTGCTTGTAGGCCCAATAGTGTAGTATAAATGTACAACACAGGCTAAACTTGCGCAACCACCCATATGCCCACAACTCCTTGTATAGCTGCACCAAGAATGCTTTTTGCCCAGGAAAAGTAGGTCTCATGCACCTTCATGTCGTGGAGCACCCCCATCAGTGATTGAGGAAAGCATCCACCCTCTGCATCTAGCATTGCATAGCAACACACTACCTCCATCAATAGGACCACTAGCCTTGTCTCCTCCGGACGGGCTAGGTACATCTCTCTATAGCTCAAACTGGTGTTATGGAATCTCAGATCAGCCATCCCCTCTCTAAAAATAGTCACAATCAACTCCTCTAAGGCCTCGGAGGAGATAGAATACACTTGGACACCCAATATGGGTAATCAAGAATCTGGAACACGTCCTCCAAGGTGATAGTCATCTCACCCATCAGTAGGTGGAATGTGTTGGTCACGGAGTCCCATCTATCGATGAGCGCAACCATCAAGCTAGGCTGCCGAACAACAAGTTTGTAGCAGCAAACCCTACTCAAACCTAGTGATTCCATGTGCTACAACTCTAACGGAGGTTGCTACATCATCGTGTAATGTCACTAGTAGCGGCAGAACCATATCCCGCATATGTAATCGCACTCTCCCATGTATTTAATACAAACACAACATTAATTTACCTGTATCAATCCCTATTCACCAATTATCATTTTCCTACACCCTATTTTCACCCTACCCATCTCTACCACCTAGCCCACATCACTTTTGGACCCTTGTGCCCACTAATCCAACTGGTACCAGTTCATCCTAACCGACCCGGTCACCCTTTAACCGACACCACGAGTCACTTGTTTGGTGACCGATACTGCTCACCTTACCGACCATGGTTACCCCTTAAGCGCATCGGTCACCTGTTTGGTGGTCGATACTAGTTCTACCTAACCAATGCCGATTGCACTTGACCGACACCAATCACTCGTCGCAGAAAACCTGCAGCCTTCCCAAAAACCCCTTTTCTAAAAACCTCCCCCTTGCCCCTTTTACCCCACCTACAATGACCTAAACTACTCCTGGACCTCTACCCATCCCACCTATACTATTTACTACCCTCCCCATTCCTCCTTTTACCCAATATTCCCCCATTCCCAAATTCCATTTTTACCCACCCACAAAACTGAAAAACCAAACAAAACCTAAACCAACACTACAATAATCCTCTAATCTATCAAATCAACAACATAGAGTAGGGAACTTACCTCATCGTGTTGCCACCATCTTGATGACATGTCTAGCCACTGTATCGGTGGCCCACCCGATCCCTCTCTGGCCTCTGCCATCACCGAATAGCTACTCGCAACCTCCAACCAATCAAATCTCTCACCCTAATCCCGTGGACCCGCTACTCACCAACCAATCCCTCATCCAATCACACTAACAACTCACTATTCTGTTTTGTCTAGACACTTTTCTCTCTTCTCTCTCTTTTT
Organism: Taxus wallichiana var. yunnanensis; assembly: GCA_018340775.1. Classification (NCBI taxonomy): domain Eukaryota; kingdom Viridiplantae; phylum Streptophyta; class Pinopsida; order Cupressales; family Taxaceae; genus Taxus; species Taxus wallichiana. Next base: position 285,803,466 of record CM031242.1, on the reverse strand, counting down.
TGTCATTTTCTCACTTCACACAATAACAAATGAATAACAAAAATGTGGATTTTTTTATTTTAATAATAAACACAACCTAACCGACGTCGGTTACCCTTGACCGGCCTCGGTCGTGTGCCCTACCTAACTACCTTCGGTTGAGCTATACCGATGTCGATTATCTGTGATCGGCATCGGTCACCCTCACCTACACATTATGTTAATTTTTTCCCTTTTACCCCACCCTTCACCCTGATCCTTTACCCCACCCCACCTTTATCTGACCTATTTACCTTACCTTTCTTACCCTCATCATTTACTACCTCCCTTTTTCCTCCTTTGGGGAGTCCTCATTTTACCCCTGCCTTGGCCTTACCCATGTCGTGACCTAGATATTTGGACTTGGAACATCGCTAGTTACCTTTGACCTCATGTGTTTATATATACTTTACGGCACTTCATTACTGTGTCGATTAACCCGATGACCTTACCTAGCCTATTTCTGTGACCGTTTATCCAAACCCTACCTCGGTGTACCGAACATACCTAAACATTCCTGCACCTAACCTATATTGTGTTTCCTGACCATATCTTATACCTTGGCTACCAGAATCACTTCACCATTGTTTGGATAAACCTATTGACCTTAGACGATGTAGAGTTGGCCTGCTCTTCAACTCGGTAGCAAGGTGCAGTTTATACGTGTGTGTGCGTTTGATCAACATTGCTACCTTTGACCCATACCCATTACCTAGATTACGTGAGTAGACCTTTTCCTTTTTTTTTCACCCATGCCCACCTGCCTTTACATCCACTTTACCTTTTATCAAACCACTCACCGATTCTGCCTGTTGCCTCGTCAGTTCTTGGTTTGAGGGGGATCACCTTCACCCACACATGGGGCAACCACATCTTATTTTTGTTAGCGTCACTTACCAATAGAATCTACACAACAAAAAGGGGAAACATGTAGACAATAAAATTATTTCACACTCCCCTTTGGTTCCTCGGCAAATAAGCACCCTTCATCACATTCACCTAACCATGGCCCCTTTCACGGTACTAATATTAATTTAATTTAATTAATTCATTATCCTCACCATATTTATTATTTAAATATCTTAATTTAAATAATACCCACACATACAGTTTACTTAGACACCTCACCAAGCCAACTCAACCTAAGACCTATTCTTAGTAAGTTGCCATAACTAACTAAGACTTACCCAAACCCTAAATATCAAGGCCTACATTCCTCTAACCACATTGTCACATGCTTACAAGAGGCTCTTAGTCTAATCCACGATTAATGACATGAAATCTAAGGAAATCAAGAGGATCTCCTAGTTTAGTAAACCTAGGAAATCTCACCTTGACGACGCCTTGATTACCCCTAACCATCACTGGTTAAGACGGAACCACCGTCGGTTACCCTTTTAACCCCAATACAACCTTAATCTCAAGGTTTTAAGTTTGAAGTAAGAAGCAAAAGGTTGGCAAGCATTAAAACATCTCGGAGAGATAACACATCTTTAGAGAGCAAATTCCATTGAGAATTCGCATGTAAGGAAAGGGATCAAACATCTTTTCTGCATGACCATCCCACCATGATCTCGATCCAAGCAAGCAAAGAGGAGTGCACATGCAACCCATGGAGAAGCTTTCCTTCAGTTGGTGATCACTTGTAGCCTTCAAGCCTCTCATCAGCACCTCCGTCCTTCACACACAGGCATCCAGGACCAAAATCCAAGTAAGTATAATGTCATACTTCTCTGGTTTATTTCATTTCATCATTATTTTATCATCTATTGCTTACCTAGCCACCTATTGACCTTCTCCAATGCTTCCACCTCCATATTCCCATTAAAAACCTTGCCAAAGTCTACCCCAGTCACCCAATACCTTGTCCTGACCAACCAAATTCCTTGTATAATCACAAAGGAGACCTAAAGCTCATTTTATGACATTTCCAGATTTCACAAAGAGCGGCACTAGTCACACACGACCTCCATAAATTACCCCTAACCGACATCGATCTCTATATTTTCCCACGTAGCCTGCAATGAGATACCTACCCACCAAATTTCATCTCACCCTCATCCACACGGGATCTACCCAAGACCTCTCGCGAGACTGCAGAGACCAGTAACCAATCATTTGACCTTTGGATTCTATTCTAGCTTATCCTGTTATATTAGATCTATTTCTTATTATGTTTTAAGTGAGATACCTAAATCATTTCAAATTACAATAGGATTTAATTTGTTTACAACATTAAAAATTTTAAAACAGTGGACTAATAACCATCTAGGAAGTATCACACTTCTTGGATCTCGCATACGCTAGGTAGTTCACTGCCCATATTGTTTAAATCCCTTATGGTCGTCTTGTTTTGCATTACAAGTAGTTCCTCTTAGCCAAAAAAGAAGCTCTCATGATTAGTTGGGGATTCGGAAGTCATATGCGCACAACCCATCAACCATCATTTGAATAGGTATTCCTCCTACTCAAGTTACCCTATTTGTTTCATGAACACTTTAAAGAAATGATCTAAGAATCAGGTGAAACATTTTAGCATGCCTGGTGGGACCCATTCAGGGTTCCTTGCATTTCATTCATTCCTAGGAAAATTTATGTGTTTGTTTCCCTTCTGAAAAGCGTACACACTAATTTTCTTCCTTAGTAACCCACCTCTTGTTTCTATTTTCTCTAAAAGAAAATTTTTATTTTAGTGTAATTAAAAAGAACCATTTCTTCATGATTTCTACATTGTAGTGAAAGAGCATCCCTCTTCCTCTTCATCTTATTATGTCATCCAATTTCACATTTCAATTTGGGTTTAAAAATAAATTGCATTCCATTCTGATTTATTGCATTAGCTCACATTAATTGAGGGCAACCTATACACTGGAAGTCATGCCCAGCTAATGGTTGACAAACGAATTGTAGAAAATCACTTCTTTCCTTTTCTCTTCTCCGAGCCTTACCAAACCTCACAAAAATTCAAAATACATACATTCTTAAACAACATCCTACTTGGAAGAAGCTGTAGGTGATCACACGATCACAGCATAGTGGGCACCCATCTCGCTCGTTGCTCTGTCGAGTCATACTTGAGTGAAGCCCACCCCAACATAACATACCTGAAACCTCACCTTTTAGATATCCTTATTTGTAGGAAGCCATCCTCACCAAAAACTCTATTTCACAATTCATGTGTCAGTCCCTAAATAGCATAAGCTAAACAAACATAATAGAAAAGGCACTCCTAGGATCACATTTTTTTAGTGTTTCTGCTTGGCTTGCGTTTTGAGGTGAGAGATCACGTTCTTCACTGTTTTGTTCATCCTTACATGCTCCTCATCATAGCTAGTGTATTATGGCTTCACCGAGTGTGCTGGGCCATATCATCATCATTCTTAGAATTTTGGGTTTGATTTTACATCAGATTTTTATTCACAAATTTTATCTCACCTGTTTCAATTTCACAAGAACCATCGTCGGTTATCTTTGACCTTCGTCGGTTATACCCAACCAACGTCGGTTCCATGTCCTTTTTCTAACCTACACAAAAGGACATTTTAATTCATTTTCTTCTTCTTTTCATAGTCCCCTGTCACAATCGTCATTCCCATTGATGTTGTAAACATCATCGATTTGGCATACCCGATTTTACCTTCTTCCTAGGTTTTCACCCACTCTGTCCATTTTCTACAAGAACTTAGGTAGAGGTTATCTTGACCAATGTCAGTTTTCCCTAATCGACATTGGTTAGCTTGTTTCACAATCCAACCACCATTTGGTACCTAATCCACTTTTTGCCACCATTTTCACCCGTTCCTCGCTATTATCTATGTCATTTATAGAGAAGAAACCCCACCTCATCAAGATTGTTTCACATGGTGCTAACCCGAAGATAAGCAAGCACACTCATATTTCATGCCAGTTGTCAACCAATCCCACCTAGTCCTTCACCACCTTCCATTTTATCACCAGCCATGGATCCCATCTAGCCTATTACTATCACTACCGGAGATGAGGAGTTCACATGACTCCTTGACCAAAACCCTGCCGCCTTACAGTTTTATCTTTCCCACTCATCCACTCGAGATGCCTCGGGTCAGTTGATATATAGCATGCTTGTATCTATCCCCCAACTCTTGCACCCACTCCCACATCGGCCCCATCTAGCTCCGTGCTGCCCACATCTACCTTACCCCAGTCATTTCATAGTTAGGTCCTATACCCACTATGATTTCCATATCTGTTACCTTTGTGGCACCGTTACATCCATCGTACCCTCGACAACTACCCCAAACACAGTTTCATCCCCCTAATGTCTCACACATACCCATAGCTACATTACCACCTCCAGTGTCGGTGGCCCCTACCTCATTTCGAATGTGTTCCTTTCCATTCCACAATCATTAGCCCCTATTACCATTAGGATTACCACAACCCTTCCACCCCCATATAAATACTATCAATAACATCCAATTTAATCCATTATACACACCGGTACATACCCCCTATTTCACTTCCTTCTTCTCCACCAACCTACATGGCAGCCCCATACACTAGAGTGCCACCCCTGTTATATGCCTAAAACCAACCTTCTCACACTACAGGAGGCATCTAATCATCACAACCCACCAATGATATAATTAAATTGATGTTGGACAAGATGAAGACATTGGAGGCATTGGTTTCAGTTCCCATAACACTCTCACCTATGACAAGATTTGCAGTGATCCCATCCACCCATCCATTCCTATCCGTTTATACCCCATGCATTGGGAAATGCCTAAATTCAATCATTCCAATAGCAAAGAAGACATGCAACAACATTTGTGGTCTTTCAAACACATGGTGTTATCGATTTCTCATGATGATGCATTACTCTTGAGGACCTATCCCATGTCCCTCACTGGACTCGCATTAGATTGGTATAGTGGGTTACAAGACACTCTATATTCTCATTTAATCAGGTAGCCCAAGCCTTCTTCGATCATTTATCTATCAATATTGTCAATAAGGTTACCATGACCAATCTATACTCCACACATCAAGTATGAGGATGAATCTATCACATGATTTTATCATTCGCTAGCATAGCCTGATCAACTAACTTATTACCTTCCAACTGCCACAAATAGAACTCATTGAGCTCTTCACATATAATTTTTCTAGGCATATTTCACTGACCTTGTAGGTCCAAACCTTTTCAACATTAGATGAGGCATTCACTATGGCACTAAAGCTAGAGATTTGGGCCATCGAAGAGAAGAAAATCTAATTACGTAATAAGAATTCAACATTCAATTCGAATGATACTTTTTCTTCTTCCAAACCACAGAGCAATTATTCAAAATCTAATGGAACCACTAACTCAAAGTGGTACTTAAGGCCGACCCAACACATCTATCAAATCAGCTACCCCTTCATCTAATCTCTCACCTATCCGAATTTTCAATTCAAATGAGAGCAATGAAATATACCCCAATTGGGAACCTTACACTTCTGTCTTAGAAAATCTTATCAAATCCGAGCCATAACCCTTCCACCTATAAAACCACATTGGTTTTGACCCTACTCACCCCATGCCATCATGTTATAAAGAATATTTTTGTAACTATCATTGAGTAAAGGGTCATAGTGATGACAATTGCATCACTTTCAAAAATATTGTCCAAGAAATGCTCAAGAAAGGAAAGTTAACCATGGATTATCCTAATGCACCCGATAACCAAAACCTACATAACTTCAAGAAACCATTTCCCAACCATGCCCCTTCATTTGATCAAACCGGTGAGACCTCAACACATGATATCCATACTAGTGAGGTTCACGCTATCTTTAATGATGTACTTGTTGCCTCCCAATTACTCCATATTCCTTCCATAGAGGAGATCCTAGCCCAAAATCCTCCTTCCACATTGGAACAAACCTCCCTTGTTCCTTCACCAATGAGGAACACATTTCATCTCCTTCGTCATCGACAGAGGATTCTTCCACTAACATTGAGACCATCTCACCCCGGCTTCACCACTTAGAGAGCCTTTAGCTACAGTACCTACTCCACCCATAGAGGAGCACTCGTTACTTCCTCCACCCATAGAGGATCACCCATCATCTCCACCGCCTATCATAGGCCCAGTTGAGATATCTTTTCCTCTTGGTGAACATTCTCCATCAGCCACCCAAAATCCTACAGATCTAATTTTGGCTCTCTTACCCACGGAAGCTGAAGCTAGCCAATTCCCCATCTCTAAGACACATTTTATGGTAATTACCATTAGGTCCTCACCAACTCCACCTATAGACATGCCATTCTCACATTTGGCCGATCACTTAGATTATGTGGATAGGGCTTTACTATGGGGGTGCCTCTTACTCCCTGTCTCAACACAGATGTAGAGATCCCTCACTGATACCTCCACTATATACCCAAAAACATTTTGACCAATTAAATAAAACACAATAACCTCTATCAAAATCCCTTATATGACACCTATTATAACTCAAACTACACCCTTACCCATAACTCAACCTACACCTAAACCCAAATCCATACCTACAACATTTTCCTCGACTAAACCCATTACCACTTTAGGGGTCACCCCGACCACCAGCCTTACTGATCCACCTATCAAACTGGATTTAGCTACATCCTCCAAAGTTAACACCATACCTACTCTAACACCCAAATAGAAGCACCAAACCCATAGAACTCATACCCTAGTTGCACCAATCACACCTACACCTATCTCATCCGTCTTAGGATCTCAGCTTCCCCACATGGTCAAGAAACCTCCACCCATCAATAAACCAAAAACACAATAGCCCATTCCTTCCTCACAAACCTCTAACCTACCTAGATGCCCAACCCGACTTACACCTACACCTACAACATCTTTACCACCCATACCTCCAATACCCTCAGCTATTGCTTCACTACCCACTACACTTTAGTCATTGTCTTGCACACCTCAAGCATGACCCGCATCATCTACCTTCACAGCACCCCCGTTATCCCCGTGGGTAACTTTCCCTCTTCCTCCATTGACTTTTCCTTCTATACCTCATACACCCACATCACCTTTACCCAAGAAGGTGCAACCCAAAAACAAAACTCCACTACCCCACAATAAGGTAGTCAAAACAACCACACACCCTCCTACCCATCCATCTACTATACCCATACCTAAACAAACACAACCGACACCCAAATCCATGCCAACGCCTAAACCCATAGCTCAACCCCCTCCTCTTCTAAAGACTGTTCCTCAACAATCACCTACACCTACACCCAAACCCATGTTCACTTCCCATTGTGATCCACTAGTAGGGTCTTATGCCAAAATTTTAACCAACCTCCTTGAGACCTCTGTCATCAAATTAATACCACTTAGACCTTACGACCCCCTCAAACCCAAGCCAAAAGGGTTTGAAGATACTAAAATTTATGCATACCATTATTTTCCGGGACATGATTAGGAGAATTGTAAAGCCTTGAAAACCATCCTCATCCAATTGTGTCCACCAGAAACCAACTTTGACAATGATGACCTTCTCGATGAGGATCCTGCTTCACCAACACCCATTCCCACACTGCCCACTCAATGACCACAACCTCCACCCTCACCTCTCCTAGAGCCACCCCCAAGATTTAAAATTAACATGGTTCACATCAGAGAACTTGCCATGCCACCACCCAAATTTTGTTTTGCCCAACTGACCTCACAGGGTTTTTCTCCTCCAGTAGGTTTTTTCCCATCATGTCATTATACCACTCACCCTACACCTTCTCCATTTGCCAACTCCCCTCAAATCAACATGATACACATCACTACATGTGTACGGAAGGATAAATAAAGGGCAACTGACCCACCAACCAATCCTATACCCACAATACCATCTACACCCATACCTAAAATAACTATCTACGGCCCCATGTACCCCATTTCTAATGGCGTCACACCTTACACCATGCTCAAAAATTACACCAATCTCCCCTCAAAATGTCCCTATATGACCTCATTCAAACCTCGAATCCCATCATCAAGATCTCATGGAGGTTATTCAATCGATTGAGGTTTTAAATAATGACCCTACACTCGTAGCCTCCATTATCACACCCCATCATGTAGATTCTCTCACGCAGAATTACCACCTTCATCTTCACCCCACCTTGTTCACCAAGTGGCATCCTTTAGCTTCTCGAGGAAGAGATCACACCACACCAAAATGATGACCTGCGGACCTAGCCCTCTTCATCTCTATCCACATCGACGACATAAAGGGTAAACCGTGTGATGGTTGATGGGGTGCTAGTATTAACACCATTTCATCCCATGCATTTGCTCGATGCACATACATGACAATTTCATGCATAAACATTCGGTCATGTTGCGTTCATTCAATGACGCTATCACCTCTACACTAAGCATTGTCATCCTCCACATTTCGTGTTGGTCCCCGCACTATTCTAGAATTGTATTACATTTTGGAGGGGGAATTGTAATATAACTTGTTGCTTGGCAGACCCTAGATTCGTGTCATGGGTTGCATTCCTTCCACTTTGTAACATTGTGTAAAGTTCAAACATGAAGGAAACACTTATACCATTCTAGCTGACCCATCACCTTTCAAAACATACAACATGCTTTACCGACCCAATGATGTGCTCATACCTATTAAGCCATCTACCTCCGTGACCACTACTACTTCACCTACACATCTACCTACCAATACAACTACTACTTCTACCGTATATACCTCCTCCATTCCTACCACTACCATAACCTCCACGGCTAACCCATCAGCTTCCTAATCCATTAACTCCACCTCTACATTGACCTCTGATGCATTATCCATTCTAGCTACCTACATACCAACCAATGATCCCTTGGAAGGTGTTTTTCAATGCCTCACTCTAGGGGAGTACTACCTATATAGTGTCACAAATTTCTTACTCCAAAAGAGTATGGAAGCCTTAACCAACACCCTTGCTATGATCACCGTATAGGAGAACGTCTCCTTTATGGTCCTCCCCACCTTCATACTAGTTTCACCTATGGGGGACTTGATACTACCACTTACACATCATCGAACCACCATCACAAACCCACCCATTTTTCTGCTGACTTCCAATCACTTACCAATCACTATTTTTCCCACGCCTTCCTACATCGCTATGTGTGGAAGGGTTTTAGTTTCTGATTTTATGAGTAAGGCTGCCATACCGTTATTCCATGTACCACCCATAAACATAATGACCATAGTGGTATCGGATTCCCCAAACCACCTACCAAACTAGCTTGCATTGAACTCATTAAGGACACTAGCCCTTCTCCACCTTCTTCACCCACTCCACCTTCATCACCACCTTCACCGACGGAGTCGATGGATCCTGAATCTATCCCTCCTAATTTTTTTTTCATAAACACCATTTCCTTGGGGCCTCTGACTTATCAACGTGAGGGCGAGGCCCCTTCCACTCTTCCCTTCTTGTATCCTGAGATGATAGATGATGACACGCCTTCAATCAACATCATTCAATGTTAGGATGATGAATCCATACTCACCTACCTTGGTGCAAAAGAATCATATATTCATTAGTCATTACCCTCTAAGACACAAACCATGTTGAATGAATTGAATATCGAGATCAACATTCATACTCAGGATGACCCACACATCCTAAAGATGAGACAATCTTTAGATGATCTTTGAATGAAAGCCATCACTTCTTTTCTCGATATCATAACCATGATTTTGCTTAGTCTTACGTAGAAATGCTCGAGTATTGACCCCATAATAGTGGTCCAAAATATCATAACCATTCCCGATGCCAAACCCATCAAACAAAAGTTGAGGAAAATGCACCCTCATATTACTCTTCTCATCAAAGAATAACTTTAGCACCTTCTTTCCGTTTCCTTCATCTTACTCATTTATTATCCTTGTTGTATTTCTAACATTGTCCCTATTACTAGAGCAATAGGGGGACTCCACATTTTCATAGACTTTCGTGACCTCAACCTAGCCTCGCTCGAACGATAACTTCCCCGACCCAAGATTGATCAACTGGTTGACCTCACCACTAGTCATGAGATGCTATCACTCATGGATGGCTTCTTGGGTTATAACCAAATTTTTCTTACCCCAGAAGATCAACACAAGACCTCATTCATCACCCCTTAGGGGACCTTCTACCATTGAGTCATGCCTTTTGGCCTTAAAAACGCTAGTGCCACATATCAACAGGCTATGAATTACATCTTCCATGACATCATGCATCACATATTGGAAGATTACGTGGATGATCTCTCACCAAATCTAAATGTCACTCTGAGAACCTTATCCTCCTCAAAACCATCTTTGACCGCCTCATTAAATATTGCATCTGCCTTCAGACTAAGAAGTGCATCTTTGCGGTTCTTTTAGGAAAGCACCTGAGATTTATTGTTTCCCTCAGTGGTATAGAAGTTGACTGTCGACACTAAAATTTTCCTCCATAATTTCTATTTCATTAATGTATGTATTAGGAATAGGATGTTGTTAAGTATAATTAGTAGTAGCGTCTGATAGAAGATAACGGCGCCGTCAGTACGGTGTTGCCAATAATGTGGAGTATGGTAATAGTCAAAGTACAATAGGAATGTTGTAAAAAGTAAATATTTGTCGTAAGTGGTCCGGTAATGTTAAAATGTCAAAGTTTGGGTAATTAGAGAAGTAGGGTCTACATGATTAGGAATTAGAAATATTATATTGGTAATAAGGACAAGGAGTGAGGTCATAAATATTTTGTGTATTTTATTTGTAAAAAGTCTAAAAATGTGGAACCCATGTAAAATGATAAGGTTTATCTTATCTTAAGAGATAAGCTTACATGTACAGATAAGAGTTAAGGTATGGAATATGATTCGTCAGAGTGGATTTCTTATCCTATCTTAGAGATAGGATGGATAAGCTGGAAGTTCTATAAATAGAGAGGCCACCCCCTCATTTAGCATAGAAAGAAATAGTGAGAAATATTGTAGGAAGTGTGCAAAGGAAGCCATCGAGTTAAAGGTGTGTTGAGGAAGCCATCAAGAGGTGTAATTGTAACGTTTCTCCCATAGTCTTGTTGAAGTACCTCATGGGTGAGATTGTAACAATTTCGTGTTAATATTATAATTTATTTTGATATTTCAGATTTGTCATCATTCTCGTCTTATTATAGTCGATGGTAGTCTTGTGTTATGTTGTTGTTTTGTTTCAGATTACATCCACCAAACTAAAGGCATGTGCATTAGTAAATAATCATAGCATGAGGAGTTCCTGTGAAGAATTATCATAGTGCCAGATTGGTGATGACATTTTGGTTTCGTTGCCGGGACCATTCCTCGTTGGTGGATTTTCTGGAGAGATATTCTCACTAAGTCAAAAATCAATTGGAGGGTAACCTTGTTTTTACTGTGCATAGTAGTTACCATGGTAAATTCATTTTTACCGTGAATAGTAGTTACCATGACAAAGTAATTTTTGCTATGAATAGTATTTATCACAGTAAAGTCACTTTTTACCGTGAATAGTATTTATAACTTCACTTTTTACCATGAATAGTGTTTACCACAGTAAAATCAGTTTTTACCGCAGTAAGTCAAGTTTTACCATAGTTTACCGTGGTCATTTCTATAGTAATTCCAATTATTTGTGCACATAATTCTTGTTGATTGTACTTGTGGGTTGGTATTTCACGGTGGTTACTTTTGAAAATGGGAAAGATTCCTATTTTTTCAGCTCAATCTAATGAAGATGCTTCTTCTTTCATTCAAGAGTTTAAACGATCTTGTATTTGTAATGGCCTCATAAGAAGGGAACAATGGACTGAATTTTTTCCTACCTTTTTGGATGGTTCAGCACTTAGGTGGTTTGAAACACTAGGTGATAATGTGAAAAATTCATGGGATTTATTAACCGAAAGTTTTCTTGAAGAATTTGGTGAACAATAGAAATATGCAGATCTCATGATCGAGATCACAAAGCTATCCCAAGGAGAGAAGGAGAAGATAAGGGATTATCATGCTCGTGTTCTAGAGCTAAGGAGGAAGCTCGATGCCCAGATCCGAGAAGGAAGGACTAGCGGATGGGTTGATGAATGGCATGGATAATCTCCTCTGTAAGCACTTCATTCTTGGGATGAAGCCAGAGATCAGACAACGAGTGAAGTATGACCGCCCAACTACCATTGAACAAGCAAAGGAGATTGCAAGAAGGCAAGAAGAAAGCATGGAAGAGGAGCCCAAAGAAATTGTTGTTAAAGTAGAGCCTACACCAGCACCTTTGGTCCATAATCCACAACCACTCCCGGTGAGCACAAATATTTCTCCTAGTACATCTACTGAGTATGAAGATCTACTTAGGAAGATGGGCCAGTTAACTATTAATCTTCTTCAAGGAAATGAATTTAGTTCTCAGGGAGGAGATAGAGGTCCAAAAAGAAATATTTCTGAAGTTGTTTGTTATGGTTGTTATAAAAAGGGTCATTATAAGTATAATTGTCCAGATAGAGCTTCTACATCTGGTAAAGGAGATAATGATAAAGGAAAAGCACTGTGAATTATTTTGATGTAGTAGATAAGAGCAGAAATAATGAAGTAGATGTGTTTGTAACAAAAAGAAAGAAAGAAAAAGATAATCAAGATGGAAATGATCCTAAGAAGATGAAAGAAGAAACTAGTAAGAAACATAGGAGAAGAAAGTTGGGTGTGTAGGATTTTCTCGATTTCACAGGCAAGGACCATACTCCATCTTGGAAGATCTGTCCAAAGGCTCGCAAATATTACATATGGTCAACTCTTGGCTATGTCTTCGAGAAGAGGCGGGAGTTACGAGGTGGACTCAATGCTCAAGAAGGAAGGAGGTTGAGGTCCCTGTTTTGGAGGTAGAGGCAGATCCCTATGCTCCACAAGCCGAGGTATTATGTAATGGTATTTCAATTCATGATGTCTTAGTTGATGGAGGTGCTGCATTAATGTAATGACTAGAGTCTCAGTAATGAATATGTTGGGTTTAAAATTGATCACCCTTCAACACTTATGTTAAGGTCATTAAATAAGGAAAAACTAAACCGAGAAGGTGTAGTTTCAAATGTGGCAATATCTCATTATGGGTGTTGTATGTGTGGTAGACTTTCGTGTGATGAAAATGGTCACTGTTGCATACCCAATCTTTGCTTTGGGAAGACCATGGCTAAGGAGAGTTCATGCAAGAAACTACTGGAATGAAGGTTTCATGACACTTGGACGTGGTAGAGAGGGTGAAGATAAACATGATCCCTCAACAACATAAAGCGAGTAACTCGTGGATTCAAGTGATGAAACCGATGATTGGACATCCTCTCGATTACTCTAGTACCGGTGAAGTGGACACTCGAAGATGAAGAAAGTGAGGTGGATTTTTCAGTCATGGATATCCTCGCTACCACACCAACTCATGACCCCATAAAATTATCTGAAGAAGAAGTTGATGATCGTCTCCAACAAATAAAGATTGGTGATGCTGTGATGGAGAGTGAGAAGGAATCCTACCTCCAGCTCTTTCGAAGGTACATACACCTATTCACTTTTGATTACAAGGAACTCCGTCAAGTAAGTTGGGTAGAACATTGTATTGAGTTGGTAGATGGTGCTAAGCCCATAAAGCAAATGCCATATAGAATGAATCCTAATTTTTCCAAGACTGTAAAAGAAGAAATAGATAAGTTGCTTGATGCAGGATTCATATTTGCTATGGAGAATTCAGAATGGGTTTCTCCCATTGTGATCTCAATAAAAAATAATGGGAAGCTACGCATTTGTGTTGATTACAGGAAGCTCAATAAGGCAACAAAGAAGGATCATTACCCTCTTCCATTTTCAGATCAGATCTTGGACGAAGTAGCTGGCCAGGAGTGCTATAGTTTTGCTGATGGATATAGCGGCTACAACCAAGTTCGTATAGTAGAGAAAGATCAGCTGAAGACCACGTTCACCACTCCTTGGGGAACGTTTGCTTATAGAGTTATGCCTTTTGGGTTGTGTAATGCTCCAGCAACATTCCAACGTTTGATGAATAGGGTGTTCGAACCCTACATTGGGACCTTCATCAGAGTATTTCTGGATGATTTTTGCATCTATGGGAGCAAGTTGGACCACCTGCACCAAATGGAGACAGCATTTCAAAGGTTAAATGAAGCACAAGCCTCACTAAACCCTACAAAGTGTGTCTTTGGATGTTCTAAAGGCATTTTTTTAGGGCATGTTGTATCTAGAGATGGTATTGGTACTGATCCTGATAAAGTTTCAAAAATCAAAGATTTACCATTTCCTCTTAATAGAAGTAAGTTGAGATCATTTTTAGGCCATGTGGGTTACTATAGAAGGTTCATCAAGAATTTCTCAAAGATTTCACAGCCACTAACCTAGTTTCTTGAAGAAGGATGTTACTTATGAACCAGAAATAAGGCGCATGAAGCTTTTGGACAATTGAAGGAAGCCCTGGTGTCTTCACCTATTTTGAAGAATCCAGATTGGAGCAATCCATTCATTGTGTACACTTGATGCCTCAGATGCATCACTAGGAAGTACTTTGAGCCAAAAGGATGAAAATGAGAATGAACATCCAATTTAATTTGGGAGCAGACAAATGAGCAATCTTTGAGGTAAACTATATCAGAATGAAAAGAGGCTCGGCTATCATTTTTTTGTAGTAAAGAAGTTTAGAAATTACTTGCTAGGGCAGAAATTTATAGTTGTAACAGATCATCGTGCTCAAATATATTGTCAATAAGCCTAACCCATCGGGAGGATAGCAAGATGGATAATTTTTCTACAAGAATTTGAATTTGATATTATAGATAGGACAGAAAGAATCATGTCAATGCAGATGCACTCTTTCAAGCTTATGATGGTTTAGGATCATCTTGTGATGATGATGATTTTCCCGATGTAGCATTGTTCTCCTTGACACAATCCCTAGTGAATACATAGATATTTGGAATTATCTCGAATGAATTCAAGTTTCGATGGTGCCAATGCAAATACTAAGAGAAATATTACTCAAGCCGGTCGTCCATATTCTATTCTCGCATGGAGCATTATTTCGAATAGGACACGATGGACATAGACAAGAGGGCAGTTGGGCGTGATCAAGGAAAGGAGCTGCTCGAAGAATTCCACAATGGTACATGTGGAGGGCACTTCTCTGGACAACTTATAGTAAGAAGGATCTTGGATGCAGGTTATCACTGGCCCACTCTTTTTAAAGATTTTTATAATTATTATAAGACATGTGATATTTGTCAAACACATGGTAACCGTAAGACTTCATCAGCTCCATTATGTCCTATTCTTCCCCTTGGTCCCTTTGAAAAGTGGGGAATAGACATCAGAGGTCCACTTCCAACTACATCACGCCAAAATAAGTATATTGTAGTTGCCACAGATTATTTAACCAAGTGGGTTGAAGCTAGGCCATTGAAGACAGCTTCTATGGATGAAGTGGCAAGGTTCATATATGAACGTATTGTCACCAGATTTGGTTGTCCATTAGAAATTGTAACAGATCAAGGAAGCCACTTCATTAATGAGGTAGTAGAAGCCCTAGTCAATAAATTTTCTATTAAGCATAGGAAGGCAACAACATACAAGCCAAGTACAAATGGACAGGTGGAACGAACCAATTTTGTGTTGTGTCAAATTCTAGCAAAAGATGCAGCCTTGCAGGTACATAAATGGGATAAGAGGATTCATGCAACATTGTGGGCATATAGGGCAACATCAAAGTCAGCAACAGGATACTCCCCATTTCAGTTGGCCTATGGCATTGATCTAGTTCTTCCTATTGAGTTTGATATTCCCACTGTGAGAGTTATGAAAAATGAAAGGATGGATGAAAGTGATTCAGTAAAAGAAAGGTTGGTACATCTTCATTTGCTAGAGGAAATGAGGGAAATAGAAAAGGATACAAGCCATAAGAAGAAAATGAAGCAGAAGGAATACTTTGATCAAAAGATCTCGGTGGTCTCCATTTCATGTGAATGACTTGGTCCTAGTATATGATTCCAGATACAAAAAAAGAAGACAGAAAATTTCTTCCAAAATGGATGGGGCCCTACAAAATAGCAGTTGTGCATGAAAATGGTACGTACCGACTGGAGGAATTGGATGGCACTCCCATTACGAAATGGGTCAACCACGACAAGTTGAAGATTTTCCAAGCACCAGAATAGTCTACTCCGAGGACGGAGTAGAAGCTAGGAAGGGGGAAGATGTCGACACTAAAATTTTCCTCCATAATTTCTATTTCATTAATGTATGTATTAGGAATAGGATGTTGTTAAGTATAATTAGTAGTAGCGTCTGATAGAAGATAACGGTGCCATCAGTACAGTGTCACCAATAATGTGGAGTACGGTAATAGTCAAAGTACAATAGGAATGTTGTAAAAAGTAAATATTTGTCGTAAGTGGTCCGGTAATGTTAAAATGTCAAAGTTTGGGTAATTAGAGAAGTAGAGTCTACATGATTAGGAATTAGAAATATTATATTGGTAATAAGCACAAGGAGTGAGGTCATAAATATTTTGTGTATTTTATTTGTAAAAAGTCTAAAAATGTGGAACTCATGTAAAATGATAAGGTTTATCTTATCTTAAGAGATAAGCTTACATGTACAGATAAGAGTTAAGGTATGAAATATGATTCGTCAGAGTGGATTTCTTATCCTATCTTAGAGATAGGATGGATAAGCCTAGAAGTTCTATAAATAGAGAGGCCACCCCCCTCATTTAGCATAGAAAGAAGTAGTGAGAAATATTGTAGGAAGTGTGCAAAGGAAGACATCAGTTAAAGGTGTGTTGAAGAAGCCATCAAGAGGTGTAATTGTAAAGTTTCTCCCATAGTCTTGTTGAAGTACCTCATGGGTGAGATTGTAACAATTTTGTGTTAATATTATAATTTATTTTGATATTTCAGATTTTTCATCATTCTATCTTATCATAGTCAATGGTATTCTTGTGTTATGTTGTTGTTTTGTTTCAAATTACATGCACCGAACTAAAGGTTGTGCATTAGTAAATAATCATAGCACGAGGAGTTCCCAGTGAAGAATTGTCATAGTGCCGGATTGGTGATGACGAGACCCTCCTAAAGTCAAGGCCATTCTTGAAATTCCTCCACATACTAATCTTCAAAACTCAGTAGCCTCGCAAGGTAAATTATAGTCCGTTCAACTGTTTCATTTCACAATTATCTTATTGGTGTTAACCATTTCATCATCTACTTAAGAAGGATGTCTCCTTTAAATGGGATGATGACTGTCACAAAGCTTTTGAGGCCTTAAAACAATACCTTCTATAACCACACATACCGATTCCACCTAAATATGATAAACCTTTCTACCTATACATATCAGCTACTGATCATTCCTTGGGAGCCATGCTCGCTCATCGTGATGAACAACACAGGGAGCAAGTGGTTTATTACATAAGCCATACTCTTTTGGACTATGAAACCTGATACAACCATCCTAAAAACTTTGCTTAGCCTTATTTTTCATTGCCACCAAACTCCGTCATTACCTACTCAACCACAAAACCTATGTTGTGACCAACATCGACCCCTTACACTTCATGTATGCCAAATATTATCAAAATCAACGTGTCGCATGATGGCTTATGCTTTTAGCTGATCTTGACCTTGAATTCATTCATCAAAATTCCATCAAGGGCCAAGCTATCGCTGACCAATTGGCTGACGCACCTATTTATGGGGATCAACCCTCTAATTTTGACTTTCTAGATGAGTCAATTACTACCCTTTCCCTAGATGAACCTCCTTACCAAATGACACTCTTTTCGACAATTCCAAGTGTCAGCATGGGGGCGGGGCTGGTATTATCCTCAATCCTCTTGATGGTGAACCCATTCCTTTGTCTTTCAAATTAGATTTTGAATGTACTAAAAATATTTCCAAATACACAAGTACTCGTACTAGGTCTCCATGCCACCTATGCCCTAGATGTCAAATCAATCAACATCTTTGGTGATTCTCAATTGGTCATAAACTAAGTCAATGGTATGTACCAATGTTGTAATGTGATACTTCAAAAGTATAAACATCATGTAGACATACTTTTGACCACCTTTGATCATTACACCCTTCAAACCATCCCACGTTCAACCAACAAATTTGCGGATACCATGGTTTGCTTAGCTTCCCAAATACCTGCTTCACCTACTAATTCTATAATATTTGTCACCATATAACTACTGCACTCACCTTCTTATTTACCTCGTGATGTTTACTTGATCAGAACCAATACCCCTGACCTGAGTGACCTTTGGTATAAACAATATTCTGACTACCTTTCTCTCTCCATCTTACCTCCTGATCTCACCCGTAACGGACAACGCACCTTCCTTAAAAAGGTCTCTCATTACGTCATCCTAAGAGGAATCCTCTATAAGCACATATTTGATGGTATTCTCTTACGATGCCTCACAAGTTTTGAAATTCCTTATATGTTAAGGAGGTTCATGAGGGCATATGTGGAGGTCACTTTTATCGGCCTTGTTGTTACTAAGCGTATTATTCACGTAGGATATTCTTGGTGACCCTTAACCATGATTGTTGTAACTATGTCAAACATTGTGTAAAATGCCAACAACATTCCAACCTTCATCATACACCCAGTCATGCCTTACAGGTCACTTGTGACCTTTGGCCCTTCTCTCAATGGGGTTTGGATCTTGTCAAAGAAATCAATCCTCATTCTTCCCAACGCCATCAATGGATAATCACTGCTACCAAATACTACACAAAATGGGTAGAAGCTATACCATTTAT
The DNA here is from genome assembly GCA_018340775.1 of Taxus wallichiana var. yunnanensis. Taxonomy (NCBI): domain Eukaryota; kingdom Viridiplantae; phylum Streptophyta; class Pinopsida; order Cupressales; family Taxaceae; genus Taxus; species Taxus wallichiana. The sequence goes on along the minus strand of CM031242.1, from coordinate 285,784,613 downwards.
TTCCACGAAAGCTGAGAAAATATGTGAGTTCATTAACCACCAAATCATTTGTCACTTTTGTGTTCCTCATCGCCTCATCACTGACAATGGAAAATAATTCAAAAACAAAACATTGGAAAAACTTTACAACACCTTCAACATTCAGCTTAGTTTCTCATCACCTTACTACCCACAAACCAACAAGCCAAGCCGAATCTAGTAATAAAACCCTCAACAAAATTCTCATGAAAGTGGTTGACGATCTTTGGGAAGGATTGGCATACGCACATTCCTTTTTCCCTATGGGAATACAACACTAGTATTTTCACTTCCACTACGGCCACACCATTTTCTCCGGTCTATGGTCCAGATGTTATTCTACCTCTTAAAGTCCAGATCCCATCACTCCCCATTTATCTCCATGACATGCTCACTGATGATGAATTTTTTCAGACCGCTTAGCACAACTAGAGTTATTAGATGAGCATCATCTTAACACTCTTGATCACCTTCAACTTTACCAACAATGTATCAAATGTGCCTATGAAAACGTGTTCATGAACGAACCTTCCAAGTCGATGACCTTGTCTGAAAGAAAATCAACATGTAACCAAAGTAGAAAAAAGTAAACGGGAAAAATTTTCTCCTAATTATCTTGGACCATACATCGTGACTCATACCTATGGATCAGGTGCTTATCATTTATCTTCTCTTAAGGGTAAACCCAAGCCTAAGTGCCTAAATGCCTTACATCTTTGACCATTATATTATTAACTCATTGTCCTACCTCACCCTTTGTCTCTCTCTAGGCTCATCCCTTGAGTACTAACCACTCCATACACCTCCTTAATGATTAAACTAGAATCATGTGAATACCTATCACTTGTTATCTTCCCTTGAATATGTGTACCATGGCGCTGCACATAGCATGATTCTCATGGATACTTTTGTCTACCTTTTGATGAGATCCCATGGTCATTTCACCTTGACCTTTGAACAAGAGTCCTATCTTTCACCTTGGTCTTGTCCATGACTGCAAAGACCTCACAATGGGACCAAACTCCTTGAGTCAAACTTCTAATAAAAAATATGACTCCCTCAAAAGGACATCTTCCTCTCGACCAATTGTTGCTATAAATAGACTACTCACATGAAGGAAATCTAAATAAAGCTCTTAAAAAAACAAAATAAAATAAAAAAATGAGAGAAACTGAAGCTTCCCGCATCGATCACATTCACAAATACCTCAAGGATTTCAAATTTTCCCATATAGACTTCCTACATCAATCAATCTATCTCAACTATAAATCAAACACTCAACCTTTTTGTCATGGAATTTTCCATTGTGACCTCAGATCTCTTTCCTGAAGTGCATGCTACCTCATACCATTTAAAAATTACCTACTCTTCACCCTGTGAACCATGCCCACTCTCATTTCCTACTACCTCGAGGGACTTCTTGGAACTTAGACATTTGGTGATCATGTGACTACTTTTCACCGTAGAACAGTCCATCGTGTAATGTATTTAGGGTCTTATGTTCATCACCTCCTCTAAGGTATGATCTACTTGGTATGATCCTACCCAATCAGGTGGATTTATTGCCCCCTCTTATCTTTTAACCATCTTTGTTTACATTTTGATTACCTTATACAGGACTTGGTCCTTGACGCTTACCTTTGGGGTAATCCTACTCTTTCATCATAATCACTTTCACCTACAATCTACCCACACCTATCAAACCTAAACCCATAACATGCCCAAAAACCTACCATCTCATTTTCATATTCTTCCTAGCTCATGAGAGAACTACATTGGCACGAGGTCCCTTTTCACTGGGACTATGTAGGTAACACTCGAGGGCATGGGGCCCTTAGAGGTTATCTCAGCCATTCTCTACCGTAAACAATTTATCAACCATGCTTAACTCACCATTTACATCACATTTCACTTAGTTCCCGTTTTATACATTTATTACACCTACCAATTCTCTATCATCACAATACATAGATTATACCACATCTCAAATATGACCCATAGTATCATTCATTATAAAAATAATGAATCACAACTTCACCTAATTTCAATACAACCATGCCTATAACTTGACTCAACCATGCCTATAACTTGACTCAATCCATGCCTAGCCAAACCTAACTCAACCATGCCTATAACCTGACTCGATCCATGCCTAAACCAACCTGACTCCATCATGCCTAACTCACCTAATTTCTATCCACATCAATGTAACAAATCCATATCTCATCTACCACAAGCCATACACCAATATCTCAAAAACACATCAACAAATCACAAAATTCCATGTATCTCGTCATATAAATCAATAAATATGTATCTCAATATACGTGCTCATCTCATCATGTCCATCATCTAAAAAATGTCAACACGTAGGCTGATATTCAATACAAAGTGTCATCGGCACATAGGATGGTCTCATATATACAAAAAAGAATGAATCAATTCAAAATATCTTCGGTACGTAGGCCGGTATATACTCGAAATATAGAAATCACTTGTACATCCTCACTATCTTTAGCATGCAGGTTGGTATGTGATAAAAAATACAACTATCTTTGGCATGCAGGTCGGCATATATATATAAAAATATCTAATATACATCAAAAATCAGGTGACCGCATATCAGGCATATTCGGATGTCCTCCATCTATGTGTCACCTCTACCCTAGGCCTCCTGTGTCCCTATTGACGCCCTCACCTAGCATTGGTCACCATGCACTTGTGGCCTCTCCTCGATCGAGCCTCGGAGCTCACCCGACCTCCGGTGCTCTCCACACTATGAGTGCGGGATCTCGTCCTCCAACTAGATGCTTGATGTGCACTGCATGTACTCGGTATAGTATATGAAATCTATCTTGGCCACCATAAGCTGGTCTTGATAATATCTTGCCTCACCTAGGGCATCCCATAAACTAGATATAGGAATGATCTATGGTGGTCCCATAGGTCTTGGCCCTGTATTCGCCCTATAGTAACTGTCAAGCACCTACCTTTGAATTGGGACTGCTCTCGGTGCTCGAGGTGGTGCTCCATGCCCCTATACCTATATATAGGCATATAAGGCCCCAATCTATGCCTAGGTGTGGCTAATTGGCCTCGTAAACCTGCCACATGAGCTCGTAAGGCTGCCTCGACCATCTCCATCTCCATCTCCTCCATCCTCTACATCAACAATTTGGGCCTACTGATCGCCACTGTACATGTAGCTCTGCTACCTCTACCTCCAAACCCTCTAGCTATGTTTGTAGTATAACCAACTAGGTAATCAACATAGTTACCTACCTCCGTAGGGCATCTCTCTGCACTATAATGGTAGCTAGGTCAGGGCTGGTCTTGATGGGTGGTATGGCTCATAAGTGAGCCTACCACCACTACTCCGTACCTATCTATACATCTAGTGTCATCTATCCACTCATCTATTGGCTGCTCCTCCTCTCCCGTGGCACTGTAGGTTGTGGTAGAGGTAAGGGCCTCTCTACGTCATCTCTCTGATATTGTGGGAAGGGTAGAGGAATGTCCTGCAAGAGCCCAAACTGCCGTCGGACTCTGTCTACCGGGATCATCTCATCCTCCCGGCATGGCGACCATGTATCCACCTCTCTAGTTAGAGCTTAGCTAGCTCCTCATGCATATGCCTATATGAGGGGAATCCCACATATGGCCTCCAGATAATTTCCAGTTCGGATAGCCCCTACAATAACTACCAAAAATGGGCCACATCATGTGTCGGCCTATCCAATCTCTGCTCTCTTATCACCAACACCCATCTCCTGTATCCCACCTGCACAAATCTAGGTGGGAATGCATCTTCTCGGGACATCCCTATGGGTCACACGCACACTATGTGCTCATATGGCCAATAGTGTAGTATAAATGTACAACATAGGATAAACCTGTGCAACTACCTATATGCCAATAGCTCTCTGTATAGCTGCACCAAGAATGCTGGTGCCCAGGAAAAGTGTGTCTTATGAACCATCATATCATGGAGTACCCCCATCAATGATTAGGGAAAGCATCCACCCTCTACATCTGGTAGTGCATAGCAACACACTGCCTCCATCAATAGAACCACTAGCCTCGTCTCATCTAGATGGGATAGGTACATCTCTCCATAGATCAAATTGGCACTATGGAATCTCAAATCAGCTACTCCCTCACCAAACACTATCCTAATCAACTCCTTTGAGGCCTTGAAGGAGATAAAATACACCTAGGTACCCAATATGGGTAATCGTAAAATCTAGAACATGTCCTCCAGGGTGGTAGTCCTCCCACCCATCGAAGGTGGAATGTGTTAGTCACAGGATCCCATCTATCAATGAGCACAACCATCAAGTTGGGCTACCAAAAAACATGTCGGTAGCCATGAATCCCACTCAAGCCCACTACCTCCACATGCTGCAACTCCAAAGGGATCACTAAGCCATGCAATGTCACCAGTAGAGGTGGATTCTTGTCCCGCATATGTAACTGCACTCTCCCCTGCATCCAATACAAACACAACATTAATTTACCTGTATCAATCCCTATTCACCAATTATCATTTTCCTACACCCTATTTTCACCCTACCCATCTCAACTACCTAGCCCACATCACTTTTGGACCCTTGTGCCTAAAATCGACCAATGCCAGTTTATCCTAACCGACTCCAGTCACCCTTAAACTAGCATTGGTCACTGTTTGGTGACCGATAGCGGTTCACCCTTACCGACCACGGTTACCACGTGATTGGCATTGCTCACCTGTTTGGTGACCGATACCGGTTCTACCAACCGACGCCGAAAAGCTTGACCGATGCCGGTCACTTTCGTGGAAAATCCCGTGACTTCACAAAACCCCCATTTTCTAAAAATCACCCCATTCCCCTTTTAACCCACCTACAATGACCTAAACTACCCCTAGACCTCTACCCACCCCACCTATACCATTTATTACCCTTCCCCTCCCTTTTTTTCCCGTTATTACCCCCATACCTAAATTTTATTTTTACCCACCCATAAAAACAAAAACCCACAAAAACCTAAAATAACAATTATCCAAACCTCTAATATACTCAATTAGCAATGTAGAGTTGGGTGCTTTCCTCATCGCGTGTCCGCCATCTTGGTGGCACATCGGCCACCGTGTCGGTGGCCCACTAGATCCTCTCTCGACCTCTTCCATCATCGAATAACTCCTCATAACCTCCGCCCAATCGAATTTCTTTCCCTAATCCCGTGGACCCGCTACTCATCAACCCAACCCTCATCCAATCACACTACCAACTCACTGTCCCATTTCTTTCAGACACTTTTATCTCTTTTTTGTCATTTTCTCACTTCAAAAATAACAAATGAATAATAAAAACATGGATTTTTTTATAACCAACCCGACCTAACCGACGTCGGTTACCCTTGACCGACATTGGTTGCGTGCCCTACCTCACCATTATCAGTTTTCCTATACCTGAAATTGGTTTTCATGACCACCATCAATCATCCTCACCTACACATTTCCCTCAATTAAGCCCCTTTTACCCCACCCTTTACCTTGATACTTTAACCCACCCCTCACCCTGATCCTTTACCGAACCCATTTACCTTAGCTTTGTTGACCTCCTCACTTACTACCTCCATTTTTCCTCCTTTGGGGACTCATTATTTTACCCCTACCTTGGCCTTACCCATACCGTGACCTAGATATTTGGACCTGGACCATCGCTAGTGACCTTTGACCTCATGTGTTTGCTATATTTTTGAATCATTACTGTGTTGATTGACCTAATGACCTTACCTAGCCTATCTGCTATGACCGTTTATTTTGACCCTACCTTTGGTGTACCGTATCATACTTAAACATTCATGTACCTAACCTTTGTTGTGTTTCTTGACCATATCGTATACCTTGGATACCAGATTCACTTCAACCTTGTTTGGATAAACCTATCAACCTTAGACAATGTAGAGTTTGCCTGCTCTTCAACCCAGTGAGCGTGCTCTGACTTATTCATGTGTGTGTGTTTGACTTTGTTGCTACCTTTGACCCTAGACCCATTACCTAGATTTCCCGAGTAGACCTTTAACCCTTTCTCCCTCGTTCCCACCTACCTCTTCCTCCCATTTACCTTTTATCAAACCACTCACCAATTCTACCTTCGGCCTCATCCATTCCTAGTTTGAGGGGGATCACCTTCACCCATACATGGGGCAACCACATCTTATTTTTGTTAGGTCGCTTACCAAGTACAAGCTACACAACAAAAAGGGGAAAAATATAGACACTAAAATTAGGTCACACTCCCCTTTAGTCCCTTGATGAATAAACAACCTTCATCACATTCACCTAGCCATGACCCCCTTTACCCCAATAATATTAATTTAATTAAATTAATTCATTATCCTTACTAAAATTATTATTTAAGTATCATATTTAAATAATATCCACACATACAGTTCACTTAGACACCTCACCAAGCCAACTCACCCTAAGACCTATTCTTAGTAAGTTGCCATAACTAACTAAGACTTACCCAAACCCTAAAAATCAATGCCTACATTCCCTCTAACCACATTCCCACATGCTTACAAGAAGCTCCCAGTCTAATCCATGGGTGAACGACATGAAATATGAGGAAATCAAGAGGATCTCCCTAGTTTAGTAAACCTAGGAAATCCCACCTTGACCGACGCTACTACCCCTAACCATCACTGGTTAAGCTAGAACCACCGTCGGTTACCCTTTTAACCCCAAAACAAACTTAATCTCAAGGTTGGAAGCTGGAAGCAAGAAGAAAAAGGTTGGCAAGCATTAACACATCTCAGAGAGATAACACATCTTCAGAGAGTGAATTCCAGCGAGAATTCACATGCAAGGAAGGGGATCAAACATCTTTTCCTGCATAGCCATCCCAGCCATGATCTGATCTAACCAAGCAAAGAGGAGTGCAAATGCAGCCCATGCAGAATCTTTCCTTCAGTTGGTGATCACTTGTAGCCTTCAAGCCTCTCATCAGCACCTCCATCCTTCACACACATGCATCTAGGACTAGAATCCAAGTAAGTATAACGTCATACTTCTCTAGTTTATTTCATTTCATCATTATTTTATCATCTATTGCTTACCTAGCCACCTATTGACCTTATCCAATGCTTCCACCTCCATATTCCCATTAAAAACCTCACCAAAGTCTACCCCAATCACCCAATACCTCATCCCGACCAACCAAATTCCTTATGTAATCACAAAGGAGACCTAAAGTTTGTTTGTGACATTCCTAGATTTCACAAAGAACCAAAGACTTGGTCACAATTAACTACCATTGATTACCGTTGATCAACATCGGTCTCGTATTTTCCCACACAACCTAGAATAGAGACTTACCCACCAAATTTCATCTCACCCTCATCCACCTAGGATCTACCCAAGACCTTTATCGGACACAGAGACCTAGAACCAATCATTTGACCTTTGGATTCTATTCTAGCTTATCGTGTTAGATTAGATCTATTTCTTATTATGTTTTAAGTGAGATACCTAAATAATTTCAAATTACAATAGTATTTACTTTGTTTACAACATTAAATTGTTTAAAATAGTGGACTGATAGACATCTAGGAAGTATCACACTTCTCGAATCTATCATACGCTAGGAAGTTCACTACCCATATTGTTTAAATCCCTTTTGGTGGTCTTGCCTTGCATTATAGGTAGTTCCTCCTAGCCAAAAGAAGATCTCATGATCAACCGTGGATTCGAGAAGTCATACATGCGCAGTGAACCCATCAATCAGATTTGAACAGTTATTCCTCATATGCCGTTACCCTATCTGCTTTTAAATCAACACTTCAAAGAAACGATCTAAGAATCAAGTGAAACACACCCAATATTTCATTCGACAAACCAAAGTCCTTTGTATAGTAAAAAAGGATACCTAAAGCTTGTTTTGTGGCATTCCCAGATTTCCACGAGAATGAAGCGCAGTTACACTCTAACCGTCGTCGGTTACCCTTAACCGACATTGGTTTCTGTATTTACCCATACATCCCAGAATAGAGACCTACCCACCTAATTTCACCTCACCCTCATCCACCTGTGATCTACCTGAGACCTTTGTCAGACCTACAGAGACCCAGAACCAGTTACTTGACCTTTGGATCCTATTCTATCCTAGTCTGTTAGATTAGATATATCTCCTATTGTGTTTTAAGTGAGATACCTAAATCTTTTCGAATTACAATAGGATTTAATTTTTTTACAACATTAAATTGTTTAAAATAGTGGACTGACAACCATCTAGGAAGTATCACACTTCCCGGATCTAGCATACGCTAGGCAGTTCACTGCATATATTGTTTAATTCCTTCTAGTGGTCTTGCTTTTCATTACAGGTAGTTCCTCCTAGCCAAAAGGAAGTTCTCACAATCATTTGTGGATTCAGAAGTCATACACACGCAACAACCCATCAACCAACATTTGAACAGTATTCCTCCTACGCTCGTTACCCTATTTGTTTCATCAATACTTCAAAGAAACGATCTAAGAATCAGGTGAAACACACACACCTTACAATACTCTTTAAAATATTTATACGTGGTCTCCCACCATAATCCGAGTTAGTAAAATCTTGTACGTGGTGGCATCACTTGCATAGTTCCCACCTACAATACCACCATGGTCCTCTTCCATGATATTTGTGTGCTCATGTTCTAGTACACATCAGTGGAATAATTCATCTCACCTAGTTTGTATAAGTCACCACTAATCAACATGAAGGGTGCAACATGTATTGCAAGTTGTTTCTTCATTAAGGCTTTCATTCCTTCTAGCACCATACCTATGCGTAAAAAGAGAACAATATCCTCCAATTCTAGAGGAACGTGATGTAACCTATATAAGCTGTGCATCCGGCATGGTGTCTTCAATTTTTTGCATGTCCTCCTCTAATTGAATTCTTAACAAGTGGTCTAGGCCAAAATTACTTTTACCTAGTTTTACCATGACTGTAAAGTCAAATTCTTGGAATAAGAGCACCCATCGACATATGTGCCCCTGTAAAATGAGCTTATTTACCAAGTATTTTAATGCCATATGATTAGTATAAAATACAAAGGGTGTTGCTAGAAAATATTGTCTGAATTTATGCAACGCATATATCATTGACAAGGCCTCGCACTCTATAGTTGTATAATTATGTTCTGCAAGAGTCAAATTTCTACTAGAAAAATAGATAGGATGATCTATAATACCTTCTCTAGGCTGAGATAACACCACACCAATGGCTATGCCAAAGGCATCCACATGTACGTGAAATGGTTGGTTCCATGAGGGAAAATGTAGAATAGGTGTTGTAGTAAGTCTCTCCTTCAATGCCTCAAATGTGCATTGCTACGGTTCTCCCCAATAAAATGTCCCTTTTCCTTTTAGTAACTCTTCCAGGGGCATGACAATCTTCACATATCCTTTGATAAATTTTCTATAATACCTTGTATGGCCCAAGAATCTATGCACCTCACTCTGACTAGTAGGCTCCTCCAGGCTTACAATAACTATAACTTTAGTTGGATCCACTAACAAACCTTCCTTATAGATGATGTGCCCTAGTAGAGTTCCAAAAGGTGTAGCAAACACGCACTTCTTGATGTTTAATGAGATGCTTAATTGTCTAGATATTTCAAACATTAGGCAAAAGTTGTCATAATGATCCTTAACAAGCTCATACACCATCCGTTCATCCAAGTAAACCCACAAGAATTTGTGAATAAAATCCTTGAATGCTTGAAAGAATATGCATGAAAATACAATAGGCGTGTTCTTCAAACCAAAGGGCATCACTATATATGCAAAGCTTCCCTATTCAGTGGTGAAATTCATTTTCTCTTGATCCTCATGTGTAAGTATAACCTGGTGATACTCCGAGAATCCATCTATGAAAGAGTAAACTTTGAGCCCTGTAATGCCTTCTAATATTTCCTTAGTGAGTGGTGTAGGAAAAGGATCAATCACACATGCAACATTTAGCTCCCTATAATCCACAAAAATCCTAATCGACCATCTTTCTTTATACTGATTACCATGGGGCTGACCCACTCTGACTCCTCTAGGGGATTAATGATACTATATTTCAACATTTTGTCAATTTCTTCCTTAACTTTTATGGGCACGTTAGGTTCATCCTGTAAGGTCTCTTCTTGATCAGTGCACTCCTTCCTTTAGCTTAATCCTCATTTCTCCTAATGACTCATGCATTATTTTTAACTCATGGTACCTCCTAGGGAATAAATCCTGAAAATATCATAGTAACTCAATTATCTTTACCACTTTAGAATCAGACCAAGAATCCCCCACTATTTCCTCCTTAGGTTCAAAATTTTTGCCAATGTTCACCTTTTTTGTCTTCATAAGTTCATGATAGGCATGCACATTCTTATCCGCATTGTCTAACACTTATCACATACATGCTAGATGAAATATGTCCAAATTTTCTAGTTCTTCATCATCCACTATGTAGACCATCTTCCATTTTTCCTTCTCAAAGCAAGTGCACTTAAGTAGTGTGGCATTGTCTCATCTATTTCATCAAAATGCGCTCTTGAGTATGTCTCATCAAATAACTCTGAATGAGTTCTTGAGCCTTTGCACTATCTCCCATAGTTAAATGATCCATAACCCATAATTCCTCTCACCAAATTTTTAGTAGAGAAGTAGTCAAAAGTTTGGACCATTCCTGCAATCAAGTCCTACCAATTTCTAGTTTCCCTATACAATTCTCGCATAAACATACCAATCATGTACGCATCATTGCAAAGTGGAATAAAGTTTGTGCACCCATAGTGAAGAAGGTAAAGCTTCCTACCCCTCTGTCCAGAGTCTCTCACATTGTGGAACGTGGTCCTGGATAGGTTGATTACCATTGTATATGTAGATTTTAGTAGGCATAATGATCCTAAAGAACCGAGTTGTTAGAGAAATTTTGACTTCATTCCATTCTATGAGATTATCCCTATGAGCCATCCACCAGGATGCTTCTGTCCTGTGTATGGTATACACTAACATATTTATTCTTTCAACTTTTTTTTCCAATGTTCCTCCATGGCATGCAAGAATACCGTAAGGTCTTCTTCTCTAGTGTACCAAGGTACAGAGTTATTACCTATCCTCCTAATACAATGAGGGTTTCTTCTCCACATAAATATGCTTCTTACTTCATGCCCAACCATCTCATAGGTTCCATGTGCCCAATTTTCACAAGCAATACTCATAGTATCACTAATAGACTATACATCTTCCTACTGGGGATTCCTTCCTTAGATGGCTCAAGTACTTACGGATCTCGAATGACACACATATAAATTATGTTCAGGTCTTCCTCACTCAAGGTTCAACATAAGGTGCAAATTTCCCATCTATCAAAGGGATAATAAATCTTTCTTCCTTGTTCTCAAAACTTATATACCCCTTATTGAACCATAGATAAACATTATTTTCATAACACCAAGGGTTCCCAAGTAGAGCTGGGAAGTTGTCTGCTTTTGCAAGTGCTAAAACCTCAAAGTCCCAGTGAACATGGCCCCTTGTATAGTAATGGATGCATCCTTTAAAACTCTTATTGGAGTGACCTTAGTTTGATTAGCCATAAACATTACATTATAGGATGGTTGTAATAGAGGTCTTCCCATCTGTAATAATGCATATAAAGTAAGAACATTTAATTATGTTCTGTATCAATCAATATATTACTTAAAATCCACTCATCCAAAATAAAATTTAGAGTGATCTCCTTGTCATAATCTAAGCTATGAGGAGAAGATAAAAATATAGGATCTACCATCCATTCTCAATACTTATGTGTGGAGTGTTTCCCTTTAGTCAATTGCCTAGTAATTGAATGATATTCTCTTGGCTCAACATCTTTCATACCCCTTTCAAATCATCAATATCATCTTGGACCGTTTCGTTTCCTTTTCTTATTCCAACTTCCATTGCTATTCCTTTAAACATTATATTTCACCCTAAAGATTTCTGAGTACCTCCATGGTTTCTTGATAAACCTCCTTCTGATGTGTAGGATCTGGGTAACTTGCATTAAAATCTCCTCCTTAGTGATGATAGGTTTTTGTTGTAACGTATCTCTAGCATGAACAACTTCAACACATGTAGTAATCTTCATAGGTAATACCTCAAGTTCTAGTGCCAAATTTGGCATCCACTAATTCTCTATGGCACATCTTGTATTCTAACCATCCTTGTGCCCTTGTTCTCTTGTTTATCTTGTTTGCTAAGATGATCATATAAATACAGGAATTCCTCATAGTTGTGATTATTCCAAGAAAAGAACAAGTATATTTTGAGGACATTTACACTGTAGTGGGGAGATCTCGCATGTAAAACACATTATGTGAGGAAACTCACCTCGTCCACCACCACGGCCTTGGCCCCCAAATTCCAGCACGGTATCCTTGACCTCTGTCACAACCTCCTTCATAACGCCCTTTATTTCGATCATAGTGATCATGGTCATGGTGCTCACTTTTACTTTTAGAGTTATCTGATACTCTTGTTTGTCACACACCAATATCTATGGCATCATGGATCTGACCAATCAACCTGTAGTCTTCTATATTGTGAGTTGTGGACTGGAAAATATTACAATAGTAAGATACATTCTTTCTTATCACACGTTGTAATAATGGGTAGCGACTTACATCATGGTCCAAATGACATATCTCACAGTCTAGAAAAAATGAGCGTACTAACTTGTAAGGAAAACTATCTTTAGTGTTCCCTTCCACTTGACAATCTATACACTGAATCCCATTGTTTGTCTCATGTGCTAAATTGGCTAATAATTTCTCCAACTGCTTTGCCATAGCTGCAATCTATGGTTACAAAAATGGGCTCACTCTAGCCTCTACACTTCCAATTACCTCATCATGCAAAGTGGCTTCAAGTGCTTTGTGCAGGTCCGCATATGTATTATATGATAGCACCCTTCTAAAGGTGTGATCAAGCCCCAAACAATCATTGTACATGTTGGCTTGCATGTATATTATATGAAAGTTTAGACAAAAGTGTTTTGAAATGGGCATCATATTCCCGAACACTCTCGGTAGTTCCCCGCTAATATCCTTAAGCTCACTTATACTCTTTTTATCGAACTATGGGATATTAAAAATCCTAAAGGAAAAAATCATTTAATGCTACATAATCTATGCCAGTTTGATTAGGTTCAAACTTCTTGTACCAATTGTGTACATGTCCTTATAAACTTAATTGAAAAATGACTTACCTTGTGCTTAGAATCCTTAATTACTTTTGCATGCCATAGTATCTCACACATGTGCATGTGTTTAGCAGTATCTTATATGCCCCTATACTCCGAAAGATGAAGAGACATCTCCATGTAAATATTCTAGGGTTGATGTGGACCCTACGCACCTGATCCAGAACCTTGTGTGTTACCTCTACCTCCATAACCACCAGATCAGCCATAACTAGAGCCACATATGCCCCCTAATTCTCCAACTATAGCAAGAAGTGGACTAGTAGATGTACTGCCATGTGTCCCAACAATGGTACTAAACTAAACTCCTACAATCTACAAAGTGGTACTACTCCCATAAGTGAGTTAGAAATTCTATGTGCTTGAGTTATGTGCTGATGATGCACCTAAAAAGGTACCTCTAAACAACATAGAAGAAGTTTTCCTGGCCATAGATGCACTTTCTACTTGATTTACTTCTTTTCTAATGCTCCCCAAACTAGCTTGTTGACTACTGGTTGTACTAGATCTTTGGAAAACCAAACATAAGGGCTAGGTTGCGAGAGGTATATTCAGATGCATTCCCGTGGCCCATGTCATCTCTACTAGTATGCTCCCATGTGAGGACAAGGAGAGTTCCATGTAATGATTTCCCAAATGGGGATTTCCGGTTCTTCTGCGGCTCCATGCCTTTTACATGAGTGCAAAATCCTTCACAAGCCATTTCTCTCCTCAACGACATCCACTCTACAATATCACACTAGTTCTCTATCTCCCTCTCATGCACTTCATTGTACTTAAACCACATTTCTTCCCTTTTCCTCTCTACCTATAGTTTTTCCATCCTTCACCAAACTTGCTTCTTCCCCCACACATGGTAGGGTTTAGCTAGCCATCATATTTTATTCCAATTTCAGCGTTACCATCAAAATTTTGATTTCTAGTGGAAGGCATTGAAAATCATTTCCCCGGGATAACATAAAAATTGAAACTCAGCTACCTCTGGGCAAGAATGGATGCAATTGAGTACTCCAAAATATATCTATTCAAAACACCACAAAACCAAGTATCCATAGTGCAAGTCCAAATAAGATCAACATCATAGAGAGCTTGAAATTATTCATGCATCTAGACAAGTGTGTGATACCTCTAATTCCTTTTAGATGCATAAGCAACCAGCCACTTGTATAGCTCTACCGGAAAGATAACAAATAATCTCTCATATAAATAGTCATACAAATTCTTCTCCACCCACATACGTGCGTCAAACTAAGATCTAGTGTTGAACCTTCGAGTGTACTCTTCTTCCATATCTTTTATCCACTCCTCAACACTTGCTAAGGTCAAATGGTACGTCTTCATTGTGAAACATCCCGATAATAATAAAAAAAGAGGTCCCAAAACTGAATCAATGACGTAGCCTAGAATCTATCTGTGTGTAAAACATAGGCATGCTTTGACACATCACCTAGCCTATGTCGGACACTCACTTGTAAGGTACTAGGCCCCTTTTTAGAGTTGTTTGTGTAGGATTTTAGTGTGATGAAGATAAGACATATTTAGATCCATAAATAAACATAAGCATTCCATAATGCATAATCCATATCTAGATCTTAGTGAATCACGAATTAAACAATAATTATAATAAGATTAACCATACATGTACCAATTTCAGTTATGTCTAACACCATTATCTAGACAATATCATTCATTACATTAAACACTGTAAAACACAGAATCTTCTTACATTATAAAGTATCACCATAAGTCATGCGTGTATTAGATCCAACATCATAACTCTACAATAATTCACACACACTAAACTACATAGTTCAATACATATTTATAGAGGTGGGGAATTTCCCTTCACCACTTACGCACTTCTCAAAATAGGTCGTATGCTGATAATATCCATGCACCTTTACAATAACATGCACACATACAAGTGTACTAATAATAGATGTCCTATAGTTAACTGAAAGAAGTAATCCTATTATTAACTACAACCATGCATGGAACTTATCATCTTCTCGTTCCCAAAATACCATTTGCGTGTCACAAAAGTATCTATCCAATGTGTGCTCCACACACTATCTCCAAAAATAGCATCTCGTCCATAAAAAGCAGATAAGTTCGAACCAAATTGTTCTGCACACGTTTCCTTCCTATCATTACGTGCCATCAAATGCACCTTATTCCTACACATGCATTCTTTGTGTGAATTATCCTTAGAAAAATATTATGTCTTCTCAACACTATTTCAAGAACAAACTAACACATTACCCCAATATATTTTAAGAAAGTATAGATGTTAGGAATGGAAGTTGGTCAAGGTATGTTAATGATTGCTAAAAGTTTGGCAAGGTCAATGCCAAATTTTGATTTGGAGATGATGGACCTTAATTTCCCGCCTTGAGTTGGTGTAAAGATGCATTTTTAGGATTAAGACAAACCTTATAATTTTAAAGGCACATAAAGGATTTATCAAGGTTGGGAGGATGTTTTTTTCTCATCAATATTTGGCAATGTCATCAACATAGATTTTAATGATTTTGTATATTAATTCATGCAATATGTGAGTCATTACATGTTGGTAAGTTTATTTGATATTTTTAAAGGCTATATGACTTCTTTATGTAACATTATGTGCCTAACTCAACTGTGGAGGTGGTTTTATATTGATATTAAGGATATATTCAGATTTAATTAATTCAAAAACATGTCCATTAGGTATAACATTTCATATTTTTTTGTAGCATCGAATATGGCATCAATGGAAGGTAGAAAAAAATTATCCTTAGGACAACCAAGGTTAGGTTGCAAAAGTAGATACATATGCAAATGGATAAAGTAACCCTTCTATGATCATGAACGGTGTTGGAGACCCATTTGGAATAGCCAACTGGTCAAATAAATTTTACATCTTGATTTTTGATGAGATCCTCTTGAAAAGAATTAGAAACTTTCATATGTTGTTTTAGACAAAAGTAACATTAGTTTAAGTAGCTATATTATGGATGATGATCTCAAGATACATTGCATGCATGTTGGGAAAAACCATAAGAAAAAGATTCATTTCTCTCAATGAGTATTTCATGATGTATTTCTTGTAGTGATTTCACATAACAATATCCAATCTTATATACATAGTGTTAGTGCTCAATTTTATCTCACACTTATATCCTGAAATGTGCCTTCAAAAAAATTATGTCCGATTATCGAGCTAGAAAACACGTACGTTAAAGAACAAAATTATGTTAAAAACATGTTAAATCCCCGATTCTATGTCATGAAAATCCTTTTTCTTGTCAAGGATCATGAAAATGTGTTATCTCTGAGGAAAACTGTGAAAAATGTTGAAAAAACCATGTAGAACCATGAAAATGCCCTTTGAATGTTGTCCTTGTTTTTGCCAGTACAAATTATAGATTACACAAAAATTTCTGAACTACGATGACAGGTGGCACAATGCCACCGATCACAATGTGATAGAATTATCTCGCAAATGTACATAATTTTTTCATATTGCAAACACAATTTGCAATTCTACCTTCAAAGCTTGAAGAATATTCTTTTCAATATTCAGGTCAATGTTATAAAAGGATAAATTGACCCCATTTCAGAGAGAAGGTGATGTGTCGACATATGATTAGAGAGGGGGAAAATACAATTTTGTATCAAAGGGCTATAAAAATTAAAATTTCAAAAAGATATCTGATGCCTGATAAGGACATGTGGCATGATTACAGTGAAAGTCAAATGTCGAGGATTTGGGACAAAATTGCAAAGTTGCACCCATATAAAAAGAACAATGAAGAAGTGCTAAAAACATCCTCGACCCGTAAATCTTGAAATCATACCACATGTATGATCTCAATTCAAATTAAGTGGTCAAAATAAGTGGTCAAGATGATGTACATTTATGGCTACCACCATTAATGCATTTTGGGTAAAACAAAACCAGCTTTTTTAGCTTTTTTGATCTACCTCAGTTTTTATTCTGCAAGCGAAGAATTTTATGCCCTAAATTGCTAAAAATTACACGTAGAGGATGAAAATTTATTGGAGATAGTAAAATTGATCAAGGATTTTAGAAAATGATCACAGGAAGAGGAATTGCATAGATCAAGTGTAGGAATTTGGTAAGTTATGTTATTTTACCGTACCTTGATTACTTCGTAAATTTCACAATAATTTGGGTAGAATACATTAAATAAAAATATGAGAACGTTTGAGTCAATTTTCTCTATGTCCTTTGGTATTACAAGTAATTTAGATAGCATAAAGGAAACACATTTACTTGATGTGGACCTAGAGGATTTTGTAAGGAGGCTTCATAGTGAAAATCAAAGTAAATTAATGAAAGCTATTAGTGCGAGCCACATTTCTCTAGCATTCGCCATCCCACCCACTATCCATGCTCCTGAACTAGTGTGGTGGTGTGCCCATAACTATGACCCTGAGAAATTACAAGTATTAGATGGAAGTGGAAAGTGTGTTGTTAATTTCACCCCTAAAATTTTCAATAAAATATTGGGGCTCCCTGAAATTGATGGACCTATTATTGAGACTATGGAATCTACAGGGAGGACTATCAAAATAGGCAGGATGAATACACTAAGGTATTGAATTCTCAATGGTTAATTGAAAGAAATTCATCAATAAAAAGGATCCCCAAGAACCTTATCCAGTCCTTGTTTATTGAGGAGGTAGAAGATTTAATTGTGTTATTGAGTAGAATGGGAGGGATCAATGGGTCCAACAACCTAGAAGAGTGGATGTGCCCTATTATCAAGGTAATTATTGAGAACAAAGGAAAATTATAATGGGGGAGCCTTATCTTAGCAAAAATTCATTCTCAGATGATGAAAATGTCCATTAAAGTCAGGGAAGAGGAGAAAAATACCTTAGATTCTCAATGATGACATATTTCATATATAATGTTGCATGTTTTAGGCCATTTCTAGGGCTCAAAAAGTGGGAAAATTTGAAACACATAAGGTCTATGATGTATTCCCATAGTTAAGGATTGACAATTGGAGAAAGAACGTAATACTAGTGTATCTTTGGGTCCATTGCTCCTTTGGTTAGTTTATTTGATCTGTATTGGAACAATACAGATTGCGATTGCAGCTCGTGCTATGATCTTCGATGATGGGTATATTTTAAATCAATACAAATACTTCACTTATTTTAGAATAAGTGGGTTTTATGGGAAGCCATACTAATTTCCTAGGTATCCTGATGACAAATGGGTTTTAATGGAGCTTGCTAGACAAGTAGTTCCTGTGCATGGGAGAATTGCAAAGAAACACAAAACCAACATCAAGTTTCCCCTTACCCTTGGAAGGTACACATGTCAATCCATCACAAAATAAAAATTGATGGATGAAGAGATGAAGAAGTTCAAGATGGACATGTTTGTCCCAAGGCCAAACTTTGATAATAGATGGCTTGTGACCTCTGATGAACATGAACCTCAATTCAAAGATTTTTGGATGAACTGTAGGGATGATGAGGAGGTTAGGAATAGTGGTTTTCATGAATGACCCTAAGGAAGATCATTGATTACAAATTTTTGTTATTCCTCAAGGAATTGAGGATGATGAAAACATTGTTAGCCAAGTTTATCTTGAACAAAATATTGATTCAAATTCAGTTGCTCCAATCAATTAGAAAGAAGAATATAAGATGATCCTTATAGGAGGATTTTAAATGTCAAAGATGTACATTAACTTTTCCGGTGACAAAAGGAATTGATTTATCTCTACAGAATACTAAGGTATTAAATGAATTCATAAAATTGGTTTCTTAAATGAATTTACAATATTAAATGAATTGATTTATCTCTATAGAATATCTATCTCCTTTAGCAGAGGGGGCTAAGACCATGGACCCATTGAATGGTGCACCTCCACAATTACTAAGTAATAGGCCCACCACATAAATAATTGATGCATGGACTACAACTACAAACAATACTAGGACATCTAGGACTACTCTGATCCAAAAACAAAAGGTATACTCCTATAAACAATGCAAAATGTACCTATTACATTTGCAGTACCTTTATAGTCAAAAAGAGCTAGTTTAAGTAAGTCAAAAACTCATGCAACAACATTTCCCCAGACTTCTAGTTCTCCTCCAAGGATGAGAGGATATTTATCAAATATTGACCCATCTCTCATAGTCCAAGGTTCCAGGAGAAAGAAGTATCAAAGTTTAAGTATTTTGAAATATCATCAAAAAGATCTAGAGTAACTATGCCTCTAGAAAATGATGTTGGGGAAAGTAGCCCAAGTTCAAAAAAGTAGAAGAAGGGAGATTCAGAGGAAATTAGTGACCCTAGCTTGATTGAAACTCCATAAAAGGTTGTCACTCCCCTAGTTATTCAAATCACACCACCATTGATCCATGAAGGTACCTAAACATACCCTTCTACACCAAGTAATCCTCACTACTCTGTCTACATTTACTACGGGGTGGTGGAAGGAATTATGAAAAAAACTAGGGTGCCACGTGGGCCAAATGTTATGGGGAAAACCATGAACAAAAATACTAAGTGTTGAGTAGCATGGTAAGGAAAGTAATGTTGAGACAAAATCACCATTAGGGAAATCATTGAAAGGAGTTCAAATAATTGATGTTGATATAAAGGATCTTAGGAGGAGCCCTTATTTTGAGATTGATAATGATAAAGATGAAACTATGAGTATGTCATTTGAAGAAACCCATATACCTGATATTGAGAAATTCCAAATGTGGAAATGGAGACCCAGTCCCAAAGAACTCAAGTTGTAGATACAGTTCCTTCTGTGGAACAAGAAAAATATGTTCAAATAGATATGCAGGAGATTCCAATGCTTGGAGCTACTTGTAGACAAAAATTTGGGCCACACTCCCTTGGTCCCCTTTAATTAATTAATGTAACATATTCACCTAACCATGACCCTTATCCTACATTCATATTAATTTAATTACTTACAATTGAATTAATGTTCATCCTCACACTTTTAATTAATTTAATTAATTTAATTAAGTTAATTTACACCTCACCTAGCCAAATCACCTATCCACACCACCTTGACACCTCACCATAGAATTATTCTTAGTCTATTAATTAACAAGGACTAAGTTTCCACTTATCTTAATAAACTGGGACTTAGTCTAACCCTAACATTAAATTCATATTCCTTCTCCAACAACACTCCCACTTATCTAAGCACTAACCATCACTTGAGACCTAGATGGACAATCAGAGCATGCTAAAAATAAAAATGATCTGATATTTTGGGTAAACTTAGGATTTCTGGTTTATCCGACATCGGTTAACCCTCAATTGACTCCGGTCACCCTAACCGTTGTCGGTTACCATATTTAAAGTTTTGCAACCTTTTTCCCAAGTTGGTCACTTCGAGTTTTGAGAGAGCTATCTCGTATTCAAACTTGAACTAGATATTTTGTCAACATATAAACAATGGATTAAATTCAACCACAAGCCCAACCAAGTATGTGATACTCATCCACAATAATTTTCATTCACATGAGCACTTTGAGAATCATTTCAACCTGCACTAACCACCAATTTCTTCACGGATCAACCATTGCCATCCTTCACCAACCAGGCTTGAAAATACAAGTAGGTGTATTAGACTTGCATCATTTATGCACTTAGTTAATAGGTTCTTTATATTTTTGTACTGGATCTTATTCTTTCTTACATTCCTCCACCCCCACTTTCATGCCAATCTACACAACCTACTTCCTACCACCTTCTACCTTTATGTAGCTGAATTTGTGCATTCCCTGAGCCTTCCTAGATTTTTTACAAGCCTAACCATCCTCCCTCCTTTATCTGTGTAATCATAGAGAAGCCCAAAAACTAAGTTTATTTAATTACCACCATTTCACTCCTATCGACGCTGGTTACCTTAACCATCATTAGTTTCTCCTCTTCACCAACATCGGTCACCCAACCAACGTCGAGTTACTGTCTCCCCTATCAATTTTCACCAAACTACCCCTAACATCCCCAAAACCTCACAAAACCTTACCCAAATCTGATACCTCACTTACAACCTCACCACATGCCTCCCTAACTCTTTGTGTAGATACAAAGATAGCTTAGACACCCACTTTTAACATTATGTAATTATCCATAGTAAACAATATCGGTTATCCTGAACCGTCATTGGTCACACCCTGACCGACGTTAGTCTTTGTGCCTGGAAACTGACTTAAACCAGCAAGCTTCCTAATCATCCAAAATCAACCCAAACTACATTAGATCTTACCTAGACCCTATCTGTGACCCTCAAACCACCTACCCAACCTACAACCCGATGCTATACCTTTACAAGTTTAATTAATAATAATTTAATTAGATTGAAATTGATAGTAGTCTGACATACCTAAATCGTAGAACACTAGCATTAGATTCTTTTATTTGCATGTTCAGTTATTGTATATTGAGTTATATATATCATTGGATTGACAATCATTGAGGAAGCATCACATTTCCTAGATAGAGCTCATGCTATGAAATCCACTAACCTTTTCTATTAATTGTATCTTGTGGTCTTGCTTTGCATTATAGGTAGTTCCTCCTAGCCAAAGGGAAGCTCACACAATCAGTTTGGATTGGAAATTAGAAATGTGCACACTCAACCTTCAACCATGTGACAATAGGTATTCCTCCTTGGCCTATTTACCCTTATCTATTTCATTATCTACAATAATTCATTAAAAACTACTTTTGCTATAGGGCCACAATCCAAAAATGAAGGAGGAATGTATGAGAGTGAAAATATCCCAATTGCTATTTTCATTGAGAAAAAAACCATTGAATTCATCACCACCCCAAGTGTACAAGATGGAAATGTTGTTATGCCAAATACACAGGTGGAAAGGGAAGATGTGAATCAAGAATCAGGTACCCAACTCCAAGTAACTAAGGCACAAGAAAATGATGATACAAAACAATAAGGGGTTGAGATAGAGTTCCAAGTGGACACTTCTATTCAAGATCCTCCCACAAAGGAAAAGGAATAAGAAGAAATTCCAGGTAATGAAAAGGGGACCCCAAAAGAAATAGTTAAGGAAGTTGTCACTCCACCAAGAGAACCTAAGGAAGGAGCGAGCATGGAATCTACTAAAGAAAATAAATTTCTAAAAGATACAGGTATGATTTCCACTCCCCCTAAAATTTTTAAAGAAGATACAAGTACACTTATTGGTCCGTAAAAGGATAAGGTTCTAGGGTAACAATTTATATTTGATAAAAAAGAAGAAAAGTTAAAAAAATTCAGAATCGGGAGTAGAATAAAGAACTACCCAAAATAGTGGAAAGTGCAAACAAGGAAATAAATATGAAAGAACCATTTGCAGGAACACTTACTTTCCATGGTGGTAGAAAAAATGCATTAGGTTGTTGAGGAGATGAAGGATTTGCTTCTTCCTCATCTAAAATGATAATTGGGGGTTGAGATCTTGATTCCCCCTTCTTCCTTATTTATGATGATGCTGGTACTATAGGTTGTTGAGGTGGCACATGTCTTGCTAGACCTTTTTATAGAGAGAAGAGTCATTACTCAAATTCATCTACTTTATGATAAATTCCAGCACAATATCAATTGAAGTCTCATCATAGAGTACATAAGACTCTGATGAATCTATTTCAGGGAAAAAAATTATTGTAAAAAAAGGGAGACTCATATTCAGTTATCCCCATCACACTAGGCCTCCTTTCAATCCATAATTTGTTTATTTCTTCTGGAGTTTTATGATGCTCTAAATGGAAGAGATGATAATATATTGTTTGAAAGGCCAAGAAAATAGGATTGCATTTGATCAATATTAAAAGGAGGGAAATACAAACCTCTCGGTATCTTAAGGTCCCTTTATCATCCCTTGGGTCTGTAATCATGAATAAACCCCTAAAAATTTCTCATCTGGGCCCGTTAAATGGAAGATTTGATTCAAATATTTCAATTATATCTCTTTCAAGATAGTTGCTATAGCTACCATTTCCATTGCACCAACAAAGAACTTCGTAATAGATTTTCACATTTAAGAATGGAAAGGGGATGCATACTAATGAATAAATGGAGCTAAATTTATAGTGAAAATGATCTAGACAAGCTGAATTGGACGTAATCACCACCATTAAATGAATAAAGATCTCATGCTCAGAACACACAAAGGAAGTAAAGGTGAAGTGACTAGTTATTATCTGAAAGGAAATATAATTGAACATGACGAAGAGTTACACATGGAGAACTAATCAAGTCAGTGGATCTAGTAATTACTTTTCATATTTCAAAGATGATATTTGAGAATGGGGACTAATAAAGGTCACATCAAAGGTATTTGAGATATTCAAGTAATTGCCATAAAGTGCCTATTATTTTGCCAAAAATAGAAGTAGATAAGATGATATGACATCCCAATCACTTTAAAAATATACAAGTTAATTGTAATTTCCCCACCTAGTGCTATAAGGCTAAAGTATTTTCAAAAGAATGGTGTAAATCAGATTGTGAAGCAAATAAGAATATTCTTTTGAAATATGGTGCTTTTTGGGAAAGCGAAAGTGAGTAAGTGACTGAAATTGTATAAATGCGATGAGAATGTTCTCACAAGGGGGTTAAATTTTTCTAAGATTTTAGAGAAAAAAGAGAAAATCGACTATAATTTTCCTGAGAAACTTAAATCAAACCAAGAAACCATTGAGTTATTTTACTTTGTTCAAACTTTCTCATATTAAAATGATTGTGAGCGTACGGTCATTCTAAAGCTTTGAGATGATATGCTTTATGGTCCCTTATTTGAGAAATATAAATTTATTGAAATTAAGTGTGTGTTGTCTCTGAGAGATGCCCTCTTTGTTCTTTAGGTAGAAATACTTTGAATCAACTACTTGTTTGTCCATGTTGCAATATTAGGTTAATAGTATCTTTCAATTACACTAGATATTCTATGGATTTGTGACATTTTGGTAACTAAAATTGCACTACAAACAAGAGATTTATTTATGTAGTATGATAAAAAATTTAAATTCATGTTGTTGTCATTCATTTGAGAAGATTTTAGTAAGATTTTGAGTGCATCTTGAGCATAGTTGAACATGATCTGTTAATATTTTCTTGAAAATTTAGTATGAGCTTTTGTGTTTAAATTCTCAAAGGTTGTGTGAAATATTGTACTCTTGGGCCTCCATGAGTACATACCTTATGGTTAAAGGGATGTTATTAGTTAGGTGATGTATTTCTTCTTTCCTTGAAGTAATTATCAAACATTTGTAAGGTTTTCTTGAGAAATATATATAATCAAATTTAGCCTACTTTAATCTCCCACTCACACACATAAGTTACAACTCATAATTGTTAAATCCTTTTGAATTCCTCATGTTTATCCTACTTATAACCATATGCTAAGGAATTAATAGTGCAAAATCACAGCACCTGCAAATGAGTTCTAAAAATCTACTTTTCTAAGGTAGAATCATCTAGTGTGATTGCATAACATTGAACTTTCGCTAAGGTGTGGGACTTGAAAAAGGGGAAATCTCTCCAAAGAAGGCTGGTTCTTCTTCCTAAACTACCTACCACAAGCTATTCTAGTGCAGGCAAGCTAATCTAATCCTAATCTAACTTCCAAGGAGATATGGAGAGAAAGAAAACAAGGAAAAATAGAACCTACACTAAACGGTGATACACCGTAAAAGGAAGCGAGATATTCTATTGAGGGGGAAAGAAACAGAAAAAAATGGAGATGAGGGAAGTCATACGAAGTAACACGGCCCAAATCTTCAAATTCACCATTAAACTCAATGAAACACAACATCCTGCACCCATAAATGTGAAATACATGAACATAAAAATAAATCACGGGAAGCGAGAGGCACGAGAGAAACAACAAAACGATGCAAAGGGTTGTTGAACACCGAGAAAAACACATTTTTATTACTCTAGAAGGTTTATAGACCATTACATTTCTGGAATAAAGACAAAAATATATTTTCAGTGTGGGAGAAGGTTTCTACTCAAAAATGGAGTCGAGAAATTTTTTTGATAGAGTTTCTCTATGCCCAGAATGTCTCCCCTTCAAAAATGAGAAGTGTTACAATATATAGAAAAATAAGAGAGGGGGAGGAGGGAAAAATCAAATATTTCTCTAATTATCATGAGATACGCATTGAATCCTAATTTAAAATCTCAACCACTAAATATCAATGCCTTCTACAAATTCACCCACAATATGTCGCTTTTAGTTCCCTAGCAGATTGAATTGAATCAGATCTGGTAGTTGAAGTGATTAGATTCTCGTGTTAATGGCCTTGAAGACTCTTCTTCATTTTTTACCGACTGGGCACGAAAAAATGATTTATTTATCTTTCCATGGAGTAGAGGACGTCAAGATGCTTCTAACAAAGTGTAATATTTTCAATATTTTGAGCCCGAGTCGGAAGACATGCCCCTTCAAATTTTGTATCGAATCCGTACAAATGGACAAGAAAAACAGTTTGAAAAATGGGTCCCCTTTTGATATGGGACATGCAGAGATGTGGGGCATGTTTGAGCCCCCTTTATGGATTCATCTTTGGAGAAGTGCCACTAGGACACGTAGCTATCTCTGCTAGCTCTTCCATACTTAGTCAATTCTTGGACTCTTTCTGAACTGTTTTGAGCCCGAAGACTTTGAATCTTTGCCAATTCTTCTTCTCGAGCATCCAGTTCTTATCACCTGGGTCATTTAAAATTTTTCATGCCCCGTCATTCCATTGTAGAGTCCCTCTGTAACTAGTTTTCAAGATTTAAATGTGTTTTCTCTGATTCTTTCCATGCGGGGTTGTGGCTGACCCAATATTTTTCTCGGGGTGAAATATGGATAAAAATTTGGTGACTCAAGGGGACATCTTCCTGCTAGATGAAGAGACCAGTGGCCTTGAAGCATCCATTGGGCATGGAGTCCACTGATAAACACAAAACTGATCTAAAATTTTGAAGATCTGATCCTTGAGCCACTGCAAGCCTGACTGTATGCCTTTTCTATGTTTTGTCTGACCCTGAGTCTGCACTCTCAATTTTCATAAGGAAATATTGGAAATGGAATTTCTGAGAGTAGAAAATTGTTTTAACTCTGGGGATTTCATCTGTCCCTAAAATGGAATTTTTTGAAATGACTTTAATTGATCTGCATTTTTTACTTTGAAGATGGCAACTATTATGGGTAACTATGAGTTTTCTTGCTATGAGTATTCAAGAGCACGGCTTTATGCACCCTCGGAGAAAACAGACAAAACTTATATACAAAGACCAAATCATCCATGCCTCAAATAAGACATCTAGAGTGTACATAAGCACTTCTTCCGATGAAAGCAAACCTACCTACTTTATGCTAGCTAGGAGAAAAGGTGAGCTAAACAAACCCTACAATTTGGTTGTGCAAAATTCTTCCTTTCCTCAAAATTGGCAGCCATGCAAATGATTTGTAGCTGAACATGACTATTATTAGGAGTGGAAGGCTAACTACAAATTGTTTCTCTACTCCCTCCATCAAGGTATCAACTGGAAATAAAATAAATACCTTTTAAATCAGTTGATCACTTGGTTCCTAGAGGTATTGTAGTTGATCCTTGGTACTTTTATCCTCATCCTCATGCCCTGGAGTGGGCACGACTTATTTTGGCTTCTCCCTTGGTTCCAATGAATCCAAGTACCTGATTAGTCATGGTCTAATCTGATGGATGTGCTTGTTACTCTAAATTTCAACTCTAATAATGGAGTCTTCCTTCGGACCTTCTTGAGTGGATGATGTGGGAGAGCTAGGGTATTCATTGTTTCCTTCCTCCTCCTGAGAAGAACATGGAAGATTAAGATCCTCCAACCTTGGTTCCTGAGGGCCATTGTGAGATGTAGGTTGTTTTCCTTGGATGTTCTCCTTTGTGGTAGTAGACTCATGTTCTTGGAAGGTGGATGATGGAGGATCAAATGATGTGATCTCCTTGAGCTCCTCTCCATCAAGACAATCCTCCAATTCAGACAGATAATCTACCTCCTTGTTGTCCTACTACGTGTGTTTGACTTCTCCATGGTGTCCTTTGAATGTACAATTTTCTCACCATGGTTCCTCTCATCTTCAAACATGAAGTTTGAAAGCTCAAAATCTTCTTCGACATTAGATTTTGAAGGGGATGAAGTGGGAGGAAGAACTGAAGGTTCTTCTATGGCTTGCTCTGCACTTGTTGCCTCTGAAACCATATGGTTATCCTCAGAACCACGCCCTCTGGAGCTAAGTGATTTTCATCTAGAACAGGAACCCGTATGATTTCCTCTTCCCAATCAAAGTTGTATGAGTCACATCATTATTCAACTATTCTGTATTCGTTGAACATGATGACTTTGGTTGGGGAAGGTGCATTGGTAGGGTCCTATTCATTTATGGTACAAATAGGTAGGGGACTTGGAAGAAAATGGGAGGATGGACGTAAAAGGGATGGAAGGCACACTAGATTTTTGAGCCTCCATTCCTTCCGCCCACTCTATAATCTGGGGAAACATCTCAGTGATGAGGTGCAACTTATGTTGGGCACTAAACCAGCCTGGTACAGGGCCGACCCATGGAAAAGGGGCTGTGTAGCCAATTTTAGCTGCCATTATGGAACACTTGATTCGAGTTGTACCATTTCCATCTCAATATTTTGCATATGCCTCTCAAAATCAGCTTTGACCATGGAGTTTCCACCATCATCTACATAAACCTATTCTTCATAAACATTTTGGTTAGAAAAAAGGGGGTTGTATGCATTTTTAGGATAACGGGGCTTATAAAACTAATTTGGAGGAGGATTTTGAAACTGTGGGGATGGAGGGAAATAGTTCTATTGCTGCAAATGAGAATTCCATGGTGGGAAAGAATTCATGATTGCACAACTTCATAGGATTAAATAATATGAAGGATATGGAAGAAATAATGGGTGGAAATGGATGCAAAGAAGGTCGTAACTCATAGGATGGGTTGTTGACCGGATGGAGTTGCAGATGTGCTTGAAAGTGCCTCCAAAGGAAAAAAACTTCACTAAGAGCACATCAAACCTGATGAAGTGAAGTGGTAAGGTGATTCGGACCCGCCCCACTAGGTATGCCAAAAGCTGTTAGTGTGAAATCACAACACCCCCAAATGAGTTCTAAAAATTTAATTTTCTAAGGTAGAATCATCTGGTGTGATTGCATAAAATTGAACTTTCCCCAAGGTGTGGGACCTGATAAAAGGGAAAGCTCTCTAGAGAAGGTTGGTTCCTCTTCCTAAACTACCTGCCATGAGCTATTCTAGTGTAGGAAAGCTAATATAATCCTAATCTAACTTCCAAGGAGACAAGGAGAGAAAGAAAATAAGGAAAAATAGAACCTACACTAAAATGGTGATACACCAAGCAAAGGAAGTGAGATATTCTGTTGAGGGAGAAAGAAACAGAAAAAATGGAGATGAGGGAGGTCAGACAGAAGTAACACGGCCTAGATCTTAAAATTCACCATTAAACTCCATAAAACACAACATCCTGCACCTGGAAATGTGAAATGCATGCACAAAAAAACAAATCTAGAAGGGAGAGGCATAGAGAAACAACAAAACAATTCAAAGGGTTAAAGAACACCATAAAAACACATTTTTTATTGCTCTAGGTGCACATACCATTACATTTCTATAATAGAGGCACAAATACATTTGTCAAGCATGAGAGAAGGTTCATTTCTAAAAATGGAGATGAGAAACAAATTTGATAGAGTTTCTCTATGCCCAGAATGTCTCCCCTTCAAAAATGAGAAGTGTTACAATATATAGAAGAATAAGAGAGGGGGAGGAGGGAAAATTCAAATCTTGCTCCAACCACCATGAGATACGCATTGAATCCCACTTTAAAATTTCAACCAATGAATATAATTGCCTTCTGCAAATTCACCCACAATATGTCACTTCTAGTTCCCCAGCAGATTGAATCGAATCAAATCTGGTAGTTAAAGAGATTGGATTCTACGTTAATGGCCTGGAAGACTCTTATTCATTTTTACCTACCAAGGTCTGAAAAAATAACTTCTAATATTTCCATGGCGTAGAGGACGTTGAGATGCTTCCAACGGTGTAATATTTGTAATATTTTGAGCCTTGATTCGAAAGATAGGCCCCTTCGAAGTTTGTATCGAATGCATGACAAATGAGAAGGAAAAGCGATTTGAAAAATGGGCCCCCTTTAGATATGGGACACATGGAGATGCAGGGCTTGTTTGAGCCTCCCTTTATGGATTCATCTTTAGAGAAGCACCGCTAGGACACATGGCTCTCTCTGCTGGCTCTTCCATACTTAGTCAATTTTGGACTCTTTCTAAACTATTTTGAGCCCAAAGACTTTGAATATTCTCCAATTCTTCTTCTCGAGCCTCAAGTTCTTCTCACCTTTGGGTCATTTAAACTTTTGTAGGCCCCGCATTTCCATTGTAGAGTCCCTCTGCAACCATTTTTCAAGATTTGAACGTGTTTTCTCCGATTCTTTCCATGTGGGGTTGTGGTTTGACCCAATATTTTGCCACAGGGGACAAAATATGGATAATAGGAATTTTACCATTTCTACCTTCCTTTTCATAAATATGAAGAAGCAAGCTATGATCTATACTATCTAGAGTGACTTAAAGTCATATTTTGAAAGATATCTACATTATTTAGTGTGATAACTTCTAAGAGTTAACTAGTGTTTGCATTGATAGTGTCTTTAATGATTGTCCTTCATAATTCCAAGAGAATGTTTACATGCTGCTATTCCATTTATTTTTCTCATAATTATAGGTCACAAATAGGTCCTCTCACCTTGGTTAATGGAAGAACCTAAAGTTGTAGGGAAGGTCATCCCCTTATGCGATTGCAACCCAGTACCTCTCAAAGCCAAATCTAAAATAGTCTATCGATATTTCCCACTCTACAAAACAACTATATCTTTGGGTGACTCTCTCTAAGCATCCAAATTAGATTGTAAATGTTGGTAACATATGAAATATGTTTATATGTAAATACATGATCTAGAATTGATCCTTTGTTGATCTTTACAAAAATGAGCTTAATCAGAAGTCATTTTCTCAAGTATTTTCCTAGTTTAAGAAAGCTTTCCATTAAATTTGACTTTGCTAGGGGTAAATATTGATAAAGGATAGCAAGATTTGCCAAGATTTGATGAAATTGATTATGAAGTTTCAGTTGGCAAGTTGTTTACAATGATTTACACATATAAGGTGTAAGACCTTAGTGGCAACTCCACGTTATTCAAAAAATATGGTAAATACCAGTACCTTGAGTTTCAAATATTGAGATCTGTCAATAAAATTTACAAAGATGGAAGGAAGAAGGTCCTTCTTTAAGATAGATCCTACTAGAAAGTTGTTTCTAGAGTTGGGAAGGACAAATCCAACAAAGAAACAAGTCTAGAGAGCCTTGGGTGATCAAAGATAAGATTAAAAATTAGTTCTTATTGTTGAGAGTGATCAACCTCGATAAAAGATTACTATATTTCTTTAGATGGTTCTAGATCAAGCAGTCCTTGCACAAATTTTTACACTCCAGCTTGAGAGGTTCATTCATTTGCAAATCAAGGTATTCTTCATCTTCCTCCTCTGTTACTTATAATAGAGATTTTTTGAAACTAAATTGTTGGACCCTAAATATTTGCTAAGTACCAAGAGGTACGCGTGTAGAATTAATAAATAGAAGGGTGCTCGGGGAAAATCATGCATGATTTTTTTTTTTTTTAAGAAGGGTTTAAGTGAAATTAGGTGCGCACGGGATGCAAAACAAGGGTTTAAAGGAATTGGCCATATATCAAAGCATCATGTATTCACTTGAGGAAAAATGTGAAGACCCAACTAGGTGTGATAAGTGGATAAGGTTCTAGCCTGGAAACCTTAGAGGCCAAGAAAAGGATATTCCATATTCAGGGAATATTCCCAGAGGCATAATTATAATTAGTGGATGGTTTTGCAAAGAGGATAATCATTCGCTAATGGAGGACCACATTGACACTTGGGACATGATTTGCTCATGAGATAAGTCATGGTGGTGGACGTTGATCTTATTTAAATAAGTTCTTGGGATATGAACAAAGGGGAGAGAATGGAGAAGGTAGTGCAAAGGGAGCTATAAGTTACATGAGTGCTAAGAAAAGGAGGGTAACGAGGTGCTGCAAAAATGTTAGGAAATGTTAAGGGTTTAGAGCTCATGATGCTAGGGTTTAGAGTTCTTGGTGCTAGAGGGTTATAAGAGATACCATTAAGCATATTTATGGGTACTAGGATCTGTAACAAGGGTTATAATGGGGAAAACATAGTTAGTATCTCTAGTCGGATGTGTTTGAAGGGGTTGGAGATTTGTCACTTGGTGTATATGGTCCGAAATGACCCTTTTGAATGCAGTATGGCTACCAGAAACTATTTTAAATCAATATTCATGAATCTATTCTATACATCTTGTTTATGGGTGTAAATCCTCATGTTATTTGGCTTGTCATGACTCAGATCTGGTTTCTTGTCCTTAATTCAATGTTTATTTAAATTTTTTGATGCATTGATGTGTAGATCTCATTAGTTATATATTTTTTCCTTTTTATGTAGATGCATGTACTTCTGTTTCTACAAATAATACTCCATTAATGGTAGAACTCTCTTGAAAATCTCACATAAAGGAAGATCTTGGCACCTGCACGTGCCTTGGGTGAGTGCCCATGGTAAGCTGGGTGATAGGATGACAAGTTTGGGGTTAGAAAGAGGTATTGATGGTAAAATAATGACTACATATTGGTTCCATTGTGGGACCTCTTTTGAAGCTATTGTCAGAGAAATGTGTAGTGATGGAGCACTTGATGTTGGATAGTGTCAAAGTGTGGCTATAAAATATAGAGGATGAGTTTTCTTAAATATTTAACATTGGACGTGAGTTTGATACACGTAAATGGGTAGAGGATCACTTGTATCATGAATTATATGAGACCTTTTTCTGCTATTTCCTAGTAGAATTGTATAAATGGATATCAACATATGCATAAAGGTTAAGTTAGTACTATAGACCTCATGTTTGGACCGAAGAGGAATATCGGTGGTTGCATGATGCTGATCTAACATTGCCATTTTTCCCTAAATCTTGAGAGGGCTATATCTTTCGATCTTGAGATCGATTTTTGCATTCTTTATATCATTGGAAAGATTGTGAAATAATCTACACGATGGAGGGTTCAATTTTGGATTTTGGTGAAGATTCATGGGAGAAAATTGGAAAAACGTCTCTGACACTGGAAAAGGCAAAAATCAGATTTCCATCTACCAGATTTAATGAAGTATGGGTCATTTTCTTTGGTCTGCGAAGTAGATGCATGGAAATATGAGATTTTACATCGAGCCCATCATTTTGCTAGGCTATTTTAATGGATCTTGTTGGTGGTTGGAGTGGTAAATCAGATTTTCCCACGTTTTCACCTTTCTTTCCTTCTGCTCGAGTGTTAAAAGCCAATTTTGGCTCATTTGTAAAGGGTTGGATGTTCTTGCTTCTACAAGCTCTTCTTTCCTCCTTAGCAGGTGGATTTGAAGGAGTTTTAGACCTCCCATGGAGATTATAGCTCATTTTTTTCCTTTTTGCTATTGCAACGTATTGTATCAATTCTGGAACTAACAATACATGCTCTGTGATTGATTTTCCAATCCTCTCTTGCATTGGTTTGTTTCCTTCTGATCTTTCATTGTATTTTGGTAAATTTGTGCATGTTTTGATGCTGCATCCTTATGATCTGTGTCTATTTTTGCAAAGCAAGAGGTCCAGCACTCCTTTGGTGTATCACCGTTCTGTTTTTGCTTATCTTTGTTTTCATTTCCATGTTTTCTCTCAACCATGTCTCCTTAGTAGTTTTAAAGTAGGGATTTTGAATCAAAACTTCGAAAGAATTTCATGCATACACCTAAACAAAGGAGTAAGATCCATCTTCAATCTGGAGATTTTTCTCAATTTGCAAGGTCCCACACTTATGGAAAACTCAATGTTGTGCATTCACACCAAATGAATTACCTTAGAAAAGTAGATCCATAGGTCATTTTGGGGGTGCTATGAATTTTCACTAATAGGAGGATTTAGAGGTCATGGAAATCACGGGGTTAGAAGGAGTGAATTAACTTGTGGAACTTGCTATAATTGTGGATCTACAAAACACTACAAGTGCGAGTGTCCTAATTTTTTGTAGTGCTCTTGGTGTGGGAAAAAGCACAAGTATGAGGAATGCCCAATTTTTTTTGAACACATGAGCCAGAAGTAACAGAAGGATAAGGGAATTGAGATGGTGAGAATAAAATGTGTTTATCAATAGTGGATGCCAAGGGTGGCACATGAGTCAAAGTTAGAACATGTACTAGTGACAACGTAAGTTGAGGCTACGTGCACCAGGGAGATATCAAAGCAGAGAATGTTGATTAAAAGAGAAGAAATTGTACATGGGAAGTATCCAGACCCTACCCATCATAAGGAATTATATCAATATACCATGGAAGTGATTATAAGTATTAAAGGGGAAATTCGGTGTCTAAAAGAGAAATGCGGGAAGGTGGAGAAGAAGAAAAGCATTGAGGTCCCTTAGGCAGATATAGATGATGTTAGATAGGTGTGTAAGATGCTATGCTAAGAGAATAACATCCCTATATTAGGAGAATGATTGAGAGATAAAGTACCAAGTGATAGAAGAGAGCACGAGAGGTAGGTTTTGCATGCTAATCTACCTCCTCACAACCCTGACAATGATAAGGACTTTATGTTGAATGTAGTTCTTGATGGATGGATCCTAAGTAATTTTTTGATCCACACGAGTGTGGAATTTAATGTTCTCACCCTAGATGCATGGAATCAAATGGGAAGGCCCCGATTATATCCATCTTCAAATGTGTTATGTATGGTGAATAAGACAAAGGAAATGGCCATTGGTGTTTTAAAGGATGTTTTTATCAATATCCAAGGTGAAAAATTCACTTTGGAGACTTTGAAGTATTGGTGTTTGCTGAGGTAGAAAAATTTCTAACGTTACTTGGGAGACCTTGGTGCTATAAAAACAATGTTGAATTACATTTTAATAAGGGCTATATAAGTTTTTAGAGAAAGGAGGAATGTGTTATCATTCCTTTAATTGATGGGAAGTCGCGCCTTATCTTGAGCCCTTGGGAGAAGAATACTTTGAAATAAGTAGTTTGAGATTTGGAAAATAGTTCTCTTGTATGATTCTAAATTTCTGTGCCATCATGGGAAATTCAAAGTCCATTGGTTGGGCATGTACATTGTATCCTATATACTTGATTTAGGTGATTTCCAATTACAAGTGCTAGATGGAACACAGTTTCTAGGCAATTTCAATGGGAGTAGGTTGAATCCCTAATATAAATAAGTCTTCTTTGTGTTTTTAAATAAGGAACTATTTCTTCTTTGATGTAGTTTCCTTTATTTGTTTTTTGCACATTTGTGTGTTGATAGCCACTTATTATTTCAAAAACTTTCTTTGTGTAGAGGACCGTGCATCCATTTTTGTGTGGGGTGGAGTGATGTGACAAGTGCTAGAAGCTATGGTTGTTGATGGCCTAAGTTGAAAAATAAAAAACACGTGGATTGGAAGATCGTGCATAGAAGAGGTGAACATGAGGGAAGGATGGTGTCAAAAGGATTTATAGAAACCATGTATAAGAATGAAAAGTGTAGGAACAACATGAGGTAGGTGATGTCAAGAACCAGGATTAGGACATAGAGGAAGAATGCCTTCAAGATCATGTACGCATACGCTTAAGGATCTATGGTCAATAAGGATTTTTGCATACTTGAAGGTTGCCAAAGTTTTTCACGTAGGATAGAGCGTGGAGGAAAAACATTGAAGGTTGGCTTTGGAGAAATCCACCTTTATTGAAAAATCACATTGGTATGTGGCATCACATTTATTGCATAGAAAAGCTAAAGTTATAAATATAAGATCAGGTGTACTTTATTCTTTACCTTAAATTTTAAGTTATCAAAGGACTCTCATGAACTAGGGCATCCTTGCAAAGAAGGTCTGAGAAAATTATTGAAGATTTGTATAAATATCTAGTTTGATCAATGAACATGAGTGGAAAGGAGTACACGGGTGTAAGTAGAGAAGGTTGTGTGGAAGGATCACATGGGTGTTACATTGTCTTGTGGAAAAAGGGTTTTCCAGGTTAGGGTTGCATAGCTATTGCAAGGGGTTTGTAGGAACTTTCACAAAGGAGTGGAGCCATGAATTTGAGAAGAGCTAAGACCAGGAGAGAGGAAGAAGTTTTAAGGACCCAACAAAGGAATGACACCAAGGAAAGTAGAAAATGTTTCACCAAAGAAGGGAAAGGGCAAGGGAAAACAATCTATTTCTACTAGTTTCAATGAAGAATGGTCTGCAGAAATGTAGTACCTAGACATCATACTACTTAGTAAGGAATGGGTGTCTCACATCAGAAAGATTCTTGTAAGTGATTATAACCATCGAACGAGCACCATAGAAAATGAGATGAAACTATAACTGGTTCACCCTATAGAGAAGAGGACACCATATGGAATTCCTATATATGAAAATGAAGTGAAGGTGAAAATGGAGAAGGTTGGGTTGTTACAACTCTATGAGTTACCCTATTTCAGAAATCCTGGCTAACTATACCAATGATTGATGTTACATGTACATGAATACCACTTCTATTTCACAATTCATAGGGTGTGCATAACCCCCTAGGTTATTTCTAAGTTCAGCAACCTTGTCTACGAAGGAGAATCATTGGACAATGATTTGGGTGACAAAGAAGCCATTAAGAAGACTGTTGAAGCTTACGACTATAAGAAGGGCTCACACTACTTTGACATTTTTACAATCACCAACCCTGTGATGAGGATGGCCATGTGCTTGGTCTCAAAGCTCAATGGGAAATATCTATGGACATATATCAACAAGTATTTGTTGAATGTATGTCACAAGATCTCGAGGGGACCATCTATAACCTCTCAAATTTTATCGCAAAGGATATTACAAACACCACACGTGATGAAGAGAAGATCATTTTTGGTAATTTCCTCCTCACCATTGTATTTTTAGAGATTGAAGTGCCTCGATGGGCTAGATAAGTTTGTTTGGGAATACCCAGATGAGAACCCCTCCCTCGCTAATAGTTTTGAATATTATACTTGTGACACCATGAAAGTTGCTCATAAGGCACGCCTGGAAAAGTGGTATAAGTAGATGTGTGATGCATTCGGGGCTGAATGGAGAATACTTGAGCAATTTCCTTCATTATTAAAAGGAGAGGCTGAGTTCATCATATACCACCATTTTTATTGGCATATTTACTTTGATAGATGGCACCAAGATTCCTTGGTGTAAGTTTACTTTCTCCTTCACGACATAGTACTTCAGGATGGGGTCAATCAATTTAAAGAGACAAAAATCAGGTTTTATCTAAGTGTAGTAGATCAAGATTACCACGAGCTACGCAAGAACTTAATATACCCAAAGAAGTGTGCCTATGTGGAGAAGTATGTCTCCCATGATGTACACATGTTGAAACCATAACCTTTCTTATTATAGGGAGGACAACAATGAGGGTGTATTTGTGCCTAAGACATAAGTATGAAAAAGGTTCTTATGTTGAAGATGATGTATCCATTCTGAGGACCCCACCATGAGGAAAAAGGTTGTGCCAAGGAAAAGAGAAAGAGAGGAGGATCCTGAGAAAAAGGCACCGAAGCACGTAGATAGTCTGAGATAGTATAGACAATAGGGGTACAAAATTTAGGCATGGGCACAAGTAGTTACGTCCACGAAAGAGGTCTCCCATTAGAAAAGAGTTGTCATAGAATTAAGATTCACCGGTAAGGGAAGATTCACTCGAGAGATTCTCCTAAATTGGAGTCACCAGTAAGGAAGAAGCAAAGGATCAAAAAGGGCGAATTGAGAAACATGAGAAAGCATCGAGGCTAAAAAGGGTGATGAGGATGATGAAGAGTTTGGTGATGCTTAAAATCATCTTGTGTATGATGTAAATGAGTCAGATAAAGAATAAAATTAAGAGAGGGATGAGAAAAAGGAAGTCACTCATGAAAAATGGGGAGTGAGGAAGTAAACATGAAATATTAGAAGGCCCTGACCCCAACCAAGGAGCAGATGGATAACACTATAGAGAGGGAGGTGACATGTATTATCCAACAATTGGTGGAGCATGAAGTAGAGAAAAGCACCGAAGAAGTGTTGAAGGAAATTGAGGAGAGCACAAGTGTAGGAAAGGAGTATGGGAGCATGGGTAGAGACCCCAACTTAATAATAAGCTTCCCAACAGTAGCGCACATAGGTGGAAAGGGCACAATAGCGGTGTAGGAACATGATATGACTTATATTAATGATCCAAACAAGGTACTATGCATGCTTCCAAAGTACAGTGCCCACAAACCAACTCCTCACTTGGTCTTATTTTGATGAAGAGGGTGCATACCCATACACGAGGAAAATGTTATCCTAGGCTTTTGAGTCCCACATTGATGAACCCGAGTTTGAGGTAAATCGTGATGCATTGATGAAGATACCAGATGCCAAGGGAGTAAACCCTCTTGTAAATTCCCAACAACTATCAAATGAGAAATTTTACAATGCACTCAAAAATTATTGGTGGAGGTGGAAGCAAGACTCTTCAGTAGAAATGATAGAATAAGGGTCTTGGAGGAAGATCTTGAGAAAAATAATGAGGAGATCATTGAGCGGGACAAGGAGATAAAACATAAGGAATTGATCAAAGTGCACAGTTAAGGTGTGAACTAAGGGATGAAAAGGTGAAGGTACACAAATTCCATAAGAAGATAGAGTCCATTTTAGATGTCATTATCTTGAAACACCTAAACCTAGCCGTACCTAACAAGAAATATGAGTCATCCATGCATTAATTAGAATAATTGACCTGCATCCTCACCATGGAAAGGTGGCCAATCACATTAGAGTCAACAAGAGAGGTTATGGTATGCCGAAGAAGGAATAAAAACTAAATATTAGGGAGAAAATTACTCGGTACTCTGAGCTCCTTTCCATAGTAAAGACATCCACACAGATGGCCGAAGTCATGTATGACAATTGTGCCGATAGAGACAAGGTAGCAAGCATATTGGTTACTACACATGAGGTAGATCTGAAAGAATTTTAGGAAAAAAGGGCAACAGGATGGAGAATGATAAGATCTTGGACAAGGTTGAGAAGAAGTTAGAAGCAATCAAAACCTTATGGGGTTCGATTAAGAATAGGCTAAAGGAACTATACCCCCAAGTCACTCACAAGATGGATGCACTAGGTGATCTTAGCAAGTATCTAGAAAGCATTGTAGAAACACTGAAAGATAAGAACGATGAAGTAAGTGTATTGGTGGGTGACCTAATTCAGTAGGCACATGGAGAAGTGGATTCCTAAGAGAATATTGAGGCATCCATAAAGGAGTTCCCACTCCTCATGTAGTAGTAGCATATTCTTCCATTCTTTATTTAGATTATTTCAATTCCACTATTATTTATTCTTTGAAGGAGTAAAATGTTTCGAGGATGGAGAACATGCATAGTGTGGGGTGATGTTGGACCCTAAATATTAGATAAGTACCAAGAGGTGCATGCGAAGGATCATTAAATAGAAGGGTGCTTAGGGAAAAGTTCATAGGAAAAAGGGTTTAAGTGAAACCAAGGCACGTGCGAGAGGAAGAACAAGGGTTTAAAGTACTTAGCCATATTTGGCATCATGGAGTCACTTGAGGAAAAATGTGAGGACGACTAGGCATGATAAGTGGATAAGGTACCAACTTGGAGCCTTAGAGGACAATAAAAGGATATTCCATGCAGGGAATATTCTAAGAGACATTATTACGAGCTTAGTGGAAGGTTTACAAAAAGGATAAGCATTCACTGGAGGACTACATTGACACTTGGCACACAATTTTCTCAAGAGAGAATTCATGGTGGTGGACATTGATCCTATTTAAATAAGTACTTGGGAAAAAAACATAGGGGAGAGAAGTGAGAAGGTAGTGCAAAGGGTGTTAGAAGATACATGAGTGCTAAGAAAAGGAGGGTAATGAGGTGTTGTAGAAATGTTAGGAAATGTTAATGGTTTAGAGCTCATGATGCTAAGGTTTAGAGTTCTTGGTGATAGAGGGTTGTAAGAAACACCATTAAGCATATGTATGGGTACTAGAGTCTATAATAAGGGTTATAATGGGGAAAACATAGTTAGGATCTCTGATTAGATGAGTTTGGAGGGGTTGGATCTTTGTCACTTAATGTATATGGTCTAAGATGACCCTTTTGAATGTAGTATGGCTACTAGAAACTCTTTTAAATCAATATACATGGATATACTATATACATCTTGTTTATGGGTGTAAACCCTTATGTTATTTGGCTTGTCACGACTTAGATTTGGTTTCTTTTGCTTCATACAATGTTTATTTATCTTTTTTGATGAATTGATGTATAGATTTGTTAGTTATATCTTCTTCCTTTTAAGTAGATTTATGTAATTCTATCTCTGCAAATAATCTTCCATTAATGACGAAAATCTCTTGCAAAGATCACATAAAGGAGGTTCTCGGATCCTACACACCTCGGTTGAACGCCCAACGTAAGATAGGTGATACGTTGGCGCGCTTCGGGTTAGAAAGAGGTATTTAGGATAAAATGATGACTACATGAATTATTGAAGGATTGGTACTTAGAAGATCATACCTCATGCAAGTAAGGGAAAGGATCTAGAAGAAGTGGTTAAGACTCTAGTAGGAGAAGTGGAGGAAATTTATTATAAAATTTCTAGAGTAGAAAAATGGATAGGTCATAATTCTAAATCCTAGAACTAGCTTCAAGGTCAAAAAAGATTTGGAAATCATCCTAAAGGTGACCATAGATCAGATGGTAAGGGAAAGGGCCATGGGGTTAGGGAAAATACAACATCCTCTAAAGGAAAACTAATTATTCCCGATCCATTGACTTCTAGAGTATCCATGGTGGAGGAGTATCATGTTATTGAATGGTTTTATAAGTGTTATCTACCACACTCCCCATGTGTTATTAATGAATAAAGTGAAGAGGTAGATAATGATACTAATTTTTGTGATGTGTGCATGATGGAATGCCCTAAAAAATCCACAACAAGGAGCCACTTCTCTTGAATTATCGAGTGTTAGGACTATGGGATGTTTTTGGAACTATATACACTTTGGGTATCCTCTTTCCCTTATATCCTGGTAATCTTAAAGTTGATATGGTTCATGCTTTTGAATTTCCTAACCATGAATTTCAATATTTAAGGGCATTGATGTTTAAGAAATAGAATGGTCAAAGGACTAGGACCACAACCTAAATAAAATAGTTCTCTCCTCACCAATATCCCCAAATCTACCCTCAAGAAATAATTCTCAATTAAAGGCCTAATCATTGCTAACAAATATGATTCTCCTACTTCTGCTCAAGTTTTTGAAAACCTCATACCTCGGGACAGGGAAATCACCCTACCTCCTAGTTTAGTCATGCCTAAGTATACCCCTTGTGATATGGATATAATTCTGAGTCAAATCAATGTGATTGTGCCAACTATTGAATTAATCGGAACTCCTGAGCATAGAAGGAGAGCATTTGAATAATTAGGAATCAAGGAGGATATGGTGGCCACATGTAAGGAGGTTAATAATGTGGATATTCCACCTATTATTATAGAGTTAGAAGTGCCTAAGAGATGGAAAGTCTGGGTGAATCACCTGAGATATATTTGGGCACTTCTCTGGTGGAATCTCAACTAGATGTGGATCCATTTTTCACTACTTTAATCATTAATGATAGACTTGTCCACAATTGTATGTTTTATTTAGGAGATTCATGTAATGTAATGCATCTTGAAGTGATGAATGAATTAGAAATTAAAGTGACAAGTTATTTTGGAAATTTCAGGCCATGGATTCAAGATAAGTACTAGTGATAGGATATGTAAAGGGTTTAGTAGTGCATTTGGTAGATTATCTTGGTAAGTACTTAACTATGAATGTGGTCATTATTGATTACCCTAATAAATGAGGTATGTTGTTGTCAAGAAAAGAAATTTTTCTGCAAGTGTTGGAGGTAGTGTACAAATCGACATGTCTTATGCCACCATACCTATGGAAGGGAATTTCTTAAAATTATATGGAGAGAATAAAATGTCACATCTAATTGAGGATCCTAACAATGCCTCCTATGAAGTGTTGTTTTCTGATGTTGATGTTGACAACTTTGTTGGATGTGCAGAATTTGAAGAGTATATCATACATTATAATCCATACTTGAAACAAGTTGGTGCCCCTTAGACTATGATGTTTGATGGAGCATGCTCCAATATGGGTAATGGGGCTGGTGTAGTGCTTATATCCCCAGATAAAAAAACATTCAATTTTTCCTTTAAGTTAAAATTTGAATGCACTAACAATATTGCTGAGTATGAAGCACTGCTCCTAGGTTTGAGAATTACATGGAGATATGGGATAAAAGATATAATTGTTAAAGGAGATTCTGAGTTAGTAGTCAAACAAGTCAGAAAAATATATGCTACGAAGAATCAAAGGATGAAACAATATAAACATGTAGTATGGGACTTCATTGAGATGTTTGAATCCTTTAATATTTTGTATCATGATCAAGCTCAAAATATTGTAGCTAATAAATTGGTAGTACTTGTTTCTAGGTTTGATAATTGCACTATCTCTCCTTATTGTAATTATGATGTTGAGGTGTTGTCAAGACCATTTGTACCTGATAATGTGAAGCATTGGTAAGTTTTTGATGATGATGCCCAAGTGAAAAGGTTATTACAAAACTAGGGAGGATTTCCAATTAGTGCATGGATTAGGATCTAGTGGTTGCAACATGTGATGGGAAATAAACCATGTTTGGAAAATTTATAATCTAGTTGAAAACCAACACCATTCCTAGGGGTTTGGTTTCTTTGGAGTCCAATTTTGATAATGTAGATAGGGTGGTTCATAGGCACATCTCTTCCTCAAGGGATGTTGAGGAATATAATTTAGGAACCAAGGAGAAGCCTAGGAAGGTGTGGATAGGGAGAAATTTAAGTAAAGAAGAAAATAATTCTTATGTGAAATTACTGACAAAATATCAAGATTTCCTAGCATGGTCTTATTCAAATTTGAAGGCTTATAAATAGTATTTATTTCAACATGAAATATCTTTAGATCCAAACATTAATCTTTTCGAGATAGAAGAAGAGGTATATTAATCCACTTCTCTCACTAAAAATTCAAGAAGAGTTAACAAAGTTGAGGGATGGAGGAATAATATAGCCCACAAGATACTCTTCATGGGTGGCTAATCTTGTGCCAGTAAGAAAAAAGAATGGAGATATAAGGTTGTGTATGGATTTTAGAAATTTGAATAAAGCTTCAATCAAATATAACTATCCATTTCCTAATATGGATAACATGTTACAATTAGTCACTAGATCTGAATTGCTCTCTACATTGGATGGATTCTCAGGATATAATCAAGTAGTGGTAAAACAATCAGAAAGGATTAAAACTTCTTTCACCACCCCATGGGGAACATATGTATATGTGAGAATTCCATTTGGTTTGATGAATGTTGGGGCTACCTTCTAAAGAGCTATGGATGTTGCCTTTTTAGGTTACATTAATGATTT
The DNA here is from genome assembly GCA_018340775.1 of Taxus wallichiana var. yunnanensis. Taxonomy (NCBI): domain Eukaryota; kingdom Viridiplantae; phylum Streptophyta; class Pinopsida; order Cupressales; family Taxaceae; genus Taxus; species Taxus wallichiana. The sequence continues at coordinate 285,741,605 of CM031242.1, read as the reverse complement.
TATTTTTGTATATCAAGATGATGTAATTGTGTTTTCCAAGAAGAGAAGTGACCACCTCAGCCATGTGGAGAAAATGTTAATAAGATGCAAAGAGTATGGAATCTCATTAAATCCTAAAAATTGTCATTTTGGAGTTCAAAAGGAAAAATTATTGGGGCACATTATATCAAAAGAAGGGGTCATGATAGATCCTGAAAGAGTGGAAGAAATTGGTAAGGTTCCTATCCCTAAATCTAAAAATGGGATTTAATCCTTTTTTGGTCAAATCAATTTTATTAGGAGGTTTATTTCTAATTTTGCTGAGATAATTATTCCTATAACAAGCATGTTGAAAAATGACCAAATCATCAAATGCGAAGAAGGAGATATCCAAGATTTTAATGGAATAAAAGAAGAATTAAAGAATGCCCCATTATTGGTAAACCCTGATTATAAAAAGGATTTTTAGATATTTTCTTTTGCATTTGAAAATACCATTGCATTAGAATTTTTAAAAAAGGATGATAAAGGAAATGAAATACCTATTTCCTTTTTCAGTAAAGCTTTGTAAGGTGTTGAGTTGAATTAAACGATCATGGAAAATAAGGTTTTTTATTTGGTGATAGCTACCAAAATGTTTAGGCCTTACATCTTGATTTCCAATATTATAGCCTATATTGCCCATACAATGGTCAAGGAAATTTTATCAGAAATGGATTTTTCCATAGAAAAAGACGATGCTATTGGGTGAATAAGCTACAAGAATTATGATATGGATATACAAACCACCAAATTGGTTAGGGGTTTGGGCCTTACCAAATTGATGGCAGAAAGTAACCTACAAGTAATGGATATCAATGAAGTTGAGGAAGGAAATGTGGATATCCAAGACAAGATGATCAATTCCACATGGTATAAGGATGTGATCTTTTACCTTAAGAATTTAGAGTGTCCAATACATTTGGATAAAAATCGAGAGGACACTTAAATTGGCCTCTCAAAAATATTTCATAACTGACTATGGGCTGGCTTAGAATAATCCATGAGAGATCTTATTGAGGTGCATCACAAAAGAACAAGCTCCTAATATTCTTGCATAATTTCATGGGGGAGTATGTGGAGGTCACTTTTCTGGAAGAGTGACTGCTCATAATATTTTGAGAGAAAGTTATTGGTGGCCAATTTTTTTAAAGATGTAACCTTGTTAGTTAGAAAATGTGAGAGTTGTCAAAGATTCTCTAGAAGGATGAAAGCCTCAGGTGTTTTTTGCCTCTGCAACCAGTATCAGTTGAAGCCCCTTTCAAACAATGGGGGATGAAATTTATTGGAGAAATCTCATATTCTTCAAGTGTTGGACATAGATGGATCTTGGTTTCTACTAAATAATTCACCAAGTGGGTTAAAGCTATCCCCACCAAAAAGGAAACTCACCAAGTAGTCATGGATTTCATTCTAAATAATATAATTTGTAGGTTTTGGGTACCTATAAAAATAGTTGTTGATAATATTATGAGATTTAGGGATAAACCATTAGTAACTATGTGTCAAGAGTATGGAATCAATCTGACATATGCATCCAATTACAATCCTCAAGGGAATGGTCAAGCTGAGTCAAGTAATAAAAATTTTCTCAAAATAATTAGGAGGACATTGGAAGTTAATAAAATAAAATGGGGTGAGCAGCTAAAATTTTCCTTATGGGCAGATAGGATTACTACTAAAAGAGCTACTAAAAAAGTCCCTTTGAGTTGGTTTATGGAGTCCAGGCTCTCTTACCCTTACATATGCAATTGTCTTCCTATCAGTTCATGCAACAAATTGAGGATGAAGAAGTAAGCCCCTATGAAGCTAGGATCAATCAGATAGTGGAATTGGATGAAGAAAGAAGGGAATCCCATCAGAGACACCTTAAATTTAGAGATAGACTCAAGAAGATATTTGATAAAAAGGTGACTCTCAGAGATTTTAATGTTGGAGATATTATTTTTTTATGGGACAACATGCATGAGGAAAAAGGAAAACATGGAAAATTTGATTCCTTGTGGATGGTTCCCTATTTTATTGACATACAAGTTAATGGTGCACCTCAAACACTTCTTAGATTGAACACATACAATCAAGGTATGAAGTTTTGTATAATGTATAGTATTTTGCTTTCAAACATGGTCTGGATTGACCAATTGCCTTATTGTCTCAGTTTGTTTTGGAATTCGGTTTTTCTTTACATATTGCGCATGTTTTGAATAGCTCCATAGCCCAATGGATTTAGGAACTTTGTATGTTTTATGTGTTGGTCATGTGGTTCTTGTCACACCCCTAGGGGCACTCATCTCGAGTTGGAGCTAGTGTTAGTGCTCAATTTGATCTCGCACTTATATCCTCAAACATGCCTTCGAACAAAATTGTGTCTAATTGTCTAAGTTCGAAAAAACATATGTCGAAGAACAAAATCCTCTAAAAAATTTGTTAAATCATATTTATATGTTGTGAAAATCCTTTTCCTAGTCGAGGATCATGAAAATGTGTTGTCTCTAAGGAACTCTTGTGAAAAATGTCAAAACAACTATGTAGAACCATGAAAATCCCTTTTAAATGTCATCCTTGTTGTTTTTCAGTCCAAATTAAAGATTGTAAGAAAATTTCCAAACTTCTATGTCATGAATACGACATGTGGCATGACACCAAGTGGTCACACTGAGTAGACTTATCTTGAAAACATGCATAATTTTTGCATATTACAAATATAATTTACAAGTATGCCCCTAAATCTTGAAAAATATTCTTTCAAATATTTGGGTCAACGTTATAAAAGGATAAATTGACCCGCTCCTAAGATCAAGTGATGTGTTGACATATGATTCATCCAAATTAAAGATTGTAAGAAAATTTCCAAACTTCGACGACATGTGGCATGCCACAATTGTGGTCACACTCTGGTAGACTTATCTTGAAAACATGCATAATTTTTGCATATTGCAAATATAATTTACAAGTATGCCCCTAAATCTTGAATAATATTCTTTCAAATATTTGGGTCAACGTTATAAAAGGATAAATTGACCCTGCTCCCGAGAGAAGTGATGTGTTGACATATGATTAGAGCAAGTGATCGAATGAGAAATGTAGTTTTATATCAAATTGATATAAAGTGAAAATTGTAAAAATATCTCCAATGCCCTATAAAGACATGTGGCATTCTTATAGTGAAAATCAAATGTCACGTATTTAGGTCAAAATTACAAAGTTGCACCCGTATAAAGAATAAAAATGAAGAAGTGTAAAAACATCCCCAAACCCTTAAATATTGAAATCATACCACATGTATGATCTCAATTCAAATTAAGTGGTCAAAATAAATGGTCAAGATGATGTGAATTTATGGCTGCCGCCATTAATGCGTTTTGGGTAAAACAAAAACTAGTTTTTTTGAGATTTTTTTATCTACCTCAGTTTTATTCTACAAGTGAAGAATTTGATGCCCTAAATTGCTAAAAATTGCATGAAAAAGGATGAAAATTGATTAGAGATGGTGAAATTGATCAAGGAATTCATAAAATGATCACGGGAAGAGGAATTGCATAGATCAAGTGCATGAAATCGGTAAGTTGTGTTATTCTCCCATACCTTGGTTAATTACTTCACAAATTTCATAGTAATTTGGGGAGAATACATTAAAGAACAATATGAGAACTTGTGAGTTGAGTTTCTCTATGTCCTTTGGTATTACAAGAAATTTAGATAGCATAAAGGACACAAATTTACTTGATGCGGACCTAGAGGATTTTGTAAGGAGGATTCGCAGTGAAAATCAAAGTAAATTAATGAAAGTTATCAGTGTGAGCCACATTTCTCTAGTGGCCATCATCCCTCCCACTATCCATGCTCCTAAACTGATGTGGTGGTGTCCCCATAACTATGACCCTGAGAAATTACAAGTATTAGACAGAAGTGGAAAGTGCATTGTTAATTTCGACCCTGAAATTTTCAATAAAATATTGGGGTTACCTAAAATTGATGGACCTATTGTTGAGACTATGAAATCATAGGGTGGACTATTAAGATAGAAACGATGAATATGCTGAGGTATTGAATTCTCAATTTTTAATTGAAAAGAAGTCATCAATAAAAATGATCCCCAAGAAGCTTATCCATGTTTATTAAGGAGGTAGAATATTTAATTGTGCTATTGAATAGAATGGGAGGGCACGATGGGTCCAAAACCTAGAAGAGTGGATGTGCCCTATTATCAGGGTAATTCTAGAGAAAAGATGAAAAATTTTCTAGGGGATTTTTATCACAGCTTCAATTCATTCTCAGATGATGACAATGTCCATTAAAGTCAGGGAAGGGGAGACAAAGGACCTTAGATTCTCAATGATGACATATTTCATATATAATGTTGCATGTTTCAGGCCATTTCTAGGGCTCACAAAAGTGGGAAAATTTGAAACACATAAGGTCTATGATGTATTCCCACAGTTAAGGATTGACAATTGGAGAAAGAATGTAAGACCAGTGCATGATGGGTTCATTGCTCCACTGGTTAGTTTATTTGATCATACATTAGAATAATACAAATTGTCATATGTAGCTCATGTTATGATATTGGATTATGGGTACCTTTTCATTCAATATAGATACTTCACTTATTTTAGAATAAGTGGGTTTGAGGGGAAACCATGCAAATTTCCCAAGTATCCTGATGACAAATGGGTTTTAATGGAGCTTGCTAGACAAGTAGTTCCTGTGTATGGGATAATTGCAAAGAAACAAAAACCAACATCAAGTTTCCCCTTACCCTTGGAAGGTACACATGTCAATCCATCACAAAAGAAAAATTGATGGATGAAGAGATGAATAAGTTCAAGATGGACATGTTTTTCCCAAGGCCAAACTTTGACAATAGATGGCTTGTGACCTATGATGAACACGAACCTCAATTCGAAGACTTTTAGATGAACTATAGGGATGATGAGGAGGTTAGGAAGAGGGATTTTTCAATAATGACCCTAAGGTAGATCATTGATTACAAAATTTTTGTTATTCCTCAAGGAATTGAGGATGATGAAAACATTATTAAGAAAGTTTATCGGAATGAAATCTAGATTCAAAGGTAGTTTCTCCTATCAATTGGAAAGAAGAAGAAGAAGATGATCCTCATAGGAGGATTATCAATGTTATGAGACATACATTAACTTGGTTGGTGATAAAAGGCATTGATTTATCTCTACAGAATACTAAGGTATTAAATGAATTTAGAAAATTGGTTTCTCTAAAAGAATATCTCCCTCCTTTAGAAAAGGAGCTGAGACCATGGACCCATTGAATGGTGTACTTCCACAATTACCAAGTAATAGGCCCACCAAAGAAACAATTGATGCATGGACTATAGCTACAAGCAAGACTAGGACATTAATGAATGATATGATCCTAGAAAGTAGAAGGTATAATCTTACAAACAATGAAAAATGTACCTATTACATTTGTAGTACCTTTACAATCAAAAGGAGCTAGTTCAAGTAAATAAAAATCTCCTCCAACAACATTGTCCCATTCTTCTAGTTCTTGTCCAAGGATGAGAGGATCTTTATCAAATATTAACCTATCTCTCATAGTACAAGTTTCCAAGGAGAAATAAGTATCAGAGTTCAAGTGTTTTGAAAGATCATCAAAAATATCTAGAGTAACTATGCCTTAGAAAAGGATGTTGGGGAAAGTATCCCAAGTTCAAAAAATTAGAAGGAGAGTAAGATAAAATTAGTAACCCTATATTGATTGAAACTCCAAATTTTTTTCACTCCCCATTTATTCAAATCACACCACCATTAGTCCATGAAGGTACCCAAGTAAACCCTTCTACACCAAAGTAATCCTCACTACTCCATCTACATTTCCTACAGGGGTGGTGGAAGGAATTATCAAAGAAACCAGGGTATTAGGTGGGCCAAATTTTGTGGGGGCAAGCCATGAACAAAAAAATACTAAGTGTTGAGAAACATCGTAAAGAAAGTAATATTGAGACAAAATTACCATCAGGGTAATCATTCAAAGGAGTTGAAACAATTGATGTTGATATAAAGGATCTTAGGAGGAGCCCTTATTTTGAGATTGATAATGATAAATATGAAACTCTGAGTATGTCATTTGAAGAAACCCATATGCTTGATATTGAGAAAATTCCAAATGTGGAAATGGAGACATAGTCCCAATGAAATCAAGTTGTAGATACATTTCCTTCGTGGTAACAAGATAAATATGTTCAAACAAATATATACGAGATGCTAGTGCTTATAGATACTCTTGCTATAAAGCCATAATCCAAAAATGGAGGAATGTCTGAGAGTGAAAAAATCCCTATTTGCTATTGTTAGTGAGAAAAAAAAACCATTGAATTCATAACCACCCCAAGTGTACAAGATGGAAATGTTTTTATTCCAAATACACAGGTGGAAAGGGAAGATGTGAATAAAGAATTAGGTACCCAAATCAAGTCAACTAAGGCATAAGAAAATGATGATACAAAGTAAGAAGGGGTTGAGACAGAGTTCCAAGTGGACACTTTTATTTAAGAGCCTCCCACAAAGGACAAGGAACAAGAAAAAATTCCAGGTAATGAAAAGGGGACCCCAAAAGAAATAGTTAAGGAAGTTGTCACTCCACCAAGAGAACCTAAGGAAGGAGAAACCATGGAATCTGCTAAAACAAATAATTTGCCAAAATATATAGGTATGATTTCCACTCCCCTAAAAGTTTGAAAGAAGATAAAAGCACACTTACTGGTCTAGAGAAGGATAAGGGTCTGGGGGAACAATTTATACCTAATAAGAAAGAAGAAAAGATTCAACAAATTCAGACTCAGGAGTAGAATAAAGAGCAGCCCAAAGTAGTGGAAAGTGCAAACAAGGAAACAAATATGAAAGCACCAATTGTAGGAATGCTTACAATTCAAGATGCATCAACAACGATGGTGCCATTTTTTCAAACTACAAGTTTTGCTCCCTCAGAAATAGGAGATGACAGTGACCCCATGACATGATGGATAGGGGGAATTCTCTAAGAAAAAGAGAAGGAAAAAGAAAAAGGAAAGGAGATAGTCCCAAAAAAAGCCTTGGGTCTCTCAAATATTGATTTTCAAAAACCTATGAAATCCTCTAAGAGGGGTAGAATTATGACAAGATCACACTTTGACAGGACATGGTCCAAAACTTTGGAAATTTCCACCCCCCATCTTGATATCCCAAAGGAAAAACTAATAGTTAGTTTCTATAGCATTCAAAAAATCTAACATGGAAGGCCTGTAAGAGAAAATATTAAACATGATGTTATAAAAAGTAGTAAAAGGACTCTTGGAAAGGGTAGAAAAAGACAAGATAAGTAAAAGGGAACTAAAAGAGTAGGTAAAGACTCTAACCTTGTGTTTGCAGAAATTGATAGTTCCCTTAGAAGGAAATCAAGGAGCTCTTACTATTACTCTAGAAATGATAGGCAACATAGAGAAGGCCACCAAAAAGGTGAAGGTTATTGACATTGGGTTGAGGACCTATCTGAGAAAGGAAAGAAAATATTTGGAAAAGTAAAGAAAAGGTATGAGGAATTCATTTCTCATCTCGATGTTGTCAAGGATATGATTGAAGAGTGCAACAATGAATTATTCTATGTTGAAGGAATTCTTCCCAAACTAGACCTCATCAACCAACTCAGTGGGGAGGTGATTGTAAAGGAAAAAAATACCGGCTGACAAGATGGGAACTCAATTTATCTTAGAGGATTGGTTGAAAATAAGAATTGATGTAGTAAATGATGTCAAGAAAAGCATGGAAGAAGAAAATAAGTGGATTGAGAGAGGCATCGACACCCTGAACATAAAATTGGAAGACCTGGTATTTGAAAAGAATAGAACTAATTATTGTGATTTAGAAATGGATTTCTTGATATAATCCTTTGAGAAGAACATTCATGATGAAAACTATTCATATGAAGTTATCAAAAGGCTGGTAACTGTAGAAAATTCAATTGAGAACCTAAAAAATAAATCAAGGGAAATCAAATATAGGATGGGGAAATGTGTGGTGGAAATTAACAGGGAAAGTATAATCTTTCAACATCACAAGGGCCCTGATAAAGAAGAACTACAACAACTGTTTCAAAGGTACAATGCTTACATAGAAAGACAATTTCAAGAAGACAATGAAGATGATGATGTCACCATGCTCACTATTGAGGAAGCCAAGGTTGTTATGGAATCCAAGGCTATTGAGGATGTTAAGGCTAGTTCTTCTTGATATTGTATTTATTTTCATTTGATACTCCTATTTTCCAAATAGTTTTAAGGATACTTGAGTAGTTAATTTTGAATATGATGTATTGAAAAATAGTAAATTTCCATTATATTTTGATTAAATTATAAACTTTTTATGAAGCATGTTATTTTTTATAATAATTTGAAGTTTACTATACTTTTTGAAAAGCAAAAAGGGGATCTATAGGGGCCCCTACCCATGAAAAGATACATATATTTTCCAACATTACATCTTAAAGGGGAAATTAAGAGAGGAGGGAAATTCAGTCATCTTTTAATAATACTTTGAAATCTTCTCCAAATGAGGGAAATTTGATTAGCAGTCTATTTTTCCTTGGTATGAATTCTTCTGAGCCCTTAGTTGTTTGAGAAAACAAAACTGCCCCAACCAAAGTACGAGACATCCCCATATCCATCAATGTTTCAACAGTCATTCTAGGACCATCCATGATATTCCTTAACTCTATCTTCTTATGATAAGAAGATACCCAGTCAAAAGATCCAAACCAACTATAGGAAATTCCTTCTTCCATTTTGCTTTGTAATGAGTAGACCGAATAGGAGAATTTGAAGAAAATGAAAGAGAAATTATTGTGGCCCTTAGACCTAGTTGAACATGAAACTTAGAACTGGACTGACCCTTACATTTACTTATGAAAGGTGGATTTTCTCTTGGAAGAGGAAAAATCAAGGGTCTAGATAATTTTTGCTCCATCAAAGGAATATGTTGCTCTAAATGAATGGAAGGTTGGAAAGAAGAATTTCTTGTACTTTCCTTGGTGGTAGAGAATGATGCCTTAGGACATTGAGGAGATGAAGGCTTTGCTTCTTCCTCATCCAAAATGATAATTGGGGGTTGAGAGCTTGATTCCCCCTTCTTCCTTCTTACTGATGATGTTGGTACTGCAGGTTATTGAGGTGACATAGGTCATGTTGGACCTTTTCTAGAGAGAAGAGTCATTTCTCTAATTCATCTACTTTGCAAGAAATGGCAGGCACAATATCAATTGAAGTCCCATCATAGAGTACATAGGACTCCTGGGGAATCTCTTTCAAGAAAAATTCTTCATTATAGAAAAAGAGAGACTTGTATTTAGTCATCCCCATCACAGTAGGCCTCCTTTCAATCCATAATTTCTTCAATGCTTCTGGAGTTTTCTGATGCTCCCACCGGAAGAGATGATAATACATTGTTTGAAAGGTCGAGAAAACAAGATTGATTTTGATCAATCTTAAAAGGAGGGAAAGCCAAACCTCTCAGTATTTCAAGGGCCCTTTTCTTTCCCTTGGGTCTGAAATCTCGAATAAAGCCTTGACAAATGCCTCATCCGGGCATTAAATTGAATAATTGATTCAAATCTTTTGATGATATCTCTTTCAAAGCTAGTTCTACAAATACCTTTACCATTGCACCAAAAAATAACTTTGCAATAGATTTTCACGTTTAAGAATGGAAAGGGGATGCATACTAATGAAGAAATGGAGCTGAATTTATAGTGAAAATGATGCAGACAAGATGAATTGGATGGAATCACCACCATTAAATGAATGAATATCTCCTGCTCAGCCCACACAAAGGAAGTAAAGGTGAAGTGATTGGTTATTATCTGAAAGGAAATATAATTGAACATGATGAAGAGTTGCACACAAAGGACTGCTCAAGTTAGGGGATCTGGTAATTATTTTTCATATTTTGAAGCTGATATTTGAGAATGGAGACTGATAAAGGTCACATCAGAAGTATTTGAGATATTCAAGGAATTGCCATAAAGTGCCTATTGTTTTTCCAAAAATAGAAGTAGATAAGATGACATGGCATCCCAGTCACTTTAAAAAGATACAAGTTAATTATAATTTCCCCACCTAGCGCTATAAGGCTAAAGTATTTTCAAAAGAATGGTGTAAATCAGATTGTGAAGAAAATAAGAATATTCTTTTGAAAGATGTTACTTTTTGGGGGAAAACTAAAATGAGTAAGTGAATGAAATTGTATAAATGTGATGAGAATGTTCTCACAAGGGGGGTTAAATTTTTCTAAGATTTTAGAGAAAATAGAGAAAATCGACTATAATTTTCCTGAAAAACCTAAATCAAACCGAGAAACCATTGAGTTATTTTACTTTTTCCAAACCTTCTCATACCAAGATGATTGTGAGTGTACAAGTCATTGGAAAGCTTTGAGACCATAGGCTTTATGGTCCCTTATTGAGAAATTTGAATTTCTTTAAATTAATTATGTGTTGTCTCCTGAACAATGTCCTCTTTGTTCTTTGGGTAGAAAATACTTTGAATCGGCTATTTTTTTGTCCATGTTGTAATCTTAGGTTAATAATCTCTTTCAATTACACTAGATCTTGTCTGGATTTGTGGCATTTTGGTAACTATAATTGCACTACAAATAGATCTTTCTTTCGTAGTATGATAAACAATTTTAAATTCATGTTGTTTTCGTTCATTTGAGGAGATGTTAGTAATATTTTGAGTGTATCTTGAGTGTGGTTGAACAAGATCTGTTAATCTTTTGTTGAAAATTTAGCATGAGATTTTATGTTTAAATTATCAAAGGTTGTGTGAAATATTGTACTCTTGGGCTTCCATGAGTACATACCTTCTAGTTAAAGGGTTGTTATTAGTTAGGTGATGTATTTCTTATTTCCTTGAAGCAATTACAAAAAAATTGTAAGGTTTTCTTGAGAAATTTGTATAATCAACTTTATCCTACTTTAATCTCCCACTCATACACACAAATTACAACTCAAAATTGTTAAATCCTTTTGAATTCCTCATGTTTTCCCTTTGATAACCATATGCTAAGGGATTTTACCATTTCTACCTTCCCTTTCATAAATATGCAAAATAAATCTATGATCTATACTATCTAAAGTGACTTGAAGTCATATTTTGAAATATATCTGCATTATTTAGTATGACAACTCGTAAGCATTAAATAATGTTTTCATTGACTGTGTCTTTCATGACTGTCCTTCATACTTCTTAGATAATGTTTAAAGGTTGTTATTCCATCCATTTTTTTCATAATTACAGGTCACAAATGGGTCCTCTCACCCTAGTTAAAGGAAAAACCTAAAGTAGTAGGGAAGGTCATCCCCTTTTGTGAGTACAACCCAATCTCTCTCAAAGCCAAGTCCTAAAGAGTCTGTCAGATATTTCCCAGCTACAAAATGACTATATCTTTGGTCTAACTCTCTCTAAGCATCCAAATTATATTATAGATACTTCTTGGCTCACAAATATATTTAGGTACCAACACATAGGAGTCATCACCATAGTCAAGTTGGACATTGAAAATATCTTCCACAAGAATGGAATGGTCATTTTGATAGTGATAAGGTGTACTAGTCAATTCAGTTGTCATTTATATGTTAGTGACACAATTGTGGAATAAAGGATTTTTTTGTTAAGATGCCAATTTATGATGTTGATGCTGTAATTAGTTTTGTTATCCACAAAGGAGCTTGAAAATGCCCTCATCATTGTCAAAAATATGGAAAAGGCCATAACAATTGACATTTATATTAAATTCAACATGTTTTTAAACCTTTAGACTTATGTCTTGATTGTATTTTCTTAGCATATATCACTTTAGTATCAAGAGTGGCACTATTGGTGTAGACATAAATTTGGTAGGGTTTTCTATGGAATCAACCTTTTCAGATAGAGTGGTCTATGTAGTTGTATGTGGTAGGTTGTTTCAAAACCTCATTAGGCTATTTAATAAATAAGTCACGGTTTTTTTGGTTAAAGGTTTTCTGAATAACATCATGCTTTTCAGTAGGATGACTAATACAATTAAATTTATCTAAGTGTTCATGAATATTCTCACGATTTTCAATAAGATGGTCAATGTAGTCAGATTTCGTGATTTTTAGTTTGATGTTTTGAAGCAAAACCTAAAATATTTGCAATTACCCAAGTGATTTTTTTAAAGGTATTGGAGAAAGTAATGCTTTTGGGAAAAAACTTCATGTGGCCCACCACAATAAACATGACCCCAAAATATACATATTTTATAAGATTATGTTATAAATTATATCATAAGTTATATATAACTTTATACTTATTATAAAGTTCTAATCGATTAATTTATTAATTGAGTTAAGAATGAATTGGTTCAAAATAATGGTTACAACCAATTCACCCACCCTTTAATAGGGTGATATTCATTTGGAACTAGGAATATTTTTATGATTATTATCATTGCTTATGCATTAAAATTAGTAGGAAACTATTGTGAGAAGTGAGGTGGATATATGTTTCAGTTGACTTGTAATTGTAAGACACATTGGTATGTAATTGCTAGATAAACTATTTGTAAGTTATTCACTATTATTAATAAAATTGGATGTGCATTTTGATGGGATTTTTATGTGAAATTTGTTTCCGCATGTAAATCTTATGTTATATGTTTTTTTTTCTATGTAATTATTTAATTGATCTAATAATTATATTGCTCATTAATATCCTCATCAAGATTATTAGTATGGTAGATTTTATGTGATCCTTAATTTCCATGACATTGTATAAAAAATTAGATCTTTGTGTTATAAATAATTTTTGTATGATACTATACCTCATTGGAGTTAATCATAAGAATAAGGAAATTAAATTTGAAGAATTTTTTTGCAAATATGATAAACAACTTGAGAAACACAAATTGGTTTAGTTCACAAGTAGATAAACAACTTGAAACCGCTAAATTGGATTACTAATTTCTAGATAATGTTTTTATCTAAAACAAATATCAGTAAATATATCTTTCAAAAATATTTCCATCGACTATTAATTGTGTTCAATTTGGTGATATTTAGTGAAATTTATAAATATATGAGTGTTTTCTAGGCTCCTTTCACTATTATTTATTTTTAAATTTAAGACTTCATATAATCCTTTACTAATTATCTCATCAAAACCTTATATACCCTCATAAAATTAAGTTAAATATATCTTCTTTCTTTGAGTTTGGATACCTTATAAGCCTTCACATTATTTGCCTACAATTCACCTATCTTGGATCCTCGAATTTTCCATGGTTGGATCATGTGCCACCGTTTATGGATTCTCATCAAAAAAATGTTTTCTCTCCTTTAATGACTTGATTTTCCATGTCACCATGTCACCCTTTTCATGTCTTTACATTTTCATGCCTCTTAGTTTCCCATTTGAATTTTTAGACTTCTTTTGATAACTCGAGTTCCCATAATTGCTTCCATATGTTAGACATTCATGTTTCCTCTAGTTTTGGTGACAAGTGATGTTATTTTGGGATATATCTTTTTTAAACTTACCTTCATGACCCTAGCTCCAATGTTGATCTTGATGTTCAAGTGTTGTTGGGTTTTAAATCCACGATCGATGGGGACAAAATGTCCCTCCTCTATATGGGAGAGGTTCCCTTATTGAAAGCAACCAGAAAATATTATCTAAAAATGTACAAATTTCATCTTAAGGCTGGACTTCTGACATATTGAAATGATTTTTACCAAAAATAGGTTATCAATATAAATGAATGGAAGAACTGAAGAAAGGAAAGAGCAGAATATACCAGTATTTTTAGGAAAAATAGATAGCAGAGTATAACCTTATACATACTTGAGAAAAGGTGATATAGAACATAATCATTCTCATTCACAGAATAAGATATCATTCCATAAACACAAATATCTAGAAATCATATCAATAAGAACACAAAGTTTCTTATTACGAAGATAAATGATCCACATGATTTCATGAAAGTAAGAAAAGACAATAGATAAGATAAAGAGAAAGGGGAAATTATTCTCGTATTGATTGATTTCGATTCTATTTACACTTTAGAAGTATCGAGTCTAAACATTTCAATGAGCTAATATCTTACATTTATAGATGAAGTGAAGAGAGGAGAAGAAAAGAAGGAAAGAAATCTAATTTGGAAGCTCAACCACCAACCATAAATGCCCCTGTAAATCTACCTACAATCTATAAAGTTTGGTTTTCCATGTCTGTTTGGTGTGTCAAAGAAGGAAGGATGGAAGATAGGATCAAACCAGATCTGATTGAAGCAATCGGATCACATATTAATGGTGTGAAAGATGTTTTCCAGATTCCCAACCATCAAATCTTGCTGAAAATAATATTTTATGTTTCCATGGCGATAGGTGAGAGACTTGACAACCTCGAAAATGGTGGACCGGATCATTAACGGTATCGAGTGAGAAGTAGTCACTGGGAGCTCTAAAAAAATTCCTTTCTAGCTCAATTACAAGCTCTTAATTAAAAGACATGGTTTTCTGAAGGTGCGGGGTCGAGAGTTTAATGTGGGATCGTAATATGTGAAAGGGTTTGTCCATACAAGGGCCACGTGGAGACATCGTGCATCTTAAGATTTTTCCCCCTCTTTTTACTCCTGAAGTTGTGCCAAAATGACACGTGGCATCATCCACGGGGCCGCTCTATTTTCTTTGTATTCTACCTAAGTCCCTCTCGTTGGCAGATTTGTTCTTCCTGACCCGAGACACATGGAGGGCTAGTGCACATTTGGAACTACCCCCTAAACTTTGCTTTTGAAATAGCACCAATTCAATGCATGGAGGCTTCTACAAACTCTAGATTTTTCAACGGTCGGCTCTGTCCCCTCTTGATTCTGACCACGTGGTGAGTTGGTGCTCATTTGGGGACCACCTCCATATTTTAACCTTGAAGATGCACCAAGATGACGCGTGGAAGCTTCCTTTGGCCTGCCATGAGCTAGGAATTTTCAATGGCCGGTGTCCCCTTTTCAGACCTAGGACACGTGGAGGGCTGGCACTAGTTCAAGGTCTCTCTTTGGGCCATGTGCCTTTGAAGTTACGCCGATGAGGCACATGGAGATTCTGTGCTCACTTAGGATCCTTTTTGAACTTGGCCTTTAGAGGTGTGCCATTGGGATGCATGGAGGCTTCTACCTGGCTCTTTATACTTAGCCGATTCAATGGATGGATTTTTCTTTTCGAGACTCGACCATGTGGAGGGCCTGCACACATTTGGGGTCTCCATGTTTTTGCACCATACCAAAAGTGTGCCGAAGAGACACATGGCACCTTTTGTGGTCCTTCTATACTTAGCCGATTCGGGCCTCAATTGAACACTACCTTTCTCCATTTTTCTCCTGCTGAGCTCTACTCACTTCGCACTCGGTTTTGGGGTTGATTGTGATTCCACACATCCGGGTGACCCATCCATTCTACTTGTACAAGATCATGTTTGACCAATTTTTCCCTAGGGGGAAAATGGGATAACACTTCTCTAACACCTTGGTCATTTCCATGCTTGAGAAAAAACAAATGCATCATATCACAAGCTTTCATCCTACTTTTGCAAAATTTGAATTTAAGTCATCCACATGGGAGAGATTTACCTAAAGCAAGTTTGGAGAAAACTTTTATATTTTGTGCCTTTTAGAGAAATGGCACTTTGGAACATTTTAGCCCGCCCATCCACTTTTGATACGGGCTCTCCACGTGGCTTCTCTTAGGCATCGACATGGTTGTGGGTCACTTTATAACTTTTATGCCTTTCGCAACAAAACCAAATTTCCAAAAGTGCTTCGATGACCCACCTCCCTACTTTGAATTTTGATGTGGGCTCGATATTTGACTTTTTTTGTCCCGGTGGAGTCACGACTCATTTTACAAATTTAATCCCTTTTGGAAATAAAACTAAATTTCTAAAATTTCTCGATGACCCACCTCCTCACTTTGACTTTTGAAAACAGCCACGTGTCCCTTTGCGGGGCCAAAGTAAGAATTTTTCTTTGCCACTTCATAATTTCAAAAAGCCAATCAGGATCCAGCGGAGACATGGGGGTAATTCAACATTTTTGCAAATGTAACAAAAGTCACAAGTTCACAAAAAGACCCACCACACCACATCTAATTAGAGGTGACCACATATCCGCAAACATTGGAAAATAATTTTTCAGGAAGATGACCTTAGAAAAATGTAGAGAAGGGGAAAAGCACCACCATTCACACCCAAATCAAATATTTTTCATGCAGAAAGATAAATACAAGGAATACAAGGCTCGACGTGGTCCACAACCATAGAAAAAGATTGATAAATTCCACACATCCATTAAATGACATAGAAAAATGTTCCAAAATGTGCATACTGAGGAATTTTAAATGGAACTGGTAGGATTAAAAATTGATTACCAACACTTGGGACCTACAAATTCATCTTTCACAAGAGGGGAATTTTAGGGTGACAACAACTAGCTCTTTTTGGGGATGACTTGACTTGGACAAAGGAACGAGGCAAGACAAGAATCCAAGAAAAACTCTGGGAAGGTAGACCAGTGCCTTTTCCATTGGGAAAATAGAGTCAAAGGCAAAACCAATACAAAAGACAACACACATGCAATGGGAAAAGAAACAAACCAAAAAGGAAAGACCAAAAACAAAACACTATACATAATATACAGAAGGACTACTAGTCACCTAGGACTTGAAAAACTTCAAATACTACCCACTATAAGGAAGTGGGAGAGGAGATCCATCCATATAATCCAAATAGAAAGAGTTTTCTCCATAGAAAGTGCCTGATTTTGAAAGGACCAAGCCAAAGAGAATCAAACTTACCATGGCTTCCTTGAGGTTCATGTATTTTGTCCCACAGCAGAACAATGTCTCCCACTTGAAAATATTTGGGTCTAGCTTTCTTGTCAAACAAATATTTCACCTTCAGTTGATGAGCTAAGATTCTATCAAAAACTTGCAACTTGTCTTCATCCAGCTTCTAGAGATACATGATCCTCTTGTCCAAGGAACTGGTGAAACTTGTATCTTCAATAGCCTTCATTAAGTGCAAGGCTAGAAATTCCACTATTACTGGCTAGTTGAGCTTCAACACCATACACCACCTGGAATGGAGACATCCCAATTTCTCTTTTGGGTGTAATTCTATCTACCCAGAGAGCATCATAGAGATTCTTGTGCCAATTCCTTTTAGAGTCATTGACAAGCTTCGAATGATGGTTACTAGATTCTTATTTTTTGATTTTGCTTGTCCATTCCCTTGAGGATAGTAATTTGAAGAATGAGCAAGGGAAATTCCATAGCCATAGCATAAATCCATCATCTCAGAAGAAGAAAAATTAGAAGTATTATCAGTCACAATCTTGTTTGGTACCCCAAACCTTATCAAGATGTTCTCTTTGATGAAATTACACACCACCTCAGAAGTAGTGCTTTTGACTGGAACAACCTCTACTCAGTTTGTGAAGTAATCTATATCAGTTAGCACATGGGTATGTCTAACATTGGAAGGTGGGTTAAGAGTTCCAATGAAATCCAATCCCCACTGCTGAAAAGGCTCATTAATCACTACTGGTTTGAGTGGTAAAACAACCAACTTAGGTCTCCCCACAAAATTTTGACAAGCTTCACACTTACCTACCCATTTTGATGCATCTTTGAATAATGTAGGCCAATAGTACCCTACATGAAGGATCTTATGGGTAGTGACAACAAAAGAGAAATGCCCTCCACAAGCCTGATCATGAAAATCTGAAAACAACTTCTTCTATTTCTCTTTATCCACACATTTAAGGAATCTTCCATCTATGCCTCACTTGAATAAATTTTTTTACCATAATACATATTGTGCAGACCTTAGTTTAATAGATCTCTTTTCCTTGGCACTCAAGTGGTATGGAAACTCTCCATAAGTAAGAAAATGTGTAATACCAACATACCATTATATGTTAGGCGAGGAAGAGGACAACAGGAACATCAACTATTTCTTTAGACAATTCTGCATCATCTCCTTTAGTAATAAGCTCACATAATCCTTTACCCCGAACTAGGTTATTTGGCTTGATATCAAGGTCATATTCTTAGACTTTTGCTACCCAATTACCTCTCTTATTTCCAAACTCCTGTTGTGTAAGAATAGACTTGATGGTTGTATCAAGTACAAGCACAATAGAGTGAGAATTAAGAATATAAAAATGAAACTTCTTGACAACTTTGACCAATACAAAATCATGTTTCTCCATCATAGTATATTTCAATTCATGATATTTTATAACATAGCTCATGAAGGCAATTAGAAGTTCATGATCCTCAATTTTTTTGAGTTAGCACAGCAGCTAAGGTACTCTTTGTAGCATAAAAATAGATAATAAAATCTTTGCTAAAATCAGGACATGCTAAGATGGGGGTTCTAGTAATGGCTTTCTTGATACCTTCAAATGCTTCTTTACCTTTAGAAGTCCAACAAAATTTTTCTTTCCTTTCATCATGTGAGAAATACTCATAGTCAATTCTGTAAAATCTGGAATGAATCTCATAAGGAAATTTATCTTGCCAAAGAAAAAGTGAACACCCTTTTTACTTGCGGGAAGAGGAATCTACTGGATGTATTGAACTCTTTCTAGATCTATCTTGATCCCTTCTTTGGAAAAAATATTCCCCAGCAACATGCCTTCAGTAACAAAAAATATAAACTTCTTAGGATTGAGGGAAACTCCATGTTCTCTACATTTTTTAGAACTATTTCCAAATGTTGAAGATGATCTTGCCCTTGTTTTGGAAAAATAGTTAAATAATCAAGGTACAAAACAATACACTTTCCCTTTATACTGTCAAAAGCTAAATATATTTCCCTCTAGAAAGTGGCACTAGCATTGATAAGACCAAATGGAATTCTCTTGTAGGCAAAGGTGCCCCAAGGGGTAGTAAAAGTAGTCTTGTGCTGATCTGGGGTACTGACTTCCACTTGATTGTATCTAGAGAATCCATCTAGCATAGACAACATCTCAGAGCCTAAGACAACTTGCAAAACTTGATCCATCATGGGGAGTGGATAGTTTTCTTTTAGAGAGGCCTGATTCAAATTCCTAAAATCTACACAGATGTGAATCTCGCCATTCTTCTTTCTGACAGGCACAATGTTGGCAATCCATGTTGAATGATGTATAGGGAAAATAATCTTGGCTTTTAGTAACTTCTGGATCTCTTGAAAAATAGTATCAGCAACCTTAGGATTGTACTTCCTTTTCTTCTTCTTGAAAGGTTTGATCCCAGGTTTCAGAGGGATATAGTGTTACATCTCCTTTGGTTGAAAAGCCTTAAGATATTCATATGAATAGGAAAGAACATCAATATACTTTTTTAATAGGTTTACTGCTTTATTTTTCTCTTCTTGAGTGTAACATTTTCCAATATTCACCACCTTGGGTTCATCATTTCTTCCAATATTGACCTTCTCATACTCAAAAATTTATCGAGTCCCTTGACAAGCTTTAGACATGATGAACCTATCATGTTTTTTAAACAAATCTTCTAGAATCACCAGTCATTTGGGAATCTTGTTACCCTTCAACTTAATACATCCATCTTGATCCATCTCTTCCTTGATATCTTCCCCATTAGAAGGCATATATTCTCTAGGTAGATTTTTACTTCCTTCAAAATATAACTGATTGAAGTTATATTTAATCTCCATGAAAGAGAGAAAGTGTTGATAATAATTGAAAACCTACCAGTTGCTTGCATTATCCGGCACACTAGGCCTATGAATCATTTCAATGGTATATTTATCTTGAGAGAAATTGGGATGAGGAATCAAAAATATCTTAATACAACTAGAGAATCAGCTCTAGTATTCTTTTCTCTTGGCACAACTTCAATTGAGAAATCATCAAGGAATTTAATGGAATCCCAAACAATATTTCTATAATGTTTCAATATCCTATTCTTGACTTGGTAAAGATCCCTTACCTATTTCACAATCAACTCTGCATCACCACAAGCACAAATATTCTTTACTCCTATTTCTTTTGCCATGCTCAACCCAAGGATGAGAGCCTCATACTCAGTTATATTATTTGTATTTTCTAAATGAAGATTGAAAGAAAATGGATGAATCTTCCTTATGGAGATATTAACACCACACCAGCTCTAGAACTAGCTGAAGAGCAGCTTCCATCAAACTCCAAAGTCCAAATTCCATTGGGATCATGAATCACTCCCTTAGGAAGACTTTCCTCATCCTATGACATGATCATATAGTTTCCATGCCCTATATCTTCATAGAGTATTTGTGCTTTTGGATCATCAGTCTTTTGCACAATATACTCAGTTTTCTTTTCTGGTAACAACTTTCTTATTTTTCCATTGACTAGGATCAAAGCATGTGACCAGTCCATTTAAATTTCACCTCCTACCTCTTTACAGAAATTCCTACTCAGCAACATACCATATGAGGGAGGAATATCAACAACCAAAATAGTGGTTGTAACCCTTTTCTCTGGAAAAGCAAAGAAAGGCTACTTGTGCATCTTTAATCCTTCCAACCAAAGGCACTTCTCTACTCTCCATGGAATAACAGGAACCAAAGGTACATGTTAGAGTCAAGCCCAAAGCATGAGCTACTTTTGTAGGCATTACATTGTCTAATGCTCCTGAGTCTATAACACAATTACTGAGTTTATGGCTAGCTATGAGGAGAGTCACATAGAATGGTTCAATTTTCTCATTAGGGGAAGTGACTATTGCCACAAGGCTTGGTTTAGGTGAGGAAGAGGGAGTGGAAAAATACCTTTAGAAGTATTGGATGAGGCTTTGGATTTGGAATCGAGAAATTTTACTATTTTATCAAAGGCTTTTGGATGGGTTTGATAAAACTCTGCCTCTAAAATTTAGATTTTGGTCTTTTTGAGGTGATCAATGATATTAAAAGACCCGAAGGTGGATGGGGCATCACTACTAGGAATAGGAGAAACTTTTGATTTATCAAATTTAGGAATTGAAGGAAAAGAAGTTTTGGAAACAGAGGTAGAAGGAGGAGGATTAACATTACTCACCTTTTGCATGGAGGTAGTGGGAATAGGAGCTCCTCTTCTTGCAACCACTGGAATAGTTATAGGAAACTCCTTGGATTTCTTAAGTAGGCTGCATCACTTTTTCTTTTCTATTTTTTTGCTCCCAAGTCATAACACATATGACTCACTATTCATCTCTGCCACTCTTTCATCATATTCATCTTTTTCATCCATACCTTTAGTGGTAAGGAAATGAACTTGAGATCCACCAAGCTCTTCTAGTTATTCATCAACCTCTTCTTCTAGTTCTTCATAGAGTTCATTAAACTCCTCATCATCAAGTTATTGAACTTCACAAGTTGCATTGACTGGAACCTTGATAGGTGGGCCTTCAATAGCCAATTTATTTTGAGAAGGAGGTAATTGGTTCCTAGGCTAAAAATTCCTTCTTGGAATATCTTGATAAGGAGTATGTTGAGCCAATTGATTTTTGATGGCAATGAGATCATTTTTCAACTTCTGCACTAACTGATCTAAATAGGCTCCGGGAGAGGAAGAGGAGGATGCTTTAGACTTGGAGGGTTCTCTTTTCAATTTACCAGACATGATTAAATCATCCTCAAAATTGATAGCTAAATGCTGATCCACATCTAGAGTTGCAAGGTTATCTCTCCTTAGTGCATAGCTTACTGTAGGTAACCGAGCATTAAGGAAGAAGCATTTTTGGATTTGATCTATAGGACAAGTCTTCTGTGGAATTTTATGAATGATCTTGTTGAATTTGGCCACAAATTCTCTCATGGGCTCATGTGGTTCCTTCTTGATATGATAAATTTGAGCCAAGAGAGCATGCACATCTTCAAAAGGTTTGAAACATTGCTCAAACTAAGTTTTCAAGGTGGTCCAATCAAGTAATTGACCCAAAGCAAGAAGATGATAGAACCAATCAACAACATTATCCTGTAATGTTTCTACAAAGAGCCTGATAGAAATGTCTTCATGCTAAATCCCAAGAATCCCACATGTAATGCTGAAGGCTGCAATGTGTTCATCTGGGTGTACCTTCCCATCACCTTGGAATTTAGGAAAACCTTTCCTACTACTCCTGGGTAACTCATGCAATGGTTGAGGAAGAGCAAGAGGCCCAATCTGTCCCCAAGGTAGAGGTGTTGCCATCTATGGGAAGATTGTCTGAAGGGGAACTGAAACACTAGAAAGTATTAGAGAAAGAAGATTAGGGCTGAGTTGTTCTGGAGGAATGCTATTCTTGGAATTTTTATCTTTAACAGGAGGTGTGCTTGTAGAATGAGTTCCTCTATTCCTTCTTGTTGGAAGAAGAGAGAAGTTTTGTTGCTCCAAAAGTTGAAAATGAGAATCTTCAACCCCAAGAGATTTCTTCCCACATGTATATCGTAGAGTCACCAGACCAAAAAAATGATCTTGAAGTTTTTTTAGAAAGGGATACATTGAAACAAAATCCCCAGTGGAGTCACCAAAAACTGTTGGGTTTTAAAATGGTACTTTAACAAAACCATAGTCAGGGGATAGCAAGTCCCTCCTCTTTATAGGAGAGGTTCCCTTATTAAAAGAAAGAAGCAAAGATTTTATGCAAATGTATAAATTTCATCTTAAAGCTGGTCTTCCGACATATTGAAATGCTTTTTACCAAAATAGCTTATCAACAAAGCAATGAATGGAAGAACTAAAGAAAGGAAAGAATAGAATATAACAAAGATTTTCAAGAAATATAGATAGCATAGTATAACCTTATACATAATGAGAAAAGGTGATAAAAAAATAATCATTCTCATTTACATCATAAGATATCATTCCATAGACAAAAATTTATAGAAATCATATCAATAAGAACACAAAGTTTCTTATTACAAAAGATAAATGATCCATAGATTTCAGGCAAACAAGAAGAGACAATAGATAAGATAGAGAGAAAGGGGAAATTCTTCTGTATTGATTGCTTTTAATTCTATTTACACTTCAAAAGTATCATATTCCAACCACTGCAATGAGCCAAGCTCTTACATTTATAGATGAAGTGAAGAGAGGAGAAGAAGAGAAGGAAAGAAATATGATTTGGAAGCTCAACCACCAACCATCAATGCCCCTAAAAATCCACCTATAATCTATCAAGTCTAGTTCTACATGTCTATTTGGTGTGTTGGAGAAGGAAGGATGGAAGATCAGATCAAATCTGATCTAGTTGAAGCAATCAGATCACATATTAATGGTGTGAAATACATTTTCCAGATTCCCAACCATCAAATCCTGTTGAAAATAATATTTTATGTTTCCATGGTGATAGGTGAGAGACTTGACAACCTCGAAAATGGCAGACCAGATCATTAATAGTGGTGGGTGAGAATAAGGTGTCGAGAGCTCTCCAAAAAGTCCTTTTCAACTCAATTATGAGATCCTGATTGAAAGACATGGTTGTCTGAAGGTGTGGGGTTAGGTGTTTAATGCGGGCTCGCAATATACGAAAGGCTCTGTCCATACAAGGGCCACATGGTGACCTCGTGCATCGTAAGATTTCACCCCCTCTTTTTACTCCTCAATTTACATCAAATAGACACGTGGCATAATCCATGGGACCACTTCATTTCCTTTGTATTGTGCCAAAATCTGTCTTATTGGCGCATGTTTGGAACTGCCCCCAAAATTTTCTTTTGAAAGAGCACCAATTAGATGCATGGAGGCTTCCGCAGACTCTGGACTTTTCAATGGTCGGCTCTATCCCCTCTTGATTCTGAAAATGTGGTAAGTCGACACTCTTTTGGGGACCACCTCTATATTTTAACCTTGAAGATGCATCGAGCTGACGCATGGAATCTTCCTTTGTCCGTCCCAAGCTTGGACTTTTCAATAGATGGTGTCCCCTTTTCGGACTGGGACATGTGGAGGGATGGCACTAGTTCAGGGTCTCTCTTTGGGCTGCACCTTTGAAGTTGCGCCAATGAGGCATGTGGAGAGTCTGCACTCACTTAGGATCCTAATTTGAACTTGGCCTTTGGAGGTGCACCGTTAGGATGTGTGGAGGCTTCCACCGGCTCTTTATACTTAGTCAATTCAATGGATGGCTTTTTCTTTTTGGAATCGACAATGTGGAGGGCTGCACATGTTTGGGGTCTCTGCATTTGTGCACCATACCAAAAGTGCACCAAAGAGACACATGGCACCTTCTGCAGTCCTTCTATACTTAGCTGATTCAGCCTTGATTGAACACTACCTTTCTCCATTTTTCTCCTGCTGAGCTCTACTCGCTTTTGGAATTGGTTTTTTGGGGTCGACTATGAGTCCACGCAACTGGGCCGACCCTTCCATTCTTCCTGTGCAAGATCACATTCGACCAATTTTTCCCTCGGGGGAATTGGGATAACACTTCTCTAAGTACCTTGATAATTTCCATGCCAGTGTTAAAAACAGATGCATCATATCACAACCATTCATCCTACTTTTTAAAAACTTTGAATTTGAGCCATCCATGTGGGAGAGATTTAGCTGAAGCAGGTCTGGGGAAAACTTTTATATTTTGTGCCTTTTAGAGAAATGGCACTTCAGAACATTTTGGCCTGCCCATCCACTTTTGATATGGGCTCTCCATGTGGCTTCTCCTAGGCGTCGATGTGGCTATGGGTCACTTTATAAATTTTATGCCTATCTCGCAACAAAACCAAATTTCTAAAAGTCTCTCGATGATCCGCCTCCCCACTTTGACTTTTGATGCGGGCTCGATATTTGACTTTTTCCATCCCGGTGGAGTCACGACTCATTTTACAACTTTAATCCCTTTTGGAAATAAAACCAAATTTCCAAAAGTGCTCCGATGACCCACCTCCCCACTTTGACTTTTGAAAACAGCCATGTGTCCCTTTATGGGGCCAAAGTAAGAATTTTTCTCCGCCACTTCATAATTTCAAAAATCCAATCAAGGTTCAGCAGAGACACGGGGGTATTTCAACATTTTTGAAAATGTAACAAAAGTCACAAGTTCACAAAAATACCCACCACACCGCATCCAATTAGAGGTGACCACCTTTTCTACAGACACTGGAAAATAATTTGACGGGAAGACAACCATAGAAAAATGCAGAGAAGGGGAAAAGTGCCACCATTTATGCCTAAATTTTCCTGTAGAAAGATAAATGCAAGGAATGCAAGGCTTGACACAGTCCATAGCCATAGGAAAATATTGATAAATTCCACGCATCCATGAAAGGAGATAGAAAAATGTTCCAAAATGCACAAACTGAGGAATTTTAAATGAAATCAAGCGGGATTAAAAAGCGAGTACCAACACTTGGAACTGAAAATTTGTATTTCACAAGAGGGTAATTTTAGGGTGAAAACAAGTGTAACATATCATAATAAATTTATTTAATGGTCTTGGTAATGATATGGATGTCTTTTGGTGTTCAAAATTTAAAATGCCCCTCAAATTTGTTTTATGATAACTATTAAAAAATACATAAATTGCAATAAATTTCATATGGATGTTGTTGTTCTTTGTAATATTCTCCTATAGTTACGATACTTTTATTTAAATTTGGATAATAGATTGAACTAACCAATTTCACGAGTTTTTAGAGATTCATTATTTCCATAAAAATTAATGTTGCACTAAATAATTTGAAGATCAATATACATCATTAATGTTTACAAGAATATTATAACAAAATTTAAAATTTCAATTTAAAAAATATTGAAAAAATGATATAAATGACTCCCTTAGAATCACTGGTGCAAACTTGTAATTATGTATAAAATGATTTCCAGCTTCCAACTTCCAACTTCTAGACTTGCAAGTTCAATTTCAAATTTCACTTTTCTTACAAAATCCCAAATCCAAATCTAGTCCACTATCAAATATTTATTTGTAAAAAATCTAACAAATAAAATTAAAAAAACAATTACAAAGCAAAACAAATAAAATAAAACTAACTAAAAAATCAAATAGTTTACTAAAAAAGGAATCAAACAAAACTAATTAAAAATCAATATTAATAGATGTTTCTATTTTATCAAGATATTTGAACATGTTTATATTTTATTAATAAGATAATTCTATTATTTTAATTTTATTTACATTCCAAAATTTATATTTTCATTTATGTTATATTTGTCATGAATCTCACAAATTTATAACGTATAATGTATCTATAATATTTAACATATTAAATTTCTTTATATATGAAATGCAAACCTTTTAACGTTAACGAGGCAAAAATAGCCTATGAGACAATCAAACCACTTTCTATTATTTTCATCATTCTTTATCTTCTTTTGTTATTCTTGATGATGAAGTCCCCCATTTTAGCGATCAGCTCTTCATTGAACATATTATGTAATGAAAATGTTGTGAAATTTATTGCAAATATCAAACGGATGTCATTATTATTTTTATGAGTGGTGCCCTCATTGGGAACTAGATTACATAGATTTTGGCATCTCTTGCTCATACTTGGAGGAATTATATAGAGTATTTACAATTACAAGTAAGTGTATAACTAAACTAGTGAGCACCTTCAACCTAAGAAGCTATGAGTAAAGGGAATCCACATCGTCAAAGTCACCCAGGGAATGATCCTAGACTTAACCATTTTGAATCTTCAGGTCGGGTATCTCCAGGCCTTGCACTTAGCAAGACTTGATCCCTAGTGGGATTTATCGAGCCAATCAACTTTACCAATTAACCAAGGGACCTTTGATAATAGATGTCATTATAAGCATTGCATTCTATAATAAAGTTTTTTTTATTAAACTACCTCAGATGAGCAAAAGACACAAATTCTCTCATTCCATTTTTTGTTAGGCCTTTTTTATCTATCTGTTTCGTATCTAATCAGATGAGAGTTAGTCCCTAGTTGATCTATGATAATCTTAGCTCTCAAAGTATGTAGGCCTCTATGTAGGCCTTTTTTAGATCACAAGTGTAGCTAAATTCTTCGAGGTAGTATCTCTTCTTCTCCCCATTTTTTCCCACATAGATTTTGGAACTTATCTATTACAAATTATTTTATTTCTTTATTGTTATTGGGAATGCATTCCATTTATTATTCCATATTTTCATTCACTTGATGTTTTGATTCACCCATTACATGTTTCTCCTACATAATGTATCTTTGAAGACTATGTTATGCCACCGC
Source organism: Taxus wallichiana var. yunnanensis (assembly GCA_018340775.1). Lineage (NCBI taxonomy): Eukaryota > Viridiplantae > Streptophyta > Pinopsida > Cupressales > Taxaceae > Taxus > Taxus wallichiana. The sequence goes on along the minus strand of CM031242.1, from coordinate 285,714,364 downwards.
TTATTGTCATCTATTCAATTTAATTGAGGTATCTTAGAAGTCAAATCATAGCAACAACTTCGATTGGACCTCACTTATTTCAACTAAAATAATCTCATAAGGGACGAAAAATTTGAACATGAACTTTCTTTTGATCATATGTGTTTTAATTCTCTCAATTTTTTCCATTTTGTTACTCGTATGTTGTTGGACCATATTTCACACCCATAAAGCTTAACCAAGAGTAATAATTCAAAAATGTCTAAGTAGTTTTCCAATCCCATAAATTTTCTTCTCTCCATTTTTTTATAAATCATAAATAACTCTCCACCCTTCTATTGTTCAATTTTTATGCAAGTCTCCCAAGTAAATTTCTTGTTGAAGTTAATCCCCAAATATTTATAGTCAAATCACTTCTTCTAGAATACCACCCTCAAATGATATTTTTGGTGATTTATTTTCCTTCTATTTCTAAAGATCATAATCTTGGTCTTGTTGATATTAACTTGCATACCCACTTTTTAGCGAAAAAGTGGGTGTGTGAGAAAATGTTTTTACAATTCTTAAACAAATGTAGAAATCAATATAAGGTCATCAACATATAGAAGAAGCCTTATAAAATACTCACCTGACCAAATACCATCTCCACCCTCCGCATTTAAAAATTGTTCAAGTTGGTTTATATATACACCAAAGAGTGTGGAGGATAATGGACATCACTTCTTAACACCAATGTCAATCATAAAGCTCTTTGAAATACCTTCTTGAGTTCTGATTTTAATACACACCTTTTCATAGAGTCTATGAGCCGCTGTCCTAAATTGCACTACTATGCCAAAATCTTGCATTATTAACCATAACTTATCCCTAGGGACCGTCGAAATATTCTCTGAAATCAACAAAACAAAAAAAGACTTCTTTCATTTCCTCCCACGTTTTTTCAATGATATGTATTAGAGTAATACCATGATGTAAAGTCGAGTGTTTAGGTCTGAAACCAACTTGACCTTTTTCTTTCTTCTAATTTTATTCTTCCTAGTTATTAATTTTGTGTTCAGCTATGCTACCAACTTTGTAAATAAAGGATTGATCATGACGGTCCTATAATTGGTGGGTTGTTAAAATATCCACTCTTAAAAAGAGGTGTCACCATACTAGTCGTCTAATTGTTTGGAAAACCAAACTAAATGATGTTGTTGAATATATTCAAAATGTGAGGAAAAAGGATATTTGATCCCAATTTTAGGTACTCTATGTTTATCTCATCCAAATCCTTGGCCTTACCCACACCTAACTTTTTGATACCTCTTTTAACCTCCTGTAATGTGAATAAATTTATTGTTGAGTGAACTAGAGGTGGGACCTTAACCTCTTGATCTTATTCATATAATTATTTTACATATTCTAGCCATTGAGTTGCTGTGATTTTATTTAATGTTTTCTTCTTTCTTTGTTGAAAATCTCTCAAGAATAATTTTGGCATATTTTTCCCTAGATAAATGAGTTCTTCTCTCCTATTTCTCATGAACTCATCTTTCTTTCTCTTAATAATTTTCCTATACACCTTTATGTCTATTTTCTCTTTCTTTGAAACCTTAAGAGCTTTCCTTGTAGCTTTGCATTGCTCATCAAACCACTTTTTTATTGGGAAGCTATTTCAATTTTTTCCTCTTGTTTTTGCACCTCTTGCATCTCCCAAGTGCTTCTTGAATAATTTTTTCTAGCTCATATATTTTAATGTCATGTAAATCTACTTTTTCCCCTACATTAGACGTTCTATAGCTTCCTTGAAGACAACATGATTTTCTCATGTTATGAGAATTCTTCCCTTTGTTGGATATTGTTAATGAGGATGCATTTTTATCATATATTGATTTTGTGATCCCCAAGATATCACTATGAAAATTGAGTTGTGGCTTGATTTTAAATAATGCATGGGGTCATCGACCAAAACATCTGTTATATTTTCAATCAAACTTTGATAAAAAATGACACGATCAATAACACTTGCACCATTGTATGTTTTGCATGTAAATTTTCTAGACTTTTTCCATCTACTCAAACCATTACAAATAATTAGATCAAACATGCTGTAAATAGTGTTTAAATATTTTCCAAAATTATTGTTGTCCTTGTAATCATTTGATCATCTAATCCAAGAAGGGTCTCCTTTTGGTGAACCAATATAGGATTGCAGTCCTCCCTAGTACATAAAATTCTATATTGTTCATTCACTGTCCTAGCATTAAAATATCCCAAAAGAAGAACTTCTTTGAGTTGAGAATACATAGAGATATCACTTTTAGAGCTGCATTTGGATCCTTTCCATTTAACACATTTTTGTTTGTAGATTTTAAGCCATGTAGTGAAAAATAACAAGATGTAATTCTAATTTTTCTCCCATTTGATGATATTTTGAACCATAAATACTGTTTCTTTGTATCTTCTTTTTCAACCAGATATTTCTACACTCTACCTCTCTTATTAACACCATTATTACACCATATCATTTTGCCTTACCCACTATATTGTTCCAAATGTGAATTTTGGATAGCCATAAAAAGTAGGAGTCTTGCAACCATCATGTTCATGACTTTCGTGAGGAATATCATGTATTTTCCTTATACAACCTAGCATGATCTTGGTCCCCTCCTCCAAGGATGTCCTCTACAATTCCAACATACTGATTTTAAACATTCTTGGTGGGGGAAGCTGTATTTTTTTTTTTTTTTTTTTGAAGACTCATAGTGGATTCTTTCTACCTCTCAACCCAAACTTGTATTGTTACATTCCTTGTAGTGATATGTTCTTGTGGTCTCCCTTTGCTGGTACCTTTTCTTTGTTTATGTGTTTGGAGGCATTAAATTGGCAATGCCAACTTTTCCATTATATATCCATGTTATTTTACCATAATCTCTTGTTGCTCTTACTTTGATCAATTTTTTTCTTTTCTATTTGACTTGCATTGGAGTTAAATCCACCTCTATAAAGAAGTAATAACCTTTTAAAAGTCTCTTTCTACTTATAAATTTTTGTTTGTCTTCTATTTTTTCCATGTTAACTTTCATAGGCCTCATCTATCTAACCCTCCGTGCTTGATAGGTTTGAATTTTATATTATATTTTGTCTCTTAAAAATTAGTTACAAGATTGAAGGTATTGTCATTATTTCCATAATACTTTAATCTATTAATTATGTTAGTTACTCTTTCTTGCCTTTCTTTGGCTTCCCTTTCTTGTTCGTTGATTTGACTTGGACTGCACTTTTACTCTTATCTAATAATCCCATTAGGAATATTCCTTAGATTAGTGATCACATTATTGTTTGTAATAGTTAAATGTAATATTCATATATTACATTAATAAGTTAGTGTGTTAGTAAGATATTAATATCATATTTGTGTGAGAAAAATAAAATATTGTAATATTATTAATATGAGTCATAAAACAACTCATTATTAATAATATAGGATATTGTATTAGTTGTGAGTTTGTTGAATAAACCACTCATGTCGATTTTGTCTGTGGAGATATTGGTGGGATATATGAGAGAATAGGGTTGAGTGATCATAGGAGAGATTAGTGGGATGATATTTGTAAGCCTCATCTCCTTGTTTATAGGAAATGGAAAGGATATATATTGTAAGCTCTCTCACCATGGAATTAGCTCCAAAATTATTCAATCAATATTATAGTGTGTTTATTCTATATTTGTTCTCTAATTTTTTGTTTATGTTATGTTATTATCTTCATTCGGAACATTGTCTCTTATTGATTTGTATAATTATAAAATGTAATTATTGCTTATTTATAGTAGATAAGCTATCAATTTTACATCATCGATATCAAAGTAGGATAGGATGAGTTCGAGAGTAATTACAAGATAAAATCGCAGCCTCTAGAATGCAGATCTAAGAGTTCTCAAGCTTCCTTCGCCATTTTCTAGATTCGGTCTTCAAAAACAACCGGTAATTCAAGTGTTTCTCAAAACCTAGATTCAGAATTTTTTTTTTTAATTTTTAGGTTTTTTAATTTGTATTATATGGGAAACTATTGTCAAAACTACAAAAATCAATTCAAATTTTAAGATAAATTGTTGAAACAATTGACGTTTCTAATTATTCTATAAAAAAATAGTGAGTGATTTCCAACAATACAACTACGATATGATTTATTATTTTGGTTAAATATAAATATGATTATTATTTTAAGGGTGAATTCTCAGTTGAAACCCGACACCCAATAGAATTGTAAAATGAGCCTAAAAGATAAATTCAACTGAGTTAGCAACATCATGATGGAGGAAGGAGGCAACAGAGGATGTAACATTCCAATTTTAAGACTTAAGAAACAAGGGAAATTTTTATCTAACATAATGTTCTCTATTCTAAATTAATACAATTTAGAAAATACATTCCAATGCCAATCCATCTCATAATAGAAAACCATATGCATTTGTAAATGACTCAATAAAACACCGATCTCTCATTTCATGACTCAGTATTAAACCGATTTCTCATGTTAACTCAATAATGTGTATATTAGGTATACTTGGTCATTTTACCTTTTAAGGGCACCAAGTGTTCTGTCTAAGAGGCCTATCTAAATATTTGTTACTAATATTCATCTTAAATACTACATCTTAGACTAGGTGACATAGTGTTGGGCCCCTAAAATATTGGCTAAGTACAAGAAGGCACGTGGGCACTCAAGGCGAAAGTGCACAAGACATGGTTTTAGGAGGGTTTAGTAGAACCGGTGGTGAGCGCATGCAAGGTAGAGAAAAGGGTTTGGGACTTAGCCATATTTGGCATGTCGGGTAGAACACAAGGAAAGCATGACCCGACTGCGCATGTAGAGTGGATAAGGTGCCAACGTGGCAACTTGGTTCCCACGAAAGGAATATACCTTGTGATAGAAGATTCTATAAGGTCATCATGGCAAAGGATGGAGAGATCAAATCTGAAGGAGAATGATCCCATGGAGGACCACTTGGAAACTTGGAAACCAATCTAAAACTTTAGAAAGGCATGGCGGTGCTTGCTGAGGCTATAAATACAAGTGCCCAACAGAGAAAGAGGGAGATATTGAGAGTTCAAGAGAAGTAAAGCTATGTAGAAATACTATGTGAGTTCTATGGGTTGAGTTTAGAGAATCAGAGGAGTATGATGTATCAAGGGGATGGTTCGAACATTTTTCTATGTACTATGAGTGGCTTAAATCTAGTTTTGATGCACGAATTTGGTCCGCACTATCATCTAGATCTGTGATAGCCTCAATGACTATAATGTGATTACCAAATGTATTTAATATGGATATATGTGGCTCCAATTTTTAATTATATCTATATGGATCAGTTTTATATATATTTCATATAGGTGGGTGTAAACCCTGTGCATTTCCTTTCTGTTATGATTCAGATCTATGTTCTGTAATTCTTTTCTTATCTAGATGAATACATTGGTCTAGAAGCCCATTCTAAGCTCTAAGATGAATGTATGGTTCATTTCCATTCTCTTCACTTAATTTTCTATCGTAAATAATGAATTCTCACAAAAATCACATAAAGGATGGACTCGGCTCCCACACATGCCTCAAGTGAGTGCCAGTTCCACTGGGTGATAGGCCGATGCACATGGTATTTTCCTATTCTATAAAGGGTAAAACAATGACTACATTTTGGTTCCATTTCTGGGACATCTTTTCAAAGTTGTTGTGAGAAATGACATGCATATTTGTCCTTGTGATGTGTGATGATAGAGCACTTAACCTTATAAAGTATTGAAACATGGTTCAAGAGCATAGAGGATGAGTTTTCTCGAGAGATTTAACTGCGGCTTTGAGTTCAATGTGCGTAGATGGGTAGAAGAGAACCAATCCCATGAGTTGTATGAGACATTATTTTATTGCTTCCCAGTAGAAATATATGAATGGATTTCAGCCTACGCATCCAGATCAAGCTAGTACTATAGATCATGCGCATGGACCCAAGATGACTATTAGAGGTTGTAGGATGTATATCCGAATTGGACCCATGTTATTGATCACTCGTAGAATTGGGTGCTTGACTAGTTATACTTTATAATATGCCATTTCAACCTATTCTTGCCCAGATATTTTTGAGTTTGAGTTTCGAGGGAACCTAGGTGATTATTTTTTTGTGTTATTCCTCTAGCTATGAAGATCTTGGTCATTACTTTGAGTTTAGAAGCATTCCCCATGGACGGCTAAGCTCTCTAAGCACCGGGAGAGGAAAATAAGGTGGAAGAAGGTGGCATGGACATTGTGGGTGAAAAGGAGAGGGAGGAAAGATGACTCAAGTATAATGAAGCTCGTGAAAGGGATATAACTAGATAATGTGAGGTTGCAAGTTTGATGGATCTATGGAGGTTGATGTTGTGGGAAGGAGTTAAGGTTCATGTAGAGGATGTGGAACTTGAGTAGTCTTTGCTACCCCATATTAAAAAGCAAATGAGATAAGCCTTTTTATCTTCGATGAGATTTTATCGCATGGAGAAAGAAGAGCCGTTGGCACGTATCTCGAACCCACCCGACGGCCACTCACGGCGCTTGGTTTTTTAGATCAAGGGAAGAGTACTGTTAACCTAGTTGGTATTGGTGAGAGTAACCAACTAGCACCCATGAGATATAATTTCTGGTTTGGGACATCCATGGTTGCATAATAATTTCTTATATTTAGGGGAATCTTTGGACAAGGTGTAAATACAAAAGCTTTTGATATCACATATGGGAGTGGTGCGGGGCACACCACTAGTAGTGGGACATTATCACATATCATCGGTGTGTAGTTTAGTGGGACATTGGGAACCCTTGGTGTGACCACTTTAGGACCTTTTACGAATGTAAGAGGTGAATCGGTGGGTCAAGAGGAACGAGGACATGGTGGATTCGGTGGATCTCGGTGGAGGGAACACCGGAGGGAACCAAGGCTGTGGATGTGGATCGAAGGAGAAGGACCCCATCCATCTCCCCAAGTGTTTTTCAGGATGTCTATGAACTTACCGGACTATAAGGGTATTGAAGATGTTGCGAGCATGTGCACAAGTGTGAGCTCCTATGGCGCACAAAGGGGATCACTACCCTAGAGTGGAAGGCAAGCTAGTTTTCAACTACATTGCAAGAGTGTGCACATAGTTCCTATAGGAAGTATGAACCCCACCAGAGGGTGGTGGACTATACCACGTTGAAGAACACTTTCCTCATAGAGTTCCATATTCCGAGTTATAGCAAAAGAGCATCGTGCTCTAAAGGAGATCCAATAAGGAATGACAAAGATTATATGGGAGTGTGGTGCATATTTCAAGACTCTCTTATCAAATCTCTCTTATGACATTCATCCTTTGCAGCATGCTCAATGGTTTGTTGGAGGACTGATAACACCATTTAGAAGGGATCTATCAAACAAGAATTTCATCGACCCCCATGAGGCATTAGAAGCTGCCTTGCTCGCTAAATATGTTGGGTGTGTGGATACTAGTGTTAGTCCATTTTTGGAGGCCCAAATTGCTATAATGGCCAAGCAGTTAGAGAGTCTATCTCTAAACTCAACACATGAGGTTTGTAGTGGGATTTGGTGTATAGAATATGAAGTGGAGGGGCATACAAAGGATAGTTTCCCTCGAAGTTCGATGCATGTTATGGTAGTAGATTGTGATATCTCCCACGAGGATCATGATGCAAGTAGATGCCCTCTACTCCAACATGAAATCCACAAGAATGTTTCTTGCTACTGCAAGATATAGACCTCTACAACCCAAGACACCAAGGATTGTAGACTGATTGATCAAATCCATGATGCTATTGATATGGGTGTGCGTCAGAATATTCTTTCTAGTGGTTCCGAGGATGATGACCATTGGTATGAAGGGTACACAGATGGAGGGGTACATGGAAGAGGATTTCATGGGGGATTTAATGGTTCGGAAACCACGTTAGAGGACGGAGTGAGTTCATGTGAGGAACATGTTATAATTATGGATCTATAGAAAATTATGAATGTGAGTTTCTGATTTATTACAATGTTCATGGTGTGGAAAGAAGCACAAGTACGAAGAGTGTCCAGAACTCTATGAGCATTTTAACCAACAACATCGGAAAGATAAAGGCACCTTCGCTATGGTGAGCATTAAGAAGGATGATTTACAATGGATGCCAAGAGTGGTGCAAGAGTTAGAAGTAGAACCCTGTCTTGGTGATGACATGGGTAGAGGCCATATATGCTAAGGAGATGCCAAGATCTAGGAAACTAGTGTCAAGAGAGGAGGTAGTACATGGAAAGTACATTAATCAGACCCTTCCCACTAGAAAGAAGTGTACTAGGAGACTATGGACATGATTTGAAGTTTACAAGGGGAGATCCAATGTCTCAAGGAGAAATCAAGGTAGGTGGAGCAACAAAAGGATAAAAAGGTTCCAAGGAATGACCTAGATGAGGTTAAGGAAGTACGTAAAATGTTGAGGAAAGAGAATATTATTCCATTATTGAGAGAATGGATGAGAGAGAAGGTGCCACACATTGGAGTAGAGCACAAGATAAAGGTTTTACATGCAAACCTTCCTCCTCATAGCCTTGAATATGATAAGGAGATTACTTTGAATGCGGTTATTGATGGATGGATTCTAAGTAATATCCTCATTGACATGGGAGAAGAGGTGAATGTTCTTACCTTAGATTATTGGCATCAGATGGGAATGCCCGTGAAATAACCATCTTCAAATGTGTTGTATATGGAGAAAAATACTAAGGAAATGCCCATTGGAGTCCTAAAGGATGTAGTTATAACCATTTAAGGGGCCAGGTTCACTGGAGACTTCAAAGTATTGGCACTCACTGAGGCAAACAACTTTCCAATGTTCTTGGGCATCCATGGTGTTATAAGAACATTGACGACATAAGGTTTAACAAAGGGTATATTAGCTTCACGAACAAGGAAGAATAGGTGGTCATTCCTTTGATGGATAGAAATTCAATGCCCTATACTGAGATATGTTGGGAGAAGAGGTCCTTCATATAATTTATGTGCGCTCCATCGAGATATCGACATAATTCATCCCACGAGGGAATTATCCAATTTGAAGATGCTCATCTGTGAGTGATACCACTAGTGTGGCATGTGACAATTGGGTGCATGGGATGTATGATTTAATTGGAAGACAATTCAAAGGACCTGTAATAAGGGTAACAAAGGAATGCTCAGTCAAGTGCCTAGGAGGAAAGAAGTTACCTAGTTACTCTAGAGGGGCATACCCTAAAATTTTCCTTGGGGAAATGGAAGCTCAGTGGAGAAATGAGGACAAGATAATAGGGATGCTTAGCTATAACCTACTTGGGAATGTAGTGCACTGGTGGGATACATATCGGTAGAACCTCCTGGAGTGGTGTGAGGTGAGGATCATGTTTTTTGTAAGGTTCTCTAGGAGTAATGCGCCCATGGTTATACAAAACTACCATGGCAAAGAGATCGCTTCATTACATATCCAAGCATGCGAGGATGCCTAGACAGGAAGTGCGAGAATCATTTCGCCTTCATTATGGGTACATAAGTTATACTCCACCTTGTAAGGATATGTATGTGTTTGGTACATTCATTCAAATATGTGTCATCGATGGGTAATTGTTAAGAGTTGGTGGCTAATCTCATTCAAGAATTTGAGTATAGGAGTACCAAGTCATCATTTGATAAGGCGTTGTAAACAATCAAGTTCCTTACAATGGGATATAGTGCCATGGATGAGGATAGGGTGCTAGAATTACTAGGAGAGTCTTATTTGGAAACGTACCTCAATGAAAAGAATTAGAGGAAGTACATTTTGTGCGTGTATGTATGGAAAAAGAAAAGGGAAAATTAGTCTATGTCATAGACGGGGAAGAGATGGAGATGTTGGATGTTAGTCATTTAGAGGGTATGTGCAAGGTTATACACAACACTAATCGGTGAGCATGTGCCTACCATGAGCCCTTAAAGATGAAGAAGGTTAATATTGGGACGGAGGAAAAACCTAAGGAGGCTATCATCGGTGACTATTGGTTGGAAAAGGAAGTTTCAAAGATCATTGATATTTTACGCGAGTTCCAAGATTTGTTCCCTTTTGGGTATCATGAACGTAAAGGAATCAACCATTCCTTGGGGGAAATGAAGATCAAGTTGAAAGAGGGTGCATGCCTGATTCAGAAGAGACCTTATCAAATGAATCCAAATTTACACATACGGGTTAAGGAAGAGATAGACAAAATGATAGCATATGGTATCATTGAGGTAGTGGAAGAGTCAAAATGGATAAGCTCGATGGTTATCAATATTAAAAAGGATGACAAGATAAGATTTTGCATTGACTACGTGGGATTTGAATGCAATGTGTGTCATTGATCCCTTTCTAACCCTTTTTATGAAGAAATTCGGAGGGAGTAGCTAGGCGTGAAGTCTAATCTTTCACATATGGCTTCTCAAGATACCACCAAGTCAGGATTACAAGGGAAGACTAGAGAAATACAATTTTTTCCTTGAATGAGGAAGTTTTTCCTACACGGTTATGACCTTTGGGTGAAGAATGCACCTATTGTGTTCTCACACATTATAGTACAGGGTATTCTAGGGCTTCATCCATAAGTTTCTTCAAGTTTATCTAGATGATTGGACCGTGTATGGGTGGTGAAAGACCATTGTGACAACTCGAGACTATTTTTTGAGAGATGTCGAAAATTGAGGATATCCTCAACATTAAGAAATGTGTCTTTCCCACTCCGTTTGGAACCCTATTAGATCACATTATATACAAAGACAGACTTACTTGGTGGATCCCAAAAAGTTGTAGTTATTATAGGATTAGGAGATCCTATTAGTTAGAGAAAATGCATAGATTCCTTGGACACATGGGGTATTACAAGAAGTTCATCAAGGGGTATGCCAAGATCTCTCGCACCCTTAGAAGAATTGTTGAAACACAAAAGTGCCTTTCATTGGGGAGAGGCGCAGCAGAAGGCATTTGACACTTTAAAGGAAAGGCTTGTAATGACGCCCATATTATTTTTTCCCTCTTGGGATATGTCTTTCCATGTGCATGTGTATGCCATAGGAAAACTATGGGAGTAGTCTTTGGCACAACCTAGTGAAGGAATTCTTGATCATCCCTTAAGCTTTGCAAGTAGGAAGTTAACACTAGTAGAGTAGAATTACATAACTACTGAGTGTGAAGCATTGTCAATGATATACGTGTTGCATAATTTTAGGCAGTATTTGTTGGAAAATCCCTTTGATTCTACATAGACCATATGACATTGAAATAATTAGTCAAAAAACCCATTCTTTAAGGGCGCATATGTCGTTGGGTCCTTCTATTTCAGGAGTTTTAATTTACAGTGGTGGTCAAGCTAGGAAAGAGAAATTCAAGACTACCCACTTGTCAAGGATTGATTTAGGAGAGGAAGCACAAAACATTGAGGATACCATCCAGATGCACAAATGTTTAGGTTACGACACACACCCTTAGACTTGGAAGATATAGCAAAGTGCTTTTAAAAATAGGTGTGGTGCCAAAAGGGATGAAGGCTCTGGAAAGAAATCAGTTGGAAATATGTGCCACACCCCACATGTTTATTAGTGGTGACCTATATAATTTATGTCATGATGAGGTTCTCAGTAACGATGCATATTGGAACATGAGTGCATAGCCATTATGAAATAAGTTCATGGTGGGATTGCAGGAGGACACTATACAAGAAACATTACTACATGAAAGATTTTATTAGTAGGGACTTGGTTGGAAACCATATACAAATATTGCATCAATTTTTGCAAGGTCTCGTGACCATTGCAGTGCTTGGGAAAACACGGAAAGAGAGATGAAATGCCATTGTGACCAATAGCTAGTCCTGAACCATTTGAGAAATGGGCAATTTACTTTTTAGGACCAATTGCGCCATCCACACGAAGGACTGGTTCATGCTATATCATCACTTGTACTGATTACTTAACATGATGGGTAGAGGAAGTGCCTACAAGGGATTGCACCATAGAAACAACTACTATATTTCTATGGGAAAACATAATCAGTAGGTATGGTTGTCCTTTAAGTTTAACAAGTGATAGGGGTACACACTTTCTCAATGAGACGATTAGGATACTATTAACAGAATTCATGGCAGCCCATCATAAGACTACCCCATGTCACCCTCAAGAAAATGGAACTACTAAGGAATTTAACAAGATACTAAGTCATACGTTAACTAAGATCTGTGACATTGGAAGACATGATTGGGATGATAAGGTATCAACCATTCTATGGGCATACAGGACAACCTATAAAAGGTTGAACAAGGCCACACCATTTTAATTGGTGTTTGGTGTGGAGGCTGTTTTACTAGTTAAATTCATGTTACCATCACTATGTATAGTGCACACAAGAGGTTTAGCTGATGAGCAAGTGTTGAAAGAAATAATTGATAAATTGATGCAGTTAGATGAAAGAAAATCACTTGCTAGATAGAGTCAGAAGACAGAAAAAGAAAGACAAAAAGCATGGCATGATCATCATATCAAGAAAATGAAGTTTGAAGTTGGGAAGTTGGTGTTATTGTATGATTTCAAGTATCTTCTCCATCCTAGGAAGTTGAAAGTCCATTGGTTGGGACCTTACATCATCTTATACATTCTTAATTCAGGCATTTTCCAATTAAAAATGCTAGATGGGATGAGGCTACCAAGTCACTTAAATGGGAGTAGGTTGAATCCCTACTATAAATAAGTCTTCTTGGTGTTTGTAAATAAGGCAATGTTGTCAAGTCATCTAGAATTTCCTTTATGTAATCTATTTTCTTGTGTTTCACTTTCTCATCATTTGTTTCGTTGTTTTTTTCACCTTGGGTTCCAGTAACCACATTACTTTTTGAAGGTCGTGCATGCGCAGAGAACCACACATATGTTTTAGTGTGGGGTGGATTGATGAGGACTATAGTGCAAATTTGAACCGACCATAAAATTTGTGGTGAATGGCTTGGTTGATGGAAACATGTAACATTCCCATTTTAGGACTCTAGAAACAAGGAATTTTTTACATGATTAATGTTCTCTATTCTAAATACATAATTTAGAACACACATTTCCTAACAATCGTTCTTATAATAGATAACCATATGCAGATGTAATGACTCGATGAACAACCGATCTATTCATTCCATGACTCGGTGAACTACCGATCCATTCATATGTAACATTGATTTTTGAGTATTCTATTGAATACTTCATATTCTTAGTTCTCTTACCCTATTCAGGTTCCGAGTGATCTATCTAAGGAACTAAATATTTCTTATAAATATTCATTGGCATCACGATCCATAGACTAGGTGATATAATACAATGCAATCAGTAGCTTGCGATACTTTGGCTAAATATTTCTAACATACTGCTCGTATTACTTATTCCTTAATGACATAATTTTAAATCTAGAATACGTCCTTCATCCCACTCCACTATTATCTAGAATGTCTTAAACTAACTTCTGTCAGCCCCCTCGCTCAAGGTTTAACTCTAGTCTAGGTTAACAACATAGGTCATGATATGATGTGGCTCATAAAGACTTAAGGTAAATTGGCATACTGGGTCAACCTAGGTTAGCCCCATGTGCCAAAGTACCCTGAGTCCTAGAGGGATACTTCATATCCTAACTATGAGGCTAACCATTCTGGAGGGAAATCTTGATCAAGTTCAAAGGTGTGTAGATCTTGATGATCAATGCAGAAGGGTGTTGCCACATGTTAACTACATTGTTATATCCTCGAGAAGATCCTAATCTTCTCAAAGGTACAACCTTGTAGTTGACATGTGTCAACATCTTATGGAACAACCTTGTAAAGATGTACATACCTCCAAGAGTTTACATATGTTAAGTTAAATTTGGGTTATTAGATGACATATTTCGGTAGCCCGTTAAACCCTGAGTCCAACACTCTTTAAGTTCTTTTTACATGCATATTCATATAATATTAAGAACTTTAATTAACTTAAGATTACTTCTAGATTTGTTAGATTTGACCTAACAACCCATTATTCAAAAATAGAACAACAACAACTTATGTTCCATTATTTTAAATAACTTAACCAATTAAGGAAGTGTAATACCTACAAGGTGAGACATATCGAGACTTATTATAATTAAGTCTTAATGATTTACAAACATATCTTCTTCTTTCATTTAGTTCATTACCAGAGAGGAAGGGTCTTCCTCTTCATAAATACATTCTAGGGTTTAGCCCACCCTATAATGTCCTTTATAATTACAATAATTTTTTTTATAGTTTTATTTCACATCACATGATATAATGAATTACTTAGGTGAGAATGTTGTATTCTGCCACTTATTTAATCTGCAGCTTACTTAGGAAATTTATCTAAATTCCTTTTTATAATACCCATCAAGAACACACATCCAAACATATAGATAATAAGAAGAGTATCCTCCAAACAAGATAATTTACTCAATCTATACAAGTAAATTCTCATCTTTTAATTCATTTTCAAACTTATACATTACAAACATACTGTAGGACAACAACCTTTATTTAAAAGAAGGTAACTTTTCTTTTTCAATACAACTTAAGAATAAATTAGAATTCTTCTCAAGAATAAACATAGATCAGCCAATGTATCATATAAGTTTTTTCCTTTTGTTATAACTTATGAAGTCCATCTCGTAAAATTGCTTAGCACGAGTCGGTTAACAACCGAGCATGATAAGCACTAAGCCTTAAAATGAAGTGCATTCTCAGTAATTGTTTCAAAAAAATAACCCTACTTTAATGAACAAAAGTAATTCATACTCCCAAACGTAAGTAATACCAAAAAAAAAAGAGCAATATAAAACATATTTTAACACAAGGAGGAACAATATATAAACTATAACACTGTCCTATAAATTAAAGTATAATTGATTCCATCCAATATATTTACCAAAAAATTAAATCATTGTTCCCAATTTTACCAAATAAAATACAACACATATCTTTACTATAAGATACATAAGTGTTTACAGCATATTCCCTTTTGGACATTTCTCCTAACTTTCAAGTAAAGAAGAAAAGAAATTATTCCATTTCCAAAGTACATAATCATCAGCAAAGCTGAAACCAGAGTATGCCATGATTTAAACTATTCCTTAAAGTAATTCTACTTTAAAACATAACAATATAATATATTTATCAACAGATCCAAATGAAAGAAATCCAAGGAGAAGTGATGGATTGAAAGTCGTCTACAAGTTACAATTTCATTTTCCAATCTAACTTTAATCTCATTCCACTTCACTTCATCAAATGAAAAGTATACAAGATTAATAAACGTTGTTTTCTCTTTTCAATAAGAATAGGAATCATGAGGTTCTAATCAATGTACTTAACCCAACTGCATTATAGAAGGAGTCTTACCAAAATATGATCCCAAACTCAAATAATTTCCTTCAACATAATAGAATAGTTTTACCTTCTCACATTCATACACTTTAATTTTATTCAAGAGTTCCAAGGAAGGGGGAAAATGTCCATTCAAAAGAAAGAGAGTACTTAAACTATCTTCCTTTCTAAACCATCCCATTCTAATGCATAATTTTCTACTTTCCGTTAGAGATAATATAACAATCAAGCTCATACAAAGTCCATGAACAGTAAGCTTCACAAAACATTTCTTTAAAATCCTAACATTCTCCCATTAGTTGTAACAGCCACAAATAAGAACAAATCATGCTAACATTGCCTATTTATAGAACTCTATAAAATATAAAGTGCAATTCGACACATTCGAAACAAGTTTAGATCACAATCAATCTTCCAAGACATAACATACCCTTATTAGACCTAACAAGAGGTAATAATCTGAGTAATTGCTAACACTTATGATTGCCCAATAGTTTAGAAAAGTAGAACCATCTCAACGGTATGCCAACGCATCACTACAAGAACTATAAATTTGGTTTCTAACAAAAGACAATATCAAACATCAAAAGAATAATATGTACAGTCTAGGAATCGTTTACAATTCTGAGCGCAATGACAAGTATAAATGTCATTGAAGAATCAAGACCATTCAAATATATGTAACCAATTTATGGTAACTACATGTTCCCTCAATAGTTTACTAAATAATCAAAAGACCATAATACTTGAACCAACACAATGTTTAGGTTTCTAATTCCATCAAGAACATAAAGTAATAAATGGTGTGTATAGTGAAGTATATGAAAATCACAACCACAATTACATAATACGCAAGCATTGTAAGACTAGACCGAGAGCAGTGAACTTGTTTGCATATAGTTTGAAATAAGAAGAAATGCTTCCATTTTTCATTAACATCCTATCAACCTTATTTCTGAACAAAATGGAATGTAAGATGCTTAGAAAAATCTCAGAAAGGATGACTCATAGGTCAGGTTCATAAAGAATCTCCAAATACCATTAACATGGTCAAACAAACAAGATTCTACAAGCACCATGTCAAAGCGACTTGAGTTATTCTGAGTCAAGTTATCCAAAATAAAAGATAACAAACACAATTTCCAAAATCAATCAAGTTCGTAGAATGAAATACAACTAAACCCTATAATGCTCTTCATGTGCATGCAAGTTTAATACAATCCATGTTTCCATAAGGTAAAATACAAAAACAACAAGACATATACAGGTTTATCTATAGTGCATGCGAAACTTGTTAACAGTCAATGATTTTCACAAGAAGAATACAACCCCAAATCATATACGGGTTTATTCACAGTCCATTTAACTATGGATCAAAATGCATGCTTAACAAACCCTGAGAATCTCAGTTATAGTCCTCTTTACTAAACAAGTTTCCCAACTGAAGCTAGTACTTGCATACGAGTTTAATAAGACTGAAGTTCTTACTAGTTCGAATTCACTAGACACAACCAGTTCACCCAACAAACATTTCAAACCACTAAAGAAGAAACAATGTTACCATTTTTGTTTAAGTATTCATGGTTCCTTTATGAAAAGGTAGTGCAAAGAAAACTTTCCATAGAATCATGAACACACAGATTCCAAAAACATAGAATACAAGTTTTTCTTACAAACCCATCTATCAATTTACCAGCTAAGCATGAATGTGTAGAACTCAATAGAGAAAATTTGTTTTAATGAAAAAAATTAGAAGAAAGTAAGATATTTTAATAGTTAGGGCCTATCATGCCTGATAGTGTCACCAAAAAATTGAAGAAGACTTCTAGCTTAGATCTCTTCTTCCCTTCTTCTCCACGAAAGACCAAAACAACAAAGTACTTCCTCCACATTGCCTCATAAAATCTCCATGAAACAAAAATAGATTTAAAACCTCCAAAATAGCCATGCAATATAGTTTAACTACTAGTTCGAAAAACTAGAGTGCAAATAGAATGAAAATTGGAAAGTATGCAAATGAAATAGCTCAACCTAAAATCTTTTGGCATGCCTACCAATGAGGTTTGGGCTCGTCAAAAAAGATAATAAATTGCATTAATTTCCGATCTCCCGCCCAATCTTCCATGCCACCGCCTGCCAAACTGCAAGTTCCAAATTAAATAAAACATGAATTTCTATTTCTAGTGATACTGCCACCTAGGCCTCCGCCATCCAAACTAGCCCCTGCCAAATTCGGTAGTCCGTAGGAATTAAAAACCTTATCATCTTCTTAAATGCTTAGAAACCGTCGCCAATGTACATGCAACCCCCTTTAGTTCCCAATTCACATCCATTAGTTTAGGATAGGTTAGATTTCTTAGGTTAGATCTTAGGTAGGATTTACATTAGTACCTTAGGATGTAACACTAACCACTAACCTCTAACATATATCTTTAGCAAATAGGTTAGGTAACTCCACATAATGAGTAAACAAAAATACAATAGTTTAAAGAAACTAGGTTAGATCACCAAATAACCTTGTAGTGTTAGGTTATAGTTTTAATACCTAGCAACCCTTCTAACCCTTAGTATCAAGTTTAGGTTAGCAAAAAAATTATATCAAGTAACATAGCTTAGGTAGGAATACTTTCACCTAGCTTAGGATTCTAGAAGTAAATCCTTAATAGGTTCCCGGATATCTTTCTCCTGTGTTGTGAACAACTGCATTCCCATCGTTATCAGCAATGACCTGTCATGGTCGATCTTCAAGGACCCAAGCCAACTACCTGAATGGAAGTGCATTCACACAAAAGTCAAAGAACTTGCAACAACAAAGTTCAGTCCAGCGTGTAGCTTAACTCATGGAATGTTGATTTTACCATTCACTCCAATAGGGCATTATTAAAAACATTCCTTGGATCACTGAAATTGATCCAAGGATGAGTTTCACAAAAGAAAAGTTCACGACTCTTAAAATAGATTGTAAATTACCTATCAGAACTGAAAAATGGATTTAGAGAAGTCATACCAGTTTGATCATAGGATCTTAAGAGAAGAAAAGACTTATCCATATCAAGCATGATTTCCAAAATCAGAAGAACATATCCTTATAAGGAAAATCACATATCAACACTTGAATGCAAAGGAGGAAAATAACAATAGTCAAGGGTGTTACATGCTTCCCTCCTAAAAAGAATCATCATCCCGATGATTACCTCTTTTAACAATTTACATCAAGGACAGTCAATTCATTCACTTCTCTTATCCTAAGTCAAGTATTTCCAAACCTTATAGTTCCAGAAATCAGTAATAAATAACCTTTTATTCAATTCAAGTAAATATCTTCCCAAAACTGGCTTACTTATCATCATTAAAGAATAAATTCATATAATTTTTCATCAATGATTCAATTCTATTCAAACAGATATGGAAAAGTAGTTTTCATATCGTCCATATTTTCCCAAGTTGCACTCTCCTTGTTAAACTAGTCCCACTGGACCTTACATTGACTTATTTCTCTATTTCTTAGATGCAACTAGTGAGTTTCCAACACTCAAATGGGCTTAACCACTATTATTCCAAGGTCTTAGACCTACAAGGAATTCCAATTTAACACATGTGATAAATCTGAGACGTATTTCTTAAACAAGGAAATATGGAAAACATCACGCATTCATGAAAAAGGTCGTAGTGCTAAATGATAAGCTACGGGGTTGATTACTTCAATGATTTCAAAAGGTCCCACGTATTAAGGTGATAACTTGGCAGCCTTGCCAAAAGTTATGGAACTCTTTTTCGGTTTAACCCGAAGAAAAATTTTTTTCTCCAAGTTCAAATTTCCTGTCAACCCACTTTAAGTTAGCATAACTCTTTTGCCTATATGCTACTTCTTTCAAGCGTTCACAAATCATTTTAACTTGTTGTTCCATTTCCATAAGGATTTCAGGTCCAATTACCTCTCTATCCTCAATGCTATCCCAACTAATAGGGGTTCTGCATTTCCTTCCATAAAGCACCTCAAAAGGTGCCATCTTAAGAGAAGCATGATATGTATTATTGTATGCAAATTCAACTAAGGGAAGGTACTCTTCCCATTTTTACTATTGATCCATACATAGTACATCCGTAACATATCCTCCAAAACCTGATTCACCCTTTCAGTCTATCCATCCGTTTTTGGATGATACGCAGAACTGAAATTCAATTTAGTGCCAAGAGCTACGTTAAGCATTTGCCAAAACCTTGACATCATTCTAGGGTCTCTATCAGATATGATTAATTTAGGTACTCCATGTAATCTGAAAATTTCATGTACAAATATTTTAGCCAAAATAGGAGAATCATCCTTTAGATTTCTAGCAATAAAATGAGCTACTTTCATTAGTTTGTCAACTACTACCAAAATAACATCATGTTTATTTCTTGACATAGGAAACCCTTGTACAAAATCCATGCTTATTACCTACCATTTGTACTGCGGTATGCTATGAGGATATAGCAAACCAGCTAGATGCATATGTTCCGCTTTTACTCATTGACATTCCAGACAATGAGTCATGAAATCTATAACATCTTTTTCATTCCCTTCTAGAAATATTGTTGTTTTATATCAGCAAGCATTTTCGTAATGCCAGGGTGTCCAGAAAAAGGTGAATTGTGAAACTCTGTCAAAAATTTCTTTCTCAAATCATTAAGTAAGGGTACATATACTCTGTTTTCAAATCGTAATATTCCTTCATTATCAAAGTGAAAACCTTTATACCTTTCATCTCTTGGATCTATAGCAAGCACTATTTTTACTTGCTGAAAGTAAGAGTCAAATTCCATAGCACTTTTTACTTTGTCCTTAAACTGAGTTCTTAGTGTTATAAGAGCATAAATGTGCTTCCTATGACTTAGAACATCATCCACTCTATTCTCTTTTCCTTTAATATAACTTATGTCAAAATCATACCGAGATAAAAACTCTAACCACCTTCATTGTCTTACATTGATTTGGCTAAGTAAAAATGTACTTTAGTCCAAGATGATGATTTTCAACTCAAATGGTTTACCAAGCACATAATGCCTCCAAAATTGAAGTGCATGAACTATGGAAACAAGCTCTAAATCATGTGGAGCATAATTCAACTCATGTAACTTAAGTTTTCTACTTTCATAAGCTATGACATAATCATTTTATAACAAAATACCTCCAAGACCCTCCCCAGATGCATCCGTTACAACTGTGAAGTCTCCATTTGGATCAGGTACAGATAAAATAGGTGCTAAAGTCAACAAAATTTTCAAAATTTTAAAAGCAGATTCACATTTATCATCCCGACAAATTTCTTATCCTTCTTCTGTAATGAAATTATTGGTGCAGCCACCTTAGACAAATCCTTAACAAATTTTCTATAATAACTTGCAAGGCCCATGAATCTTCTAACTTCATGTACATTCTTAGGTGTAGGCCACTCGACTATAGCTACAATTTTAGAAGGATCCACAATAATCCCATCTTTACTTATAACATGACCCAAATAGTGAACTTCAGTGTCATAAAAGAGCATTTGGACAAACTTACCATATAACCATCCTTTTCTTAAAATTTCCAAAACTATTTTCAAGTTTTCATAATGCTCCTCCACATTTTTAGAATATATGAGAATGTTGTCCAAGAATACAAGCACAAACTTGTCTAAGTATTCTTGAAAGATATTATTCATTAAATTCATAAAAAAATTGCAGTGCATTCGTTAATCCAAAGGGTAAAACCGTGAATTCATAATGTCATACCTTGTCCTAAAATCTGTTTTATGAATGTCATATTCCTTAATTCATAGTTGGTGATATCCAGACCAAAGGTTTATCTTAGAATATACCGATGCTCTATGCATCTAATTAAATAGATCATCAATTCTAGGAAGTGGGTATCTATTCTTGATTGTTACTTTGTTTAACATCCTGTAATCAATGCATAATCTGAGTGTTCCATCCTTCTTTTTCACAAAGATCACTAGTGCTCCCCAAGGTGAAACACTTGGTCTAATCAAACCCTTAGACAAAATTTCTTGTAACTGAGCCTTAAGCTCTACTAACTCTATGGTATTCATTCGATAAGGTGCTTTAGAAATAGGTTCAGTACCTAGTTTGATTTCAATCATGAAGTCAAACTCCCTTTTGGGTGGTAGTCTCGGTAATTCTTCTAGAAACACATCACCAAAGTTCTGTAATAGTGGATAACATTCCATGAAATCATTGTTTTCTTCCACAGATTCAGAAATCTTTACTACATATAAGGTACAACCCTTATTTTTGGCCTTTTTAAGTTGCATAGTTGACAATTTCCTAACAGAAATTTCTTGTTTTACACCCTAAATCTCTGTTGTTTTCTATAGATCATCTAAACAACTAATATGTTTTTCAAAATAGTCTACCTTTGTTTTATGATCTTCTAACCAATTTACACCTATGACTATATCATAAGATCCCAAAGGTGCTACATAGAAATCAACTTCTGTGGAAAATCTAGGTAAGTCAAGGACTACTCCAAAAAGACACATACTAACTGTATGAACAAAATTATTACCATAATGTACAGTCCATGATTTATCCATTTTTCTATATTTTATTTTAATTTTTGAATCAATTTTACTAGAAACAAAACATTCGGTTTTCTCAAGTATAAAGAATAGTTACAAGTATGCCAAATAACTTACCAGGAACTTCTATAGGTGTAACTTACTTTTCAGCTTGCTTGTCAGCTACTGCAGCATGTATCTTGTGTTGTTGATTACGATCATCCTTCTTCAAAGGACATTGATTCATGTAATGATCTTTGCCACAGTTATAACAGCCTCCTACCGGTCCCTTTTTGGGCTCAGAATTATTTCCAGTCTTGAAGTTATCATTCTGACCTCCATAGGGTTTTCACCCGTTATTATTATTTCTAGCAAAATTGTTCCGTGTATTACCAGCAGTCTTATTCATTGTTGTTTTCTTATTATTTTCATTGGAAACTTACTTTTGTTACCAAAATTTTTCCATGGTCCTTTCTTAGGTGCAAGAGAAGCTGAAGAAGAGTTTAGAACTTTCTTCCGTACTTCTTCTTTGTGAGCAGAAATAGCCTTTAACTTCTATTCCTGCCTTATGGATTTTTCAACAACCCCTTCCATAGTGGTTGGGTGTGAACATCAACCTCTCCCCAATGATGGGATTTAACCCCATGATGAATTTCCATATCCTAAACTTCTCATCAGTTTGATACTGAGGTACATACTTGAGTAGTTTCATAAACCATTCCCAATACTTAGTTACAGTTAACTTCCCTTGAGCTAAGTTCTAAAATTCAATCATTTTCTGATCATAATAAAGTTGTGGCAGCCATCATTGCCTAAAATAACCTTTAAATTGATCCCAAGTGATGTTAATTTCATCAATGTTTAGCCCATCCTTACGGTTGTCCCACCATGAAGATGCTTCATGGGAAAGCTGATATGCTCCCCAAATAGCTTTGGTATCGTCTCGAGAAGTTCCTTATAGGAAAGTACTTCTCCATCTTGCTTTGAGTTAGTTCTTAGCTCCATCACCTAATGTGGTGCCATCAAACTTAGGTGGACTTATCCTTTTTATATCATTAGTGAGTTCAACAGCCAACCTAGCCTTCTTGTTTCTGGCTAGTCAGGCACATTAACATTGTTATTATCAACACAAAAATTGGGGTTGTCCTTGGGAGGTGGCTGATTGTTATTACTAGCTTCTTCTTCCTCCTCATTACCCATCACTTGTTGCTCAAGCATATTTAAACAATCTCTTGTGTCCAATAGGGTAGCAAGGATCTCATCAAGTTTTTGGGTTGTTCTCTACTCCTTCCTCAGGTGGAGCATTATTTTCAATGTTTCCTCTTGTCCTAACCATTTTATGTTACAAGAAAATTCAAGTTTTTATCATATTATGGACACAATAGGTCCAAGACCTGCAACCTTCATCTTTGATACCAAGATATAACATTCCCATTTTAGGACTCTAGAAACAACGATTTTTTTTTTGCATGATTAATGTTCTCGATCTATATACATAATTTAGAACATAGATTTCATAACAATCATTCTTATAATAGATAACCATATGCAGCTGTAATGACTCGGTGAACAACTGATCTATTCATTTCGTGACTCGGTGAACTACCGATCCATTCATATGTAACATTGATTTTTGAGTATTCTACTAAATACTTCATATTATTGGTTCTCTTACCCTATTCTAGGTTCTGAGTGATCTGTCCAAGGAACCTAATTAAATATTTTTTACAAATATTCATCGTCATCATGATCCTTAGACTAGGTGACATAGGACAACACAATCAGCAGTTTGCGATACTTTGGCCAAAGATTTCTAACATATTGTTCATATTAATTATTCCTTGATAACATACTCATCAATCTGGAATACATCCTTCACCCCACTCCACTATTATCTAGAATGTCTTACACTAACTTCTTTCAGCCCCCTCGCTCAAGGTTTAACTCTAGTCCAGGTTAACAACATAGGTCATGATATGATGTGGCTCACAAAGACTTAGGGTAAATTGGCATACTGGGTCAACCTAGGTTAACCCCATGTGCCAAGGTACCCTGAGTCCTAGAGGGCTACTTCATATCCTGACTATGAGGCTAACCAGTCTTGGAGGGAAATCTTGATCAAGTTCAAAGGTGTGTAGATCTTGATGATCAATGCAGAAGGGTGTTGCCACATGTTAACTGCATTGTTGTATCCTCGAGAAGATCCTAATCTTCTCAAAGGTACAACCTTGTAGTTGACGTGTGTCAACATCCTATGGAACAACCTTGTAAAGATGTACATACCTCCAAGAGTTTACATATGTTAAGTTAAATTTGGGTTATTAGATGACATATTTCGGTAGCCCATCAAACCCCGAGTCCAACACTCTTTAAGTTCTTTTTACATTTCAGATTCATATAATCTTAAGAACTTTAATTAACTTAAGATTGCTTCCAGATTTGTTAGATTTGACCTAACAACCCATTATCCAAAAACAAAACAACAACAACTTATGTTCCTTTATTCTAAATAACTTAACCAATTAAGGAAGTGTAATAACCTACAAGGCTAAAACATATCAGACTTATTATAATTAAGTCTTAATGATTTACAATCATATCTTCCTCTTTTATTTAGTTCATTACCAGAGAGGAAGGGTCTTCCTCTTCATAATTACATTCTAGGGTTTAGCCCACCCTATAATGTCCTTTATAATTACAATAATTTTTATTATAGTTTTATTTCACATCACATGATATAATGAATTACTTAGGTGAGAATGTTGTATTCTGCCACTTATTTAATTTGCAACTTACTTAGGAAATTTATCTAAATTCCTTTTTATAATACCCATCAAGAACACACATCCAAACATATAGATAATAAGAAGAGTATCCTCCAAACAAGATAATTTACTCAATCTATGCAAGTAAATTCTCATCTTTCAATTCATTTTCAAACTTATACATTACAAACATACTGCAGGACAACAACCTTTATTTAAAAGAAGGTAACTTTTCTTTTTCAATACAACTTAAGAACAAATCAGAATTCTTCTCAAGAATCAACATAGATCAGCCAATGCATCATATAAGTTTTTGCCTTCTTTTATAACTTACAAATTTTATCTGCAAAATTGCTAGCATCGGTCGATTCAACAAGAACCGAGCATGATAAGCAGTAAGCCTTAAAACAAAGTGCATTCCAATAATTGTCTCAATAAAACAACCCTGCTTTAATGAACAACAAGTAATTCATACTCCCAAGCGTAAGTAATACTAATAAAAAGAAGAGCAATACAAAACAAATTTTAACACAAGGAGGAATAAGATATAAACTATAATACCTATCCTATAAATTAAAGTATAATTGATTCCATCCAATATATTTTCCAAACAATTAAATCATTGTTTCCAATTTTACCAAATAAAATACAATACATATCTTTACTATAAGATACAAAAGTGTTTACAGACATATTCCCTTTTGGATATTTCCCCTAACTTTCAAGTAAAGAAGAACAGAAAGTAATTCATTGCCAAAGTACATAATCATCAGTAAAGTTGAAACCAGAGTATGCCATGATTTAAAATATTCCCTTAAAGTAATTCTAATTTAAAACATAACAATATAATATATTTATCAAAAGATCCAAATGAAATAAATCCAAGGAGAAGTGATGGATTGACATTTGTCTACAAATTACAATTTCATTTTCCAATCTAACTTTAATCTCATTCCACTTCACTTCAATCAAATGAAAAGTATACAAGATTAATAAACGTTTTTTTTCTCTTTTCAATAAGAATAGGAATCAGGAGGTTCTAATCAATGTAATTAACCCAACTGCATTATAGAAGGAGTCTTACCAAAATATGATCCCAAACTCAAATCATTTCCTTCAACATAATAGAACAGATTTACCTTCTCACATTCATACAGTTTAAGTTCATTCAAGACTTCCAAGGAAGGGGAACAATGTCAATTCAAAAGAAAGAGAGTACTTAAACTATCTTCCTTTCTAAACCATCCCATTATAATGCATAAATTTCAAATTTCCGTTAGAGATAATATAACAATCAAGCTCATACAAATTCCATGAAAAGTAAGTTCACAGAACATTTCTTTAAAATCCTAAAATTCTCCCATTGGTTCAAAACAACCACTAGATAAGAATAAATCATGCTAACATTGCCTATTTATATAACTCTATAAAATCAACAGTGCAGTTCGACACATTCGAAACAAGTTTAGATCGCAATCAATGTTACAAGACATAACATACCCTTACTAGACCCAACAAGAGGTAAGAATATGAGTAATTGCTAACACTTATGACTGCCCAATAGTTCGGAAAAGTAGAACCATCTCAACAGTATGCCAACGCATCACTTCGAACTATAAATTGGGTTTCCAATAAAAGACAATATCAAACATCAAAAGAATAATATGTACAGTCTAGGACTCGTTTACAATTCCAGCACAATGCCAAGTATAAACGTCATTGAAGAATCAAGACCATTCAAATATATGTAACCAAGTTAGGGTAATCGCATGTTCCCTCAATAGTTTACTAAATAATCAAAAGACCATAATACTTGAACCAACACAATGTTCAGGTTTTGATTCCATTAAGAACATCAAGTAATAAATGTGTGTGTAAGTGAATTATATCAAAATCACAACTAGAATTACATAATACGCCTAGCATTGTAAGACTAGATTGAGAGCAAGTGAAATTGTTTGCATACAGTTCGAAATAAGAAGAAATGCTTCCATTTTTCCATTAACATCCTATCAACCTTATTTTTAAACAAAACAGAGTGTAAGATGCTTAGAAAAAGCTCAAAAAGGATGACTCACAAGTCGGGTTCATAAAGAATCTCCAAATACCATTAACATGGTCAAAAGAACAAGATTCCACAAGCACCATGCCAAAGCAACTTGAGTTACAGTCAAGTTATCCAAAAAAAGATAACAAACACAAGTTCCAAAATCAATCAAGTTCGCAGAATGAAATACAACTAAACCCTATACTGCTCTTCCTGTGCATGCAAGTTTCAATACAGTCCATGTTTTCACAAGGTAAAAAAAAAAACAACAAGACATATATAGGTTTATCTATAGTGCATGCGAAACTTGTTAACAGTCAACGATTTTATAAAGAAGAATATAACCCCAAATCATATAAGGGTCTAAAGAGAGTCCATTTAACTATGGATCAAAATGCATCCTTAACAACCCCGAGAATCTCAAGTTATAGTCCTTTTACTAAACAAGTTTCCCAACCTGAAGCTAGTACTTGCATTAGAGTTAAATAAGGCTGAAGTTTTTACCGAGTTCGAATTCACTAGACACAACAGTTCACCAAAAAATATTTCAAACCACTGAAGAAGAAACAATGTTACCATGTTTGTTTAAGTATTCGTGGTTCCTCTATGAAAAGTCGGTCTGCAAAGAAAACTTTCCATAGAATCATGAACACACATATTCCAAAAACACATAATACAATTTTTTCTTACAAACCCATCTATCAATTTACCAACTAAGCATAAATGCGCAGAACTCAATAGAGAATTTTTTTTTTAATGAAAACACTTAGAAGAAAGAAAGATATTTTAATATTAGGGCCTCTCATGCCTTATAGTGTCACTTTGAAAAATCAAAGAAGACTTCTAGCTAAGCTCACTTCTTCCCTTCTTCTCCATGAAAGACCAAAACAACAAAGTACTTCCTCCACATTGCCTCATATACTCTCCATGAAACAAAAATAGATTTGAAACCTATAAAATAGCCATGTAATACAGTTTAACTACTGGTTTGAAAAACTAGAGTGCAAATAGAATGAAAATAAGAAAGTATGCAAATGAAACAACTGAACCAAAAATCTGTTGGCATGCCTACTAAAGCGGTTGGGGCTCATCAAACAAGATAATTAATTGCATTAACTTCCGATCTCCCGCCCAATCTTCCATTCCACCGCCTGCCAAACTGGCAAGTTCCAAATCAAATAAAACATGAATTTCCATTTCTAGTGATACTACCACCTAGGCCTCTCGCCATCCAAACTAGCCCCTACCAAAATCAGCAAATCAGTAGGAATTAATAAACCTTATCACCTTCTTAAATGCTTAGAAACCGTCGCCAATGTACATGTGACCCCCTTTAGTTCCCAATTCACATCCATTAGTTTAGGATAGGTTAGATCTTAGGTAGGATTTACATTAGTACCTTAGGATGTAACACTAACCACTAACCTCTAATATAGATCTTTAGCAAATAGGTTAGGTAACTCCACATAATGAGAAACTAGGTTAGATCACCAAATAACCTTGTAGTGTTAGGTTATAGTTTTAATACCTAAGCAACCCTTATAACCCTTAGTATCAAGTTTAGGTTAGCAAAAATCTATATCAAGTAACATAGCTTACGTAGGAATACTTTCACCTAGCTTAGAATTCCGGAAGTAAATCCTTATAGGTTCCCAAATATCTTTCTCCTATGTTGTGAACAACTGCATTCACATTGTTATCAGTAATGACCTGTCATGGTTGATCTTCAAGGACTCAAGCCAAATACCTACTGAATGGAAGTGCGTTGACAGAAGTCAAAGAAATTGCAATAGGCATTATTAAAAACATTCCTTGGATCATTGAAATTGATCCAAAGAAGAGTCGGACAAAAGACAAGTTCACAACTCTTAAACCAGATTGTAAATTACCTATTAGAACTGAAAAATGGATTTAGAGAAGTCATAACAGTTTGATCATAGGATCTTAAAAGTAGAAAATACTTATCTATATCAAGCATGATTTCTAAAAATTAGAAGAACATATCCTTATAAGGAAAATCACATATCAACACTTGAATGCTAAGGAGGAAAATAACAATAGTCAAGTGTGTTATAATACAAAGCACGTAAGGATTAAGAAGTGCATGGAAGAAGGGTGGATGAAAAAGTTTGGTGTCAGGATAAGACTTCATAGAAATGATGTACAGAGGAGGAAGAAGCGCAGGTTCAACACAAGCTAGGTAAGAGAAAAATTAGTGAAGGACGGAAGAAGTAAGTACCGTCGGTGTTGATAACATGTGCATAAGAGTCTTATCGGGATGGATTGTTTGTGTTCCAGGAAGGTTGTAGAAGTTTTCATGCAATAACGGTGTGTAAGAGAAGGCATGTAAGGCCGAATTGGTGGAAAAAGCCACATTTAGTGTTAAGTATGGTGGTAGGTAAAATAACATTTAATTCTAGAAAGAAGGAAAAGCTATAAATAATAATTTGGGCACTTCATTATTTTACCTTACAATTACAAAGTGAAAGGACCTCTCGCAAACTAGGGCATCCAAAAGTGATCTATGTAAAGAAGAATTTAAGAAATCTAAGAGGGCGTGACTAGAGTAGATCCACAAACCAGTAGGAAAGGAGTACACGAGCGTGGAGGAATTTGTTGAGAAGAATTATCTTGTGGAATAATTGTTCGGTTAGGGTCGATGACTAGGGCACAAAGTTAGTGTAATGCCCATTTTAAAAAACCACTTGAGACCCAATAAACAACCTAGGGTTAGCTAGAAAATTATGGGATAATTTTTTTTTGATTTGAAGTGTCTACAACCAGGTTGCAGGACATCATTTTTCACTAATAGGTTCTGAAACAAGACCAAAATACTACAACCTATGTTTCCCTTCATTACTAATATCGAGTTCACAAGGTTCAAATTTTAGGGTTATGTGTTTTAGTTAGGTTCAGGGAGTAATTTACCCCCATGCCTCGCTCTATAACGAGCTAAGAGATTAAAGCGGAATTTTATCCTACTTAACACTTCCAAGATTTCCCTAAACTATTCCCAATGGATAGGAAATTTTCTCACCGTTTTTGTGATATAAGGAAGTCCTCCTAACTCCCTGTAGATCTCTAGATATGGCTAGGTAGAGTTCTAGGGTCAAATTTTCCCCTAGGAGGACACATGTCAAGAGGAGGAGAAAGTGCCTTGAATGGGTTAGTGGGTCGTGGGGTGGCTTAGAGAATTTTCCCAATGCACATGACACAAGGGCAAACATTCCTTTCGCACCTCTCGCTAGTCCTTGGAGGACACGTGTCAAGTCTTGGTGTAAAAGAAGAATGGGTGAGGGGTTGGCAGAGTGGCGGGGATCCTTGGTGAGTTACACCTTTGAGATACAACAACAAAAAATGGGACGTGCGAATCCACATGCCCGTGGGAGAAAGAGAAGGCCGAGGGAAAAGTGGAGTTGTAGGCCGTGGGGAGAATCTTCAAAATTTTCCCAAGGGTCAAAACAAAAATAACAAGGGGTTCCACCCTACCCGCTACCACCCCAAGGTGCCACATGGCACCTTCTCATTGGCTGCAGGCCGCAGGGCCAAAATGGATTTTTTTCCCAAAATTTCAAAAAGGTTAAGTTCAAAAAAAAAAGGCTGCACCCACGCTATAGCCCCTAGAGGACATGTGGCACCCTATGATTGGCTACGGGCGGTGAAGAAAAAAAAAAAAAATTTCTGAAGTAAGAATTTTCAAAAAGGAATAAGTTTAGATTTGAAAGGATCCACCCTTCCACCATGCCATGTGGCAGCATGTGATTGGCTATGGGCCGGCGGGGTTGCAGAGTAAAATTGGAAAATTTCCCAATACAATTTTTTTCAAACGAAAAGTTAAAAATTTGGTCCACCCCTTCGAGGTGCCACGTGGTAGATCTTGATTGGTTGAGGGATGGCGGGAAATGGAATTTTTAAAGATTTTTTTCCAAAGTTTAAAACTTAAATTTATAACAGTTGGATTAATTTTTATTAAATTTAGAATGTCAAATTGAAGTAAAACTTCAAATGGCCATAACTTGAGCTAGAGAGCTCGAGTTTTGGGAAAACGAGGACTTTTCGGAAAGATCTCGATGCCCTCTTTACACAAAAGTCATAAATTTGGGAATTTGATGAATTTTAAGTGGTAAATTTTGTGAAATATATCTACAGGATTTTAATTTGCAAACTGGCAATTTTCAACTTTTCAATTTGATCAAATTTGGTTTCCTCCTTCACTCAACATGTCAAACAGACATGGAGTATTGATCTAGGGAGGGTTTAGAGTGTTTTAGGGAAGTATATTTGTTCAATTTAATCAATATTGTATTTTTCGACAATAGACAGAAAAACGACTATGCAAGTTCCAAATTGGATTTTTATAAAGTTTGAAAGTTATTTCTTAAATGTTATGGTAAATTTGAGTTCCTTAGGACTTACCAAGTCTGAATTTCAATGTTTCATATCTTGTTGCTTAGTGCAAGTTTGAACTACTCATTTTTATTAAAATATGATTTTCCAGAATGAAGTTTATAACAATGAACTACTTCTTTTAAATTTGTATATCAATTTTGTCATTTAAATGTGTGTATAGCTTCTAAATTAGTCCAATACATTTTCTTGTTAAATCAACCATTCAATTCTAAGTTAAAGTGTAGTTCTAATTTCAATTCTAATATACATTTTAAGAGAAATCACAACATTGTCCTTTCTTCATACACATTCTTCTTTTTCAAATAGTAATCTCATTCTTTGACAGCAAATCAAATCCAATACACAATACAATTTTGAAATCTAATGCAATCCTTTATTCATATTCCAATACAACTTATAACTTATCACGTTTGCTTTTGATTTCAAATAGAGTATATAAAATATACAACACTATTTCTTATTCATTTCCAAAAACAGAATAATGGAAGATAATTGTTTACATTTCACCATTTAAGTTCAATCTTTCCTTTATAAATACACATGGTTTCACATTACAAATATTATACAACTCATCCACTGAAAGTGGGAAGGGTTATAATGAACTTGCTAAAAAGAGTGGGACTGTCAAAGTATGTATTCTTCTTGCTCCAAAACAACATCATGCTAGTTCTCCATCCTTTTCATCATTGATCACAGCAACAAAGGGGAAAGGCAATGCTCTCCACCCAACCAAGACATCTAATGAGAAGGGAGAAGCCATTCTTCCTCATTAGCCCACAAGCCCCAACCATATTGGAATAGAGGATGAAAATCAACTCATGGAAACAATGGATTCCACAACAACCAATCAGAATTCTTTCACATGCATAAACAATAAGAAAAAATAGTCCAAGAGAAAATAGTAGCTGACAACTCAATTTGAAACCATTCACACAAAACTTAGGCTTTATCAAGCAAGCTAACAAGAGAAAGGAACTATGGGAACTACTTATGCCTCCCTATTTGGAATTGGGTATCCACCTATAGTCATACCACCAATATCACATATCAAACTGATAAACCTTATGCCTCCCAACCCCTCCTTATGCGCCCCCAAAGTTTCTTCCTTATGCCCCAAGAGTAAGAAATCCAAGACATTTCTTTTCCAGGTGGATCCCAAACCAAAGCTCCCTCCATAATAAAATATATGCTATTGGCATTCCCTTATGCCCCCCATTTTAAATCCCCATAGCCTTCTCCTACACCTTATCTTAAGCAATCTACGTAACCAGCCAAGAACACATAACACATTCACCATTTCATACATGTATGCAAGAAAGAAAACATTCTAAAAGGCTTAATTTCGTACCTCTCCATAATGGAGTTTGTTCTAAGATCCAAAACCTTCCAAATGTAAAAGTGCGCAGTCTAAAACTAGCAATGTTCAAGCATGAAAAAGACTCCAACTCCTTCCACAACAAGCTCCCAAAACAACAAGCAAAAATATGCCCCCAAGAGGAATAACAAAATTTCAACAACAAACAAGCTAGGATTTTTGAATATAAAGGAGAGGGAAGAGAGGATGATAATGTGGATACATGGGGATTCCACATCATTCTTCCTCAACCCCAAGAGGAAATGCAACATCATGCACCTAAACAAAATAAATGGAAATGACAAATTCACTTACACATTCCAAAATAACCCATACTCCAAAGGGACTGAATTAAAAACATGTAAGAGAAGTGTAATTAAAACTTACAATTAGTCATTTCAAAATGCAATAAAAAGACCTATATTTAACCTCCAAACCATAGGTATGGTTATTGAATCATTTTAAGAGGTGTGGGACAAGTTTAAGTTGTCCCACAAGCCTCCAAAATTATCCTCCAAGGACAAATTTGAGCTTTTAAGAGGATGAAGTGTTTAACATTCCAAAATATATCTTACATACTCTTACATATCCCTTACACCTTCTTACACATTCTTACAACATTAACATTTAAAATCAATAACTTCATTTATTACATTCTTATGACATATTAATTTATTTATTTTAACACATGATTATTTACAACATTAACACAACAT
This sequence comes from Taxus wallichiana var. yunnanensis, assembly GCA_018340775.1. NCBI lineage: Eukaryota > Viridiplantae > Streptophyta > Pinopsida > Cupressales > Taxaceae > Taxus > Taxus wallichiana. The sequence goes on along the minus strand of CM031242.1, from coordinate 285,681,131 downwards.
ATAATACTAAAGAAAAATGTACCACATCACAAAATAAACACATGCAACATTAATAAAGAAACCACATTAATAAATTACACAAACCCATGGTCACATATAATGGAAATCCCCCCATGGGAATCCCTAGCAAAACACAACACACACACAATAGTTGTCATGGTGACCTTGTTGAATTCACCTAGAATTCAAACATGGGTAGTCTCAAGTCCCTCGAATTTGTTGTGAAATTTTACCTATAAAACACAAATACCTCCTTCTACCTCATGGCCATATCAAAAATCCTAAATGATATAAATAACATTTCAAGAGCATCTAAACATGTGAATCACAACAACATCAAGAAATCAACACTATCATTTTCAATCAATAAATAAACTATATCATCATCAATAATCTACCATACTAGGTCTACTTAACATATCCAATGTCACATGTCCAAATCAACATATATAATATGTCCATGTCAAACAAGACATCATCATCCACATATAAAAATATCTCTAATAACCATCATGGATAATAATTGAATCCAAATCAATAATAATCCATGATCTAACATCTACCCATCATACTAAAACAAAACATAGTAGTGTGCATAATATGATCAACAATATCAACATCAAGTACCTAAAAGTGTCAAAGGGAAGTGGGCACTACAACCCCCTCCCCTTAGACTCAAATTCCTCCTGGAAGTCACTGGAACAAATGTGGAAACTGCACTTGTAACACTGTGGCATCCTCCCAAGTGGTTGCAGTCTCATCATATCTATCCCACTATACCCATACTTGATCAATATCTCTACCTCAAAGTCCCAGGCTCCTACGATCTATGATACGGATGGGCTCCACCATCACCTGACCCTGATCCTGAACTTGTAATGATTTCCAATCTAGTACATGAGACATATTTGTAATATATCTCCTAAGAACAGAAACATGAAACACATCATGTACGCGAGACAAGATGGGTGGTAATGCTAGATGGTAGGCCAAAGGAAATATACGCTCCAAGATCTCAAAAGGTCCAAAAAATCTAGGAGCTAACTTAGAACCTTTTCCATAATAGATAGGTATCTTGTGAGGTCTAACACGAAGGAACACCTTCATGCCCACATCAAAGCTATGGTTAATCCTATGTTGATCCACATACTTCTTCTACCTATCTTGTGCCTCCTACAACCTTTTCCTGATCAACACTACCTACTGATCCATGTCCTACAAAAGAGCTAGTCCAAGAGATAATTTGTCCTCTAACCTATCGCAGCTAAGAGGTGTCCTACACTCTCTACCATACAAAGCCTGAAAAGGAGCCATGCCTATAGAACTCTAAAAAATATTATTGTATGCAAAATCCATTAAGTACAGGTACTCCTCCCACTTAGACTGCTGATCCATCACATACATTCTGAGCATATCCTCCAAAATTTGATTCACTCACTTGGTCTATCCATCTATCTTAGGGTGATATGATGTGCTAAATTTGATTCTCATCCCAAGGATATACTGCATGGTAGTCCAAAAGTGTGAAGTGTACAAAGGTTTGAAGTCACAAATGATCTTTTGCAGAATCCCATGCAACCTGACAATCTCATCCAAATATACTCGTGCCACTACTCTAGCTATATAAGTGGTCTTCACTAGAGAAAATTGAGCCACTTTTGTCAATTTATCAACCATGTACATAATGGCCTCATGGTGATATCTCGACATCGATAGCCCAATAATGAAATCCATGGAAATGGTGTCCCACTTCCATTACGGTATGACATGAGGATAAAGAAGACCTGTTGGATGTTGATGCTTGGCCTTAACCCTTTGGCACTCTAAACACCATGACACAAACTGAGCCATGTCTCAATGAATTCCTCTCTAGTGGTACAACTGTCTCAAGGTAGCATGCATCTTCTTCACCTCGGGATGGGCTGAATAGGGTGCATGATGTGCCTCTACCAAGATGTCCTGCCTCAAGCCTCCCTCTCTAGGAACATATATCCTACTGTGTGCCTTAGAAGACCATATGCCTCTAAGTAAAAACCATCAAAATTCCCCTCAAGGGGTCTCTGCGACTCAATCTCTATTAAATCTTTGTAATGTAGAAGCTATCAAGATGAAGCTGCTAAAGAATCCTAGTCCACATATCTATGCTCACTAAGGTGGCCATAGCCACATGTCTCTATCTCTGAGAGCATCTACTACCACATTATCCTTCCCCTTCACGTGCCCGATCTCCATGTCATACTCACAAAGCAACTCCATCCAACACCGCTAATGAGCATTTAGATTGGGCTGCATGAAGAGGTGGTGAAGACTCAAATGATCAGTCCTAATTGTGAATCTCCATCTAAGAAGAAGGAAATGTATCCATCTAACTAAGGCATGCATAACTACTACTGCAAGCTCAAGATCATGGGTGGGATAATTAAGATCGTGATCCTTGAATTTACAAGACTCAAAACCCACAACTCTACCATCCTGTATCAACACACCTCCAAGCCCTGCTAAAGAAGCATCTATGCAAACAAAGAACTCACCCTGTGGATCCGACACTACAAGAATGGGTGCTGTAGTGAGGCACTCCTTTAGTGTCTTGAAGGCCTGCTCACATTTGTCCGACCAAAAAAACTTCTTCCCTTTCCTCTGAAGGGAAGTGATAGGTGCGCAATCCGAGAGAAGTCTTGAACAAATCTCCAGTAATATCCTACTAATCCCATGAAGCTACACACCTTGGTCACTATAGTGGGTGTTGGCCAATCCATAATGGCTCTAATCTTGGAAGGATCGACTATGATACCTTCCCCAAAAATGATATGACCCAAGTATTGTACCTCTGATTGAAAGAAATGACACTTCTCTAAGTTCCTGTAAAGCTACCGCTCATGAAGATATCTTGAAGAACTTGTCAAACGTGCCCCTCATGCTCCTTATGTGTACATGAGTATATCAAAGTATCATCAAGAGATGAGCATGAAGTGATCTAAAAGGTCCGAATACCCCATTCATCAAACTCATAAACACTATGGGGGCATTCATCAAATCAAAAGGCACCATTGTGAACTCATAGTGCCCATATCTTGTGTGGAAGGCGGTCTTATAAATGTCCACCTTAAAATCCTCGGTGATGGTACCCTAACTTGAGATCAATCTTAGAGAACACCATGGCTCCCTTCATCATCGATCAAATAATTCATCAATGTGAGGAAGAGGATAATGATTCTTGATCGTTACTTTGTTCAACTGGTAGTAGTCAATACACAACCGCAATGATCCATCCTTCTTCTTCACGAAGATCACCGGTGCACCCCAAGGGGATACAATGGGATGGATAAGGCCCTTCTCCAAAAGGCCCTCCGGCTACAACTTGAGCTCACGAGCTCCGGGGTGGTCATCCGTTAAGGTGCTCATGAGATAGGCTTTGCTCCTCGAACAAAATCTATATGAAAATCAATCTTACATGGGGTGGCATCCCCGGTAGATCCCCTATAAAAACATCAGAAAACTCCCTAAAAATAGGATGATCATCTAGCGATGGTCCACTAGATCTATCGTCGATCTATCACCGACTAAAACAACATACATCTAACAACCCCATCATACACACCGCTTAAGCTGCATAACGAAGATGGTGTAAATAGAAACAGTCTCCGGACTACCGAGATCACCAACTCAACTCCTAAATCATCTGCACAATCTATAGTCTTGTGATAACAATCCATCCTGGCCTTGTGTGTAGATAACCAATCCATACCTAAGATGATTCCATATGAGCCCAAAGGAAGAATACAGAGATCTAAGGTAGTGGTGAAAGGTCCCAAATCCACTACACACTCCTTAAATAAGGATTCCATGGAGATCTTGGTCGTAGAAGCCATCTTAACATCCCAACTAATACCCGCCTAACTACCACCAAAGCATACATCACTCTACCAAAGATGGTGCAATAAAAGAATCATAAGAACCAGAATCAAACAATACAGAGGTAGGAATACCACCAATACTACCTGTGGTCTCAATGACTATGCTCTGGTGCTCTACCTAGCTATTCTCAACCATTGCATAAATCTTGTGACTACGTCCCATGTCACCAAATATCGACTCTAAAACCTGTGCCTTACCCTTGTTAGGGTTCTAAGGGAAATCTCTCTAGAAATGTTTAACAACTCCACATATACAACAACCACCGATCCTCTCCAAGGAGAAGCACCTCTAGTAGGTGCCCTAGAAGTCTATGGTGTGGATCCTAATGATCAGATCCGGACTGCGTCTGTTGTAGCCTCTACTTGCGAGCTCCCACTTTGGACCGAGCTCTAGGTCCACCCTGTGTCCTGATGGGACCCTTAGGAGGAGGCCCCGTGCTCCAACCTCTCTGTGTATCGGCTCTCATGGAGGTCTATAAGGTGGGAAGGACTGCTTATTGGTACTAATGTTGTTGTGGCCTAAAGGATGACTATGAGGAATGCTAACCACCATGAGGAGGAGGAGCTTACCCCCTCGTTCTACTATCCTACATCTACTGAATGTGGCTCCTGAATCAGTCTCTAACCTGTTGGGTTTTACCCCGAGTCTCCTCTACAATATAGGCCTTCTCAATGGCCTCTACTAAAGTCTATGGATAGTGAATCCACACTGTACCTCCAATATCCAAATTCAAGCTCCGGATGAACCTATGAATCCGCACCTGCTCATCCTACATATACTCTACATACTGGAGTAGATCCAATTACCTAGTCTCATACTGCTCTTTGAAAGACAAGCCTATCGGAGGTCATGGAACTTGTCGATCCTTTGCTAGATGAACCTCTATGATAGATACCTACTCAGAATCTCTCCTCAAACAGCTCCCTGGTCACTTTTCTGCGAATCTACATGGAGCTTCTGCTCCTCTATCCTCCACCATACTCCTACTCCATCCCTCAGTAGATGGATCGTAACACGAGCCTTCGTGTTGCTAGAACAAGGACAAATCTTGAAGCAACCACTCAAGCTCACTAGCCAAGCCTCTGCCTGAAATCCACCCATATCACCTAAGTAATGTGAGGGCTGAAGCTTCAGGATCTCCTTAATGTGATCCGCTGCTATGGTCTATCGGCCTCTAGGTCTCTCTACATGCTCATCCCTAAGCCTAGGGCTCGAGACCTCTCTCTATGCTCTGGAACTATCACCCTGTCTCCTAGGTGGTGAATCTACTCTGACTGACTCTACATGGGATTTCTCTCCTCTATGATCCTCACTGAGTCAAGGAGATACCTGACCCTCGATAGAAGGAGCTCTGTCATGACTAGCTACATGTCCTCCACCTAATCCTTTACGTAGAGCAGCATTAACATCCTAAAGGGTCTATTGAATCTAAGGTAGAATGGCTGCCACACCTTGATCTGGGGATGGTGGTGGTGGTGGTGGCGAGTCTGAGTCCCTGTGAAAGTTCCTCTTGCTCCGTCTGAGCCTCCTGCATAGACCAAAGCGAGATTTAGTTCATTTTTCTAAGTTTATACACTTCCATGTTTACTAGAACATACAAATTCTTTCTAAATTGTTTTCTAGATTTAAAGTGTGCTAGGTTTAAGTTTTCATATCTCAATTTTTCTAGTGTGCCCAATGGTCCAAGCATTTGAACCACCTCTCTGATACCAAACTATAATGCCCATTTAAACAAACCACTTGAGACCCAAGAAACAACCTAAGGTTAGCTAGAAAATTATGGGATAATTTTTTTTATTTGAAGTGTAAATAACCAAGTTGCAAGACATTAGTTTTCACTAACAAGTTCTGGAACAAGACCAAACTACTACAACCTATGTTTCCCTTTGTTACTAATATTGAGTTCACAAGGTTCAAATTTTAGGGTTATGTGTTTTAGCTAGGTTTAGGGAGTAATTTTCCCCCATGCCTGCTCTCTAACAGGCTCAGAGATTAAATTGGATTTTCTCCTACTTAACACTTCCAAAATTTCCCTAAACCATTCCCAATTAATAGGAAATTTTCTCACCTTTCCGGTGATATAAGGAAGTCCTCCTAACTCCCTGTAGATCTCTAGATATGGCCAGGCAGAGTTCTAGGGTCAAATTTTCCCCTAGGGGGACACGTGTCAAGAGGAGGAGAAAGCACCTTGAATCGGTTGGTGGGTCGCAGGGCGGCTTAAAGAATTTTTCCCAATGCGCAGGAACAAGGGAAACATTCCTCCACACCTTTGTAGGTCCCTAGAGGACACATGTCAAGTCTTGGTGCAAAGCGGAGAAGGGGTGAGGGGTTGGCGGAGCAGCGAGGATCCTTGGCAAGCTACGCTAAGAGACAACAAGGAAAAAGGGGACATGTGAGTCCGGGTGCCTGTGGGATAAATAGAAGGCCAAGGGAAAAGCGGAGTTGCAGGCCGCGGGAGAATCTTCAAAATTTTCCCAAGGGTCAAAACCAAAATAACAAGGGGTTCTTCCTACCGTTGCCACCCCAAGGTGCCACATGGCACCTTCTCATTGGTTGTCAGGCCAGACCCAAAATGGATTTTTTTTTCCCAAAATTTCAAAAAGGTTAAGTTTAAAAAAGGAACCGTGCCCACGCCATAGCCCCTAGAGGACACGTGGCGCCCCCTACGATTGGTTCGGGCCGATGGAAGAAAAAGGAAAAATTTCCCAACTAAATTTTTTCAAAAAGGAATAAGTTTAGATTTGAAATGGATACACCCTTCCACCGTGCCATGTGGCATTGTGTGCTTGGCTATAGGCAGGCGGGGTTGCGGAGTAAAATGGGAAAATTTTCCCAATGCAATTTTTTTTCAAACGTCAAGTTAAAACTTTGGTCCACCCCTCCGAGGTGCCACATGGAAAATCCCAATTGGTTGAGAGATGGTGGGGAAGTGGAATTTTAAAATAATTTTTCCAAAGTTTAAAACTTAAATTTATAATAGTTGGATTAATTTTTATTACTTTTAGAATGCCAAATTGAAGTAAAACTTCAAATGGCCATAATTTGAGCTAGAGAGCTCGGTTTTGGGGAAACAAGGACTTTTCGGAAAGCTCTTGATGTTATATTTACAATGGAGTTATCATTTTTGGAATTTAATGAAGTTTAAGTGGTCAATTTGGTGAAATATATCTACAGGATTTTAATTTACAAACTGACAATTTTCAAATTTTCAATTTGATCAAATTCGGTTTCCTCCTTCACTCAACATGTCAAACAGACATGGGGTATTGATCTAGGGAGGGTTTATATTATTTTAGGTAAGTATATTTTTTCAATTTAATAAATATTGTATTTTTAAGAAAATAGACAAAAAAATGTTTGTCTGTGCAAGTTTTAAATTAGATTTTTATAAAGTTTGAAAGTTCTTTCTTAAATGTTATGGTAAATTTGAGTTCCTTAGGACTTACCAAGTCTGAATTTAAATATTTCATATCTTTTTTCTTGGTGCAAGTTTGAACTACTCATTTTTATTAAAATATGCCAGAATGAAGTTTATAACAGTGAACTACTTCTTTTAAATTTGTATATCAATTTTGTCATTTAAATGTGTGTATAGCTTCTAAATTAGTCCAATACATTTTCTTGTTAAATCAACCATTCAATTCTAAGTTAAAGTGTAGTTTTGATTTCAATTCTAACATACATTTTAAGAGAAATCACAACATTGTCCTTTCTTCATACACATTCTTCTAATTTCAAACAACAATCTCATGCTTTGACAACAACAAAATCCAATACACAATAAAATTTTGAAAACTAATGTAGTCCTTTATTCATATTCCAATACAAATTTACAACTTATCACGTTTCCATTTGATTTCAAATACAATATATAAAATATACAACAGTATTTCTTATTCCTTTCCAAAAATAGAACAATGGAAGATAGTTCTTTACATTTCACCATTTAAGTTCAATATTTCCTTTATCAATACACATGGTTTCACATTAAAAATATTATACAACTCATCCAATCAAAGTGGGAAGGGTTATAATGAACTTGCTCAAAAGAGTGGGACTGTCAAACTGTGTATCCTTCTTGCTCCAAAATAGCAGCATGCTAGTTCTCCATCCTTTTCATCTTTGATCACAACAAGGAAGGGGGAAAGACAACACTCTCCACCCAATAAAGACATTCAATGAGAAGTGAGAAGCCATCCTTCCTCATTAGCCCCTGAGCCCCAACCATATTGGAATAGAGGATGAAAATCAACTCAAGGAAATAATGCCTTCCAAAACAACCAAGCAATATTATTTCACATGCATAAATAGTAAGAAAACATAGTCCAAGAAAAAACAACATTTCAAAACTGCATTTGAAATCATTCACACAAAACTTAGGCTTGATCAATCAAGCCAACAAGAGCAAAGAACTATGGGGAACTACTTATGCCTCTCTATTTGGAATTGGGCATCCTCCTACAGTCATACCACCAATATAAAATATCAAACCCATAAACCTTATGCCTCCCAACCCCTCCTTATGCCCCCCTAAAGTTTCTCCCTTATGCCCCCAAGAGTAAGAAATGCAAGCTATTTATTTTCAGGTGGATCCCAAACCAAATCTCCCTCCATAATAAAATAGATTCCATTGGCATTCCCTTATGCCCCCATTTGAAATCCCCATATCCTTCTCCTACACCATGTCTTAAGCAATCTACCCAACCAGCCAAGAACACATAACACATTCACCATTTCATACATGCATGCAAGAAAGAAAACATTCTAAAAAGGCTCAAGTTCCTACCTCTCCATAATGGAGTTTGTTCCAAGATCCAAAAGCTTTCCAAATGTCAAAGTGCAATCCAAAACCAACAATGTTCAAGCATGCAAAAAGGCTCCAACTCCTTCCACAACAAGCTCCCAAAATAGTAAGCAAAAATGCGCCCCCAAGAGGAATAACAAACTTTTAACAACCATGAACAAGCAAGGAGTTTTGAATATAAAAGAGAGGGAATAGAAGAGGATGATGTGGATCCATGTGGGATGCCACATCATTCTTCCTCAACCCCAAGAGGAAATTCAACATCATGCACCTAAACACAATAAATAAAAATGACAATTTCACTTACACACTCCAAAATAACCCATACTCCAAAGGACTGAATTAAAAACATGTAAGAGAAGTGTAATTAAAACTTACAATTAGTCATTTCAAAATGCAATAAAAAGGCCTAAATTTAACCTCCAAACCATAGGTATGGTTGGTGAATCATTTTAAGAGGTGTGGGACAAGCTTAACTTGTCCCACAAGCCTCCAAATTTAGCCTCCAAGGACAAATTCGAACTCCTAAGAGGATGAAGTGTTTAACATTCCAAAATCTATCTTACATACTCTTACATATCCCTTACACATTCTTACAACATTAACATTTAAAATCAACAACTTCATTTATTACATTCTTATGACATATTAATTTATTTATTTTAACACATGATTATTTACAACATTAACACAACATATAATACTAAAGAAAAAGGTAACACATCACAAAATAAACACATGAAACATTAATAAAGAAACCAAATTAATAAATTACACAAACCCATGGTCACATATAATGGAAATCCCCCATAGGAATCCCTAGCAAAACACACACACACACACACACAACAATTGCCATGGTGACCTTGTTGAATTCACCTAGAATTCCAATATGGTTAGACTCTAATCCCCTGAATTTATTGTGATATTTTAACCTAAAAATGCAAATACCTCCTTCAGCCTCGTGGCCATATCAAAACATCCAAAAGTATATAAACAACATTTCAAGAGCATCTAAACATGTGAATCACAACAATATCAAGAAATCAACACTCTCATTTTCAATTAATTAATCAACTATATCATCATCAATAATCTACCATACTAGGTCTACTCAACATATCCAATGTCACATGTCCAAATCAACATCTATAATATGATCATATTAATATTAGGGTAAGTGTAGTAATTTGGGGGACAATTGAGTGGACATAAAATCCTGAATTTTACATCAAAAACAACAAAACATCAAATTTAGTCTTCCGTGGACTTGAACCATGCCGAAAAGTCAAAAATATGTCATAAAAATGGTACCATCGCATAGGGGAGACTGTTAGATTTGTAGAAATATTGATTTTAAAGTGAATAGAATAGGATAAATATTATTTTATAATTTTTTACTAATAGTAGGTCTTTGAGACACTTTTTTCCGTGAATGTTTATGTCTACGTTTAAGACTGAAAATTTTGTTTCACTTGTCAGAATGTGATAAAACTTATACCATCCCAACCATGGTGAAATTATATACATGTTCAAAAAAAAATTATTTGATTTCAATATTTTTTGATGAAGTTATGGTGGGAAAACAGAAAGTGCTCTATTTTCTTTATGTTTTTAGACCACTTTAATAGAAAAAAACATAAAAAATAAAATATTTCTCAAAAAAATACATCCCAAGATAAATAGTATCATTTAACTTCTCACCAAAGGAAAAAAATATATATAAATTTTTGGTCATCCAAATCGTAGGCAAACGGACTACAATCTTATAGGTGTTTTTAAAAAACAATATCAATTCATTGAATTTTGAGTGTTTAATATAGCTAAACTTGTCCATTTTTATAAAAATTAGTAGTTTAGAAACTAGATTCTAGATGCTACGATTCATATTGATATAATTTTTTCTAATTTTGAGTGTATGCATTGCTAATAATCCATACAAGTTGATATTATGTTGTTATTTGCAATATGACGTCCACTTATGGCCCCTTTTTGTCCCCCAACTTGCTGCACTTACATCGTATCTATAATATGTCCATGTCAAATAGTATATCATCATCCACATATAAAAATGTATCTAGTAACCATCATGCATAATAACTGAATCCAGATCAATAATAAACCATTATTTAACATCTAACCATCATACTAAAACAAAACATAGTAGTGTCCATAATATGATCAATAGTATCAAGATCAGTACCTAAAATTGTCAAAGGGAAGTAGGCACTACAGTTAGGATGGTTTCTTCACAAGATTGAGTCTTGGGGTTGGATAGAGTGGTAGATCGAGCAATTATAATATGTTTGAAGTGTACCCTAATCGGAAGAATGACACCAAAGAAAGCAGCCATCTCACCTAAAAATAAGAAGGGAAAGGGCAAGGGGAAGCAAATGGCTACCGTCACAAGCAAAAATGAAGAGTGGTACATGGAAATGTAAAACCTGGATGGGGTATTGATAGGAAAATAATGGGAGTATCATTGATAGAAAATGACTGTGAGTGACTATAATCATCACACCAGCAAAATAGAGAAAGAAATGGCTTTGGATTTGGTTTTTGCAAAAAACAAGAGGACATTGGAGGGCATGCCCATATACAACGATGAAGTAAAAGTTAAATTAGAGAAAGCAGGGTTACTACAAATTTACGAATTACCCTACTTCAGAAAACCTGAGTGCCTCTATCAATGGATGATGTCACGCGTTCACGAAGACCATTTTTATTTCATGGGGTGCAAGATGCACATAACTCCCAAGTTTATTTCAAAGTTCACATGCCTTATCTATGAGGGAGAGAGTGTAGATGATGATCTAAGAAAAAGTAAGCCATCAAAGAAATAGTAGATGCATATGAATACAAGAAAGGATTACATTACTTTGACATCACAAAGATCCTAGACCCCGTGATGAGAATGGCTATGTGATTGGTAACCAAGATCAATGATCAAGAAAGATGGACTCAAGTGAGCAAGGCATAACCGAACATATGCCAAAAAAATATCGAGGGGACTATCTATAACTTGTCCACTTTAATTGCAGATGAAATTATTAGCGGTGCGCAAGAGAGGGTGAGAAGATACTATTTGGCAATGTCCTCCTCATAATTGTTTTCTTAGAGATCGAGAGTGCCTAATGAGCTAGAAAGGTTTGTTTTGGGAGTACCGGAAGAAGAACCGTCACTGTGAAGGGTTTGTGAAGTATACTTGTGAGACCATGACAACCACTCACAAGGCATGCTTAGATAAGTGATACAAGTGTATGAGGGACGCATTCGGGGTGAAATGGAGGATTCCAAATCAACTACCAACACTCTTGGATGAAGAGGAAGAGTTTTTAGTGTACTATCACTTTTGCATTGGAAGATTTAAATTGATAGATAAAAACATGAGTCCGTTGTGCAAACTACCCTTCTCCTTCACCGCGTTATACTTGCAAGCCGAGTTAACCAGTTAAAAGAGGCCAAGAGACTAAGATTCATCCTTAGCGAGGTAGATGTAGACCACCTGAAAGCTGTACTAGAAGCTAGTCTACCCCAAGAAGCACAAATAAATGGAGAGATATATCTCCCATGAGATATAAATTATGAAGCCTATAACATTTCCAATCACTGGAAGGGCTGCAACAAGGATATACCTTCACATAAGGCCAAAGTTTGAGAAAGGAACTTACTTGGAGAATGATGTATCCATCCCTAAAGACCCCACAAGAAGGAATAAGGCCACACCTAGGAAGAGGGAAAGAGAAGAGGTGCAGAAAGCACTAAGTTTTCAAACTACACAAGCGGTAAGCATGTTGGAGACAAGTGTTAAGCCTAGTACTTACGTGTGGAGAAAGAAGTCCCTAGTGAAAGAAAAGACTCCAGAAGAAGAAGTGTTGGAGCATGAAGAACCCATCACTCAGGAGAAGTCACCAGAGGAGGAGGAAGAGAAAGTAAAATCTCTTATCAAGAAGAAGCAAAAGGTGATAGAGAAGGATGAATAGGAGGATACAAAGAGCTTGGAGGCCTATAGAGGTAAAAGAGATGATGATGATGAATAAGATGAACCAGGAGGCAATGACCATCCTATCTATGAAGTACATGAATTAGAGGAAGAAGGAGAGGAAGAATAAAATGAGTACATCTTTGTTAGGAGGAAGAATGACAAGGAAAAGGAGGATGCTCAGGATAGAGGGGTAAGTGAAGAAGTTACAAAAGAACAAAGGACCCCAAGCCTCATAAAGGAACATGTAGATGAGGCCACAGAGAAAGAAGTATCAAAAATCATACAAAACCAGGTAGAGAAAGAAATGGAATGCAACACGAATGAGGTGATGAAGGAGGCTGATGAGGAGAGCATAGAGAAAGAATATGGCAGCATGGGAGGAGATTCCAGTTTGGCCGTAGGCTTTCTAAATGCCATGCACATAGGGAGAAATATCACAAAATAATCACAAGTTCAGGGGATGGGCTACATTTATTATCCAAACAAGGTATTGTGCACATGTTTTTAAAGCACCGTACCAATGGAGGAACTCTTGGTTATGACATCATTTGATGAGGAAGGTGCATACCCTTGGAAAACTAAAATGCTTTCTTGGGCATTTGAGTCCCACATCAATGAGATAGAGTTTGAAGTAATCCAAGGGGAAATAATGAAGGTACCAGAGTCAAAATTAGTCAACCCCTTGGTAAACAATCAACGGCTATCGAGAAGAACAAATCTACAATGCGCTAAACAACGTTTTAGATGAAGTAGAAGCTCGGATCTTCGAGGGAATGATAGGGTGAAGTTCCTAGAGGTATAACTATATAAGAAGGAAGAAGAGCTCATTCAAAAGTACAAGGACTTAAAGAAGGAGGAACTAATCGAGTGCTCAACTAAGGCTTGAGTTAAAATATTAGAAGGTAAGGGTGCGTGAAGTTTACAAGAAATTAGAGATGATCACATATGCCATTATCTTCAAGCACACAGATCGACACCACCCAATCTGAAGTATGGATCCACCCTGGAGTGCCTAGAGGACTTTACCCACATCCTCACAATGGAAAGTATTTGTAGAAGAGGCATCAACACGCAAAGAGAAGGAGAACAAGATGAAGGTTGTGGAAATTATTTCTTAGTACGATAAATTCCTCACTGATGTGAAATTCATCGCCTAAGTGGTTGAGGCTGCATACAAAAATTGTGCCGATAGAGATAGAGTGGTGAGTATTTTGGTTGCCACTCATGAAATGGAGCTCAAGGAGTTCCAAGAGAAGAACAAGGGGAATAGAGTGGAATGTGACAAAATTCTAGTTGAGGTTGAGAAGAAATCAAAGGCTATTGAGACCTTGTGGGGCTCAATCAAGAACTAGATGAAGGAGTTATATCCCAGATCACTCAAAGGATGGACGTGCTCAAGGATTTGGGAAAACAATTGGAGGGGATTGTGGAAACGATGAATACCCAAGGATAAGGGATAGGCTTTGAAGAGGTGAGCACCCTATTCGGTGACCTCTGTCAATAGGAATAGAATGAAGTCGATGCCTAGAATAAGTTGGAGGAAGACTTGAAGAAATATTTCCCTCTCCTCTTGTAGAATTAATCATAGTTTTCCCATTCTTTAATTCTTCCCCAAACTCTTCATTCCTTTATTTTTTCCCTAAACTATTCAGGAACAATCATTCTTTATTCAATGAGAAATTTTTCACGAGGATGGAGAAAAATTGTAGTGTGGGGTGATGTTGGGCCCCTAAAATATTCGCTAAGTACAAGAATGTGCGTGGGCATACAAGGCCTATTTGGAGAAGGGCGTGTAAGGTGAAAGCACACATGACAAGGTTTTAGGAGGGTTTAGTATAACCGATGGTGTGCGTGCAAGGTGGAGCAAAGGTTTTGGGTCTTAGCCATATTTGGCATGTTGGGAAGAACATGAGGATAGCATGACTTGACTACGCATGCAGAGTGGATAAGGTGCCAGCCTAAAAACTTGGTGCCCACGAAAGGAATATACCTTGTGATATAAGATTATAGAAGGTCATCATGACAAAGGATGGAGAGCTTGAGTGTGAAGGATCATGCTCCCATGGAGGACCACTTGGAGACTTGGCAACCATTGTAAAACTTGAAAGGAATGGTTGTGCTTTACGAGGCTATAAATACAAGTTCCCAACGAGAGAAAGAGGGAGATACTAATATTTGAAGAGAGGTGAAGATATGAAGAAATCTTTTGTGGGATTTAAATGGGTTGGGTTTAGAGGATATATATGAGTATGATGTATCAAGGGGATGTGTCTGAACATTTTTCTCTATACTATGATGGGCTTAAGTCCATTTACGATGCATGACTTTGGTGCACTATCATATGGATATGTGATAGCCTCAATGAATGTAATGTGATTACCAAACGTATTTACTATGGATATATGTGGCTCCAATTTTCACTTATATGTATATGGATCATTTTTATATATATTTCATATAAGTGGGTGTAAACCCATGTGCATTTCCTTTTTGTTATGATTTAGATCCATGTTATGTAATGCTTTTCTTATCTAAATGAATAGATTGGTCTAGAATCCCATTCTAAGATCTAAGATGAATGTATGGTTTTTTCCATTCTCTTCACTTAAGTTTATTTTGTATATAATGCATTTCTCAAAAATCACATAAAGGAGAGACTCGGGTGAGTATCCGAGTGCTGTTGGGTGAAAGGATGATGCACATGGTATTTTCTGTTACGTGAAGGGTACAAAATGACTATACATAGGGCAACGCAACCGGTAGCTTGGGATACTTTGGCCAAAGTTTTTAAACATGTTTAACATGTTTAACAACATACTCTTCAAAAAAAAAAAAAAGTCCCTCACCACACTTGTCCTATTATCTAAAGTGGTATTTCTGACTTCTTTCGGTCAATCTGATTCAAGGTTTCACACTAGACAATGCTAGAAACATGCACTAGTGTGGAAGACTACTCATGGTGACTAAGGGTACATAGACATACTCAATTGATGTATGTCGATTGGGTGTGTCTAGTTATCCTAAGTCAACATGAGTTGACCTCAACACTAGATCATGTTCCTATCCCTATATAGGGTAGAACCGTGATCCAATCTTACATTTATGTTAATCAAGTTAAAAAAACTAAGTGGGGTTTTGTGAAATAACAAATGCACCCTAGTATCCTCGTAATGAATCCTTTTATTACGGAGGTACTATATTGCAATTGATGTGTACCAACATCTAACTGATTTTCCTCAACTGGACTAACATAATTCATATTACAAGTTTATTGACCCCTTTAATCATTTCCTTAAATATTAAAGATATAAACTCTTAAGGATTCAACTAGCATCATTTAACCTATAAGGCTACAAATTGAATTTACATGTCAGGTAGGTATGCAGGTAAAATCTACTTCCTAACCATTCAATTACATGCTTATTTTTTTTTTAAACGAACCAACTTGTATTATATAATGACATGATTGATCTTAAAGTTATGAAAGCGTGTTCATGAGTTCCTTTCATTTTTTCGGCCTTAGCTTCACAAGCTTATATGAAAACCTTTATTTTAGACTTCATGAAGATGAAGTCTAAAACCCATTTAATTCCTTTTTAGGCTTTCCATATTTTGATTAAAGAAATTTTCCTCGGGAGGCATACCTTCAACCATTCACTTATTTTATTTAAAACACTTTAACAAGGTCTTATGTTAAGTATATATGACTGATTTCAAGGAAAATATCTTTTTTCCTTAATCAAGGATTAATGTCCAATTATGAAAATAGATAACATATGTTTTAATACAACCAAGAATTCATACACATATATAGATAATTCAATCATAATTCCTTTCTATTGTTTTAAGGATCTATTTAAGAGTTTCAACTTATTAGTTGCATCTCTTTTGTGTGAAAATAACCAACTAATATTCATATCATCAATCCAAATTCCATAACACTTAAATATATAAGATTCCCTCTTTCATTTAGGATAATAGTTAATAATGCATCCCAATTTATGCCAAAGAAGGTAATACAAATAAGTTGTATTCGACAAACATTAACCATTTATTCATCAAAAGGAGTGATCCATTCACTGTTTACAAAAGTATCTCTGAGATTACAAAATGGCATAGCATCAATATAAAACTAGTTTTATTACATCTTATTTTCCAAAAAAATTACATCTCAAGTAATGATGCCACATAATCATCATAATAAAGAGACAATTTCTTTTAGTAAAACAAATGTAACTTTCTATGTCTTTATCCTTTCATCTTTTACGAAATCCATCTGCAAAATTGTTAGCATGATTCAGTTCATTTGAACTGAGCATGATAAGAACTATAACATTAAAATGTTGTGCTTTTATCTAACTATTTCATAAAAATAACCTTGATGTTTATGAAATAGTTCCAAAACAAAAAATATAAACAGAAAGACTTTCCCCTAATAGATTACAAACAAAGAAATAGAGAGAGATTAGAGATTTAACAAGCAATGTATAATCAATGAATAACTAAGTCATCATAGTTCATACTAACTCCACATTCTTATGAACTTATTACCGCATGCTAGAAATAAAAACAATTGTAGTAAATAAGAGAGAAATTCATACTTCCATCCTAAATCTTATCTTCTATTCAAGTTCCAAATTAAGTTCTTAAAATAATTCTAATCAAACTTTTCAAGAAGAATAAATTCAAGGATATTCAAAACTACTTTTTACAATAAGTATTCTATTTTTTATTTTAATTTAATATCATGAATTATACAAGAAAGAATAAACGAATGAATCAAAATTATATTTTATCTAAAAATCATAACATCTCAAACTCAACCTAATGTCTAAGAAGTACATTGAACATGAATAAGTCCAACATAACTCATTGTAAGGCTTCCTGCAACCCTGAACTCACTTTAGAGTTGGTTCCTATGTGATCAATACAAAACAATTATTTTGGCTTTCTAAAAACATCCACAATAGAAAAGTTTCATAAAGACCTTTACTCTAACCCAAACAAAATTCAATACTACTGTTTCAGGTATACAAAGTAGTTAGAAAAGTATCTACGAGATTACAAAATGATCATTCAAACTAAACAACATATACAAATCATCTACATGTGATGGAACTCATCATAACGAAGGATCCTAGTATGAATGCATAAAAAAATAACAACCAAACACAAAGGAACATCCTACCAAAAGGATCATCGAGTTATGGTCTTAAGACATCATAAAAACTCAAATATTTAAATCAATATAACTAATCTAGAAAAGAAAAGTAGATATACAACCATGTAGACCCAAGTTCCCCATCAACAGGGTTGGTAAACAACTCACAAAAGAGGAAAAAAATTGGACAAACAATTCTTTCCTCTAGACAAACTAATCGAGATGTTATAACACATCAAGGAGGAAACCACAAACATTTCCATTTTTACAAGCTAATATGTCACTCCATGCAAAAATGAAAAAAAAAGGAAAACAGACTCCCTCAAGGAAATGCACTTAAAGTGCGGGAATAACTTAGTATACCCACAAAAGATTAATGAGCTTAAACACGAGACACCAAAGTAGCCCAAGATTGGGTAACCATTAACGAACCAGGTGAAAGAACATAAAATAATATTATTCAATGAGTAAATGAGTTTGTACTTCTTCCAAAAATAAAATAAAATTACTATACATGATTCAACCAATTAACAAAAGAACCGACTCGGTTCTTAGAAAACTTAATGATGAAAGAAAGGAGAACAACTAGACCTAATCCAAAACTAGTATCTCAAGAAACTAGTAATCATCAAAACAAGAAGGTAAATAGATTATTCAACAACCTCTTTCTAACAATAGTTTATCAATAACCACAATATGATTGAATGCCTTTTATAGTTCACACAAGATCCAATAAATGAAACAATAAGCTCGAGTGGGTTTACAAGCTCGATTGAAACAAAAACAATAGAAACCAAAATTCACACGTTATTATCCTATTCGAATTCCATCGAGAACCATACCACAGAAGAATAAAATATTCCAAACATTTTCCTTTTTGAGGAAAAACCAAACTAAGTTATGCCTATGAGCTAACAAATTGTATATTCCTTAGAAGTACGATCATAAAATAAATAGAAAAAACAATGAGTCTTCAAATACTTCATCAAAAAAGAAGGTCAAACATAAGGAACAAGATTATCTAAGTCATAGACATAAATCTCACTACCAAACAGGTTTCCTGGAAGATAGTCTTCCAAACAAAAACAATAAGGAGATCATACGAAGCAAGAATCTTCAGATTCCATCAAAACCTAGATATTGTTGAAGCATAAAAACCTTCAACTAGGTATTCATTCAATCTAGAGAACAAACATAGATCAATTCCATTGTCAAGAAGGTTCGAATGCAAGAAAGATAACACAGAAGTATTAAATCAACACTTCCAAATTTCATTTTCCACCCATCACACAAAAATCATAATGCATCCAAAGAAACAAAATGAAAACACCATTGAAGAAAAGAATAAGAAAACACTGAATTAGAACCAGAAGGTTTTCACAAAGAGAAGAGTTCTTCTAATGAAGCATTTAAGTAAAATTAGAAGACTTAATGGATAGGGCCTATCATGCCTGATAGAGCTCTTGTCTTCACTTTCTCGTTGTAAATCTTCAAGAAGAGCTTCAATAGCTATTCCTTTCCATGAAAACACAAAAAAACCTCCTTAAAACCTTCTTCTCCTTCCTCTTATAGCTTCACAATGATATTTTCATCACTATCACCACCACTTGATGGGGAAATAAACATGTCGGGGTTTGAAGTGAAAAACCACATGCAAAGCTAAAGCTCACAAAAACCAAATGAGCAATGTGAAAACCAAAACCATTCTTTCTTCCAACTTCCCTTCTTCCTAGGCGTTTTTTCACCATTGCCAAGAATATTAAATGCCAAATAGGACTAACAGTCCTTCCACATCTCCCACCATTGCCAACTTGTATTTGGCTATTACTAAATTTAAATTTCCATGCAACTAACATTTTAGCAGAGGTGTCAGCTAGACATCCTATTCTCTTTCATGCATTCACCACATTTGGCTTAAATAATAATTTTTAATGCCCACTAAATCCTCATAAATACCTTGAGGTTGGTGCCACCAACCTACCTTAGCATGTCATCCCATCCATCCCCTTTAGGTTATCCCAAATCTTAGGTTAGGTTCTAACATTAGTTTAGGAACTAACTTAGGTCCTTAGGTTTAAGTCTAAGGTTTTCTCCTTTTTATTAACATTCCACATTAATAAAAGGATTTAATAACTAAGAATAGTATTTCAAATTAGGAACATAAATTTAATCACATTCCTTTAGCAAAAGCTAAGAATTGTAACTTAAAACTTACCAAAAGAAGAATAAGAATGTCATTTAAATATTTCATGCAAAGCACGGAAGCAACAAAGATCACACGTGACTCCAAGATAGTCAGAGTTTAGAGATCCCATGATCTGTCTAGCTTGGTCAAGATGACCATAATGTCATGAAATTGAAAGCATGCCTTGGATCACTGAAATTGATCTAAGGTATAGCTATCCTGCAATAAAGGTTATGAAGACTGAAGCACAAATTCGAGTGCAACAAAACTATGAACTAGTTTAAATTGAATCAATTTCTTATTTCCACATGCAGTGAATTATTCAACATAAGAAGGAATGAAATACTTCATTTTCAATTCAACATAAACATGACAGAGTTGTATCTATTTCAGCTAGATAACCTATTATCCACAACAAACATGATTTCTTAGTTCACAAGAGTACATTGTCTTTAGACAAGAATCACATGTCAACGTTTGCAACTTCCAATATAGAATCCCTCATAGATATCAACCATGTTAGAGGTGTTACATACCTCCCTCCTAAAAAGAATCATCGTCCCAATGATTAACTTAGTCCAAATTCTCAAACAAGAAAAATAATCATAATTATAGTTCTTTCATCCATAAGTTCACAAACAGAAACCAGATTTGAGAAATTCAAATTTTCATAATTTATTACAACATTAAAATAGTTGTTCCAATACTAATGAATATAGTACCTTCCCAAAACTGGTATAATTATTGATAATTTAAAAACAAAGTCTTTAATTGTTATCAATTATTCAAAACTAATTCATTCAAATAAATGAGGAAAAATAATTTTCATGTCCTCAAGGTTTTCCCATGTTACACTTTCTTCATTGAACTGGTCCTACTAAACCTTGCAATGAATAATTTCATGATTTTGTAAGTGCAATTGGCGAGTTTGTATCACTCTTATGGGTTCAACCATGATTATTCCTAGGTCTTGGACCTACTGAGGAATCCAAATTTAACACATGTGATAAATCTGAAATGTATTTCTTAAGTAAAGATATATGGAAAACATCATGCATTCATGACAAAATAGGGTATAATGCTAATCGATAAGCTACATGATTGATTACTTCCAAGAACTTGAAAGGTCCCCTCGAATGAGGTGATAGTTTGGATTCCTTGCCAAAGGTTATAGAACTCTTTTTAGGCTTAACACATAAAAAGACCTTTTCACCAAGTTTAAATTTCTTATCAACCCTTTTCAAATCTGCATAAAAATTTTGCCTATCTTGTAGCTTCTTTTAAACATTCACGAATCATTTTAACTTGTTGTTCCATTTCAATAAGGATTTCAGGTCCAATTACCTCTCTATCTTCAATGTTATCCCAACTAACTGGAGTTTTGCATTTCCTTCCATATAATGCTTTGAAAGGTGCCATTTTCAAAGAGGCATGATATGTATTATTGTAAGCAAACTAAATAAAACAAAGGTATTCTTCCCATTTTTCATCTTTGGTCAATGTATTACATTCGTTACATATCTTCCAAAACCTGATTAACTCTCTACATTTGGCCATCTATTTCTAGATGGTATGAAAAACTAAAATTCATTTTTGTACCTAAGGTTGCATTAAGAATTTTCCAAAATCGAGATTTCATTCTAGGGTCTCTATCAAATCTAATCAATTCAAGTACTCCATGTAATCTAAAAATTTCATGCAAAAATATTTTCTCTAAAACGGGTGAATCATCCTTAATATTTCCAAGGTAGTAAAATGTGACACTTTTGTCGGTTTATTAAAAACTAAAATAACATCATGTTTATTTCTTGACATAGGAAGCCCTTGAACAAAATCCATGTTAATTACCTACCACTTATATTGTGGTATGCTATGAGGATATAATAAACCATATGGGTGCATATGCTCAGCCTTAACACACTGACATTCCAAGCAGTGAGAAACAAAATCAGTTATGTCTTTCTTCATTCCTTTCCAAAAATATTGATGTTTTACATTAGCAAACATTTTTGTAATACTGGGATGTCTTGAGTAAGGTGAATTATGAAATTCCATCATTAGATTTTTCCTTAACTCATTTCCCGAAGGTACATACACCCATTTTTCATATCTCAAAATTCCTTCATTATCGAAGTGAAAACCTTTATATCTTACGTCATTTGGATCTGCAGCAAGTGTTGTTTTTACCTACTAAAAGTAAAAATCAGATTCCATGATACTTTTTACCTCATCTTTAAACTGATTTCTCAAAGTTATAAGTGCAGAAATATGTTTCCTATGACTTAGTGCATCTGCCACTCTGTTTTATTTTCCTTTTATGTAACTTATGTCAAAATCGTATTGTGACAAAAACTCTGACCATATTTTCTATCTTGCATTCATATTTGGCTTAGTAAAAATATACTTCAGCCCAAGATGACCAGTCTTTAATTCAAAAGGTCTTCCTAAAAGATAATGTCTCCATAATTGAAGTGCATGAACTATGGTAGAAAGCTCTAGGTCATGGGGATCATAATTCAACTCATGTAACTTGATTTTTCTACTCTCATATGCTATAACATGTTCATTTTGTAACAAAATACCTCCGAGTCCTTTTCGAAGCATCGGTAACTACCATGAAGTTTCTAATTGGATAAGGTACAACTAAAATAGGTGTATATGTTAATTGATCCTTAATATTTTTAAATTCTGATTTGCATTTATCACTCCATAGAAATTTATTATATTTCTTTTGTAATGAAGTTATCGATGTAGCGACTTTTGAAAAATCCTTAACAAAATTTCTATAGTAACCAGAAAGCTCCATGAAGCTTCTGACTTTATGTAAATTCTTAGGTGCGTGCCACTTAGTTATGAAAACAATCTTTGATGGATCAACTAATTTTCCATCCTTACTAATGACATGTCCTAGATAGTTTTTGGTGAGAAAATATGTCGGGTGAACAAACATTTGGATTTATTGCCAATGCTCGGGAGTATAAGTCCCTCTACTTAACCAGTGTAGCTATTGTATATACATGTGCAAGAAAATGTGGATTTTTGTGGTGGAATTTCGACCAGGGGATCCAAAAGGGAACTCCATGACCGACCTGCGGTAAAGCTAGCAATTTCTTGCTAGAGAGGAATTTGTCGGAAGTGCAAGAAAGGGGAGTGAGAAAAGAGGTAGGATAACGAATGTTGTAGGTAGGAAATCATATTCCTACATGCACAATAGTTAGGAGTATCATCACATGTATTTATGAGAAGAAACAACTTTGTAAGCATCATTAAGACCAAATGAAATTTGATGAACACAAAGTATCTAGAAATTCCTTAGTCAAAGAAAGATAGAAACTCCTTCTTGTATTAATTTCTCAAACAAAATTTGTACATAGTGGAGAAATGGGGGAAAGGAAGAATTTGGCTATCTCCTTTGTTCTCTCAAGGTAGAATGCACTCTTGAGAAAAGAAATTAATGACCAAACGTTTGTAATGGGAATGGCGTTACAATTTATAAAATGAGAGGTGACTTATTATCTTCCTGATGACCCTCCATATGCCTTATTTCTAAATTTAGTCTATTCATATTCCTACAAAATATTTAAGTCCATTATATAAAATCAAGGTGAATTAATTTACATTATCTTTCTAAACTAACTTTTAAGTGACTTAAAGTCATATAAAAAAGTGGAAACCCCAATGAAGAATTAGAACATTTGAAGGGAGAGAAATTTGGGGGAGAGGAAAGAGAGAGAAGAGGAGAAGATGTTTCCCGTGATGAAGTTTGATGGTCCTCATTCATGGAAAGCTCTGATGTGAAAAGTTCTGAATGTCCCATTGTGCCAAAACTACTCTTTCAGTGTGACTTTCTATTTTTAGCAGGTGTCCATGGGACCACTTACTATTTTTAATAAGTGTCAAAAATATTTGTTCGGTGAATTATCAGTTGTCGTGCACCTCCAATGTCTTTGTCTCCTTCGTAGGTTCTTCTATTGTTGACTTTCCTGAAATAATAGTCCCTATGTAGAAGACCTAATATTTTTAGAAAATGGGATTCTGGAGGTCGATTGACATGGAATGAAGTTTTTTGATATGGGTTTTTTCCAAATATTTCCCCAGACCCACCCGCTTAATAGTCCAGGAGATTTTAAACTTTCAAATTTCAGACCTGACAGTGCTTCTGGATGCGGCAACCATTAATGGACCTCAAAATTATAGGTCTGGTTTTCTCCTCCATTTTTGATGAAATAAATTTCATTGTGATAGGTTTCTTCTTCTGATGCTTCATGTGCAATTCTACTTCATTTTACCTAGTAGTTTGACGAGAAATTTTATTTTTTCTTCGTTGAGACAGAACTAGGATTTCTTCAGTGGATGCTCTATTACACGAGAGGAGATTTTGAAGGTGTCTTCTTGATGGACTTGGGTACAGGAATGAACAAAAAAATATAACTTGTTGTTTCACACATCTATTTGAGAGATTTATTCAACTTCTCGTTTCATGGCCATGGAGTTTTCTTTGTTTTCTCCTCCTTCTTTCGGTGCTTCTCCTTATATGTTTACTTCAATTTTACTTCTAGGACATATGTGATTTAATGGATTTAAGGAAGTACCTTTGTGTCAGGTATGGTTTTAGGTTCAGCAATGGAGGAATGGTGGTGAGAATTTGCAGAGGAAGAATGGAGAAAATTTGTGCACGAGGAGTGGAAGCAGTTGGAAGCACTGAAGCGACACT
Source organism: Taxus wallichiana var. yunnanensis (assembly GCA_018340775.1). Classification (NCBI taxonomy): domain Eukaryota; kingdom Viridiplantae; phylum Streptophyta; class Pinopsida; order Cupressales; family Taxaceae; genus Taxus; species Taxus wallichiana. The sequence goes on along the minus strand of CM031242.1, from coordinate 285,656,367 downwards.
TAGATTTTTTAAATTTTTGAAATCATGGAAGGAGAAGCTTGGAAAAAAATTTCATGACTATATTTCCCTAACCTTAGGGATGTGAGGGACATCAAATTACATGGTGGTCAAGAGGATGACACGTGGCGGCGATCCGACGACAGGGAATGGATGTGAGAAAAGTTGTTTTAAAGCACTGGGGGCTGAAATTCGGTCACATGGATGACCAAAAGACTCCCCATAGGGTTTGTGCACATTTTTTTCATGTTTTATGTCCCTGAAATTAGGGACATGATGGACATAAATTTCCATGGTGGTCCTGGAGCTGACATGTGGCGCTTGATCGACGATAGGGAATGGATACTCCAAAAATGCACCTAGGGGCTGAAAATCGGTCACATGGATGACCAAAAGAATCCCCATAGGGGATGGTAAAAAAATTTCATGTTTGATTTCCTGACCTCAGGAAAATGAGGGATGTCAATTTCCCCGTGGTCCTAGAGCTGAGATGTGGCGCTTGATCCGATGACAGGGAATGGATGCTCCAAAACTGCACCTAGGGGCTGAAGTGTCAAGTCTGGAGGTCATGTGAGGGTCCCAGAGGTCACATGGGGGCTGGGAGAAATTTTCCAACATCAGTTTACCTAACCTTAGGGACATTGGGGACATGAAATCCCTCTAGGATCTTGATCGACACGTGTCCTCCCGAAAATTGACTAACTCATGAACTGCCTTTGAGAGGGAAAATTGGAATGATGATAACTTGAGATCCCGAGTGGAATTTATTGATGAAATTGTATATGATCCTGACTGGAAATAACATTATAAATCCAATGGTAAGAATATAATTTCTTTATTTATCCATTTGATACCTGAAAAATCTGAATTTTGATTTGGTACTACACCTATACCTTGAGAAAAGCTGGCTTGAAAAGCCTATGCGCCAAGGTGTTGTGAAAAATATGATTTCATCATAATGTATAGATCATAATCCTATTTATATTGATTTTTTTCACTCCTAAATCCATCTGGAGCTCCTGAAATCACCTTCTAAAGCTCAGTGGTTGTTTTGGCTTGTGCATTGACTAGGCCTGTGAACCCTAATTTTGGTGAAACTGACCCCAACTTCTCTGAGACCTTCCAAAATATTCCTAAACCATATCCATGATGTCATAAGACCTTTTTATCACCTCCATATCCACTTAGGCTCTTCTTATCTACTCCATGAGGTTACTCTAGCTCTAGGAATGCCAGTGATAGCCCTTCCCATAACTGTTTGTAGCTTTGCAAATGAACTCCTAAAATCACCTAGGGGGAATGAATGGAATTTACTAAATCACCTGGGGGAATGGTATAACATTATTTAGGAGGTCATTTAGACTTACTGGAAAGATTCGGGGTGTCTTGGAGTGATAGAATTGAAAATTTTGGCATAGGGGTATAGTTGTTGTGCTCAGAAATTGTCAATTTCCCTGTTACACATTTGCACGACAAAAGCTGGCTCTAGCTTGGGGATATGACATGGAATGAGTGTAGTGAAGACATGGCATGAGAACTCCCAGAATCTCAACTTACAACATCTTGACCAATGCCTTATCCATTGGGCCCTACGGATTCATGTACAACCTATAACAAGAAAGAGAGAGAGAGAGCGAAGAAGGAAACACACACACACAAAGATAGAAAGGAAACACACTACACACAAAGGGAAACAAACCTGGAAATTACCTATAGTACAAGGTGGTGGACAACCCACTTTCACAGAATCCATTTTCGTTTCTTAGAATTTACCCCTGAAGAGGAAACACCGAATGATAATGTTCTACAAAGCTGTTGATGGGTTCTCGAAAGTACCCTTCCCTCCTCAGCTGCTTATGAAAGCCAGGTGATTTCAAAATTGTTTGTGTACTTGGTAGGAGTGAGTCCATGTGAGCTTCTTGATGCTTAGGTCCTTGCTTGGAAATTCCATTACCTTCATCCTCTTTGAAATTGGTTTCATAGTGCCAGTTGCATTCCATATTTATCCACATAGATGATTCTTTGCTGAGCATGCTATCACTTCCCCAAGGATGATTTTCATTCAAATTGCTTGAACATTATGGATTCTTTTCTTTCCCAGGTCTATGCTCATTGACCTCTTTTCCATGAGAAACCTCATACTTATCCTTTTCCTTTACTCCACTTTGAAGTGTTGAGTACTAATAGAAGGATTGGACATGACCTCATACTTATCTTGTATGTCCATGACACGAGTGAAGAGATCAAGAATCAGCTCGGGGTCTTCCACAACTTATGCTACATCCAATATTTCTTGCACGGAGTTATGCTTCATCATTTCATGCAGCTCCTCTTTGTATGCCTTTGAAGAATATTTATTTTGCATCTCAAGGAAACTATCTAGAGGGATTACCTCATCATCTTGGGAATCACTACATTTTATCACTCCTTTGTCCATAGGGGCTTTAGCTTCAAAGGCCTCAAAACTTATTGCTTCTATTTCTTCATCATGGAGAGAATATTCTTCTGCAAATGGGAAAGAAAATATCTCCATTTCGTCATCATATCCACCAACCATTGGCTCAAGAGGGACATCATATTTCTCATCTAGATTTATTTCAACATAGCCCATCTTCACACTGGTTGAGGTTTCCAAGTCAGCTTCATGCTTGTCTTCAAGATTCATGGCTTGCATTAAAAGTTCAAGACTGATTTTAGGGTCTTCTGTTTCTTCCATGGATCTTAGCAATCCTTGTACAGATAGTTATTTCCCATTTCTCGAGGGTTCATTGCAGACTAGCTTGGTCTCTTCCTGGGTAACATGATCAAGGGATTCCTCATCTTCAAATGGGAATGAGAAAATTTCTTCATCATGGATAAACACATAAGCTGATTTTTCTGTTTGAAAATCGTCAAGAACCATTTCCTCTTCTTCATGGTTTACGTCATCCAAAAATTTGGAGCTTCCCTCTTGTAACTCAAATCTCCTCAATGCTTCTTCAAAGTTCAAATCTCTCTGGGAAGGCATGTTTGGACCTATCAAGATGGGAATATCCTCTTCCCTCAGTTGTCACAAAGTGATTCATCCACCTGCTACCCTAGTAAAAATTTTAACTTTTGGGATTTTAGACTTTCGTACCATGTACCTCATCTTCTTCTCGGGAAGAAATTTCTCCATGTCTCCCTTCGGTGGTATGGTTACAGAAGACCAATTCATCTGAATTTTCCCTCCTAGGTATCGATAGAAATTTCTACTCAGCAACATTCCGAACGAGGATGGGACGTCTACTACCAAAATCATCGCTGAAAATTTCTTATGTTGAAATCAAGCGAGAGCCACTGTGCATCTTTGACCTTCTCTACAAGTGAGATCTATTTTTATTCCAGAGATTAACAAGAGCCGCTAGGTGGATTTGAGGTAAGTTTGAGAGCCTTTGCAACCTACAAAGGCATCACATTGTCTGAGCCACCAAAATTTATTATGTAATTTTTTAATACATATTCTCCAACAAGAAGGGAGATGTAGAAAGGTTCAACTTTATCAATCTCTGATGCATTCAGAGAAAGCATGTTTTTTGAGGGAGGTGTAGGTGAGTTTGGTAGCATGCCTTTGGAACTAGAGATTACTGATGTATTGGGTGTTAAACTAGCACTCTTGATAAATCATATGAACCTCTCTAATTGTTAGGATGAGTCCGCAAATATTAAATTTCAGTAATCTGCTTTGTCTTTGTTTGCATATTATATGAAGTCAAAGGGAGCAGATGTGGACAAGGGGGTGAAGGGAATGATTTTGGATTTAGGACAAGTTTGGAAGCAGGAGTAGATTTTTGGGGAATAGAGGGTATTTTGAAAGGTACACTAGGAGCTTTCAAAGTACTAGATTTTACAGAAGTAGATTTAGATTTTGACTCGGAAGAGACATTGGAAGACTTACTTGGGATTGCAGGAGTCTTCTTACTTACTACAGGGTTAGGATCCAACAATGTAGAATTCATGGAAGATGGAAGTGGGGATCCTCAAATGATTATTTTATTTTGTGGATTCACCACATGAGAATCATCAATATTATTTTATTTTGCAGTAGTTGGAGGAGATGCTCTTTTCTCATGCTGAGAATGAGTGAATACCGAGCATGAGAAACTGGTTACATCTTCTTTGTCTTCTTCATAACCTCCAGAATACTCATAGAATCTGATTTGTGTATCATTCTCAAACTCATCACTTTCTAGGTAACCACCATCTTCACTTTCTTGTTTAAACTCCTCTTCATTTTCCTTACTCCTATAACTTGCATTGATAGATGAGGCCTCCAAGGTAATCCTTCGGGGTACTCCTGCAATCTGATTTTCCTCACTTCTTTGGGAAGAAACTCATTGAAATAATTCCCTCTTCAAATATTCTATCTCATTCATCAAATTTTACAGCGATTGATTGGCTTTCTCATCTCCAAGATGTTGGGTATTTCCATTTGATGGGTTCTTGATCTTTCTAGAGAGGATGATATCGTCATCAAGTTCAATGACCATCCTTTATGCTTCTACAATGTTCCTTGGTTGGAATATTTGCAGCAAAAATCCTACTTCTGGTGATTGACCATTGATGAAGAATCTCTTGAAAATGTTTTGAGATGGTGAATCCTCTTCGGGTATCCTATAAAGAAATCATTCAAAACAAGATACGAAGTCTCTCATGGTTTCATTTTCTCCTTTCTCTATTTGAGCCAACTACACTAGGAGGTCCTGATAGTCTTCGGTTGATTTAAATATTTTCTTGAAGGTAGTCTTGATGTCATTCCAACTAGTGATGGATCGGGAAGGTAGGAGGTAGAAATATTATGTCGATTTTTATTAGAGGGACTCTATGAATAGTTTTACAACATATTCATATTGGACACCAATAATTCCACATGATGTCATAAAGGCAGCAATGTGTTCTTTAGGATGTTGTGTTCTGTCATCTTTGAAATTTGGAAAGTTCTTGCAGGAACCCACTGGTAGATCATGAAGAGGGGGTTCAAGAGCAAGCAAGCCTATATTCCTTCCTCATGGAAAAATGGGTTGGAGTCTTTCTACTTCATCTTCCATTGTTTTTTTGTTTCTTCTCTTGTTTCTAAAAATTCTTCTTATTCTGGGAACTCAATGACCAATGGTGGTTGAAAAATGGGAGAATTTGAAGGGAGGCATGTAACCAAGAGTCTTGATAGGATTTCTAGGTGAACTGTTTGAAGATATGGATGGAGAGGAGGCTTCAGAGAAGAAGTATGCATTATCTATAATTAGTTCTTGTTGATTTTGTAAAGCCTAAAAATTGGAATAAAAACACCTCTCGACCTATTCAACTTGGTGTATCTTTATTAAATGAGACTTTTGGAAATTATTGAAGTGAGAACACGAATGGAAACTATGGAATATGAAGGGTCACTTACAAGAAATTGACGAGTGTATCTTTCAAAGCAACATACTTTCATGAAATATTTTTTCTTCTTTCTTTAATATTTAATTGTTTTTGAATTTTGGTACCTTGTGGTCACATAGATGTGTCAATTCTGCCTTTACACGGTGGGCACCAAAATCTTTGCAAAGAAAAATTTTCGGTGGGAAAACTTGTGGATTTTTGTGGTGGAATTTCAATCGGGATCAAACAGGGGAACTCCACCGACTTTGCAATAAAGATAACAATTACTTGCTAGAGAGGAATTTTTCAGAAGTGTGGGAAAGGGGAGTGAGAAAAGAGGTAGGAGAATTAATGTTGCGGGTATGAAATCAGATTCTGCATGCACGGTAGTTAGAAGTATCATCACATGCATTTATGAGAAGAAACAACTTTGTAAGCATCATAAAGACTGAATGAAATTTGATGAACACAAAGTATCTATAAATCCCTTGGTAAAATAAAAGCTGGAAACTCCTTCTTCTTGTATTAATTTATCAAACAAAATTTGTACATAGTGGAGAAATGGAGGAAATTGAGAAGTGCGAAAGGAATAATTTGGCTATCTCATTTGTTCTCTCAAGGTAGAATGCACTCTCGTCCTTACAAAATTAATGGCCAACCCTTTGAAATGGGAATGGTGTTATAATTTATAGAATGAGAGGTGACTTATCATCTTCCTGATGACCTTCCATATGCCTTATTTCTAACTTTATTCTATTCATATTCCTACAAAATATTTAAGTCCGTTTATAAAATCAAGGTGACTTAATTTACATTATTTTTCTAAATTAACTTTTAAGTGACTTCAAGTCATATAAAAAGTACAAACTCCAATGAAGAATTATAAAATTTGAAGGGAGATAAAGTTGGGGAGAGGGAAGAGAGAGAAGAGGATAAGATGTTTCTGTGATGAATTTTGATGGTCCTCATTCATGGAAATATTTGATGCGAAAAAGTTCTAAATGTCCCATTGTGCCAAAACTACTCTTTTAGTGTGAATTTATATTTTTAATAGGTGTTTGTGGGACCACTTACTATTTTTAGTAAGTGTCAAAAATGTTCGTTCCGATGAATTATCAGTTTTCATGCACCTCTAATGTCTCTGTCTCCTTCGCAGTTCTTTTGTTGTTGACTTTCCCAAAATAGCAGTCCTATGTAGAAGACCTGTTATTTTTAGAAAGTGGGATTTTGGAGGTCTAATTGATGTGGAATGAATTTTTTCCATATGATTTTTTTTCCAATATTTCCCCTACGGAATTTCAGACTTGCCCGCTTAATAGTCCAAGAGATTTTAAACATTAAAATTTCATACTTGACAGTGCTTCTGGATGTGGTAGCCATTAATGGAACTCAAAATTGTAGGTATGGTGTTCTCATCTATTTTTGATGAAATAAATTTCATTGTGATAGGTTTATTCTTCTGATGCTTTGTGTGTAATTCTAATTCGTTTCGCTTAATGGTTTGATGGGAAATTGGATTTTTTCTTCGTTGAGCCAGAAGTGGGATTTATTCGATGTGGATGCTCTATTGCATGAGAGAAGATTTTAAAGGTGTCTTCTTGATGTCCTTGGGTAGAGAAATAAACATAAAAATATAACTTGTTATTTCACACATCCATTTGGGATATTTATTCAACTTCGTTTCGTTTAGCCATCGATTTTTCTCTGTTTTCTCCTTCTATGTTTGCTCAAATTTTCCTTCTAGGACCTACATGATTTCATGGATTAAAGGTAAGTACCTTTTTGGAAAGTCTGGTTTGATGTTCAATAATGGAGGAATGGTGGTGAAAAGTTACAGAGGAAGAATGGAGAAAATATGTGCACAGGAGTGGAAGCAGCTGGAAGCATTGAAGTGGCAATGAGATTTTTTGAATTTTTTAAATCATGGAAGGAGAATTTTGGGTGCATTTTTCATGAATAGATCCTGACCTGAGGTACATGATGGATATAAAATTCCATGGTGTTCAAGAGGATGACACATGGAAGCGATCCGACGGTAGGGAATGGATGTGAGAAAAGCTGCTTTAAAGAACTCTGGGGGCTAAAATTCGGTCACATAGATGACAAAAGACTCCCCATAGGGGCTAGGAACATTTTTTCATGTTTGATTTACCTAAACTCAAGGACATGAGTGAAATCAATTTCCACAGTGTTCCTAGAGCGACACTCGGTGCTTGATTCGACGAGAGGGAATTGATGCTCCAAAAATACACACAGGGGCTGAAAATCATCACATGGATGACTAAAAGACTCCCCATAGGGGTTGTGTAATTTTTTTCATGTTTTATGTCCTTATCTCAAGCATGTGAGGGACATGAATTTTTTTGTACTGAGTGGTCCTAAATATTCCATGTAGTGCTTGATCCGATGGTAGGGAATGGATGCTCCAAAATTGCACACGGGGCTCAAACCAAGTCTAGAGGTCATGTGAGGGTCCCAGAGGTCACATGGGAGCTGGGAACATTTTTACAAGCTTGGTTTACCTAATATTAGGGAAATTAGGGACATGAAATCCCACTAGGCTCTGTGCCGACACATGTCCTCCTAAGAATTGACTAACTCCTAAATTACCTTTGAGAGGGCAACTTGGAATGATGATAGCTTGAGCTCCTGGTGGAATTTATTGGTGAAATTTTATATGATCCTGACTAGAAATGTAATTTAGAATCCAATTGTGGGTTTTTAATGTATTTATTCATCCATTGGATTCCTAAAAATCTTAATTGTGATTTCATATGCGCTTTGTGCTTTAGAAAACTACTTGAAAACCCTATACGCCAATGTATTATGAAAAATATGATTCCTCCATAATTTAGGGATTAAAATACTATTTTTGTTGATGTTTAATTTTACTCCTAAAGTAATCTAGACCTCTCGGAATCACCTTCCAAAGCTCGGTGGTTGTTTTGGCCTATGCAATGACTAGGCTGTGAACCTAATTCAGCAAAAGCCCGACCCAACTTCTCCAAGACATTCAAAAATATTTCTGAACCATCTACATGATTTCTCGAGACATTTGGATCACCTTCAAATCCAATTAGTATCTTCTTCTCTTCTCCATGAGGTTTCTCCATCTCTAGGAAGTCCAGGTGATAGCCCTTCCCACAACTACCGTAGCTTTACAAATGAACTCCTAAACTCACCCTGGGGAACAAATGGAATTTAATAAATTATCTAGGGAATGGTATAACATTAGTCGTGAGGTCATTTGGACTTATTGGAAAGAGATGGGGTGTCTTGGAGTGATAGATTTGAAAATTTTGGCACAGGGGTATATTTTTCGTGCTCTGAAATTGTCAATTTCCCTATTGCACATTTACACGACAACAATAGTGCACTTCTATTTCATAAAAAGAATATTTAGAATACTTTCCATACAAATTTATATTTCTTAAGATTTCAAGTACTATTTTCAAATGCTCATGATTCTCATCAATGCTTTTAAAATAAATAAGAATATCATACAGGAATACAAGTAAAAACTTGTCCAGGCATTCTTGAAAGATATTATTCATTAAATTCATAAAAGTTACAGGTGCATTTGTCAAACCAAAAGGTAAAACTATAAATTCATAATGTTTGTACCTTTTTCTAAAGGTTTTTTATGAATATCTCTATCTTTGATTCTTAACTGATGATACCTAGAATGAAGATCTATCTTAGAATATATTGATGCACCACACATCTAATCAAATAGATCATCAATTATAGGAAGTGGATATCTATTTTTGATTGTTTCTTTGTTTAACATTCTATAATCAATACACAATCTAAGTGTTCCATATTTATTTTTCACAAAAATTACCGGTGCTCCCAAGGTGAGACACTCGGTCTTATCAAACCCTTAGAAAATAGTTCTTGTAACTATGCCTTAAGATCTACCAATTCAATGGTAGTCATTTGATATGGTGCCTTGGAAATAGGCTTAGTTCCTGGTTTGATTTCAATCATGAAGTCAAACTCTCATTTGGGTAGAAGACCGAGTAGTTCTTCTAGAAACACATCATTGAAATCTCTTAACAGTGGAAATTTTTCCAAGAAATCACTATCCCCTTCAAATTTGTTTATAAAAATTTTATTGCATACAAGATACAATCTTTATTGTTGGCCTTTTAAGTTGCATAACTGACAATTTCCTAACTGAAATTTCTCATTTTACCCCTTGGATGTTTGTTGTTTTATGCAGATCATCAAGACAACTAATGTGTTTTTCAAAGTAATCAAGTTTTTTTATGTTCAGTAAGACTAGTTAACACCTATTATTACATAATAAAACCACAAAGGAGCAACATATAGATCAACTTCAGTGGAAAAACTAGGAAGTTCTAAGACTGATCCAAAAAGAAATTTACTAACAATATGGACATAATTATTTCCATAATGAATAGTTCAAGATTTTTCCATTATTCCATCTTTTCTTTTATTTTTGTAGCTAATTTACTATAAATAAAGCATTCAATAGCTCCAATATAAAAAATTATAGTAACAGGCATACCAAATAATTTACCTGACACTTCTATAAGCGTAACTTAATTTTCAGCTTGTTTATCAGCTACTGTAGCATGTATCTTATGCTACTGATTGATGTCATCCTTCCTTAGAGGGCATTGATTTACATAATGATCCTTACCACAGTTGTAACATCCCCTATAGGTCCTATTTTAGGTTCAAATTTATTTCCAACCTTGAAATTGTTGTTTTGTCCTCCATAGGACTTCTATCCATTATTATTGTTCTTAATGAAGTTTATTTGAACATTTGTAGCAAGTTTATTTGTTGTTGTTTTCTTTTTCTTACCAATAATAAAAAAAAATTAGTACCAAATTTTTTTCATGCCCCCTTTTTGGGTGCAATAGATGAAGAAGAATTAGGAATTTTCTTTCTATTCTCTTCCTTATGGGTAGAAATTGCTTTTAATTTTTGTTACTGTCGAATGGATTTTTCTACAACCCCTTCCATGGTGGTTGGGCTATGAACATCTACCTCACCCCCTATGATAGGGTTTAATCCCATAATAAATTTTTGTATCTTGAACTTCTCATCAGTTTGATATTGAGGTACATACTTAAGAAGTTTAGTAAACCTCTCCCAATACTCTGTTACAGTTAACTTTCCCTGAATTAAGTTCTGAAATTCAGTCATCTTCTGATCATAATAGAGTTGTGGCAGCCAACGTTGCCTAAAATAACTCTTAAACTGATCCCAAGTGATGCTTGATTCATCAATGTTTAGTTCAGCCTTACAGTTGTCCCACCAAGAGGATGCCTCATGGGAAAGCTGATAATTTTCCCATACTACTTTAGTTTCTTTTTAGAAGTTTCTTATAGAAAAGTACTTCTCCATTTCTTTGAGCCAGTTCTCAGCTCCATCCCCTAGTGTAGTACCATCAAACTTAGGTGGACTTATCCTTTTTATATCATTTGTGATTTCAGTTGTTAATTTTTCCTTTTTATTTTTAGGCTAATTGGGTACATTTGCATTTGCATTTGCAACATTGTTATCTACTACATTGTTATTATCAATACCCAAATTTCCAATATTGGCATTATCCCCAGGAGGTGGTTGATTTTTATTACCATCATCTTCTTCCTCCTCATTACCCATAATTTGATGTTCAAGTACGACTAGACGATCTCTTGTGTCTAACAGGGCAACAAGAATCTCGTCAAGTTTTTGTGTGGTAGCTTCCTCTCCACCTAGAGGTGGATTATTTACAACACCTCCCCTTGTTCTAACCATTTTCTATTAACAAGAAAATTAATTTTTATTAGATATGGACTCAATAGGTCCAAGAGCTGCAACCTTCAGCTCTAATACCAAGATGTAACATTCCCATTTTAAGACTTTAGAAACAAGGGAATTTTTATCCAACATAATGTTCTCTATTCTAAATTAAAACAATTTAGAACACAATAATGCCAATCCATCTCATAACAGAAATCCATATGCAGTTGTAAATGACTTGATGAAACAATGATATCTCATTTCATGACTCGATATTAAACCGATTTCTCATGTTAACTCAATAATGTGTATACTAGGTATACTTGGTCCCTTTACCTTTTTAGAGGTACCCAAGTGTTATTTCTAAGAGGCCTATCTAAATATATTTTACTGATATTCATCATGAAATACTGCATCTTAGACTAGGGGACATAAGATAATGCAACCAATAGCTTGCGATACTTTGGACAAAGTTTTTAAACATGTTTATCATGTTTACATTCCTAGATGACATACTCATTAAACATAACAAGTCCCTCATCACACTTGTTCTATTATCTAGAGTGGTCTTTCCTGACTTTTTTCAGTTCAATCGATTCAAGGTTTCACACTAGACAAGGTTAACAACATGCACTAGTGTGGAAGACTACTCATGGTGACTAAGGGTACATAGACATACTCAATCAAATTACATCGATTAGGTGTGTCTAGTTATCTTAAGTCAACATGAGTTGAACTTGACACTAGATCATGTTCCTATCCTTGTATAGGGTAGAAATGTGATCCAATATTACACTTATGTCAATCAAGTTAAACAAACTAAGTGGGGTGTTGAGACATAACAACTACATCCTAGTATCCTTGTAATGACTCTTGTCATTATGAAGGTACTATGCTGCAATTGATGTGTACCAACATCCAACTGAGTTTCCTCAACTAGACTAACATACTTAATATTACAATTTTATTAACCCATTTAATCATTGTCTTAAAGATTAATGATAACAACGCTTAAGGATTCAACTAGCATCATTTAACCTATAAGGTTACAAATTAAATTTACATGTGAGGTAGGTATGCAAGTAAAATCTACTTCCTAACCATTCAATTACATGTTTAATTTTGTCTTTAAATGAAATAACTTGTATCATATAACGACATGATTGATCTTAAAGTTATGAAAGTGTGTTCATTAGGTCCTTTCCTTATTTCAGCCTTAGCTTAACAAGCTTATATGAAAACCTTTATTTTAGACTTCATGAAGATGAATTCTAAATCCCATTTAATTACTTTTAAGCTTTCCATATTTTTATTAAAGAAATATTCCTAAGGAGGAACATGTTCAACCATTCACTTATTATATTCATAACACTTTAACAAGGTCTTTTGTTAAGTTTATATGATTGATTTCAAGGAAAATATCCTTTTTCCTTAATCAAGGACTAATGTCCAATTATGAAAACAGATAACATATGTTTTAATACAACCAATAATTCATACACATATATAGATAATTCAATCATAATTCCTTTCTATTGTTTTAAGGATCTATTTAAGAGTATCAACTTATTAGTTGTATCTCTTTTATGTGTAAATAACCAACTAATATTCATATCATCAATCCAAATTCCATAACACTTAAATATATAAAATTCCCCCCTTCATTTAGGATATTACTTAATAATGCATCCCAATTTATGCCAAAGAAGGTAATACAAATAAGTTGTATTCGACAAACATTAACCATTTATTCAAAAAAAAGGAGTGATCCATTCTTTGGTTACATAAGTATCTCGAGATTAGAAAATGTCATAACATCAATATAAAACTAGTTTAATTGCATCTTCTTTTCCAAAAAAGTACATCTCAAGTAATGACACCACATAATCATCATAATAAAGAGACAATTTATTTTAGTAAAACAAATGTAACTTTCTATATGTCTTTCTCCTTTCATCTTTTACAAAATCCATCTACAAAATTGTTAGTAAGAGTCAATTCATTTGAACTGAGCATGATAAACACTATATCATTAAAACATTGTGCATTTATCTAACTATTTCATTAAAATAACCCTTCTATTTATGAAACATTATAAAACATAAGAAAGATAAACAAACAAACTTTCCCTTAATAGATTACAAACTAGGAAAGAGAGAGATATTTGAGATTTAATAAGCAATGTATAATCAAGGACTAAGTCATCATAGTTCATCCTAAATACACATTCTTATGAACTTATTACTGCATGCTAGAAATTAGAACATCAGTAGTAAAGAAGGAGAAATTCATATTTCCATCCTAAATATTATCTTCTATTCAAGTTCCAAATTAAGTTCTTAAACTCATCCTAATCAAAATTTTCAAGAAGAAGAAATACAAGGATATGCAAAAAAATAATTTTTAGAATAAGTATATTGTTTTGTTATTTCAAGTTAACATCCTGAATTATACATGAAGGAATAAATGAATGAATCTACATTATATTCTATCTAAAAATCATAACATCTTAGACTCAACCTAGTGTATAAGAAGTAAAATGAACACAAATAAGTCCAACACAACTCATTGCGCAAGGATTCCTGCAATCCTAAACTCACTTTAGAGTTAGTTCCTAAGTGATCAATAAAAACAATTATTATGGATTTCTAAAAACATCCACTGTGAGAAAAGTTTCATAAAGACCTTTACTCCAACCCAAATAGAATTCAATACTACTATTTCAGGTATACTAAGTAGTTCTTTATATGTTATTAACAATATAAAATAAATAAATAAATATATATATATATATATATAAAGATAATGTCAATACATACTGACCATTCCAAATAAACAACAAATCACAATCATTTACACATGATGGAACTCATCATAATGAAGGATCCAGTACGAATGAAACAACAAATAATAGCCAACATAAAGGAATGTCCTACTAAAAGTCTTATCTCGAGTCATTGTCTCAAGACATCATAAAAACTCAAAGATTCAAATCAGTATAACTGATATAGAAAAATAAAATAAGATATACACCCATGTAGACCCGGTTTACCCTTGACATGGTTTGGTAAAAACTGATTCACAAAAGAGGAACAATTATACCCTCTATACCAACTAATTAGATGCTATGACACATCAAGGAGGAAGCCACAAACATTTCCCAATTCACAGGCTAATCAGCCACTCCATGCAAAAATGGACAAGAAAAAAAGAGAATAGACTCCCTCAAGAGAAATGTGCTTAAAGTGCAAGAACAGCTTGGTATACCCAAAAAGATCAACAAACTCAAAAATGAGACACCAATGTAGCCCAAGATTGGGTAACCATAAAGGAACTAGGAAAAATAAAATAAAATAATATTATCCAGTCAATAAATTAGTCTGTTCTTCTTTACAAAAAAATTACCATATAGGATTCAACCGATTAACAAAAGAACTGATTCAATTCTTAGAAAACTTAGCAATGAAAGAAAGGAGAACAACCAAACCTAATCTAAAATTCTCTCTCAAGTAACAACCAATCATCAAAACAATAATTTTGATAGATCATTCAACAACCTCTTTCTAGCAAGAGTTTATCAATAACCACAATATGATTGAATGCCTTCTATAGTTCACCCAAGATCCAATTAATGAAACAATAATATTGGAGTGGGTTTACAAGATCGATTGAAAAATAAAATATTAGAACCAACATTCATAGGTTATTACCCTATTCTAATTCCTTCGAGAACAAGACCATATAAGAATCAACTATTCCAAATAGTTTCCTTTTAGGTGGAAAAACCAAACTAAGTGTGCCTCCGAGCTAACAAACTGTATATTCCTTAGAAGTACAGTCACAAAAAAAAAATAACACAAACAATGAGTCTTCAGAGCCTTCATCAAGTAAGAAGGTAAAACATAAGGCACAATATTATATAAGTTGTAGAAATAAATCTCACTACCAAACAAAGTTTCTGTAAGATAGTCTTCCAAACAACAATAATAAGGAGATCATACGAAGCAAGAATCTTCAAATTCCATCAAAACCTAGCTAATGTTAAAGCATAAAAACATTTAACTAGGTATTCCTTTAATCAGAGAAAAAACATAGATCCATTCCATTTTCAAGAAGTTTTGAATGCAAGTAAGATAATATAGAAGTATTAAATCAACACTTATAAATTTCATTGTCCACCCATCACAAAAAAATCATAATGCATCCAAAGAAACAAAACAAAAACACCATTGAATAAAAGAATAAGAAAACACTAAATCATAACCATAAGGTTTTAACAAAGAGCAAAGTTCTTCTAATGAAGCATTTAAGTAAAATAAGAAGACTTAATGGATAGGGCCTATCATGCATGATAGAGCTTCTGTCTTCACTTTCTCACTGTTATCTTCAAGAAGAACTTCAATAGTTATTCCTTTCCATGAAAATTCCAACAAACCTCCTCAAAACCTTCTTATCCTTCCTCTTATTTCTTTACAATGATATTTTCTTCCCTATCACCGCCATGCAAGGTGAAATAAACATGTTAGGGTTTGAAGTGAAAAATTGCATGCAAACCTAAAGCTCACAACAACCAAATGAGCAATGTTAAAACTAAAACCATTATTTTTTCAAACTTCCCTTCTTCCTAGGCTTTTTTTCTCTATTGCCAAGAATATTAAATGTTGAAAAATACTGAAAATCCTTCCACATCTCCCTCCAACGCCAACTTTTATTTGGCATTTATCACTAAATTTAAATTTCCATGCAACTAACATTTTAGCAAAGGTGCCAGCTAGACATGTTATTTTATTTCATGAATTCACCACATATGGCTTTAAAAAAGTTTTAATGCCCAATAAATCCTCATAAATACATTGAGGTTGGTGCCACTGACCTGCCTTAGCATGTCATCCCATCTGTCCCCTTTAGGTTAGCCCAAATCTTAGGTTAGGTTCTAAAATTAGTTTAGGAACTAACTTAGGTCCTTAGGTTTAAGTCTAAGGATTTTCCCCTTTTTATTAACATTCCACATTAATAAAAGAACTTAGTAACTTAGGATATTATTTCAACTTAGGAACATAAATTTAATTAGGTTCCTTTAGCAATAGATAAAAATTGTAACATAAAACTTACCAAAAGATGAATCATAATGTCATTCAAAGATTTCATACGAAGCACGGAAGGAAAAGAGATCACCCGTGACTCCAAGACAACTAGAGTTTAGAGATCCCATGATCTTTCCAACTTGGTCAAGATGACCATAATGTCATGAAATTTAAATCATGCCTTGGATAATTGAAATTGATCTAAGGTATAGTTATCTTACAACAAAGGTTATGAAGACTGGAGCACAAAATCAAGTGCAAAAAAATATGAACTAGGTAAACCTAAATCAACTTCTTATTTCCACATGCAAGAAATTATTCATCATAAGAATAAATGAAATATGTCATTTTCAATTCAACATAAACATGGCAGAGTTGTATCTATTTTAGGAGATAACATATTATCCACAACAAACTTGATTTCTTAGTTCACAAGATTACACCGTCTTCAAAAAGAATCACATGTCTACATTTGCAACTTCCAATACAAAAGACCTCATAGATACCCTTAATGTTAGAGGTGTTACAGAGCAAGGAGGTTAATCGGTGACTTCTCTCTAGCCAGGAAGAGAAGGGGCCACATAATAAATTTGTGGCATTTATTTTTGTTGTGTTTAACTTTAATTGTGTATTGTAGTAAGAACAAATGATTTATTCATGTTCAATCTTGTACTAAGTGAGCTTCTGCATGAGCGATATTTTTGTATTTTCCCTTTAAGGTAAGAATGGGGTGGGGAAACATGTACACTACTATGAAAGTGGTTGGTGGTCCACTAGAAAACCAATTTGAGAGTTTGTGAATCTCTTAGAAAATCACATACAAAGTGGTTAATGGTTCCACTAGAAAACCTGTTGGAGTTTATGGTACTCTTTGAAAACCTTCAAATTGTAGAACATGAGGAGTTACTAGAAATAACTCACCCATGTTCACACTATGGGGAATGTTAGGAATATTCCTTGGATTAGTGCTCACATTATTGTTTATACTACTTAAATGTAATATTCATATATTACATTAATAAGTTAGTGTGTTAGTAAGATATTAATATTGTTATATTATTATCATATTTGTGTGAGAAAAGTAAAATATTGTAATATTATTAATATGATTCAAAAAAACTCATTATTAATAATATAGGATATTGTATTAGTTGTGAGTTTATTGAATAAAAACTCTTGTAGATTATTGTGTGTGGAGATATTGGTGGGATATATGAAAGAATAGTGGTGAGTGATCATAGGAGAGATTAGTGGGATGATATTGGTAAGCCTCATCTCCTTGTTTATATAAAATGGAAAGGCTATATATTGTAAGCTCTCTCACAATGTAATTAGCTCCAAAATTATTCAATAAATAATATAGTGTGTTTATTCTATATTTGTGCTCTAATTTTGTGTTTATGTTATTATCTTCATTCTACAACATTGTATCTTATTGATTTGTACAATTATATAATGTAATTATTGCTTATTTATATTAGATAAGCTATCAATTTCACATAAAATACTTTAACTATTTGGGTCCATGTTTTGGTTTCTTTTGGTATGTTATGTTTGTTGTTCTCTATTACCGCTAGGTTACGAGTATGTTTTTGCCTCTACCATTTTTGAAATTATTGTGACTTTATTCACTTTTATTGATTCCTAAATATTTTGAAATTTTGATTTCCTATTTTTCCATTATCATTTTCCCCTTTGTTAGAGCCTCTTGTAACACTTCCATCTATGCTTTTAATATTTTTTATCTACTACTAAAGCTTGGTTTGTCAATATGTTTTCTTGGATCTTGAAAATATTTTCATCTTCCATTTTTTCCAAACACTCAACTCTACTTTTGACATATATGATCTCTTACACAAATAATGGGGCTACAGACTACTTGTTTATTCCTTAACTCCAATGTCTTATAGTCACGGGAATATCAAACTTGAATGCCATATAGTTTCTTGGATGGGTTTTGAACTTTTGATTATGTGAATTCCTTGTCTCTTGATGAGATTTCTTTATTCAAGATTGTATCCATTTTAGTTGAGAATCCTTGTTTTTCATTCACCCATATCCATTTACCACTCTTATCTCGATGTAATTTTTACTTGGCCTAATTGATTTGTCTTCATCGAATTAGGAGTTCTACCTATAATTTTTGGTTCATTTCCATTGCATAGGAGATAAATATTTGAGAGCTTTAAATAGAGTAATTCATCAAATAGTTCATATACAATGGAATCAATCAAATGTTGTGTGTCCTTTCTCTGATTTTATTGTAGGAAATTTTCTCAAATAGTTAGCAATCATTCCCAACAACATTGCTACAAGATTTTAACAAAGCGAGTTCATCAAACAATTCATAGATAATGGAATATATCAAATGTTATGTGTCCTTTCTTTGATTTTTCTCGATGGACATTTTGTCAAATAGTTAGCATACATTCTTGATTGTGTAAAACTAGAAACTAATTTGTGATATCTGTTTCAAAGTCCAATATGTGTTAAGTGTTCCTTTTCCATGCAACCTCCACCTCGGCTTTAGCTTTAAATTTAATTTGTTACTGATCATAAAGCGGTGAGTGGCTGAATCCATCCAAATGAGGATTTAGGATCTCGGTGATGCAATATTTCCTTTACCGGTAGAGAATTACTTAAAGAAGATTGTGCTTAACATTTAGGATGTGTAGGATTTGGTATATGTTTCCCTATTACATGAGATCACAAGAAAAAGATTCTTGTAACCTAAAAACACAGACACTGGTCCACGTGGATGTATTCAAGAAACACGATCACATGTCATTGGTCATCAACATGACTGATGACTCTTATGTGTCTTGTTCTCGAGAATCTGAGTTTCATTTCATTTTGTGTCTCTTAACTATATTGCTTTGACATTAACTTAGTACCCACAATTTTTCCATGTGTCTTGACATAGTGTTTTCACCAAACTCTTTATTTTAGTTGCATTCCATTATAAAAGATGTCTAATAAACCACTGTCTCCACTACTTGAGACTTAAAACAAAAGAATTTTACTATATAAAGATTAATATAAGAAAATATCGATACGTGTGGGACCAAACCCACAATTGAAATAGTTTTTTTGTTCCTACTATAGTTCTATATAGTCAACTTTGTTATCTCTCGGAAATTGTGATATTTTAAATTTTTTTGATAAAAGAATATGTATAAATATATATATATTTTTATATTATTTTCTTGTTAGGTAAACTTAGTTTATTTAATTAATCATACATTGTATTAGGTTATTTATTATTTGGTTATGTATTTAATAACCACATTATTTTAGTATTGTTTATTTGTTGCATTATTGTTGCAACTATACTTGTTTGTATTTAGTTGGTTATTACTTCCCGGATGATCTTTTGGAAGCTTATGTAATTAAGGCTTATTGTTGCATATGTGTAACATCTTTCATTATTTGTATTCGGCTGTCCAATATCTATAAATATTGCAGCATTTACCATTTTACTTGATTTTTATCATTAATAAAATACCACAGGCTTTCGTCCCTATTTTACATTTGGTACTAGAGCTGGTTAATCTGTACCTATGAATAGAGAAGGTGTGGAAAGAGAGAGAAGAAGAGATAGAGGATATTGGAGAAGCATTTACAGTAATTGATAGCCTGTTCACCCTCCTACAACTTCACAGCCCCATCCCTACCTCTCCATAACCTCCTGTTCATTCTAGGTGTTTAGAACACATTTTTTTTACACTCCGATGTACCATGCACCAAGAAAAATGTGTTGCAAGAATTTAATAAAAATGAAAAATTTCCCAATAGGGGTTTCACTATCAAAATTGAAGGATCATATGCCATTTTTGGAGGATCGATCTATCCTTTGAGATCTATTCGGAGTCCAACACTTGCTTGACTGTCAAACTATATTTTAAATGTGTCGGGTGAGTTGAGGAATATCTTACACCAATTTGAATGAATTGAAGGTCTAGTTACATTGAGAATTGCACTCAAATCTAGTTGTGCATTCATTTATCTATATTGCATCAACATAGGTGAGTCATATTTCTTTCAAGAGGCCAAGCCTTACACATCGAAAAGTTGAAAACCAAGTTCATTCTTATAGGAAACCAAGCTCTACACAGAGCTCATCCTGAGCTAGACATTTGAAGAAGGACCGATTAGTAGTCTTGGTACATCAAGTTGATAAAGGAGAGATCCTACATACATGGGTTGAGTTGTACATTGGATTGGGTTACACATCTCATGCACTAAGCATTGGATCGAGTGAGATATGTGTTCAATTTTGAGCCATGAAATTAAACGGTCAAGCTAGATCGAGAGTTACGAGCCCTCTTTATTTGGTTTGGAGAACAGACGACCACCAAGGTATAATATTGGGTGGATCCATTGGTATGAAATCTGCCAACACCGATCCCCCTGTGTATATGAGCTTGAATCTCAACCTCCACGCCAATGCTAAGCCCCCTACCCCAATCGGCGTACCTATACAAAGAAAAAGTGTGGCATCAAATCAATGAATCCTGTAAAAAAATTGAAACAATTGCAAACAATATCAGTGGAGAGAAATAAAAAAGGTGTGAATAAACAATACGGTGGCATAAAAAATAACAACAAAAATCAATGTAAAAGGAGATACAAAGAATCAGATCCACATTATCGGTGAAACCTAATATATTTGCAATGTGGAACATCACTACTCACAGTCATGTCAATTCTCCTCTACCACATCGAATTTAATGAGGTGAGTTGATTTTTATCTTCTTTAAATATAATGTTCTTCAGTTCATAGTTAAAGCAGTTAGACCATTGTGTTGGATAAGCCAAGTGCTTTGGGGAGAGTGGTGTAAAGGTCGACTCCCCAAACAATCCAACATTTTAAACTATTTGTAATATGCGGTAGTTTTAGCACAAATCACCAAAATTGATGGAAAACCCATGTCTAAACCACTTAGCCTCAACTAAACAAGCCACTATATTTAGCGAGGAAAACCCTATTTTAGGGCAATTTATTTTCTCCTAATAAGCTTATTTTATCATTCTAGACAACATTTTCCAAAGGAGGGGTATTGAAAAATAGATTTTAGAGTTATGTTTTTACATTTTTTGCTCACAAATCCATATTGGGCCACCCATAAAACAAATTTTTTTTGCTTGTCATTTAATTTTTCAATTTTTTTAAATGTAATTGTATTTTTTAGTATATTGTACTAATTTTCAGGTTGTCATAGTCAATTGCAAACATTTTAACTACTCAAAAATAGGTAGATAATTGCAATAAAAAAGTGAAATTTGGTTCTAAAACACTCACGATATCCTAGATCTCATTCGTAGTGTTCGGTATAAACAATGCCTCTGGGAAGTGCTTATGGGTAAAACCATCATGACTACTACTTTACTGAATGCCTAATATAGTTTCAACAATGTCATCTGGGAATTGACCCTTTAAATTGACAAGGAGTAATAAGGACATTTTGCACACAGTTTGAGCCCTCCCATCCATCTGTTAATGATTGCATGACTTAAATCCAGACTGAGAAATAATCTGAGTATATAGAAAAGTTACACATGTGTATGAGGATATTTCTTTGATTCGGTGTCAATAATCACACAAAACCCTTTCATTATTTTCTTAGTACCACATATCGAATTATTTCCCGTATGGTAACACCTCTTTCACATACCGCTGGGTATATAGAAAGAGTGAGCTTCTTCCACGTACCTGACGGGTATATCGGAAGGGCACATATATAGAAAGGTTCATTATATTGGAATGACAGTATATAGATTAGTAAACCTTATACCTGGAGTGATAAGAGCCTAATCCCTTGAGTGAATTATGCCAAATGGGCACTAATGTCCCAAAACTCTTTCTTCCACTTTTTTAACTACTCAAAGGAAACAACTATGTTTCCTAGAAGACAAAAATCAAGACACAACTTGAATTTGAAGAGATCGGACTCTTTGTGAATGGTACTATGACCAGATCAACTACTGACACAACACAACAACGAAAGTTTGAGGGATAAAATCAGAAGGCCAAGCTAATCATCTTGTTTAGATTGTGTCTGCTGATGTGTAACCCCACATTTGAGATGCAAAAACAACCAAAGAAGTGTGGGATAAGTTCAGCATAGTATATGAGGCCAAAAACTATAATGTAATTTTGAATTTGTAGAGTTAGTTACACACACTAAATTTCAAGTAAAATGAGAAAATAGAATCTTCCTTGAGAAGAGTTACAAATTTGAGGGCTTCAATTCTAGCCCACAGGAGAAGCATTCACGATGAATTTCTTGTTCCCATTGTTGCGATATCTCTCCCTTCATACCACATTTTTGCAACAACCCTAAACTTATCGGATACACCAATAAGTTTTGATAAGTTGGTAAATCTACTACAATAAGAGGAATCCTGTATAATAAGGATGATGATGAGGATCAAGAAATTTCTTCTCATCAAAAATGGAAAGGAAAAGGAAAGGAAAACCTAATTCCTATAAAAACACCAAAAATAGAATCACTATCAGCATTAAGGGGAAAAACAATAGAAGAAGAAATGTCCAATTTGTAAAAGAGGACATGACTTAAAATATTGTTGGTATAATACTTACAAGAAAGGTTCATCAAGTAACTCTGGACCTCCACATCAACAATCTCATAAGGGACATTCAAACTACAATCAAGCGCAAAAAAATTGGAACTGGAAAATAAGACCCCATCAACAAGGCAATATTGATGAGAAAGAAGAATATTCGAGATCATGAAGACTACTTGTATACTGCTTGATCAATTGAACCTTCCACATCATCTAGTGATGTCTGGTATGTTGATTCGGGAACCACTCAACACATGAATGACCATAGAGACTAGTTTACTTAATTGAGGGACACACCTTTAAAAAACCATGTTTCTTTAGGTGATGATTCTTCATACAAAGTTTAGGGGATTTGGAAAATTTCTCTACCTCTTGGTTTAAGCAATTTTATAATGTCATATGTTTTATATGTCCTTGGGTTAACTAAAACTCTACTATCAATCAGTCAAATCCTTGATCATAACCTAAAAATTGACTTTTATATTCATTCAGTAAATAAATTGTGTCTAATTCGAGACAAATCACAAGGCTCGAAAATAGTTACAAAATCCTCCAATGTGGGACACATGTTCTAGCTTGATTTTGTTCGCAGAGATGATCAGGAACTTATGGCTAAGAAATCTCATTTTGCACATTTGTGGTATCAAAGAATTGGTCATATAAGTTTTAATTATCTCAAGACACTTCATAGGTGTAATATGGTACATGGTTTACCATCTCTTTAGAAGGATACGAGATAAATGATCTCACTTTCTATTATGAAAACAACACATAGCTTCTTTCCGAAGAGTACATTTTGAGATCATGGTAAGCTTGATCTGGTTCATACTAATCTTTTCGGTCACGATGCAAGCGAGTCATTCTTGATTTTAATACTTCATGCTTTGTGTTGATGACTATTCAAGGAAAATGTGTATTTTTGTCTTCACAAGAAAAGTAAAGCTTTTGAAACATTCAAGAAATTCAAAGTAGTGTTAAGAACAAAATTGGTCATCGCATCAAAACTCTGCTTTCAGTTGAGGGGGAATCGACCGATAATGAGTTCAAAGACTACCGACAAGCTAATGGGATTCATCAACAAATTCCTTTTCCACACACCTTGTAGAAAAATGGTGTTGTTGAAAGAAGAAATCATACTATCATGGAAATGGTATGATGTATGATCGATGACTCTAGACTAACAAAGACATTCAGGCGAGAAGCAACAAAGAAAACAATGTATTTTTTGAACAGAATTCCCATAGTTTCTCTTAATGAAGTAACGCCACATGAAGCATGGTCAAAATGGAAACCATATGTTGCACACCTCGAGTATTTGGGTGTAAATAAATTATGCATGTATCCAAACATAACAGAAAGAAATTGGACATGAAGTCAAAAAAATCATTTTCATTGGTTATAGCGAAGAAAATCTTGGGTACAGATTAATGGATCTGAAGACCAAGAGAGTCTACACCAGCAGATATGTTGATTTCTTTGAGAAGAAGGAAGAAAATTATCCTCCTCTAGACTCACTTGATGTAGATTCTTCACCATTTATATAAACTGAAGTTGATGTTCCCATAGATGATGAAAGTGATGATGGGGATGATGGTGATGATTAGACAGGACCAAAACCCACGGGAACAATTCAACGTATACCGAAGTGGTATACTAGCATGTTATGAGATGCAAGAATGGATGCTCCATCTAATACATCCACACCTAAATCATAGAATCATAGTAAAGCAAGAGAAAAATTTAAATTTTCTTTGATGAGTAGAGTTATTGAATATGATGATCCCTCTATAGTCCAGGAAGCCCTATAATCAAAATCTTGGAAAGATTCCATGGATGTTAAATACAACTCAATGATGAAAAACAACACTTGGTAGCTTATCGATCTTCCACCAAGGAAGAAACCCATTGGATGCAAATGGATATTCAAAACTAAATACAAAGAAAATGGGACAATGGAAAAGTATAAAGTGAGACTAGTAGCAAAGGGTTATGAACCAAAAAAATGCATTGAGTACGAGGAGACATTTTCTCCCATAGTTAAGATCAAAATGATCAGGATGATATTTACTCTAGCTACATAATTTGCATGGAAAGTCCATCAGATGGGCGTAAAAAGTGCCTTCCTAAACAAATATTTGAAAGAATAAGTCTACATGACTAAACTTGAGGGATATGTTATACCTGGTCAAGAAGCAAAGTGTGTAGACTCGGGAAATCTCTATATGGCCTCAAACTGGAACCTCGGGCATGGTACATCAAAATCGATGAGCATCTCATACAACATGGATTTGTAATAAATCCATACGATGCCAATATCTACCTCAAAAAGCAAGGGGGGGAGATTGTGATTCCATCTCCTATGGTAAATTCCACTCTCTATCAAGTACTTGATTGGGAGTCTCATTTACCTAACCTATGCTAGACTAGATATCAGCTTTTAGTAAGCTATCTATCCATGTTCATGGAAGAACTGAAATTTTTTCATTCGAAGGCAAAAGGTGCATCTCGATATATCTCAAGGGATCAATGGATCTTGGTCTAGAATACAAGAATAACGAAAACTTATTCTTGTCAGGATATTTAGATTTAGATCATGCAGGAAACATTGATGACATAAAATCCACTTCAGGATTTGTGTTCTTTATGGGATTTGGTACAATATCATGGGGAAGCAAGGAACAACACTTTGTTTCTTGTTCTTCCACACAAGCTAAGTATCATTTTGCAAGAGAAGATATTTTTGAAGTGATTTGGCTACGTTGCATACTTGAAGGACTTGGAATACCACAGAAAAACCAACTACCATGTATGTAGACAATGAAGGTTCTCTTAAAATTGTTCACAATCCAGTTTTTCATAAAAGAATGAAAAACATTGAGGTACAGTACATTTCATACATGAGCATGTCTTGAAGCACAATATACGACTTTAGTTTTGTCCAACTTCCGAACAATGAGAAGCTATCTTCACAAAGTCACTTACAAGTGATAAGTTTGATTTTTTTAGAGATTTCCTATCCTTATCTCTTGAAACAATGAAAAATTAAGGGGGAAATGTTATGTAAACTTAGTTTATTTAATTAATTATGCATTGTATTAGGTTATTTATTATTTGGTTATGTATTTAATAACCACATTATTTCAGTATTGTTTATTTGTTGCATTATTTCTACAACTATACTTGTTTGTATTTAGTTGGTTATTGCTTCCGGATGATCTTTTGGAAGCTTATGTAATCAAGGCTTATTGTTGCACCTATGCAACATATTTCATTGTTTTGTATCTGGTTGTCCAATATCTATAAATATTACATCCTACACCATTGTACTTGATTTTGATCATTAATAAAATACCACACACTTCCGTCCCCTGTTTTACATTTCTTTGGTAATAATTTCGATAAAATATTTTTTTATTCTTAAACATTTATAAAAATAATAGATTTTAGAAAATATCATATTTTTTTATGTTAATTATTCAATATATATTTTTAGGGTACATTTTAGGATGTTTTGAAAAAATCTTAAAAGTAATTTTATTACAAAATTGAGTGAAATTGACTAAAATAAAAAAATGTTAAAATTGTATCGATATTGAAATGTTTTAGGCCTTTTATAAATTTCTCTTAGGCCTAGATAAATTTTATAGAAATAAACTAATTTTGTGTTGTTTTTCAAGTATTGTAATCTCTGAATTCTTAGTTGATTTCCTCGACAATTTTATTTTTGGGAAATTTCAATTGTTTGTGACAATGATATCTTGAAATAGTTTCAACTTGGAAAATACTTGTGTTAAATGAAAATAACTATAGTATATGGAAAATTATTTTTAAGTTCTAAATCATGGCCAAAAATTGTGGGACTTAGATAATGAAACAAAAGAACTACCTCTTTGTTAGGAATACTATGACATCTAGCATAAGTAGTTTTTAGCAAAAATCCAAGGAAGCTATCATGATCATTCTTAGGAGCATTAATGATGGATTCCGCTCCATACCAAATGTTGGTAATATCCTAACAAATCCAAGAAAATACTTGAATCCATACATGAGGGCACTAGGTTCTCCAAAATCATTAAAATCATACTTAAAATCATGACCAATCCTATGAAAGGAGACGATAAAATCTCAAAATATCTTGCAAAGGTAAAAAAACATCAAATCTTAGATGGTTGTAATTTGCAACCTAATCCATGGAAAACTCATGTTTTTAATAATTTAGATGAATATTCATCAGAAAATAAAGAATTTCATTTCTATTCGAATTCAAATATCAAAATGAAATAAATATTCCTGATTTGAACACTCTTTCTTCTCTTCTCATCCAAGAAGAACAAACAATATTAAATATTTATTGAAAAGATATTGTTAGTCGGGGCCTTCTCTCCCAAAATCAGAAATATTTCACTTTTAAAATTAGTGCAAATCAAAATGAAAAACCTAATGTTAAATCAAATGTCAAATCCTAAAACAATAACAAAAACATTAAACCAAAATTCAAAGGAACTTGTAACAAATGTAGAAAATTTGGTCCTAAATTAGAAGTCTGTTATAAGAAAAACTCTAAATTTTTCAAAAATATCAAAGGGAAAAATTTTAACGATCCTAATCATGATCAATATTAGTAACAATAGTTGAAATCAAATAAAAATAGTGTTCTTTAAAATATTTGAAGAGCTTAGTAATAAACAATATGATTCTAAACTAACAAGAAAACTTCCCTTTGACCCATAACAAGCTCCTATAAATTGATAACTAAATACAAGTTATTGTAAAATATATATATTTGTTAATTTATTTTATTTAAATTATTTGTGAAATGTGAAAATACTCAATTTAGTTTATTTTTTATAGGTTGATAATCTTCATTCTAGATATCAACCTAGTTTAAATTTTATGTTAAAATAATATTTTGAGATAAATGATTTAGGTCTAGTTCAATATTCTATATGTTTAGTTGTTTTCAAAATTGGAACTCTATAATTGTATCTCAAAATGTTAGTAAATTATCATGATTTATTGTAAACATGTTGATGTTTTTATTGGAGTTTGTGTCAAACTTAATTTTAAATCTATAAGTGTCAAAGTCAAGCCTTTATACACCTAATTTTTCACTTTTCATCTTTCATACCTATTACTAACAATTTCCTTTTTGTAGATAAAGGTCACTGATGCATCTATATCTTGAGTGGGTTCCTTAGTGGGCTTACCGAGAATGAGGGATGGTTATTCACGTAATCATTATGGGTTAGAGACAATACACAAAGAGAGTATCACTATGTGGTCCCAACCTTAGTTTTCCTTGCATTAGTTATTATTGTCCCTTTATGTCTCATACACATTACACACTCGACACCTTACTAACATCTCACCATTCGACAACTTGCTCATCCAACTTCTTAATCCACAACACTTATTTTCACTTACATGAAACATTATCATCCTTGGATGATGCCCGCCATCGCCTTGATGGGTGATGGTATCGGTGTAAAGTTTTTCCTAGTGACACCATCACCCAAGGACAATGGCATTGTATACACATACTACATCTTGAATTTCAAAAAGGAAAGAAGCCTGAATATTAGGAAATTCCATTCTCTTCTCTTATACACCAACTTCACATCTTCTTGCTTAGATCTTAGTTCATCTTATACTTTACTCAGATTGGATTGGACACTCTTCTTCTTGTTTGGATTGCTTGAATTATTGGATCATCTATAGATATTTTAGGATAGGAAAAATGTTCCCCTTCTCCACCTAATAGTGATTATCTCTCGGTGTGTTGCTTCTCTGGAGAGATAGATGCATCAGTGACAACCCTACATATATAGGTGAGTAATCTATATTTGTCATTTTATATAGATTACTTCATTTTCCTCCCCCTTCTCTATGTTATCTTATTGTTACATGTACATTGATACTAGTTAGCATAGTTCTCTTATTCATGATCAACTCCTTAGCTTCTCTTTATCTATATTTTAGTCATATTGTGCATATTTTCCATATCTATTATTGATCTATACCTCTTCTCACCCATATATCAATATTTTAATAGGGTACTCTCTATAAACACCCAAAAATCACTTTTTATTCCTAGTATTGTCCCAATACATCCTTTTATTCACCCCTTTCATAATTGATTAATTAAATTGATTAGTCGTACACATTACACCCTTTGGATTAATTAAATTAGTCCTTAGTACCCCTTTAATTATTTAATTATCATTTATTAATTAATTAATGTGTACATCCTAGTTAAGCGCCACTTAGATTCTCAAATCAACAACCACTTAGACTCCACTAGGACTCCATTTCCTCATCATAATCAAATCCACTTGGACTCTACTTCACCATTATAGTCAACTATGTAGTCACTTTTGCACCCACTAAAAACAAGGGAATCTCATGCATGCTCAACCTATCACCTAGCGAGCGTTGGGTGCTCACCCAAGGCGCGCGAGAGGGAGTCGAGTCTCTCTTTATGTGAGTCTAGTGGAAGGCATAGTTCATGATTCTGACTTAGTGATTTAATAGACATGAAGAGCTATAGAGCTCAGGATGGCTTCTATACCCCTTTAGTCATAATAGAACCAAAGCACGCAATAGAAATAATAGAACTAAGAGGTGTAAATCCACTACTATACTTAACCATTCAAGTAAGATTCATGATTATATAAGAACAGAAGTACAATAGAAATATGCAGGTAATACAGAGAAATAGTCTTAATACATTTGTCATGGTAACCTTATCACATTCATTCATAGTGTTACTTATAAAAGATTACAGAAGGCAGACCGTAGTCATGCGCCATGTATGGATCCATACATGTATTCTCACAAGACAAAAATTTCATTCCCCATTTCCCCATTACATCCTTACTTGAATTTAGTACCCATTTTCATCCCATAGTTCTCACAGTAATTCTGCAGAGCTCTGCTACCTCTCTTCTCCTCCTCTTCTTTGCCAAGGGCATGCATATAAATAGGCCTTTGAGCTCTAACAAACTCCTATGTAGCCTCAGATCTAGCCCCAAGTGTCAAGGTGTGGGTTGCCCCGGGTGCATGCCTCTCCATGTCATGATTAACTTTTTGGATCTTTCTATCGTAAGGTATATTCCCTCTAGGACACCCTGTCGCCAGGATGGAACCTTATCCAAATGGAACATGTTCTTCATGTGTTCTGTCCAAAGTCCAAAAATGGTAAAGTCCCGAATTGTTCTTCACATGGCGTGCGTGTCCTTGGTTCTTCAAGAAGCCTTTTGAACTCTGCCTTGTGTGCCTTCACTTGCACACTTCCTCCGGCCATGTGCACCTATGCGCTCTTAAGATTTGGAAGATAAATTAGGGCCCAATGCCTAACATTACCTCACACTTCACCTATTCTCTTCCCTTGGGAACCTTCTCAAAAAATTTAGTACAAAAAGAATGCAAGGCATTGCCTTGGAAAAGAATGGGGGGAAATAGAGAATGGGAAAAAGAAAATAATAGGGGAAAATTTTGCTTTGGAGGTCATCCTCCAACGCACTCCAAGCATCGACTTCCTTTATGTGCTTTGGTGCAGATGTCGCCAACCAAGGTGCTCACCTCATCGAAAGTTAGCCCCTCCCCTTGTGTGGTAATGGTTTCCACCATAGTCTCCAGTTCTTTAGCGTGATCTTCCAAGGCATCCATCTTCCTTATGATGACCTTGTAGAGCTCTTTTAGCTGGGTTTTGATTGAGACTTGCCGGTTCTCAATGGATTTGGATTTATTTTCTACTTTGGCTATGATCCTTTCCCACTCAACTCTATTTCCCTTATTCTTTTCTCTAAATTCCTTCAACTCAGCTTCGTCGCTGGTAAGTAGTATGCTTGTCACTTTGTCTTGATCTACGCAATGGTCATAGGTGACCCCGTGGTTTGTGCAGCTATTCTTACATTAGTGAGCACCTTGTTGTATTCGGCCATGAGCACAATGACCTTCAACTTGTCTTCTTTCTCCAAGTGCGCCACTACCTCTTCTGTCGACTCTAATGCCAAGGGCTGCCTCTCCATGGTGAGGATCTAAGTCAAGTCCTCTAGGCACTCTAGGGAGGATCTATACTTTTACGCGGGAGGGTTAAGGTCTAGGTACTTCATGATAATCAATTGGGAGATGAGCTCCACCTTCTTGGGAACTTTACGTACCCTAGCCTTTTCCTCCTGAAGCTCCCCTCCGTAGTTGAGCACTGATTAATTTCTCCAGGCTGAGATCCTTCGTCAGCTTCACCACTTCTTCGTTTCTCTTCTCTAATAGGTCCTCTAAGACATTTCCACTGAGACTTTGTTCAACACATTCCACACTTGCTCATCGATAGTTGTGTGTTTACAATGGGGTTTTCCCCTTTCCTTGCAGTGACTTCAATACCACTCCTTGGTTAATCTTGAATTCGGGATCATCGAGTTGGGAGTCGAATGCCCATGAAATCATCTTCATCGTTCATGGGTATCCACCCTCATGATCAAAATACTCCATGGTAGTGAGCTCCTTGGTGGGGAAGGTACTTTGGAAATGCATGTGTAAAACTTTTTGGGGTCATCAATGTAACCCACCATTGTTCTTCCCCCTTCCGTACACTTACTTCCCATGCACACGCCCTTGGGGACAATTACAAAGACAGTTGGGCCCTTTATGCTACTTCAACTCTTCTCCTCTGCTCCTTCTTGAACTCATCGAGAATGAGCTCCACGCTGTGCCCTAACTCTTCATTGACCAAGGAATCAATTATCTTCTCTACCTCCCTTGTTGCCTTTTCATTCACCTCCTCCTAAGTGAGCTTGGGCATATCTGGCTCCTTGGTACTAGCCCCTTCACTCCCCTCTTTGTTGTGCGTGCCTTCCTCCCTTTGGGCACCTTTCCTCCTTACAAAGATGAAGGCATCATTTACATCCTCAACTTCCTCTCCTTCCAAGTCATGGATATCAATTGGCTCTTGATCCACCTCCAACTCTTCCCCTTCATTAACATCCTTCTCACCTACATAGGCATCCAGGTTATCTGTATCTTCAGACCCATGTTCCTTCGTTCCTTGTTCTTCTTCTCTTACAGAAAACTCTAGAGTCGGGGATGTTGTCTTTTCTTCATTTGAGGGTTCTTCAGGAGATGGTGGCTTTGTAGGCTCCGCTTTTTTTCCCCGACCACCATTCTTCTCCTTTTACGGACATAGATACTCGACCCCGTGGTATGTACATTCTAGCTTTCACTTGCCCCTTGTTCTTCCTCTTGTTCTTCTTCTTCTTTCTCCTTGCACTTTAGCACTGGCTTCTTCCATCCCATGGGGTCATTCGGGATGGATATTTCATTCTCTATGTATGCACCCTTTTCATTCTTTGGCCTTATGCAAAAGTAAATTCTAGCAGCAGCACTCTTAGCAATCACTAAGGTCATTGGCCTTACGATGTGCACATCCTGCGACACGTACCTTTCAATGTATGCACATTTCCCTAGGTAGACCAGCTTCTTTCTCATCTCTCTGTTCACTGTCAAGGGTGGATAGGTCAAGTTTTAACTTCTTGAATCCTTGTATCTGTTTACCCCTACTTGGAAGAATTGGGTAGTGAATGAGAAGGGAGTTTTGCCCAGGGACTCTAACTATCGTTCACCAAGATAAATCTACCAATGCAGAAGTGTTGGTATACCGTGAACTCGCTTCACCCTTAATCACTACGGAGATTTTTTCTCGGGATCCTCCATTCTACCCCAAATGCATTCCTGAGGCACATATACCATTTATCCAAGCACGCCGTGTGCACCCCTATCATTAACTCACAAGTATATTTCTAGAACCTATCCATGGGTGAAGGGTATTCATCGGGGTACTCCCATATGAACTTATCAGATGCATCTGGCACCCGATTTCTAAGAACATAATGGTTAATAGAATGTTCCCAAACAATATCTTTCCTCTTCTCTCCGCACTACTTATGATCTCATCTGCTATGTACTAGGAGATATTGTACATGGTTCCTTCCGTGACCTTTCTGCAGACATTCAACCAGGGCTTGCTCACTTGGGTCCACCTCTCTTGTCCATTTAGCTTGGAAATAAGGTGCATAGCCATTTTCATCACCGGATCACTGATATTTGTGACGTCGTAGTACCTTGATCCCTTCTTATAATCCTAGGATGCAATGGTTTCCTTAATTACCTCCTCATCTTGGAGGTCATCTAAGATCGTGTCCCCTTTACAGCTCAGGCCTGTAAAGTGTGAGATTAACTATGGAGTTATGTGCATTTTGTGCCCTGTGAAGCAGAAGAAATCTTTGTGCACACACGTCATTAACCATTGGTATAGGCACTCGAGCTTCTGAAATAGGGCAACTCATAAAGCTGGAGAAGCCCTACCTTCTCCATTTTCACCTTGACTACATCACTATAGATCGGCATCCCATCAGGTGTTCATTTGTTTGTGGGGTGCACCAGCTCTAACACCATTTCCTTCATAATTATACTCGACTAGTGATTGTAATCAATTACGGTCATTTGTCTAATGTGGGACTCCCACTCTTGCCCTAGCAAAACCCCATCCGGTATTACATCTCTGAGTACCATTCCTCATTGGTATCCAAGGGGATTTCATCTTCTTTCTTCTTTCCTTTTCCCTTCCCCTTTCCCTTCTTGGATTGTACTATAGGCTTATCAACTAGTTTCATGGCCATCATTTTACCCTTTGCTTTCATTCCTGGTTACCTTCAAGTTTTCTAAGAGTTTTCTTCACACGCCCCATGCCCTAGAGTTCAAACCCTAATTTCTGACTTTCCTCCTTTGATCACGGCACTCTTTCCCAATGTTCCTCACACCCATGAATCACTTCTACTCTGGTTTGTAGATCAACATTGGACCAATTGCACATGAGTTTATGAGATTCTCCTTCGCACGAGTTAGCTCTCAAACCCTAGCTCTTGAAAGAAAATTGTTCTCCTTGTTTTCACAAAGTAAAATAATGAACTTCCCATCCTTGTATTTATAGCTTTTCCTACTTTTACGCATTAAAGGATAGTCTACCTACCACCATACAAAAATATTTAATGTTGCATTTTCAAACAAACCCGACTTCATTGCTTTTCCTCACGTGCCCAATCCTTGCGCGAAACATTTTTCATCCGTGCCCAATCCTTGCACAAAAACTTTTCCAACCTTCTCTTGACAAAAGACTTTTGCACACGTGTTACCAGTGCCAAAGGCATCTCTTCCATCCTCACGATTCTTTCTTTCACCTACCTCATGTTTTTGCACTTTTTCTCCTTTGTACGTGGATTTCCAATGGAACTCTATTTTGTCATCCATCTGTCTTCCTAATGCATCTTTTCAACTAGGTCCAGTTCGAACGGTCTACTAAATCAATCTTCTTGTAGAATAACTTCATTCCTCTCTTAACCACCTCACCCCACACTAAATTGATGCGTGGTCCTCTGCACAATCATAAGTTTAAAAAGTAATAAGGTTTCCGATTGCCAAGGTGTAAAACAAGACAACAACGTGAAAGGGAAAAACAAGAAAGGAAAAGCATAAAAGGAAACTCTAAACTAACTGGAAGAACTACCTTATTTACAAACACCAAGAAGCATTATTTATAGTAGGTCTTCAGCCTACTCCCATTGAAGTGTCCAGTAATTATTTTCCATCCAAAGACTTGAATCGGCATGCGCCCAAATCAAGGATGTATGAAATTACATAAGGACTCAACCAATCCACCTTCAACTTTCCAGGATGGCGTAGAAATTTTGAATCATATATTAATACCATTTGGCCAACCTCAAACTATTTTTTCTTAATGTGGCAGTCATGCCATGCCTTTTGTTTAGCTTTTTTAGTTGTTTGGCTCCATCTTGCTAGTGAGTGCCTTTCATATAACTTTATCAATTAATAAATTCTTTCTTCCAACACTTGTTCATCATCCAACCCTCCTACGTGCACTATATGCAGCGAAGGTAGTATGAATTCAACCAGAAAAATAGCCTCCGCACCAAATACTAGTTGAAATGGTGTGGCCTTATTGAATCTTTTATATGTTGTTTTGTATGCCCAAAGAACTGTTGATACTTTTTCATCCCAATCCTACCTACCCACATCACATATTTTAGTCAATGTGTGACTAAGGATTTTGTTAAGTGCCTCTGCAGTCCCATTTTCCCGAGGGTGATAAGGTTTATTCTTGTGATGGGCTATGATGAATTACGCCAATAGAATCCTGATTGTTTCATTTAAGAAGTGAGCGCCCTATCACTTGTTGAACTTAATGGGTACCCATACCTGCGATAATGTTTTCCCATAATAATCTAGTAGTCGTGGCTACGGTGCAATCCCTAGTGGGTGTGGCCTTTGCCCACCTTGTTAGATAATCAATACAGGTAATGATATACCGTGAGTTAGTCCTCCGCATAGCTAGTGAGATTGGTCTGACAAAATCTATTTCCCACTTTTCAAAAGGTTCCGTGCTAGCAATGGGGTGCAAGGGCATCTCATCCCTTTTTCTAGGTTTTCCAAGGTGTTAGCAGTGGTCACAGGCCTTGCAGAACTCAATACAATCCTGGTGAATCATCTCCCACCATAGTCCAGTGACTAGGATCTTACGCGTGGTTGCATTACCTATATAGTGTCCTCTGGCAATCCCACCATGGGCCTCTTCTATTATAGCTATGCGTTCATGTTCTAATACACACTAGTGTAAAACCTCATCACAACCCATTTTATACAAATCCCCATTGATCAACATGAAGGGTGTTGCGTGTATGGCTAACCTTTTCCTTTCAGACCATTCATCCCTTCGAGTGCCACACCTTCCTTGATAAAGATAGCAATGTCTTCTAGTTATGAGGGTGCGCAAACCTAAAAATTTGTGCACCTGGCATGGTTTCCTTAATACTCTGCGTGTCCTCTCCTGAATCAATCCTTGATAAATGATCTGTCCCACAATTGTTCTTTCCTGATTTTACCAGCACTTTGAATTCAAATTCCTGAAATAGAAGAACCCAACGGCATATGCGCCCTTGCAACACTGATTTTTTTACCAGATACTTAAAGTCCATATGGTCAATGTAGAATATGAAAGGATTTGTCAATAGATATTGCCTAAATTTTTGGAGCACGTAGATCATTGACAATGCCTCGCGCTCGGTCGTTGTATAATTTTGTTCTGTTGGTGTCAACTTTCTACTTGCAAAACACAAAGGATGATCAACAATCCCCTCTCCTGGTTGAGAAAGAACGGCTCCCATTGCTATACCAAAGGCATCCACGTGGACATGGAAAGGTTTATCCCATGATGGGAATCGTAGAATAGGTGCGGTGATAAGCCTTTCTTTTAGAGTGTCAAATGCCCTCTGTTGCGCCTCTCCCCACTAAAAGGCACTCTTGTGTCTGAGCAATATTTCCAAAGGCACGACGATCTTGGCATATCCCTTAATGAACTTTCTGTAGTACCCAGTGTGTCCAAGAAATATGCACATGACGCTTTGGCTGGTAGGCTCCCCTAACCCCACAATAATTGCAACCTTCGTGGGATCCACCAGTAAGCCCTCTTTACATATGATATGCCCCAACAACATTCCAAAAGGAGTTGCAAAGATACATTTCTTGATGTTGAGGGAGATCCTTAACTACCGACATCTTTCAAACATCAACCTCAAGTTATCACAATGGTCCCTTACTAATCCATACACTGTCCAATCATCCAAATATACTTGAAGGAATTTGTGGATGAAGTCCTTAAATTCTTGTACCACTATGCATGAAAATATAGCGGGTGTATTCTTCAGCCCTAAGGGCGTGACCGTATATGTAAAACTTCCCCACTCGGTGGAAAAAGTTGTCTTCTCTTGGTATTCCTTGGTAATCCTTACTTGGTGATATCTTGAGAATCCATCCATAAAGGAATAGACCTCACCCCAACAAATCCTTCCAAAATCTCTTCAGTAAAGGGGGTGGGAAAAGGACCTATGATACAAACAACATTTAATTCCTTGTAATCCACACATATCCTAATCCACCCATCCTTCTTTATGTTAATCACCATTAGACTTATCCACTCTGATTCCTCCACAACCTCAATGATACCGGATGCTATCATCTTGTCTAGTTCTTCCTTAACCCTTATGCGCATGTTGGGATTCACCCTGTAAGGCCTCTTCCTAACCGTGTGTGCACCATCTTTCAATTTTATCCTCATTTCCCCCAATGAATGGTGTACACCTTTCAACTCATGGTATCCACATGGGAATAAATCCACAAATTCACGTAAGAGATCGATGATCTTTGATACTTCCTTGTCCAACCAGTAGTCCCCAATGATATCCTGTTAGGCTCCTCTTCGAGCCGATGTTAAGTTTCTTGGTTTTGAGTGGTTCATGATACACATGCACACATGCATCCACACTGTCAATTACTTTACACACTCTAACTAAATGGTTGATGTTTAGGCTTTCTATCTCCTCTCCATCAACAAGGTATACCATCTTTCCTTTCTCCTTTTCAGCACACGCATGCTCGAATTATATGTCTTTTGGTTCCTCCTCTTTGAACCATGCTTCTAAGCTAGGTCCACCAAGTAATTTTACTAACCTATCTTCCACCATGGCACAATCCCCTAGAGTGAGGCACTTGATAGTCTGCAACACCTCATCAACTAGTTGCTTGGTACTTTGGTACTCAAAAGTGTGAACCAAGTCAGCCGCTAATTCCTACCAACTTCCCATTTGGCGGTGTGTTTCAGAATGGATATACCAAGCATGCGCACAACCTTGTAGTGTCGAATACAGCTTGTGCACCCAAAGGGAGGGTGGTAAAGCTTCCAGTACCTTCTCCCCAGACCCTCTCACATGCCTGGATGTGGGAAGAGGTGGGTCCATTTCTCTTGTAATCCCTGATAGTAGTGGGTATGTTGTTTTTCGAGAAATGGATAGTGAGCACAATTCAAACTTTGTGCCATTCTGACAAGTGTTCACTATGCGCGGCCCACTACCGTACTATTGTGCCTATCAAAACATAACCTAGCATACTTCGTCACTCATCCTCCCTCCGGTGAACTTCCATCTCTCTCAAAAAGACCTCGGGTGGTATGCATTCCTAGAATACTTTGTTATTGCCTTCCCTCCTGTGTGTCGAAGCGTACACGATATTGTTACCTTGGTTCATCGATCCTTTTAGATGTCACCCAATCAATTCATAAGTTCCATGTGCCTAATTATCACATGATATATTGGTAGTATCAGCGACATATTGAGCATCATCAAATTTGGATGACTCCTTTTGTAGGGTGGATGGTCTCGGATCCCTTATGGAGTGGACATATATTATGTCCAGGACTTCCTCCTAAGGGGTTTAGTATAGGGGGTAGACTTGCCATCAACCATTGGTATAACTACCCATTCTTCCTTGTTTTCAAAGCTTATGTACCCGTTATTAAACCGAGAGATCTGTATTATTCTTATAACACCATGGGCACCCAAGTAGAGTTGGGAAATTATCTACCTCAACAAGTTCCAATACTTTAAAATCCCCAGTGAACCTAGTCCCCTAAATTGTAATGGTTATATCCTTCAAAACACCTATGGGCATCGCCTTTGTCTTATTTTCCATATACAACACATTTGAAGATGGTCATGTAATGCGAGGTCTTCCCATTTGATACAGGCATCTAGAGTGAGAACATTAACTCCGCACGCCTATGTCAATGAGGATGTTGCTAAGAAACTATCCATCCACTCGTGTTCAAGGAAATATCTTTGTCATAATCAAGGTTGTGAGGTGGGAGGTTTGCATGCAGGATCTACCTTTCGTGTTCTTCCCGGTGCGTGGAACCTTTTCTCTCAACCATGCCCCTAGTAGGGGAATAATATTCTCCTACCTCAACAATTTACACACCTCCTTAACCTCATCCAAGTCATCCCTTGGTGCTTCTATGGTTCTCCTTTTCTCATCCTTTCTAGTATGCTCTTTTAAGCATTAGATCTCCCCTTGAAAACTTTGAATTACGTCTATGGTTTCTGGTAAACATATTTTTGGTGAGCCAGGTTTGGATACTTCCCATGTACTACTTCTTCTCTTGAAACTAGAGGTCTCTGCCTAGGCACTTCCCTTGCGCATGTGGATTCTACCCTCATTGTTACCATAACAAGATCTAGTTATGATTCTCGTATTATTTGCAGGCGAAGCCATTGCACGTCAGCCTTTTTAATAATCACCATGGAAGCACCCTTATCTTTTTGATCTTCTTTGACTCATATGTTTGTACAACTCTGGGCATTCTTCATACTTATGTTTTTTTCCACACCAAGAGCATTATACAAGATCCGGACATTCGTTCTTATAATAGTCTATGGCTCCACAATTAAAAACATCCCATGCGCAAACTCACTTCTTCCTCTACAATTACCATGACCATGAAATCCTCTACAAAACCCTCTTCCACGTGCATCTCCATCTCTAAGCTCCTCATACCGACATTCATCTCTTTTGGAACTCGGCAATACCAATGTGGCGCACACCAAGATCAATTGCCTCATGAATCGGTCAATCGGTCTATAGTCATTGGTGTCATGTGTGGTTGAGGTACATATCTTGTAATAAAAAGATACGTTTTTGTGGATCGCGTGCTAAAACAGAGGCAACTACTTCCATCATGGTCCTCATGACATATTTTGTAGTTTTTGCTATGACATGTACCACCTTCTGAGTACATATCCCACCATTATCCTTTGTGTGTCCTTCCATGCTACAATCTATACATCACATCCCTCCACGAATCTCTCGGAACTATGTTGGTAGACAATTTCTCTAATTGCTTAGCTATGGCAACAATCTGAGCCTCCAAAATGGGCTAACATTAGTGTCACACACTACCAGTTGCCAAGTGCGTAAAGCAGCTTCCAATGCCTCACACGGGTCCATGAATGTTTTATGAGATAGGGCCCTCCTAAAGGGCGTGGTCAACCCTCCGAAAAACCAGAGCATGTTGTGAAGGGTGGATATCATAAGACATCTTAGAAAAAGAGTTTTAAAGTGCACATGATATTCCCGCATGCTCTCTCGCCAATCCCTTTGGATTTCTTTGAGAGAGCTAATGCTCTTCTGTTCAAACCGGTATGTGGAATTCCACCAAGAATGCATTTATCAGTGTAGTATAATCCACAACAAAAGTATAATGAGGTTCATTCTTTCTATACCGACTATGCGCATGTCCTTGTAAGGTCATCACAAATTGGTCGGCCTTTCGATCCTAGGTCGTGATTCCCTTGGCGTGCCATAGCAGCTCACACTTCTGCACATGCTCGGTGACATATTCTATTCCATTGTAATCTAGCAAGTGTAGAGACATCTCAAAAAGTACTTGAGGACGTGGTGAGGCCCGTGCCCTCCCGATCCATTCCCTTGGTTTCCTTTAGTGTTTCCTCCTCCACCGGATCCACTGGATCCTGAGCCACCAGATCCACCACTTCCACCTCTAGATCCTCCTGTGTTAGGTACAAGGCCTGTTTTTGTCATGCAAAGCACCCCCGTCATTCCATTGAATTTCACGCAAATAGTTTGTGAGCTAGTACCACTCCCAATCATAGTTCCTCAACCACTTCCTCATGCACTTCCAAAACCAGCTGTATACGTGCCTTTCCCAAACATTCCACCAAATACCGGAATAGTGTGTGAAGCCATAGAAGTCTTAAACAAGATATTATATGTTTTAGGTGCCTGATTGATTGCTTCCACTAATATCAAATGGATCAACAGTAATTTTCCCTCATTCGAATAAACCAAGCGCTAAGGTTTGGTCGCTAGGTGGGTCGAGATGCACACCAATGACTCTTCTCTCTCTACACGCGTGACTCTCATCAAAAGCCGCAAGGTTTTCTCTTCCATGCTTACCAAGATGGGGTACCATAGAATGTTAAGGTTTGACATCCTCCGTGTGAACCTCAACTCCCTTTAGCCATGTCTAGCTCCATAACCCACTTGTAATCTCATGTTTTCTATTGATGTCTTATTCACGTGCTTCGTTATACTTGAGCTACCTCTCCTCCCTTTCCTATTCGGTGCCGATCATCCATCCTTCCCCAACTCGGCTTCCTCGCCCAACACTCTGGGGTGGTTTAGCCAACCATAGGGAATGCCTCTAAACCCA
This sequence comes from Taxus wallichiana var. yunnanensis, assembly GCA_018340775.1. NCBI lineage: Eukaryota > Viridiplantae > Streptophyta > Pinopsida > Cupressales > Taxaceae > Taxus > Taxus wallichiana. The sequence continues at coordinate 285,615,432 of CM031242.1, read as the reverse complement.
TGGTTACCATCAAGGTTTTGATTGCAAGGGAATAACACGCGAAATGATCCCTTGGGCTCTTGCAAGAACTCAAACTCATCAACCACGGGACGGGAATATGTGGAAATGGAATATTCCAGAGTGTAGCTAGTCAATACTCCCTTCCACTAATGATCTATAGCACACATCCACATTAGATCAGCATCCTGTAGGTTCTTATATGTTTCTTGGGTCCAAGGGTGTGATCTATAACGCCACCTTGATCTAGATGTATAAGTCGAGAGCCATTCAAATAACTCTACTCGGAAATAGCAAAATAAGGTTTCATACAATTCATGATAAAGAGTGTATTTCACCCATCTTTGGGTATCAAATATAGATCCGGTACTAAATCTCTAAGTGAATTCATCCTTCATGCTCTTAAACCAATTTTCAACACCTTCAAGTGTTAAGCGCTCCACCATCACTTTTTGCAGAGATCATGATATATGTCATGTTCCACTACAACTTTGAAAAGAGGTCCTAGAAACAGAACCAAGATGTAGTCACTTTTACACCCACTAAGAACAAGGGAACCTCATGCACGTTGGCCTATCACCCAGCGAGCACTGGGCACTCACCTGAGGCACACGAGAGGGAGCTAAGTCTCTCTTTATGTGATTCTAGTGGAAGGCATAGTTCATGATTCTGACTTAGTGATTTAATAGACATAAAGAGCTATAGAGCTCAAGACAACTTCTATACCCCTTCAGTCATAATAGAACCAAAGCACGCAACATAAATAATAGAACTAAGAGGTGTAAATCCACTACTATACTTAACCATTCAAGTAAGATTCACGATTATATAAGAATAGAAGTACAATAGAAATATGTAGGTAATACAGAGAAATAGTCTTAATACATTTTTCATGGTAACCTTATCACATTCATTCATAGTGTTACTTATAAAATATTACAAAAGGTAGACCATAGTCATGCACCATGTATGGATCCATACATGTATTCTCACAAGACAAAAATTTCATTCCCAATCTCCCCATTACATCCTTACTTGAATTCAGTACCCTTTTTCATCCCATAGTTCTCACAGTAATTCTGCAGAGCTCCGTTACCTCTCTTCTCCTCCTCTTCTTTTCCAAGGTGTGCATATAAATAGGCCTCTGATCTCTAACAAAATCCTATGCAGCCTTAGATCTGACCCCAAATGTCAAGGTGTGGGTCACCTCGGGTGCATGCCTCTCCATGTCATGATTAAATTTTGGATCTTTCTATCACAAGGTATATTCCCTCCAGGAAACCCTGTCGCCAGGTTAGAACCTTATCCAAATGGAACACGTTCTTCATATGTTATGTCCCAAAGGCCAAAAATGGTTAAGTCCTGAATTGTTCTTCGCACGGCGTGCATGTCCTGGGTTCTTCAATAATCCTTTTGAACTTTACCTTGTACGCCTTCAATTGCGCACTTCCTCTGGCCATGCACGCCTATGCGTCCTTAAGATTTGGAAGCTAAATTAGGATCCCAAAAAACTACACTTCTAGAATCCTAGAAAGGTGGGAGAAATTCAATTGTATAACCACCTTTCCAGATGCAAATTTTGCCAACTAAATTCATTTACTAGCCCTAAATGACATTTACCTTCACATAACTGCTACAACTTCCTCAAGTGCTAAAAATAGCATGTGCATTCAAATAATTCCAACCAAATTTCAACCAACTCATCCTTTATAAAATGCAAGATTACTTTCTTCCAAATCCTCATGGATTTACAACACAATTACTTTGTCAATTGGCATTCCAATAGCTACATATTTGAATCTTTAAAAATGTGTTCGTAGCATTGGTCAATCAACATTTGGAGTTCATTCAAGAGAACCCAGAATCAGTTTCAAGATATCCCATAATTAGTCTTCTACAAGGTTAGACAAGCTCCAAAGCTTGACACAACCTTACTCGAGGTTGCATTGGAAAGCTACTTTGGGAGGTTTGCAAGTTCTTTATTTATCTTTCCATTACTATTATTTTTCATTTCATTCATTTTGACACATTGGCCGGTTCGTGACTCCCTCACCAATTTCCTAAGACTACCCATGCCAACTTAACACCTAACCCATATAACCCCCAATTCCTACCTACCCCGCCACTCGACGCATATACCCCTGCCCAATGAGTTGGCTCATCAATCCAACTCCCAACCCCCTATTTCCTTCTCAAACTCCCCTCCTTTGATCCCTCCCCTCATGATCTCATTAAGAAAGAGACCCCTTACCCCGAGCCTCTCTTACCCCGGATCTCGATGCGCCAATACCTCAGCCCTTCCTAGCCCATAACACTCTCTTTCCCATCTCCTTTGTAGATCCTTACGTCATCTTCCCACTTGCCCCCATCTCTAATCCCATCCCTCTCATATGTTCGAGCCATGCAGACCTACCCACCGCTAAGCCTACACCACGCACCTCCACTTCCCAGCCACAAAACTTTGCCACCATCGCATCGATCCAAAATAAAAACAATCCACTTAAACAATCACTTAAAACAAAATAACCTTCAACACCTTTAGATTTGTAGGTTTCAGTTTGTTTTTAAAGGACTTTACTTACGTTGATTTTTTTATTTTTATAAATTTAGTTAAAGTTAAAATTAGTTTAGTTTCTATTTTTATTTTTATTTTTTTCTTATAACCTTTTTTAGTCTTGTCTTTTAAGACCCAAACCCTATCGACTTCTTAAGTATTTTCCTTAGTTTATAACTTTAGGTTTAGATCTTAAGTTTTAACTTAGAGTTTTTCAACTTATGTGTGATTTTTTTCTTGTATTTTCATTACATGCCTTTTAATTAATTAGTTAATTAATCTAGTTAATTTTTTATTTTATTTTTATTTACTTAGTTTTATTTAGTTAATTAATTAGTTCATTCATTTTATTAATGTTTTTAATTAGTTTTTCATTAAATCATTAGATTGTTTTCATTCATTAATTCACGTAATTAATTATATTACATATTTTTTCACGTTAACTAAGACCCCCTTTTAATTTTTCATAACTTTTATCACCTCCAACTCATTGTGAAACTTGCAAATATAGGGTTATGGGACATTTCGGTCCACTTTTTGTCACTTTTTACCCTTTTATTTAGTGTTTCATCATTTTTCTCATTTTTTGTAACAACACTAACTAACATTTTTTTCATACATTTCTATTTTCATTTATTTGTTCAGTTTTATGAAGATTAGTTACAACACACTTTGCTTGTATGCTCTTCTCTCACACTTGTTACAAGCGATATTGAGAATCAAAAATACAATTATGTTGTGTTTCATTGTTTTATTTTTGGTCTACCTTAGAAAAATACTAACCTTTGTTTGCAAGACCAGATTACGAAGACCAACCAAAAATACTAACTGGAGGTTTCCTTAGTCATGAGCTCATTCAAAATACTAATACTTTGTGTGCAGGGAATATTTTTTAATCAAGATAAAATGAACACTACACACTGTATTTTTCAGGTGCGGTTGACAAGGATATTTCCCAACTACTATAACTATGGGAAGTGATTTGGATTAAGCCATAAAAATCACTTGAGGAGTACCATAGGAACCCCAAAGTAGTCAGCACATTGAGGGAATTGGTTCTGAAACACATACCCCCATCCCGACTGACTAGTGAAACTTGTGAGATTAGAGTCACAGATATCCTTAGTGGCGACCCTAGTACAATTCATTTACAGAAGATATTTTCTCATTATTTCAAAGGGGGTAAAGTAAATATGACAATTATAAATAGCACTATGCTCGCTCAGTGTACTATTGAAACCTATTTGAGTGAACCACCTAGGAATCCATGCATTGTCAAAGCTAATCTAAGGTAGAGGACAACTTTCACTACACCATTTTTTCATTTTTCTTGTGTGTTACACATTTGTGTTTCAATATTTTCATTCATATTTTCTCTCTCATATACCTTTTTACTTTGTAAACATGTTTAAGCCTTGGGTCGTGGACATCCATATCCGCACTTGAGTACTTTTACCCTTTTCATCTTGGTCTTGACATCATGATACTCGCTTTATCACGATTAAGCACCCTTTTGATCACTTTTATTTTTCATTTTCATAAATCTTAATGTTTGAAACTTACCTCTTATTGAACTCTAAGCATTCCATATTATGTTTTCACACTTCACAACACTTTTTTAATTAACGAAATATTCTATATCTTTCCCCTATCATCTTACGTCATCACATTTCACATTTACTTTGTGGACTTGTCGACATCTTCACTATCTTTCTCCTATCATCTTACATAGTCATAAGTCACAATCACTTTTTTGCATTGTTGACATCCTTGTAATTTCTTCAATTTGCTCTTTAAATCATTTACTTTGATTTAATTTGAGATCATTTAATCAATCAATTTTCCCTTATCTATTATCTCCACTTCTACAATATTTGGACATTCTCATTGTCATTTATTTACTTCTTGTGATGACATTCACTTTTTCGTTCCTTAATTCCTTCCATTTCTTTATTGTGTCTCCTATTTTCACATATTTTTTGTTAAGTGTTTTCACCCTTCATCGTATTCCTAAGTATCCCATTTTAGATTCCATCTTATTAAAATTTGAGAAAACTCATCACATTTCCTAAGTCTCTTCCCTTAACACCCTTTTTGTTAAGAGATGACATCATTCATCATCTTCCTAAGTATCCTATTTTAACACCCATCTTGTTAAAAGTTGAGGAAACATATCATATTTTTAAGTCTCTTCCTCCTTGACACACTTTAGTTAATAGTTGAACATCTTTCATAATTTTTTAAGTCTTTTCTTTTCATACTCATTCACAAAAGTTCAGAAAACTCACCTCTTTCACATCTTAACTCTTTACGTTCACGTTTTTAAGCTGGTCTCAAGCCTTTAAAACCTCTTCATCTTTATTAGCACTCATTTTTATAAGAGCTAGGTCTAAACTAACATTTCAATTCCTTCTTCCACCTTAACATCACTCATTTTTTAAGTGTTATGAATTCCACCTTTTCTTTCCTCTTAACACTCATCTTGTTAATATTTAACTTTTCACACCCTGTTATCGTCACTCTTATCACTCATTTTGTTAAGAGTTTATTGCATACATCTTGTTAACTCTTGTATCCATTAACATTAATTTTTTTAAGTGTTAAACATGTTTAACTTTTCATACCTTGTTCATTTCTCCAAAATCATCTTGTTAAGAGTTAACCCTTTCTACATCTCTTCATTATTCTTATCACTCATCTTGTTAAGAGTTGACCACGTTTACCTTATCAAGCCTCTCCTACCTTGACATTAATTTATGTTAATGATTAGAGAACATCTAACCCCTTTAGTCCCTTTTTATCTTAACTCTCATTTTAATTAAGAGTTGCAAAACCAAACAACACTTTTTGTCTCTTCCTCTTATCACTCATTTTACTAGGGTTGAGATTTTGCATCTTCTTCCCTCTTCCATCTTAGCATTCAAGTTGCTAAGGGTTTATTTTTCTATTGAAACTCATCTCATTCCTCCCCTCTTTTAAAAAATGGTGGAAATAGGACATTATGATTATAGTTCCTTTCAATGGAAGCAAATACTTTCCATATTAGTTCTGAAGAAGGAAAAAGAACCACTTAACAAAATTTTTATAGACGCCATTTTGCAAAAAAAATATCAATTCCTTCTTCATATCCTTGCAATGGGAGAAAGATTTCCATCAGAATTTCATGAGGATGAATTTAAAACCTTACAAGGACATCCTAAATACCTTAAGGGTCCACCATTCAAGTAAAAAAATTGATGATGCAGAACTAAGTAAAAAAATGTCGATAATAAAAGAAAATATAATGCTTCGTCCTCTAATCCCAACCAATCCTTGCATGATCAAATCAATGCATTGGAAAAACAATTAGCTCTTATATCCTCTAAAGTCATTATCAATGATCCCAAAAGGTATTGAGCACAAGAATAAAAGTGACGATACCTTCAAAATAATTTGGGGACCAATAATAAGAACAAAAATCATAAGAATGATACTCTTTTCATCCCACAAATAAATTCACCATTTGCTCAAGAGTGGTAAATAATGAAGGGCATTATTTCAGGTATGCAAAAATAATTCAAACAATTAAATTTCAATGAATTATGTTCATACCCTTTCAACATGTCCATCTTACACATACCCTTCCCATGCTCTTTCGAGACACCCAAATTTGATAAATACAAGGGAAAAAATGATCCTAGAGAGCATGTCAAAGAATTCTCTATGGCATACCAAGAGGTTGCTTATAAGGATATATTTCTATTACACATCTTTCCTAAGAGTCTAGGAGGATAAGCTTTGGATTGGTTCCTACACCTTCTAAAGGGATCTATCTCTACCTTCATGGACCTCTCAGAGAAGTTTTTCAAACATTTTTATTTCAATCTTGACTCTGAGGTCATGATGATGGATTTGTGTAATGCCAAACAACAACAAAATGATAGCTTTGCAAAAAATTTACAATGATGGTGAGGAATCACAAGCTAATTCCCATGTCGAATCCTTGAAAAATATATGGTTAGAATATTCATACGTAACCTTAATAATGAGTTGTCCTTTCACATGCAGATGCACTACATCAACAACTTTGAGGAAGTTATCAAAAAGGGAATTCAAATTAAGAAATCCCTCATTTCTAAAGGCTTGATCAAGCCTCATTATAAAGACATTGAGCACAATCATCACAACAATAACAACATACCCAACACTTCTCATGATAAACATAGGTACATCAACTAAAACTATAATGTTGTCAATGATGGTATCATGGATAATCAAAATATGCACAACTTATAGAACAACCAATTAAAATAGATTAAGTACAAACCATCCTTCACCATTCCAAAAAGAGAAAAATTTCCTCCTCCTTGTGATTAAAATTGAAAACAACATACATCTTTAGGGGAGTATCTATCGAGCATCTTGAAAAAACTAAAAAGTTCCAATATGGTCACTTACCCTATCACAGTAACCCTTCCCTAAAGGTGAACCTAAGCCAAGTTGGTATACACCTAATCTATATTGTGTTTTTCATCATATTGATGGTCATCAAATGGATAAATGAAAACACTTTTGTAATTACATTCAAGAACTCATTTAAAATAGAGACATAGTGATTGGATACCTACCCCTAATCATGATACAAAGGGAACATCCCAAAAACGTGGTGAATCCTCAAACAATGTTGATTATAAATCCATCATATCTTGAATCGTTGACACTACTCCATGCACTATTGAATGTCATACAAGATTAGAGAGATTATATCTAGTGACTTTCAACAATTAGTAAGTGCTAATACGGTTGAATATTAATCTATGAGACCATTTTCTAATGGTGAATCCAATCCTACATCATATGATGCATCAAAATACTATGAATACCACCACATGGAATGTCATTCTACTGATAATTGTACAAATCTTCTTCATTATATCAAAGATTTAATTAATGACAGAACCATTTCCATAGAGTTTGATGAAAAATATCTTGCAACCGATGACATGTAAACTTCCATAACTTCAAATAAAGAGTTTATTGTTGTCCCCACTTCTATACATATTGAAATTCAATGATATCATAATGAAGGTAAATTATCTCTCCCTCAAAATAAATATCTTTCTTCTTCATATTTTCTTCCATTTGCCTAAATAGACATTGAACATGTTTTGTACAAAAATTCTAACACCTATCGAGAGATTGAAATTTATTCAAGACTCCCTTTCAACCCTTGATATAACTATAGAAAATATAGGAGAGGTTCCATCATCAAGTTCCTTTTATCTTGATTCTATTCTTTCCATTCCATCTCCTATGCATAAAATATCTAGTCTTATTGTCGAAGAAAAACCACAAAAACTTGGACACTTGCAACAATGCAGCCTTCCGTGTCCATTACACCTCATACAAGTAATCTTTCAAGAATATCATTAACAATGACTCTTATCTATCAATACATGTATACATGTACATTCTACAAGATGTGTATACCGGGAATATCCTTACGTAACCTTTTTCGTGCTTTAATTGAAAATATTTCATCAAATTAATTAATACCTATCCTCGAAGGAGTAACATTTGATATCTACTCTCTATGACTTACAAGGAACCTCATATATACATCTATAGATCAATCCTTCTTTCCTCACACTCTTTCCATCACAAATGAATATTAATCTCAACATATTCCTCGTATTGAGAATCCTCTTCTAAGATCACATAGGTCATTTGATCTCATCGAATACTTATCTAATAATACATCCTTTGACTTGGATCTTTTCTACCCAAGTCTTGTATTACAAGATTTATCAAATATTTGGATTTTTGCCTTTGACTTGGACCTCATCCGCCTAAGTATTGTATTTCAATACTTATCAAATCTTTCGATTCCCCCACTTGAATTGGATTTCATCCACATAAGTCTTGTATCTAAGGACCATTTAAATTTAATAAAAATGAACCTCTTTCTTGATAAGTCCATTTCATGTCCTCATCCTCGAATGTTCGAGAAAACTTAAAAGCATAAAAATGAATAAAATTTGTATCAAACATTTCCTTAATGCAATGTTTATAAATTGGAAATAGAAAAATGAGTACAAATAATGTTAATCATTCCATCTATTGGAATATATATTAATCATACCATTATCATATGTTTTCATTATTCACCTATTACAACACAGATAACCTTGTTTCTCTTAGGAATTATGTGTATCATATTTTTATGGTTTCTACCATTTCATATCTTTTTTTCCTATGGGTTTTCCTCAAATCTTACTAATGGAAACTCCTCCTTTCAAATAATATATCTATTTAATAGAAAGCTTAAAATTATTTACCCAAATCCTTTTTGATCGCCCATCTCAATCTACATTGTTGAAACCTTGCATCCTACTAGTTGCATGATGATGAGACTTGGGGGAAGAATGTTCCTTCCCAATAAGCACATTATCGATATACAAGGAAAATTAAATAAATCTAAAAATAATTTTATTTTTATAAAATCATTACACCTTTCGTCATTCACAATATTCAGTGATAAGCCCATATTTATCACTAGTAGTATGAGATTGGGAATGGAGGAAGTCCTTAATTTCCTACGTTTAGTCTTTAGTGTTGATCCCTTGCCTCTTATTGGTGGCATGTGACATCATGTAGGGGTCCTTCACAAAATCAATCAACAAATAAATACTTTGCAAATCTTAATCAAAGTTCTTAATAAAAATATCTTAAGAAGTAATTTAACCTGCTCATGTTCAAGAGAGGCAATAATTCCTTCGAATGGATTTTGTCAATCAAGAAGTCATATATGGATTTAAGTAAATTCAAATCCCATAAATCAGAATCATCTTGGAATCGGTAATATAATATTTACTAGAAATGAGCTACATTTTTCTCATATGGATCATTGTTACACCTTGTGTCTTTGCATCCATCATCTTCACTTTCATATCACTATTCACCTAGTTTTCATATTCTTCTTGGATTTTGGTAATGAGCCCTTGCATCTTCCTAGTTGTGTAGAGCCATGAGTGGAGTGCAACATAATATCATTTTATCATCAACATTTATGACAATGGAATGGAATGCCTTTAATTATTTACACCTACATCCAAGTAGTGCACCCCTTTACAAAGTTGTAAAATACCAAAAACATTCAAAAATAATTCACAATGCTTAAAAAAATTTAAATATGTTTCTCAAAAATGCAAAAACAATATAATATTGTTCTAAAATTCAAAAATAGTATAAAACTATTAAAAATAAAATATTCAAATAATGTTTGACCAACTTTTAGCAACTGAAGAACACAATTCAACAATTTTTCCTTTTGATGATTCTTTTCATGGTTGTTTGAGATCATGTTTTGATAATCATATTTCTTGCATGTGGTGTATATCTATGTTCTAGGTAATCATGTACCCTTTAAAAATGTAAATTTTCTTGGGGCACACTTGGATTTTACATTTTAATCCAATACATATCAAACTTTAATGGGATCCGACAAGGGTAGCTTTTTGAGTATTTAAGCGTCACTCCACTCTTTGTCTCAATCCAATCCTCTCATATTTTAAGCTATCACTCAGGGGCATTAAAATATATCTATTTATTTGATAAGGAACACATTCAGAGTGTCATTAGATGTCATTATTGCAAATTGTGTTGTATTGTTGCGGTTTGTCAACATTATGACGATGATTTTGCTTCTTTTAGTTTGTTATTTTTTTGTACTTTGTTTAAATTTGTTATAGAATAATTGCAAGAAACTTATTTGCATCTAGGTTCAAATATAACTTTGGTGTGGTTTCTTCCTATTCATATTCGGTTTGTTTACATTACTTGTTATGTGTCTTTTTTTTTCACTTTCGGTGTTGCGTTTTCCCCCTAGATTATTAAATAAGCCATGGAATGTTTTCCTTTTTAATGTGTATTCAAGTTTGTTTACATTTACTTGAGTTTTTATTTCAAACTTTTCAAATATTTCAAAATCCAAAAATCATATATTCAAAAAAAAAAGTTACAAACTTTTTCAATAAAAATTCACTTATCATAGACATCCTATCATTGGAAAACCATTTATTGAACCTTTTAACATTTCAACATAGTCTTGATAAATTCATACCTTTATCTACTACCCTAGTGATCGTTCCAATCTTACAACTATCACTTTCTTCCCTTTGCATGATAGGCTAACTTTGCTTGGGGAAAGTCACAAAATTATTTTTCCTTCGCGATATAACTTTGCATGGGACAATTTATATTCAATGATTTGCACAACAGATCAAAAATGAGTGTCATAAGGAGTATTTTTACTTTTATCTTCCAGTCTAATCCTATTCCCTCTTTGGAAGCATTTTCATCTACTTAATCATCATCGTGGCACACATTAGGGGCATAAATGATTTTCTTATTTTTTGAATTTTTGTTGCATTTTTTAGGTTTAATTTTTGGACCACTTGTAAGTAGTGTGATTACATATTGGTTCCTTTGTAACCATGATGCCCACACTTAGGTCCTACTCTATATGTTGGGTTTATTTTCCTTTTATATCTTATCTTCATTGTGTATGTTTTTAACATGCATCCGGGTTAACCATATCAATTATTTTATAATCATGGCAAAAATCTATTATGCAACACAAAAATAAGGTTTATATGAAATTATCCTCTAAATGATGCTCATGCTATGAGGACAATCCTTCCAATCCTTGTTTTAATCACTTGTCTTCTTCCTATCAAGCGGCTTTACACAACCTTGCTGCATTATTCACCCACTTTAGGGGAATTCCTCTACTCTCCTACTTGTTATGGAATCTTAATGGTTCATTTTGTTCTATTTTCTTGTATGCATGAATCTACTATCTTTAAGGCACCATTACTTCACAATATCACTTTAAAAGGGGGAAAATGTAGACAACTTAAAATAACTCACCTATTCCTAGTATTACCCTAATACATCTTGTTATTCACACATTTCATAATTTATTAATTAAATTGATTAGTCATACACATTGTACCCTTTATATTAATTAAATTAGTCTTTAGTACCATTTAGTTATTTAATTATCATTTACTAAGTAAATGATTAATTAATTAGTGTACACATCTTAGTCAACCGCCACTCAGTTATCACCAACAACCACTTGACTCCACTTCACCACTCCAGTCAACCGCACTTTTATATTCCTATAAAGATGGGAAAAATTCAATTACATGTACAACCACCTTTCAGGATGCAAATTCTACCAAATAAATTCATTTACTGCCCCTAAATGGCATTTACCTTCCTAGAACTGTTGTAAATTCCTCAAGTGCTAAAAATAACATGTGCATTCAACTACTTCCAACCAAATTTCAACCAACTCAAAGCATTTATAAAATTCAGGCTTACTCTCTTACAAATCCTCTTGGATTTACAACACAATTACTCTGTCAATTTACATTTAAATATTTGAATATTGGAATCTTTCAAAATGTGTTCATAAGATTGGTCAATCCACATTTGGAGGTAATTAAAGAGCACCCACAATCAGTCTTCTATAAGGTTACACAAGCTCCAAATATTCACAAAACCTTACTCAAGGTTGCATTGGAAAGCTACATGGAGGTTTTCAAGTTATTTTTTTATCTTTTCGTTATTATTATTTTTCATTGCATTAGTCTCATATATCTTAAATTCATGCCTCATAAACCCTAGGTTGACCTACGTAGGAATTACTATGTTATAGATATGTGACCCTAGAGCTCATGTAGCCCCTTTAAATCTATCTACAATGTTTTGATTCATGTGTTTCTCTTACTCATTTCCTCAATATCCTTTTCGAATGGAAGACTTAGGAGTGCAAGTTATTGAGATACATTCTTAACCTATCATACATTTCGGTAAACCCGATGTGAACCATACATACATTTTGATCAAATAAAACTCATTAAAAGAACCAATATTAACTCTTGACTTCATCCAAGCATCCAAAACCAAAAAACCTAAAAAACCGCCTACATAGGCACCATTTCTTAGAGGTGATCCTATTTATTCTAGTACACTCATTTCCAAATGGCATGGGCCCCTGTGTAAACTTACTTGCACAATAAATCCATTCTATTTTTTCCAAATTTCTTCCCAGACACCATTGAACCATGTGTAAAATTTTCTAAATATCCAATTATGTCTATAACCTCGATCTTAGGACACGTTATTGGCTAGATATCACTCAATAATGGATTATTTAGGCATGGGTTCTTTAAATTCCATTGTAATGATATTTATTGAGACCTATCATCCTAAATCTAAATTTCCCTTTTGTATGGACTGTTATGTCACAAGATCCCCTAAACATAATCCTTCTACCCACCATAATGGCCCACCCAAGGATGGAGAAGAATAAAATAAAAATTATGAGACCATTGATCATCCTCTTGAGATTCAGAAGTTTCTCTCTTTATTTCCCCAATGCAAAAATGAATTAGAAGAAATTATTGGCAAGCATCTTCTTGACTTTGTTTCTAAAAACATGATAAAAGGGTAGAAAAAGGGAAATTTCATGAATTAGTTTCATATAATAATACATCCAATTCTAACCCTACTAATCTCATCGTCCAACTTATTGATAAGATGAGCCAAAAATAATCTACTACTAAGGCTTAATTCCTTCAAATGCAAGCCAACATGGCTCAGTTAGTCAACTACCCTACACTACGATATTGGGTCACCAAGCCCTCTTGTTTTTAGGGTTCCTATCACCTAACCCACTACCTAAAAAAATTCTTAATATCGTTCTAAAAATATCTCTAACACATTACATTGCTAGCATGGATATTGGTAGCATTTCTTCTTCTATATCTTACGACGGGTCTACTAATCCCACCCTTCATATCAAGGCCTTTTCTAATATTTCTAAGGAATGGATAAAAACAATTCATATGATGCCACCAAACTCCTAGCTTAAAATATCGCTGGAGATACTTTGGATTTGTACAATACTTTACCATCTAAATTCATAGTTAAGCTAGATTCCTTAGTGACAACCCATGTGAATGAATTTCAATATCACAATCTACCTGAAAGATAATATAAAATATTTAATCAATTGTCAACAATATGAAAATTGATCGGTGTAATATTTCATCAAGTGTTGGAAGAACCTATCCATATGATTAAAAAATAATATGTCTAATGATAGAATTTTCCAACTTATTTTACAAGCTCTTGAATCTCACCTTCAATATAAGGTGAGGTCATTTTCTCCCACTTCCCTAGAAAAGGTCATTGAGTAAGAAAAAAGACAATATTATCTCATGAGGGAATTTGATAAATATCCACCTAAGACACAAACTAACAAAAATTCCAAATCCTTCAACGTTCTAAGAACAAGAACGTGATAGATGACAAAGTCTCTGATACTCTTCCTCTTGTCATTTATTCGAATAATACCAATTTTTAACATTGATCAACAACCTAATAACAACAAAATTCAGCCTAAATATCATTAACCATTGAGTAAGGAAGAGTTAAAATGTCACTTACCTAATCCATTTACCATGATCTTGGATCCTTCTCGACTTATTCCTCATTGGCATGATGAAAGTAAGTTTTGTTGGTGGCATACTAATTTGGGTCATTCTCATAAAACAATTTGTGTACTATGAATGACTACCATAAAAAAATTTCTAGGTCCCTAATTTTACTATGATGTCATCACTCAAGAGAGTTTGGGTGAGGGGGTCAAATCCTATGATGTAGATCAATAAAAGGATCATCATGAAGTTATCAAAAATATTCTCTAATCCCATGCCTAATCACAATATCATGAAAGTTCCAAGAAGCGAGAAAATTCTACGGCTAATGTAGGATATAGATTATCCTCCTAAAAATATGGTTGTAATTAATGACGTAAAATGTGTCATAGCTTATGTAGAACTTGAATATCCTATAATATTCTAACCTCAGACTCACAGGGTTATATATCCTTATGTACATCAAAACCAAGCTTCTCAAAGCAAAAATATGCCTCGTCTAGACACCATTGACCCGTGTATAAATTCTACTACAGACCCGATGGTATTTGGATATGTTTCTTTGACCACATACACCATCATCCCCTATGTAAATCAAGCATGACTGACCAATGGCATAGGAACTAAGAAAAAATAGTTTAAGAAGTGTATTTAATCACTTATGCTCCTTCCGACTCTATTTATAAGGACTCCTAAAACTCTCAACTTATTACATAGTATCATCATGATGAGTGGGATCCTCTTGAAGTAATTACCTTCCTATTACATGTATCGAGAGGAAAGAGTTCTTCATTAATGTGAGGAACTCTCCATTCATACCAATCTTAACATGGATGATCACTCTTGCATTAATTTTATTATAGCTTATATGATCCTAAAGGAGATATTTCTTCACACAGATGATCCACCTCTCTTCATTTCAGTTTATATCAATTACACTATAGTCAAATGTGATCTCATTATTGAAAGAAAAGGAACATGTGTAGCCTCATTAGACATCATTAATTATCATGGTTATTCCATTGACAACCTAACATCTACATAAACCACTTGTCAAGGATATGATCACCGACAAATGCCTCATATGGGGTGTATTTGGTTACCCATCATTATGCCCCAAAGCACTATCCATGTCAAATTCATGTTCGTCAATTTTCATCTATCCTATTATATCCTCCTAGGAAGCCTTGGACTATTCATATGCACACCATTACTTATTCCTCCCACAATGTGTGAAGATAGCTCACCAAGATATATATATATATATATATATATATATATATATATATAATATTCAAATGGACACTAATCCTTGGAACTATGATAAACTCTAGAAAAATGAGACATATAAGCTCCAAAAACTAGATGAATTATTGTTTATCTCCTTTTGAGAATATCAACATTTTAACTATCCTATAGATACTCTTCACGGAAATGTTAGTCATCCCAAAGTGGTGAAGCGCACACATCCAAATATCTTAGAATAAAATGATGGAAAACCTGATAAGGTCATTCTTAGAATAAATACTCATAATCTTCCTAAGATTATTATATTCTAGCTATCTCCTTCCTTGTGGCCTCATAAGAAGGATCCTTCAGATCCGGAAGTCATCTCATGCACACTACATCCCACACTAGAACACGTGGTTTTACTAGAGACCATAGTCAATTATTTTGTAGTAGATACCTCTACATTGGATTATGATGACAATTACACTTTAGACTACCCTCACCTAGTTATTTATGACCAGATTCATGACATGGAAGTCTTGCATTACCAAGAAAATATTCACACCAAATTCTCTCATGATGTGAATTCTAACCTCATACAAGAGGAATCACCAAGCGTAGCTGAAACTTCTTCCCACCTAATTCCCGAGCCTCATATTTATCAACCTGGATACATAACCACATACTACTATTGACATATCTGATCCATTTTACCTTACATAAGAGGATGATTAGATCATTGGTTTTGACTATGAAGTTGATGATCTCATGGGTGATAATCCTATCTATTGTGCCTCAATGACTGAGAAATATATTGCTCCACATTGGCACTATCTTTTCCTATTATATTGGTACCCTCCTTAGGCACACTCACTATCCCTCTCCAGCCTATGAGGCTCCCATCCCTTCTTCTTTCCCTTATGGATCCTTAGTCCTCTATGAATGATCCATATTGTACATGACATGAGGCCCTGGGGCATGATGTTTTTGACTATAGATCCTATTAATGCCACATGAATAAACTTGAAGCTGGGGTAAAATGTGACAAAACTAGAAAGGATATATAACCTTCCACTTTAGTTCCCTTATTTTTCTCTCATCATGGGTATTACATGTATACCAACACAAACTATTGGGTTCTACGTAGAAAACATCTCATTCGCTAAACTTCTTCCCATAATTAGAAGTATGGGGACGATACCTCTTGAAACTAACCATATTTCTCTCAACTGAATAGACCACAATCTACTTACTAACCACCACCTCATTCTAATCTTATTCTTATTATGGATACTATTCGACATGATATCCTCACCCGGATGGAGTACCAAATTTATGGAGCCTTATTTACCATGAGATCTGAAGTTCATTTGTAAGTGACTATTATACAATATGCCATCGAGGACCTCATGACTCATCTTAGAAGTTAAATCTTGAATCAATTTGATGACATCATCACCAATATATTGCAATCTTTTTCCTCTTATTGCTAGTTATCCATAGTATCTTGATTACATCATATTTTTTTTTTTGTCTTGAATGTCATAGCCAATTGGGATCTCAACCCCATTTGGGTTTTGCACACTACCTCTTGACTTCACTTGGGATCTCGGTCCCCTCTTGGGTTTTCAAATTATCTCAAATATCTAGTTATATGCTTGTTTAGGTTGTTTTATATACTCAAATCTATCACCATGTACGATCTAGTTTCTCCTACCATTAGAGAGCCTCAATCCCAATTCCACCTATTTTGGACTTGCATATTTTGTATTTCCATGGTATTTTATGCATTATTTCTTAGGCCTATGGCCTTTCTGGATTTATATATACAATTGTACTGACAACCTACCGTTAGGTGTCTTGGCCTTGTTATTCCTCTTCTCTTATTCACATTACATGGGTTAGGCTATCATATCAATCCCTTTCACATTGAATTTATGTATCTAATCACATTATCATTATTCTAAGTACCACATGTATTATTGCATACATACATGTGGAAATAAGAAAATGATAAGAAAATAAACATACATACATACATACATACATATCCAACAAAGATCAAACATCCAAATATCCCCAAAATCATCATCTATATCATCTCGAATTAATTTTATACATCGATCAAATCATACAAAATGGATTTGGCCAATCTATAAATTGGCTCAAGCACCCTCCCCTGTGGGGGTATCTAGATACTTTTGGCTGATGGGGTTGTGTTGGTAGAGCTGGCTATATGGAATTGGGAATCCACCCTAGATTAGGCTCCAAAGGCCTCTCCTTGTTCTCTCGCCAACTTTGTATCCAACATGGTAATCTTCTTCACACCCCTTTGGGAATGTGATAGGTGAGATGTTTCTCCTAAAAAGGCCACCTATTCATGTAATAAGATCTACAAAATTATATCTATATCACCTGTATCCATCATTTTCTTTGCATCTTTATACCTCTGCAAGGTCTATGATGCCTCTCAAACCATAAAAAAATTCTCATAGAATCTCCAATTGGTGGTGTTATTGTATCACTTTGTCACTCTAGTATCCTAAACATTCAGATTTGATCCAAGATCCCATGTAGGGAACTCTCTATCGGGAGTACCACTCCTCTATCGTCTACTTTACAAAACTAAAAATGATATATGTTACTCATAATATTAAGTATCACTCAACCCCATTTCACCATAATCATCTAAATAACATAATATCACACATACCTAGCTTCCCAAACCTCTCCATAATGTTCTTTTCATGTTTGTAGACACCCAATACCTCCTCACCCTCATCATCATTAAAAGGTTTGTCTCAACATATTATTCCCACCTATCTCGGGCACTAGTATCATGTTTCCTCAATGTTATGGTCTAGGCCTATATTTCATATGTGCGACCATATGAACCCTGATTGACATAAAATTAAATTCCTCTCGGTCATCATATATTATGCTCCCTAATTCATGGTGTTAACTTCATTGCTACTCCCCTCTAGTGTTAGCAACTCCTATGTATATAACCTTGACCTATGAATTTATATCATCGATCCTCGATTAGATCCCTCCTATGAACCACTTATGCCTATGAAATGTGGTGGGCCCTGAAAATACCTACCACGTATATTTTATCTCTAACCATGCGTACCCTTTACCCATATCGTATAGGGTTGTAATGTTGTTACCCTCACCTCTACTCTTGCAACCTCTTTATAAAGATGACGTTGGTAGGGTGGCAATCATGGTATCACCATGGATGTTAGTCACCCAAATTACATCGGGACCCTTCTCACCGCATGCGTCTTCAAATAATACACATAATTCTTTGTCACCTTGGTGACGGTATTTATGTACTCTACCTTAGGCCAATTGGGCCAATGATTCACATTCCATATGTAGTTCGTCATGTAACATACTCTAGAATCGTTTATGTTAGTGGATGGAATACTCAAAGTGACCTCTTTGTCAAACCATGTACCCACTGAAGCACTCTTGGGAATCCATTGTTGCTACATGTGGTGTCCCTATCGGCTTTACATGTCCAAAATAACTAAGTTATTTTGAAAACTTATATCCTCATTTCGACTCTAAATCTCAATACTTCAAGTTGCACATGTAATCTAGTGGTTTCCTTGGAACATTACTTGGTTGTAGTTCTTCCAAATTCCATTTCCTCCCTTCCTACTTATTCCTTGAGCTTGATGCTCCCTTTAATTCCTCATACACACCTTCTATGTGCTTTTACCTTCCTTCCCATTCCTCTATCTTCTTCCATTTTCCCTTCACACGCACCTGAATTTCCTTCCAATATAGAAAAATCCCTAGCATGCTTTCTACGAGTTCCTTTCCTTTCTATTATGGAAAAATCATAGAACCCTTGAATTCTTGCAATTTTAATGATTAGGAAGACAATGTGATTTGTCAAACATGGATTTATCCCAATGTGGGACTTCATGAAATAGAGATAGCTCTCTAGAGAAGGCTAACTTCCTATCCTAACCTAGTGCCAACTACTCCAAAGTGCAGAGAGTTGAAAATCTAACCCTACTCTAATGCTTTTCCAAGGGGACAAGGATAAAAGGATGCATGAAAAATAAAACCTACTCTAAGGGAAGGTGATGCACCAAAAGGAGTGTTGAATAACTTGCACTACATGGAAATGAAACAAGAAAATTTGAGGATAGTGTTCACCACCACAAATCAAAACCACTATTTAAAATCCATTTACTAATAAACACAACCCATTTTAATCCCTGTAATACAAATATGATAATGCACAATAAACCCTAATTGCAATGAACGATTAGATGAGATATAATAAACACAAAGGAGACTTGAAAACATCCAAATATTTGTTTTAATACTCTAGAAGTCAATACAATACATTACACAGGTGTTCAAGGCATGAAATTTACATTACAATAATAAAAGGGGAGGCTTGAGCTCCATAGATTTCTCATAGACAATAAAGAAGGGACGGAGAATTGCAAAACTACAAACTTTTTTAGTGGGCCCCTTCTTATAATTTATAAAAGAAAATAATTCACAGAGGAGAGAGAGATAATATTTCTTAAATGCTCCAAAACCAATCAAAAATCATCATTACCTCCTATAATTGTGGGCAAACCTACAAAAATCATACTCCATTACCCTACCTTGTCTCTCGAAGAAATGACTTCATGATGCACCTAGGTATGGCCTCTTGTTCTATAAATTCATCATGGTATTTTTCCCATAAAACTCATTAAATTCCCATCTATGATCATTTCATGCTAGAGATCCCGAAAAATAGGTTTGTAATGACTGTAATTTTGCTAAAAATGATGGATTGCAAGAGAATTTATCATCATCTTTGCATGAATTTATTGTATGGCAAAATATTCATCTACTCACTTGATCTCTGACTTTTAGCCTTTTCATTACATTATTCTCTAAAATTCCTTTCTAACAAGTATAATTTCATTGATTTTGGCTCAAAAATGCTAAAGATACTCCATTTTTACTTGGGCCATCATTTGGGTTCAAAACCACCCACCGAACTCAAAAATCTCAATGTAGCTTGCCTGTATTGCACACCAACACCTCGCATAGCTTAGTATGGGCTTGAGTTCCAACATTCACCTACCTTCCTGACATGTCAATGAGCTAGCTCAATGTCCAATGTATTAGCTTGGTGGGCTTTGTTTGAGTTTCATTGTGGCGGGGAGTTTAATGTTTCCGAGATTTTGGGATTTATTTTTTAGACATCCCGCACCAGCCGTTGTTTTCAATACTCACTGAATCTAAAATGAATTCACACCTATCCCCAAAATTACCTAGCCCCAAAGTCTAAATTTTTCAGAATTCGGGCTTCATTGACTTCAGACATTCAATGTCCACCACTTTAGAAATTTTACTCGCCAATCTCCAAATCATATACTGAAGTTGAATCGCCACTGACCTTTCAAGATGGCTCAATGCAAAGATATCTATGCCAATTCCATATTCTATAAGTTTTTAGGGTTCAGGTTTCTCTCAATTCAAATATTTTAGCTCGTTGTCTGTCAAAACTGAAACAATGAACCCCGAAGTCTAAAATATTTAGACTTTGGGGTCCCTGATTTTATTAGCTCACTTATTTCCCGAGCTCTATTCCAACCTCCATCCACTTAAAATTGTTTCACCGACCTTTCATTATGTCTCACCATCCCGAGCTCTAACCAAAGTATAATCTTATTCAATAATTCGTTAAAGTGAGCTCTCCTTTCCATGAACTATCATTACCATGCTATGCTTTTTTTGAGATCAGAAATCAAGTTATTCGCCTACCTCAATCCATTACCTTGATGAAGTGAGTCAACCCCACTTTTGATCGGGCTCTTCATGGCTTGTTCAAGCCATTTACCTTGAAAATACATGGTTTCCTACGACCATCTCCCCATTTTCATCATCTCACCGAGGTGAACCGACCCTTCCATTACAATGTCCCTCCAAGCTCAAAGTCAACCCCTATCAAATTCCATGTGCCTCGCTCACCATGTGAGACGACTCCACTCCAACCCAATCTAAGCTTGATGTCAATATCTCTATAATTTGGCTTTGATTATCCTCTTGGTGAAAATGACCCATCCCCAAAATCTCATTTATAAGCTCTGGCCGATCTCGATGTGTCTTTGGGAAATATGGCCCTCTTGCATCTCTTTTAGAGCTGACTCGGATCTCCCAAACTCTTTTGTAACTCGGTGACCAAGATACTCACCGAACCTTCCTCCGATTCTACATTCCAATGTATGATTCTATCTCGTCAAGAATCTCGATGAGCTATTTTTAGCTTGGTGGCCTTAATTAGGCCCAAATGAAATTTTTTTACAATGAAACTCCCAGTTTAGGAGTTTTATTTTTTTGAATTTGTTCATGTCGAGGCCCTCGGGACCGCATGGAAGAGGATTTGAGGCTCGTCATGTTTTACTTATAATTTTACTTATTTTGGGTGGGTGTAAGCCCATAGGGCCCACATTTCATCATTTTTAAGTTGATCTTAAGGGTCAAAACCAGAAGAGGAAAAATTACTCGATATGACTTTTACTCTTAAAATCACTACATGTGCTCCTTAAACACTTGAAATTCCTCGGTAACCCCAATTTTTTCCGTGAGGTCCTATTAGGCCCACGTTTTTCATCTTTCCAAATGTGGAAAAATGGATGATAATTTGGTGACTCAGGACATCTTCCTACTAGATGTTTATGGACAAGTTTCCTTGATTTTCCATTGGGTGCAGAGTCATAGCTGATCACCTGTAATTAATTGACCCTTTGAACTTTTCCCCAAGAGCACTTGTAATACTACCGAACTTGGACCTACTCTACTACTTGCATGCCTAATTTTTATAAGAAAACCCCATAACTCATATGAGTGGAAATTTGTTTTGATTTGAATTTTTTTTTTTCGAACCTATCCCAAAGACTAATTTTACATAGTGTGTTGTGCATTGAAACCCCTTATTTCTCGATAGCGTGATACATGCAACATCTTAAGTAAAAATTTCTTGAGTTAGGACATCAAGGAAATCTATTAAATTTTGATTTTATTATTTCTTTTGAATGTCCACTTGAGACACCGTGGAAGAATTCTTGCAAACCCACAAAATATTCTATTGAACTAAACTATGCAAGGATTTGAGGTTGATCTTCTGATTTGAATCATGGGGAACCTTTGAATGATTAGGGGATGCTCTTGAAACATGGACCTATTTCCCTTATGAAACCTATCATTTGTTATGCAAAAACTGTCTTTAGGGAAGATTTTCCAATCCTACAAGGGTGTTAGAAGCTCAATGTTGACTTAAAGGAACAAGAGAATGAAAACTTATCCCTTATAAAATTTAATTTCTCTATATTTGAATCATCTTAAAAACTGCAATTGTTCCCTATGACTATGAGCTTCTTTCCTTCAACACTTTCTTTCTAGAGGCATCTTTTCAAGCTAATGAAATGTGATGGATAAAAAAAAACCAAAAACTATATACATAATAAAAATCATACATGCTCAATCGAGACATGTAGAGTGTGTAAGAACACGTTTTCTACTAGAAATAAACCTAACCTACCCTACACTAACCAAAGAAAGATAATGTTTCAAAAAAACCATAAAATTGGTAGCGTGAAGTATCTTCCCTTTCTTATGACTTGTATCCATGAGGATGATTTGACACTAAACATGGTTGTGCATATGAGTGAAAAACTATCATAGTAGCAACTTCCCACCCACATCATCAAGGTACCATCTTGAAAGAAGACAAATACCTCCTCGAGAATGATCTACATGGGGTTTTTGGAGGTGTTGTAGCTATTGTGGTTGATCCTTGGTAATATGAAACTCATCCTCATGCTTAGGAACAAGCCCAACCGGTTTTGGAAACTCTAATTCTAGCTCCAATGAAGCTAGATATTTGATAGGGCATACCTGTGTTCAAAGAATTTTCCCATTTCTCTAAGTTTCAATTTGAATAAGAAAGTATTGATGTAGAATTTCCTAGAAAATGTGACTTTTTGTAAGTGATATTTCTTCCTTTTGTACATTTATAGACAATTGATGTGTCACCTTAGTGAATGGTATGGAAATGGTGATGTCCATGTTCCCTTTCTCTTCATTTCCTAGTTTGAAACTTGGAAGATTAAAATCATCCAATCCCAATTCAAGATAACTCTTATGAGAGATAGGTTGTTATTGCATGTCCCTCTCTCGTGGCAACAAAAATCCTCTGTGGCATTTAGTTCTTTTGGACTACTCACATTTCTCCGATTGGAGCATTGATGGCTTGTTGCAAGAAAATGAATTTCAGAATTCTTCTTTCTTCTCTTGAAAGAAAGGTTGTCCTGCACATCTATCACCCTCTTATTTATATAACATGTATTTTGAGGGATTAAATCCTCTTTGTATTGCTTATGAGGATTGTTATGTGCAACTAGGTCCTCTCCTCTTCAATGGATTCATTTGATAAGCCATTTTTAATAAAACATGAAGGAAGAGGGAAATCAAGATTTTCAATACCAATAAAGAGAAAGAAGCTCTCTATGATATCATCCTCTTGTAAGGCCTCCACAATTAGCTTGTTTACCTCCATATTATTTTCCATATTTTTATCTTTCTCACCATATGGCTCCTCATCTTCCAACATAAAATTTGACATCTCAAATTTATCTTTTGAATTAGAATCTAGAGAGGATGAATTGGTGTAAGAACTTGAAGTTTTTTGCATGACCTTCCTTGAACCTCAATCCTTTGAACCTGTTATATTCTTTTCCTTAGTAGAGAGCTCCTCTTTTTTGGAATTGGAGCTTATTTTACCCCTTCTTCTACTAATTCCACAATTTAGTGATTGATCAACAATTGTTGAAAAAAAGTACCCTCATTTATATTGCATTCCAAATGCTATGATTGTTGATCTTCTTCTATTGGTTCTTTCTCATCTACTACTACATCCATGTTAGATTTCACCACATGTGGCTGGACCTCAACCTCCTCTATAGTCTTAACCATCATCCAGATTTTATCAATCCCAAATCATAGGTCCAACTCACCAGTTTTTTCATGATTTCCTCTTTTCTTGGCTCTTATTATTACTACTCTCCTTGAATGGTTCTCTGATATTCTTCCTGACATGGGTCTGAGATTATAAGAGGAGTGGTGGGTATGGTTTCCACTAAATTTTTTCTTTGTTGGTGGTGGGAGAGGAGGTTCATTTTCTTATTATTGTGGAGGGGACTTGGGTGTGGAAGGGAAAAGGGAAGAGAAACTGAGATGAGGTGAAAGAGTAGAAGATGGAGAAAAGGAATGCATGCTAGGGAAACATGTGAGAAGATTAGAAACTGAGGCTATGAATAGGATGGTGCAAATTTGGGAGAGGAGAGAGGATTGTAGGATGAAAATATAAGGGTATCCCATTGACATGATTGACTAACATTGTCTACAATAGCTTCCATCTCTTAGATCCACTCTATAATCTTTGGAAACATCTCAAATATGAAGTTGAGATTCTGTTATGGGCTATAATGTCTTGGAATAGGGCCCACTTAGAGATAAGGGGTATTAAAACTAATCTTACATGATTTTATCTAAGATATATCCATTGATTGTACATATTTGTCTCCATTTATTGAACTTTTAGATGTAACTCAGATCTTTAGGTGTGTGGTAACCTCCATAATATGTATACCCTTGGTATTAGAAACCTATATAGTTTGGAAGATAACCAAACCGGTCTATTTCCTTTCCATAGGAACATGCATACTTTTCATTTTCATCATTGCATGGATCCAGAGGTGGTGATAGTACCCTAAGAATATATGTTGCAAATGTTGAGGCATGTATGAATGGCATTATTTTATTGCAAGTGTGTATTCCATCTGCAAGAATGAATTCATAGCTGCAAAAATTCATGGAATGGAAGAAAATGAAGAGATGTGGAAGGAAAAATGGATGGAAATGGGTGGAGAAGAGATGAAAATTATTCTACTCAGAGAGTGGGTTTTGACTAGATGGAGTCACCGGTTGTGTTTACACATGCCTCCAAAGGTAGTTATTCCGCCAAGAGCACAAAAAACATGATGGAATGGAATGAACACCTATATGCACACATTGAAGGTTAAAAAATAGGTTGCAGGGTTGAAATGGTCTACCTGTAAATGATCTCTGAAACTCTTAAATTTTGGAACTTGGCTCCACTTTAAAACCTATGAAATCTTGAAATGTGACAGACTCGAAATCCAAAGTAGGAAAACTCGAAACTCGAATATGAAAAAATTCCAAAAGTTTGAAAAGAGAGATATATAAAACCCGAAGTGACATAACTCAAAATCCAAAACCTCCAAAATATCAAAATTATGAAACCTAAAATTTCAAAAAAATTAAAATTTTTAAATCGAAAAATTCCAAAATTCGAAAATCAAAATTCTAGATTTCTAAGAATACCCTTTTGATCTATCATCTCGAGAATGTTTGAGCCCATTTTGCACATGTTAAGCCATCGAAAAATGATTTTAGAACTTTGAACTTGTAGCAAAACCTCAAAAATATGAAAACTGTAATGTTTGAAATATTAAGTGCTAAGGGTTTTGTGAAATATCAAATGTATGGACTTGGCTAACATGACAATAATATCTTCGATGTAACACCTATAAAAATGAAACGTTGATTTCAATTTAGTCCTATCAGGTGTGCAAAAACTATTTATGCAAAATCATAGCACCCCCTAAATGCCAAGTTGTAGAGGGGGAATTCTTGTTTATTGCCAAACATGGAGCTATCCTAAGTGTGGGACCTTAATAAATGGGATAGCTCCTTGAAGAATGCCTGCTCCTAAACCTACATGCCACAAACTACTCCTACTATAAGAAAAAATATTGACTAATCCTGATCTAAAACTTCCAAGAGGGCAAGGAGAGAATGCATGGAAATTAAAACCTATAATAAGAGCAATGATACACCAAGAAAAGGAGTGTTAGCCACTTCCCAGCCTATAAAATAGTGAAGAATACACTTGGAGAGGGTGGTTATACACCACAGACCAAGATGCACACATTACACCATTTCCAAAAAAACACATTAGCACCAAAACCCTACAATGAAACACAAGTTTTCACAAAACACCTAATAACAATGAAAGGAAAGAAAGAACAATCAAACCATGAAAGGCTAAAAGATTTAACACAAACATAGTTTCATTACTCCATATGAATTTACACAATACATTGTAGTAGGGAAAGGAAAGAATGCCATTACAATTTTTAATGTGAAGGCCTTAAGCCCCATGAAATTCACAATAACCTTGACTAAAGGAATGGAGAATGGGGTTGCACAAAACAAAAAGTTAGTCATTTTTCCTCCTCTGCACCCCTATTCTCCATTCCTTCAGCTGGGTTGTTGTGAATTTCATGGGGCTTAAGGCCTTCACACTAAAAATTGTAATGGCATTCTTTCCTTTCCCTACTGCAATGTATTGTGTAAATTCATATGGAGAAATGAAACTGTGTTTATGTTAAATATTTTAGCCTTTCATGGTTTGATTTTTCTTTCTTGCCTTTCATTGCTATTAGGTGTTTTGTGCAAACTGTGTTTCATTGCAGGGATTTGGTGTTGATGTGTTTGTTTGGAAATGGTGTAATGTGTGCATCTTGGTCTGTGGTGTATAACCACCCTCTCCAAGTGTATTCTTCATTATTTTGTAGGTTGGGAAGTGGCTAGCACTCCTTTTCTTGGTGTATCACTACTCTTAGTGTAGGTTTTAATTTCCATGCATCTCTCTCCTTATCCTCTTAGAATATTTAGATTACAGTTAGTAATTAGTTTTGCTTACATTAGGATTAGTTTATGGCAGGTAGGTTTAGGAGCAGAACTGACCTTCTCCAGAGAGCTATCCCATTTCATAAGGTCCCACACTTAGGATAGCTCCATGTTTAGAAATCACACCAAATGCCCCCTCCACAACTTAGCATTCGGGGGTGTTGTGATTTTGCATAAAAAATTTCTTGCTACAATGCATTTCTCATCTAAATGTCATGCTCGCTTACATGTTTGGATCCTTTTAGGTATGCACCTTGTCTTTCCACTTCCATGCCCTCCCCTTTTGCGTGCCCATATTCCACATTCTTACGCCTCTACACATGCATGCATTAAGTGAAATTTACTGTGCCGAGTCATTGTACCATGACATAACTTGTCGAATTAAGTGTGTAACGGGTAACCTATTCGAACATGCAAATTATGCACCAAAACCTTGCTTCTAATGAGTTCTTGAAAATGGTAAAAATTAAAAAAATACCAAGACAATTGATCATTCCTATGGATCAATCGAGCTTTCCACATGTCTTACATGTTATTCTTGCACTGTAGACATCAAATCTCCATAAATTCTATTATAGGGCTCAGATTTATGTGCTTTTGGTGTTGTTGGAAAGTTACTAATGTGAGATACACTCCAGATAATTCAAATTCATATTTTGGTGGGATTTGGTAGGTGAGAAAAAATGAAACATGTCTCAAGGAAATAATACATAGCTTCAATCAACCTAATTGTAGACACCCCAAAATTACACTTCTATTTCCACTTGTTCCTAGTGTTATCCTAGTACACCATGTTACTCACCCATTTGTTATTAATTGATTAAATTAATTAATCGATGCACATTCTAACCTTTGGATTAATTAAATTAATTCCATGTATCCTTTGTACCCCTTTAGCTAAGTTAATTATTAATTATTAATTAGATAATTAATTAATTAAGTGTGTGCACATCCTAGTCAACTGCCACTTGATCAACATCTACCTAGACTCAACTTAGACTCCACTTCAACTCCACTTAGAATCCACTTGGAATTAATTCATTCAATTCCCCTAGCACTATTGTAACTTCCCAAAATGCTATTTTTAGCATATGCATTTACCCATATGTAACCAATTTTAACTACTTTTACCTCTATAAATTGCAGGCTTACCTTGCTTACAAATCCTCTTGAATCTGAAGTACAAAAAATCTGCTGAATTCACTATGTTGGTAGAAATTGCATTCAAATTTTGAGATCATTCAAAGAGTATCCAAATTTCTTTTTGACATTCATTTGCAAGGTTTCACAGACAAGGTCTTCATAACCCTATTGAGGTTTTCATTAGAGAAAGTATAGGGAAGGTTTGCATTATTAGTTTGTTCATCTTTCATTACTTGTAGTAGTTTTTCATTGCATATATTTTGGCATGCCCGATGGGACTCACACCCCTCTTCTTTCATTTTTTGTTTCATTTCTGATTATACCATTTTGTTCTTGTAGTGTTTTTATTGTTTGTTTTATGATTGTGCAGGTTTAGAAGTAAGAAATTGTGTAGTTTTAGAAGCAAGCAACAAGTTTACCATATAAAAATAACAGAAAAATAACATATTGTTGTTGTATTTTTCTAATTAACATTATTATTTGTGTAAATTCTGAGTGCAAAAGTATTGTTTGCAGTTCTTTATTTTTTCTTGTTTTGTTTGGAGTAGTTTGTTATGGTTGTACCTACACACGAGACAAAAAAAAACATATTTTTATTTACATATAATTAGTTAAAAAATTACTTCTTTCATATATCATAACAAATCATATTTATAAAATAAAAACAAAAAGAAAATTGAAACAAAAAACAAGCTAGATTTTCCCTATCTACCACATCCCTACCTCCCTGGCTCGGCCAACTCAACCGATCCATCCCCTCACAACCCCGAGCCCCATTCCCATCCTAACTATCTACCCCATCCCCATCCTAATTACCCACTCCCGATCCCTAGCTTTCTCCCACCCCATTCCAAGCCCTCACTACCCAATTTGGCCTACCCACCCCAAGCCCCATTATCACTACTTTGTTATCTACCTACCCAATGACCCCATTCCCACCCCTCCCGATCCATGTCCTCACACACCCACCTCACCCTCCCATCCCCATTCACCATCCCTATGACCAAACTCCCTCTCCCCATGCTGACCACACTCCCATCGACTCGACTCCCCTACTTCACTCCCTATGAGCCACTCCCAACCCCGTGCGGCTCCTCCTAACTCTCGAGCCTCTATTCTCCACCCACACCAATCGAGCCCTTCCCTCTACTTTCTTGAGAAAGCTCTTTTCTCTGCTATCCCTAAGTTCCCTACTCCCTTTTCCCCGAGCCCTCCCTTGCTTGTCTCTTTCCCATCTTGAGTTGTTTCTCTACTTCGCGTCACCGATCCTTATCCCCTGTCTCGAGCTCCTCCACTATTTCCACTGTACACACACAAATCACACATTTAGGTCTCTATTTTATATCTTTATAGTTTTAGTTTTAGGTTTACTTTTTATATATATTCTTAGTTATTAGTTTTTTTCTTTAAATTAGTTAGTCTAATTAATTAGTTAGTTTAATTTACTTGCTTAGTTTAGGTCATTCACTACTTTTAAATAATAATTAGTTTGTTTATTTTAATTAGGTATTTTCCATTCAATTATGACCTTTATGTTACTTTTTCATCATTTTTCATAAACAAGACTAATAGTGCATCTTGTTTTTTTGTAGGGCTCTCTGGCATTTCCACTCAACTTTTCTTTTCACTCCTAACAGACATTTTCTCAAACCATCAAGCTGATTTCTCCCTTTTAATCAATTTTCCTTGAATTGCCTAATCATGATATTTGTATTGTTAATATTATTGGATGTTTTGGTCTAATTTTTCTTGCTTTCTAACCTATCTCGTACATGTTTAGAATTTTTTGCAAACTAGACTAACCCTTTTCTAACGTGTTTTACATTCTTATCGCTTGTCGTTTTCTTTTTTTTTCTACAACTAATCATGAATCCATCACGTGTATGATCTTCCCTCACACTTTTAAAGTGATCTTGGGAATCGAAACATGTTCATTTCTTTTTTTTGTTTTCGGGGAATTAACCTTTCACTTAACTAAAGCCAACCCACACATGATATTTCCTCATGATTTTTAAATGAAAATGGAAACCAGAAATGTGGGTTCACTTATGTTGTCTTGTTTATTTGTTTTGTTTATTTTACCTCATTTCAGAAAACTTTCTACTCGTTGTTTATAGGACCCACTCTCACACAAGGTGGATAACACATTCATAAACTACTAATTGTAGGTTTCTAAAGGAGTACAATCAAATCACATTTAAATCAAAAGATAAAGAAAACACCACATTCAAAACACTTGATTCACAGGTTTGATTAAGAGCTATGACTCGACCAGTTAACTAAAACATAACCCCCTTGGCATAATCCTTAAGCTAAAACAAAGGGGGTGGTTCTAGGAACCCCAAAGTAGTCCACACCTTGAGGGAACTGGTGGATGAAACGGGAACCTTTTTATCCTACCTGACTAGTAAAGCCTTGTGAGTTAGAGTCATGGATATCCTTAGTGGCGACCCCAATGCGATTCATTCTGAGAAAGATATTTTCTTAGGGTTTCAAATAGGGTAAAGTAAATTTGGAATCTAGCAATAGCATCGATCTCACTTGGGTATAATACTAACACCTAGTTGAGAGAGGCACCTAGGAAGCCAAACATTGTCCAAGCTAATTTAAGGTAGAGGCCACAAATAAACATTTAAACAAAAACTTATTTTTCTATTTTTCTTCTTTTGATTTTTTTTCTTTTTGTCGTAGTGTTCCACACTCGGCTTTTTCCCAAACACTCCTTGTTTGGGATCCATATTTCACTTTTCTTATCTTTTCATCATTTTCCAAACAATCCTTGTTTGGATTTTACTTTCATCCTCGTCTCATATTTTCTCGTCCTCTTTTCTTCTCGTCATCAGTCATTCACTAACCTTCATTTTACTCTTGAAATTTCCCCTTTTCAGAACTTTCATCTCTTTTTCATTATTTCAATATTTTTCATCCTCATTTCCTTCTCCATTTGATCTTCTTTCATTCATTTGGAGTTTTCATTCACTTATTTGATTCTTCCCCTTTTGTGATTATCAAATTCTTCTATCTTTCTTATTCACCTCCTTTTGAGTTCATCTCCCATTTCATTCAACACTTAAACATTTGGATTGCATTTCCCAAAGTTTAAGTTTTCATCTTCTTTTCAACATCAAGTCTTGAGTTACAGATATCCACGTCCTCGCTCAAGCACTTTCATCTTATGACTCACATCTTAACGGTGTTGTGTTCCACTTTGTCACAACTCAATTTCATCACATTTTATTTTCATTCTCTTCTTGCATCCTTTAGTTTGACAACATCATTGTTAAACTGTATACATTTTCTTTCTTTCTGTCTCTAACTTAACAAAATATTTTTTTAGGTTTTTGACACTTCATCATATCTTCTTTCCAATGTTTACACTATCAATATTTGAGTTGTATGCCTTATTTAGTTTCTTACTTCTTAACTAATTCTTGTTGAGGTTTGAGGACATCATATATGATTTGAATCCTTTTTCATACCCTCTTCCCATTTAGCATTCACATTTTATAGGTGGTAGAGTGCATTTGCAATCAATATATCCTTTCTTCTCCACTCTAGTACTCACATTGTTAGAGTTTGAACACATTTGGATGTTTGTCACTATATCCCTCCTCATTTCTAAAATTCACTTTGTTAGAGGAAAAGAACCTTCATCACATCAAACCACTCTTCCGGCTTGACATTCACTTTGTCAAGGGTCGAGTTTATCAAGCACTTTTGCATGATTCCATCTTGACATTCACTTTGTTAAGGGTTACGTCACTCATATATTCCAAACCTCTTTCCAATCTTAGCATTCGGTTTGTTAAGGTATAATTTATTATCAAACTTAATTATACACCTCTCTTCCATCATCACATTCACTTTGCTATGGGTTGAGTTATCTTTTGCATCTCTCTTTTGCTCCCCCTCTTTTAAAAATGGTGGGAGCAAGACACAAAGATTATAGTCCTTTTGGAAGGGGTGAACGACATTGAAATCATTTAAGAAATTTTGATAGTGATAATTACCAAAAATATAAGGATGATTAGAATGACATCTCACTCGAAGAATAATATCGTGTTGAAAATATTTTGCGTATGAATAAATACCAATTTTTGCTTCATCTCCTTAAGATGAGAGAAACATTACCCTATGATTTCAATGAAGATAGACTACAAAAATTACTTGGAAAACCACCACCTAACAAGTTTGAACATTTAATTTTCAAAAGTAATGACGATGAGGCAAGCCCTAGTCACATGAATAATGATGACCAAAACAAGTCCACCTCAAACAACACCAAAGGAGATGAATAGAACAAATAGAAATATGATGAAATATACAAAGGAAAATCAACTGATTCAGCCACTATTCCTACTCGAGCCCTCATGAATCAAATTAACGACATGGCTAAACAAATTTCTATCTTAAATTCCAAAGTCACTAATGAATCTCATGATAATGAGGACCAAATAAAACTAGCAAAACTTCATTTAAGAGTCATACTACGCACACCAAAGATAACAACAAATCTACAAGTGATGGTTCCTTATCATTCTTACAGAACAACTCACCATTTTCCCAAGAATGGAAAATGATGAAGGAAAGAATCTCAAGTATGAAACATCAACACAAAAAATTAAAATTTGAAGAATTGTGTCGTTACCCTTCGATAAGGACACTTTACGTGTCCCTTTTACCAAATCTTTTGAGACGCCCAAATTTGACAAATAAAAGGGTGAGAAATATTCTAGAGAGCATATCAAGGAGTTTTATATGGCTTACCAAGAGGTGGCCTATAGTTATGTCTTCTTAATGTGTCTCTTTCCACAAAGTCTGGGAGGACAAGCCTTGGACTTGTTCCTACACCTCCCAAGGGCTCTATACAAATTTTCACGGACCTCTCGAGATGTTTGTCAAAATTTTCTCATTCAATCTAGACTCTAAAATTACAATGATGGACTTGTGCAATGCCAAACAACAAACAAATGAAACCTTTGCACAATTCCTACAAAGATGGCGTGGGATTGTTATTCATTTCCCATACTCCATGCCTAAGAAACAACTTGTGAGAATATTTGTACCTAATCTCAATAGTGAGATATCCTTTCACATGAAAATTCATTTCCTTGATACTTTTGAAGAAGTTATTGAGAAAGGATTATAGATTGAAAAATCCCTTGTCACAAAAAGATTACTTAAACCTCACTCAAAAGATAATGGGCATCATAGTAACCATCGTAATATCTCTCACCAAGAAAAATATAAACATGTTAACTGCAATCGTAATATGGTCAATGATGGTATTACAGATAATCACAATGTCTAAAAATCCAAAACACTCAGACTAGACCAAACAAAGGTAAACAACCTCTTGTTGTTTCTAGAAAAGAGGTTTCCTTCTCTCCTGATTCTAAGTGACGTCTTTTCACTCCTTTTGGAGAACCTCTATCAAGTTTCCTTCAACAACTCATTAATGCAAACATGGTTACCCGTCCTATCACCGGACTTTGGGTTGAGGGATAACCAGTGCCTACTTGGTATAAAGTGATACTTTTAATGATTTTGATCGCATTGATGGTCACACAACCGATCAATTATTTCTCTTATTTCACTTTATCCACGATCTCATTGATAGTGTAAATATCACTTTTGAAGGACCATCACCAAATAAAAACCCAATGACAATATTAAGGTGTTCTCAAACCCATTTTCCAAACATGGCGGTGATGATAAAAGTGTTGAAAAAGGTCCCTCTTCTAGTAATGTTGATTTCAGTTCAATTATCTCATTTATTAAGGAAGTACCATCTATAATGGAAACCATAAAATTCAAACCTTCGAGTAATGTTATGACCACACGCTAAAGGAAGATATGGGTTCTCATAGAAAATTAACCTTCTACGTCTTCTACAGAACCGAAAATGTCAAAACCAACATCTCCTTCAAATCAAAAGTCAAATTCTAATGCCAAATCTTCCACTCCATGTTAGTATGACTTCATCAAACAATTAGTAACCATGCCAACACATAT
Source organism: Taxus wallichiana var. yunnanensis (assembly GCA_018340775.1). NCBI lineage: Eukaryota > Viridiplantae > Streptophyta > Pinopsida > Cupressales > Taxaceae > Taxus > Taxus wallichiana. Next base: position 285,581,196 of record CM031242.1, on the reverse strand, counting down.
ATCTCTCATGGGCTGCTGAAAGAATCACCAAGCTTTGGGATATTCTCATTCATGCTTTAAATGAATCACGTGTTCCCCATACTCTCAATGTTAAATAGTTTCAGGCTATGATCATGAAACTTACATATGAAACTCCTATCCTATATTTTATCCCTCAAGATATGTTAAACCTGAATCTGATTAACAATAACTCCTTGTACATTGAATCCTATGTTATAGATCATAAAGTCAAGAGAGTTCTTATTGACAATGTAGTGGCTCTTAACATTTGTTCTATAAAAATGATCTGTTATGTTGGTCATACAATAGATGACTTATATGTTAATATCATTAACATTCATGATTATGATAATATTGAGTTCCACTCCTATGGCACCATCACTCTTCCTATACAAGTAGGTGCGTAGCTTCTTGACACCGTATGTCATGTAGTTGATGCAGAAACATCATATAACCTTCTTTTGGGTAGACCTTGGATATATGCGATTCATGTAGTACCTTCCAACTTCCATCAATGCATAAATTTTCCACATAATGGTAGAGATTTCACCTTACATGGTGATACTATGATGCCCATTAAAACAACCCACTTGAGACCCAAGAAACAACCTAGGGTTAGTTAGAAAATTATGGAATAATTTTTTTGATTAGAAGTGTTCACAACCAAGTTGCAAGACAACAGTTGACCATATTAGGTTCCAAAACAAATCTAAAATACTAGAACATAATTTTCCTTCATTAAAAATTTCCAAAGGTCACAAGGTCTAACTTTTAGGGTTAGAAGTTTCAGTTAGATTCAGGGGGTAAAATATCACCATACCCACTCTCTAACAGGATTAGAGTTTCAACTTGATTTTTCTCATATTTAACACATTAAAAATTTCCCTAAATCATTCCCATTGGATAGGAAATTTTCTCACCTTTTGGTGATATAAAGAAGTCCTCCTAACTCCTTGCAGAACTCTAGATATGGGTAGGCAGGACCTTAGGGATCAAATTTTCCCCAAAGGGCGCATGTGCGGGCCTAGGGAAGAAATATTGCCTAAAGGGGAAGGTTGGTGGAGTGTAGGGAGGTTTAGAAACTTTTCCTTTGCATGGGGGAAAATTCTCATTTATGCCCATGCCTCCACTATCTGCTTGAGGACACATGGCACTCCACGAGCCACGCAGGAAAGGATGAGGGAAGGGCGGGGCAGCGGAGTTTTGGAGCAACTTCGCCAAAGGGGAAAAAGGGAGTAATTGGCATGCGTGGGTCTACGCATCCGCAGAAGTACCATTCCAAGGTGAGGGCAGGAGTGTGGGGTCATGGGGATTTTATTAAAAAATTTCCAAAGGAAAAATTTCAAAAAAAGTGATGAAGTTCTCCCTCCTCTTCTGTCACCCCATGGTTCCACATGGCACCCTCTAATTGGCTATGGGCTGGTGGGGTAAAATATGAAAATTTCCAGTATTTTTTCAAAAGACCTAAGGGAGAAAAATATTCCACACCTCCACCATTGTCCTGTGAGGACACGTGGCATCCTCGATTGGTTGCATAGGCCGGTAGAGGAAATTTCACAAAATTTCCCAAACCAAAATTTTAATTTTTTTCTAAGGATCTTAACGGGAATTTTTCGGGCTCACGGGCCCCGCCAGAAAATTCTCCCAAATTTTCCCACCAAGGTAGAAAAACTTAAAATTTACATAACTTATGCTAGAAAGCTCGAGTTTTGGGTAAAAGAGGACATTTTGGAAATATCTCAATGCCCTCTTTGCATAGGAAACATAAATCTTACATTTTGATAAAGTTTAAGTGGTCAATTTTTAAAAAGGATCTGCAGGATTTTAAAAAGCCAACTGGTAATTTCCAACTTTCAAATTTGATTAAATTAGATCTCCTCCTTTACTCAACATGCCAAATAGACATGGAGGATTACTCTAGGGAGGGTTTAAAGTGTTTTAGGAAGGTAAATTTCACTTGTTTGATTTCCAATTTACATTTTTCCATCAATTGATAGAAAACAACTATAAAAGGGATTGGGCTCAGTTTTGCAATGTTTTAAATTGTTTTCTTAAGTGTTCTTTGTCAATTTGAGTTCATTGATGTCTTAGCATGCTAGATTATATCATTTTCCAGTTGATTACAATGTGCAGACCCGAACTGTACATTTTGATCAAATTTTCCAGTTTTAAAATATTTACAAGAGATCAAATCTAAAGAGATCCATCTAATTTTTCAATATGCAAGTATGGAATTTCATTTCCAATCTAATCTAATACATTCAATTATTTTAAACAACCATTCTGAATCAAAAGCAATACTAAGTTCCATTTTTACACATTCCCAAAAATACAAAATACAACATTGTTTCCACGTACATTTCCTCTTTTCAAACAGATATCTAACTATCTCTTTTGTCATACATTGAAACATTGAATTCAATCCAAAAATGCATATGAGAGTAGGTCTTGTAATTCTTTATTAATTCAAAAAGGAATACATCCTTACATCTTTCCATGTTTTGAATGAAAATAACACATTTCTATTTCTTTCTTTCCAATAACAGAACAGAATATAATTATCCTTCACATTCGAATGTACAACTTCATAATCAAATTACATACATACTTTCTTCACAAAATACATATTACAATTTCATCCACATCAAGTGGGAAAGGATCAAAAAGATTTTTTTCACAAGGGGTTGGCATATCTGTCTTCTTCTGCTCCAAAACAACAACATGCAAGTTTCCTCCATTTTCAATTTGATCACAACAAAAGTGGGGGAAAGGCAATGCTCTCCACCCAACCAAGACATCCAATGAAAGGATAAGCCTTCCTTCATCATTGGCCCCGAGCCCCAACCAAAATACAATAAGAGGTGTAATTCAACCCATGGAAAAAACTGGCTTCCATAACACACAACATTCTTTCAACATGCATAATACATATAAAACACAGTCCAAACAACACAACAGTTTACAACTACAATTGAAAACAATCAAAAAAATCATGCTTGGTCTTGAAAGCCAAAGGAGCAAGGTCTATGGGGGAAGCTACTTATGCCTCCCAATTGGAAATTGGGCATCCATTAGAACAACCCACCAAAATAATACATCCTAAACACATCCTTATGCCCCCAAAATCCCTCCTTATGCCCCCACATATTTCCGTATACCCCCACAAAGTAAGAAATGAAATTTATTTCTTTTCCATGGTGGATCCCAAATTCAAAATCTCTCCACAAAATTATGATGCTAATGGCATTCCCTTATGGCTCCCCACATGGATTCCCCATAGCCTTCTCCTACACCATCCCTATGGCAGTCTACCCAACCAGCCAACAATTAAATCAAACATGCACCATTCACACAACACAACAAGAAAAATAACAACATAAAAGATGGATAAAACTCCTACCTCTCCATGGTAGCTTTTGCTTCCAAACATCAAGCTTTCAAAGTCAATAACATAGTTCCAAACAACAATCTCCCAAGTATGCAAATATTTCTCCAAGATCCTTCCAAAAGCAAGAGCTCCAACACAAAAAAATGTGCCCCCAAGGAAGTTGCAAAATGATTCAACAACCCCAAAACAAGAAGAGAGTTTGAATTTTATAGAAGAGGGAAGAAGAGAGGATGATGTGGATCCATGTAGGATGCCACATCACACATCCTCAAATTCAAACACAAAAGACAAAATTTCATTCTCCCAAGCACAATAAAGAGGTGGGTGAAAATATGACAAGTTACATGCACACTCCAAAAAGTCCACACCCCAAAGGACTGCAAAATAAATAACATGTAAGAGAGTGCAATCCAAAACAAGCAACATGATTAATAAAATGCATTATAAAAGCCTAAAATCACCTCTCCAACCATAAGTATGGTTGGTAAATTAAATTTAGAGGTATGGGACAAGTTTTACTTGTCCCACAAGCCTCCTAAAACAACCCCCAAGGACAAATTCGAATTTCCATGGAGGTGGAGTATTTCATACTCCAAAATCAGACTTACACAACTCTTACACAACCCTTACATATTAAATGCAAATAGCCAACAAATTCCATTATTATTTTCCCATATCCCAATTTGACTTATCTAAATTTTAACCATATGATTTCCCACATTAATCTATCAAAATTTTAATTAAATAAAATAAAGGAACACATCACTAATAAAATACATGCAACAATAATAAAAGTGACCACACTAATAAAATACATAATACCCATGGTCACATGTAAAGGTAATCCCCCCATGGGAATCCCTAACAAAACAACACACAACACAATAAAACAAGTTGCCATGGTGACCTTCTCGAATTCACCTAGAATTCCATTGTGGTTGGTCTCTAATCCCCTGATGTTTTGTTGTGATATTTTTAACCTGCAAAATACAAATACCTCCTTCACCACACCATTAACATTTAACCATACATTAATGAGATCTCAACAATAAGTAAAAACCATCCACAAGAAAATAAACATGAAGGAGTATACAAGAACACAATATGTAAGTGGGAAGACCTCAAATGGAAGAAAACCCACTTTGAAAACTTTGTTGGTGATTAGCGAAAATGGAATAAACCATGTACTGTAGGTTATAGTTAATCTACGCTATGCAAAACTATAAATTAAGTAAACAAATGTAGAAAATAGTATGCTAATGATATAAGAAAATATGTAAATTGAAATACTAAACCCTAATGTGTAAGAACAAAGAGGAAAGAACTCAACTGATAGACGATGCTTGTCAAATTTTTTTGCAGAAGTAACTAGATAAATAAGAAGAACAACTATTTGGGGTTGCCTGAGAGGGCATATCTAGGTGATATGGCTAGACTAGAGCACCAAAAGAGGACCGGAGCACCACGACCACTCTAGTAAGTAGAAAAATTGTCACTTTGTTTGAGAAAAAGGCCTATAACTAGTTTTTATAGGTCATGGAGGTGATCGATAGCCTTCGGTGTCTATCACATTAGTTTTCTTGTACTGCGTTGAATGCTCCAAATATTCCAAGAGGAATAATAACTTGTAAAAGATAAAAAGGAAGTATCAAAACCCTAAAAAAGGAAAGATTCAAATGAATGGGTCAAACTAACCTCATTTGCCACAACAATGGGCTTACTAATTGAGAACTACACTACATTTCATACTCGGATGTATTTCTAATGAGTGTGTGAATTTCATGCCCTAGTTGCTCTTGTGTCATCACACTTTCTAAAGTAGCAAACAATAACTAAATTTAGAAAATGTAATAGAATGTGTGCATGGAATAGAATAGAATCCCCCCCCTATGAAGTGTAACAAAAATTTCCTATCCTTGTGCCTTGATGATGGATCTATGTGGATGTAAGTGATCTCAAATACAATAGGTGGATGCGACTCTAGATGGAGTGATAGTAGTAAGTAATGATAGGTCCCTCGTTATGGTCTCATAGCTTTATATTTATAGGTTTATCTTGCTCTAATTTTGTAATTAACCTGAAAAATTCAACCAAAAGAAAGATAAAGATGTAAAATAGCTCGAAGAGGCCCAAAAAGTGGCGAGGAAAGTACTAAAAGGGATGGGGCACCCTGGTGGGACCATGGTGCCCATGGGTGCCCCAAGTACTAGCTTTGTACACCCTAGCTGAGGCTAAAATGGTGTTGAATGTCAAAAAATGGCTAGGCATATGGGTGCAATATGTCACAAAATATGAAATTAAATAAACAAAATGGCTAGAGGACGGAAGTTAATTAGTACTTTCTTCACTCAAGAACCTTTTAAATAGTAGTATAAACTGGTATAAATAAATGTATAAAGTGCAGGGATTTTTGACTACATCTTTCCCCAATTTATGTTGTTGAGCAGAAAGTTGATAACATGGAGTAGATAGAGATGTGTACCTAATGTCAATGAAAAGTATAGTAGAAATGCACCAAAGCACTAGAAAAAGAGTGGAATGACAAAAATATGGAGGAGCATGGAAACTAAAGATGAAAAATGTGCAAATAAAAAGTGTTGAGAGTGAACCTAGGGCATAATGCATGTGTAGAGCTACCAATGTGTATAATTACATGATTATTAAAGCATGTATGTTTCCTGAGTGTTGTTGTTGCCCCTATTTGACTTCTTGTTTCTCATACAACAAGACCTACAAGGAGAAAAGCTAAATTAGTGAAATATGTATGTATGTAAGTATAAAAATACAATGTAAAATTCACATGTATATGTAAAATACACAAATATAAATGGAATGTAAATGGAAAATTTAAATGTAAATGTAAATGGAACATGTGCACCGATCTATGTCGAGAGAGAAAGTGTAGAAGGAAATCATGTACTATGATTTTTGGGTCGATCTCATGCCATAGGTTGAAGAAGTATATGGAGGAAATTCTCTTTGTCCTTCAAGATCTAACTACTTCCTTGAATGTATATAGAGATCCTTGTACATCCTAGTTTTTGTTCAATCCAACACCACTAGGCGAAGTAGTGTAGAGAGGCACACCCACTATAACCTACAAACCTGTAACTACTTCCCGAGAATATTAAGAACACCATGTCCCTGTAAAATCCATTGTATATGGGGTTCGTAGACTAGTTTGAATACACTCATTGTATGTAGCCCACAATGCCAAGGATGGAAAGTGTATTGAATTGAACTAGTGTAAATGTGTTGTGTTAGTATGTAAAACCTGCAAATGATGCCCCAATATTTGGCGGTGCATGTGACATCACCGATAGGAGACATTTGGCCCCAAAAGAGGACCAACCACATGGATGTTGTAACCATAGAAAATTATTGGTAAAAACCAAGGCATACACAAAAATAAGGCTAGCCAAAAACAAATGTAAACATGCATGTGTATGGAAAAAAATGTGTAGTCTATGCAAAAATGTAAAACCTACTAATTAATGTTGTAAATATGCAAGAAGGAAAATTAAGTCAAAAAAATTGTGCTACAAACATGGGACATAACTCATAATGTCACAATACACACAAGGACATCCTAGCCACAAACAACAAATAAGTGTGAATGCATAACATAGGGGAGGGCCCACAAACAATAGCAAACAATGGAAGATAATAATAGATAATGTAATCAAACAAGTATAGAAACAAATATTCTTGCATAACTAATGTTGTATATGAAGCACCCATTACCATGTTAGAAGAAAGATAGATAGTATGTCAAAAGCATGTATAAGTAAGTAATGTAAAGTGTTAAGTACAAAATGAAACAATAGCACCTAGAAGAGATAGATGTCAATTACCCTAGTGAATAGTGTAGAAACGGTATAAGGAGAACATCCAACCTGCACATATGAGACATGTATCTACAATCACAAATATAAAAATGTGTAAATCATGTGTGTATATTATAGATAAATGACATACAAGTAAGCTAACTAGCATGTGTAATGAAGTGACGATGAATAAGCACAAATGAGCAAGAATAAAATAAACCATAATATGTAATATGTTATGGATGGATGGAATGGAATGAAATATGGAGTGATAGGATCCTCGTGCCCCCCCAAGTAGATGGAAATGTATGTAGTGAGGTTCATTTTATTGTCCCCCTCAACAGTTAAGAATGAACCATAAACAAGAGTGCGTCATCAAGAAATGGTTGAGTAGTGTGTGTATTGTATCTAGCACACTATGATAAATGTGTATATGCATAGTGGTGATGATATGTGATATGTAGAAGATATGTGTGTGTACCTTATAGCCTAAGCATATACCACGATGAGATGAAATGTGGAGTGATGATTTAGCACTAAGCATATATCAATACAAAATGAATGGAGGATGTCGTGATGTAACCCATGGTGTATACCACTAAAAAAAGATAGAATAAGTGAAAATTTAGCCTATATCATATGTCACTAGCCTAGAAATGTCACATTGTGAGAGGCTAAGTAGTAAATGTGTAAGGTCCATTTGATTTGTAAACCCTCGGGAATCAGTATGGATCGATGAACTAAATTGTGTCATCGGGTAGTGAGTGCAACGCGTAGATGATGATGTAGTGTATGTAACAATAAAATTCAACAATGTGATTGGTAGAATGTATAATGAGATGTAATGTACGATGTAGAATAAAATTAATATGTATGATAAGCAATATGGAATGCTAGATGAAAGTATGTATAATGAAGACTGTGTGATATAAGATGTTTAAATGTGCAAATTTCAAAATGTTGTAGATGAAGTATACAATATATGGTGTATGGTGTATAACGCATGATGTGTGATGAAATGCAATGTGTAAGAACTGTAGTGGAGTGTGTAGTAGTAATGTCTTAATAGTCAAGTGTGAACCGAAGCACAAGAGTGTGTTGTCGGGTAATGACACTAGAATGTATGATGAGTATTCCTAACAAGTGTGTGAAAATGAGACAAGGAAAAATGTAACTATGCTAAGACAAAGTTGGGGGAAGTGAAGTGCTATGCCCCCAAGTATATAGAAATGAGTGAACTAACCAATGATAGTGAAGGACGAAGGTCCTCCACCCAATGTCTGCAAGGATGAAATTGTAGGACCATGATCTAATAGTGGTGGTATGGTAGAAAAATGTTGTGCTAGTGAATGAATTATATGCACATGTGATGAAAGAATATAGGATGAATTTTGGGCGTAGTAAAATTCATTGGTGATGGAGATCTATGTGATGCTAAACATGAAGGTGATAAGAAACCACATGGAATAAAGTGAGGTAGCGATTGATTTCGAGATGGAGTGACTATCCTAGGAATAGGCCTATGCCAATGTGTATGACTAGCAAAATGATGTGGTAATGTATATGGTACTCGAGTAGGTAAAATAGGAGTAGAAATTGCTTTGAGAAACATGGAATGAAATTTGTTAGAAGAAGTAGGTGATGTGCTTAAATATTATGCGATGAGATGATGACCATGGAGTAGATGGAGGGACATCATCAATAAAAATGAATTTATTGTCATGAATGAACTTAAGGAGAAAATGATTCATAAAAATGATATATTGAGGGTGAAGAATCCAATTAAGACCAAGGATCATGTCTCCTCCCTCAACTATGTTTCCAACAAGGAAAGGTATAAACATTTTAAGAGGACCAACCATGACATGTAATTAAACAACACCAAATGGTTTTTTGAAAGGGTGCCAGATTTGAGATGGAGGATACCCAATAGCCTTGAGAAGTGAAATAGAACATGTGCTAATAGGCCATGATGGGTCAAACTTAGTGTTTTTGATGGAGGTCAAGCCAATAAATATGTGGATGTGCAAATTTTTAGATGTAAAATTGGCATGATAATTGATGTTGGAAAAATAAATGATTGGTGGGGAAGCTTCGGTGTTAGTAAATAAGAATTTGATATCCCCTTGAGAATAAGGTACTACATGATTGACATAATTAGTAGAGCAATCAATCATTTTCATATCATGTTTTGGAAAGGGGTTGTTAAAAATATTAAGTTTATGATTGACATTAGTAGGTGTGGATGTTGTAGATTCTGGAAGCTCATTTTAAGAATTTTCAAGAAGATCTTTATTGAGATGATGTAGTTGGAAACAACGATCAAGTGGAATTTCGATGCATTAATGATAATCACAATAAGAATTTTTATCGAAATTACGACCTTCATATCGAGAGGCATCAAGTTGTAGTGGCAATGGTAAGGTAATAATATTACTATTGATGAGTTATTGTAGAAAAACCCTTGGTGGTGTACTAATCTTAGTAAAATTACATCTATATGGTTGTGGTCAAAGCTCCCTAGGAGTAGAGACTTCATTTACAGTGGTTTTTCTATCCATGGGTTTAGTTGCAAAAGGTTTGGATGGTGGTTTACTTTAAAGGCATGTTGATGATTATGCGTGTTCTTGATATTTAAGATTTCCTATGGATAATAGTTTAGTCTCATGAAGCTTGAGAGTATGAAAATTTTTATCAAATGAAGGATAATTATCAAAGAGAACACTCTCCGTAGGGGTGGTAATAGACTCTGGATGAATAAATCCTGAAGCTCGGGATCCGCAAGGACATTAGACATCTTGGCTAAGTTGTTTTTGTAATGTAAGACATAATCAGATAAGTGTTTGTTAGGACCTTATTTGAGCTATTCCAGTTGAGCATAGGATATATTAGAGCCAATATTTATAGAGAATTTCATGAGAAAGGCATCATCTAGATGGATGAAAAGATACCACCAAATTTACAAGTAGGTCATAGAACCAACACATCGCATAGTCTTACAAACTACGAGGAAAAAGATTTGCTAAGAGAATATGATCGTCCACATAGTCAAGGAATGCTACATGGAATGCGTGGAGATGATCTTGTGGGTCACCATGGCCTTTGAATATAGGTAGCTTAGGAGAGAAAAAAATTGGTGGGAATGTATAAGTAGATATGTCAAGTGCGAAAGGAGTATGTAGAAATGAGGTCGAATCTAAATATGGTGATGCATGTGATATAACTAGATGAAGTTTTGAACTGGGTTTGTCAGCCCTTATATAAAGAGGTAAAATATGGGGAGTTTGAAGAGGAACCAAGACACAAAGGAGGATTACCAGAGTGAATGGAATGAGCTATGGGGGTTGGAAAAGGATCAAAAACATAAGTGGATGAAGTGGAGAGTGTGGGAGCGAGGACAAATCGTGGCGGCGTAAGCATCACGAGCACGTTGAGTAGTGATTAGAGCATGCAAGACATGAGGGAGATGAGTATGGTTTTCACGCAATGCTTGGAAAAAGTTAGTAATAGTGTTGAGTTGGTCTTGATCAACATTGGTGTCTTCATCATAGGACTTTTCACTATCAGACGCTTCAATTTCATGAAGAGGAACATTATTAGAACTATCGAAGTGATTACTAGTAGGAGAAACATAAGAAGATATATCAACCATTGATTTGGATGCCCTATGGGTACATGAGGGAAACTCAAAATATTGAAGAGATCCAAAATGGTTGTTATGGGTAACAAGCATAAAACGAAAGAAGAAAGACAAATTTGTAAGACATGCTCACCAAAATGATTAACTCAAAAAGGAGTAAAACTATGTACTCTAGGGTATAATTAATCTAAGTTATGAAAAACTATAAATGAATTTAAAAATGTAGAAAATAGTATGCTAATGATCTATGAAAATATGTAAAATTAAATACTAAACCCTAATGTATAATAAGGAAGAGGAAAGAAATCGGTTGGAAGCATTTACTTGTCGAGCAAGTGTCACAAAAGTAAGCGGATAAATTAGAAGTAGGAACAACTATGTCGGGGTCCCATAGAGGTTAGATTTGGGTGATATGGATAGACTGGAGAGCCTAGGAGATGACTGGGGCACCCATGGGAGCTCTAGTAAACATAATAGGCACCCTGGTGTGAGAAAAAGTCCCAAAACTAGTCTTCATAGGTCCTGGAGATGACTGATAACCTTTGTTTTCTATCGTATTAGTTTTCATGTACTACACCAAATGCTCCAAATATTCCAAGAGGAAGAATAACCTACAAAATATTAAAAGGAATTATCAAAACCCTACAAAAATAAATATGTAAATGAATGGGTGGGATTGAACTCAATTGCCACAATACTGGGCTTACAAAGTGAAAATTTCACTACATTTTAAACCCGGATGTATTTCTTGTGAGTGTATGCATGTCGTGCTCTAGGTGCTCTTCTTCCATTCACACTTTTTTAAGTAGCGATCAATAACTAAATGTGAAAATGTAATAGTGTGTGTCATGTAATAGAATAGAATCCCCCCTATGAATCATGATGAAGATGTCCTGTCCTTGTGCTTTGATGATGGATTTATGTGGATGCAATTGATCTCTAATGTAATAGATGGATGCAACTCTAGATGGAGTGATAGTAGTAAGTTATGCTAGTTCCCTCATTATGGTCCCATAACTTTATATTTATAGGTTTCTTTATCTCTAATTTCATTATTAACCCCGAAAAGGAAAACCACAATAAAGATAAATATGTAAAACGACTACAAGAGACCCAACAAGTGGTGATAAAGTGCAAAAAGGGTCGGGGCACCCCTGGTGGGATGAGGGAACCCATGGGAACCTCAGTATAGGCTTGGGTGCCCTATCCAAGGCTAAAATGATGCGGAATTTTAGAAAATGGTTGGTCATATGGGTGTAATATGTTGCAAACTACGAAATAAATAAACAAGATGGCTAAAGGACGGGGTTAATTAGTACTTTCTTTACTCAAGAACCTTTTAAATAGTAGTATGAGACCAAGATAAATACATTTCTAAATTGTATGATTTTGTGACCATAGTTTATATTACACACAAAAATACTCAATTAAATATTACACATCACAAGATATTTCTTTATTGAGGCACCAACCCCACAAGGAGCACCAACCCCTAAACCCTTGTTGATATTACTCACAACAAGATACTTCCATGAATATGACTCATAACACAATATTTTTATAAGAATATAAATGAATATATTTTGAAACAACTCAACTAATGGTGATCACAAGATTCAACACCAAACTCCTTCAAACCCTGCTTCAAACACACCTGTTTCTATCTCGCTCAAAGTTAGACAAAAATGACTTGTTTTGATCTCAAAACCTTACACAGAAGCTCTATAAAATTCCTCAAACTTTCACATACCTCCTTAGCTTTGAAATTATGCCTTAATACTTGTTACACACTCATAATTGGGTCACACTTCCCCCTCTCTCTACTAGTGCAAATTTGAATTCAAACTTCACTTTTATATGCACTTTAACTCAAAAACACAAATAAGGTCAGTCCCAAACCTTTATTTCAAAAAATAATTTTAAAAAAATCCCAATACATTTATAAAAACATTTACAATAGACCCATGTATGTCATCCAAGCTCAAACACACTCAACAAGCCCAAAAATGGCTCAAACCCCATCACCTAGAATGAGAAAAAACCACAAACACCAAACACATGATTATTCAAGCTCCCAAATTCACCAAACATGTAAAATATTACATAAAAATTATTCATGGTCATAAATTATCTTTCATAAATCAAATTTATCATAACACTAACAATATGGCTCGTATCCTTCTCAAAATAGTTATTTCTAGGACCTTGTCTTCACCTTTGGGCATCAAGACCACAAAAAAAAACACCTCAAATATGGAGTATAACCACTCATTCAAATCACCTTGACATTTCTATCACATCCATTTGGTCTATATCTAATGAAACATCCATATTTACAAACTACACTAAATTTTCTCTTCATCAAGCTTTACCTACCCAAAAGGTATTTTTCGAAAAATAGCTGGTTTGCACCATTTCTACCATGTTCAAGAACTCAAAAATCCTTCAATAGGAAAAAAATTTCATGCCTCTTTACTCTCGAACTAATATCAAGCATCAACCAATATATCTCATACCTCTTCTACATTAAGCAAAAATAATCTTGTTTTGAGAAACAAGAAACCTTCTTTTCACAAATTGAGTTGGTTGACCTATCAAATCTCATCATCAAGAGACAAAAATTATACCATTTTAAATACCTCTTAATATAATTTCTATAACATCTTACATTTCCTTCCAAATCTAAGTGTAAGGCCTTTACCTATATCCATCTCGAACAATTCTCACAACTACCCCAAAACTACCTTAAGACCAGTCTTCATAAATAGGGCACACTTTTCCATTTATAATCACAACCATGATCTGAAACCATCATGGAAATCAATTAAAACTCCCATACTAAAAACAATGTCAATTTATTTTTCAACTCCTTTGGACAACCTTGCTTCAAATTTAACTTCTTTAGAAACTTTACTATTCAAGTGGTGTCCACTCATCACCACATGATCTATCATACCTTTTTGGAAATATGGAGGATTCTTATACAACATAAAATCATCATAATATCAAAATAAATAAATTATGGGCACTTATGATCAATATCTCTCCTACCAATTTTGAGCTAGGGTTTCAAGCACACAAAAAGTTGTTTATGTTCTTAACATTCGTTCATAAAAATGTGACAATGAAATGAACTAATTATTTCAAAAAAAAAAATTAACTAAATAAAAATTAATCCCTTAAATACAAAAGTACACATCTAAATTACAAAATTCATGGTGAGCATTAGAAGGTGCAATTTGAGCTAGAAAACACTCTTTTTTGGACCTTGTTTCACCTAAAACATCATAACTTGAAAATTATTATTCAGAGTTACCTCAATTTTTTCTTACACCTCAAGGACACCTCTTTACACCATCTCAAATTATCATCATATCTTAAATAGGTCTCCATATTCTTAACCAATCTCATTTGTATGAAAATTCATTGGGGTTTTACATGGTTTAGGGTAGGGTCAACTTAGAAAACATTATAACTCATCATGAAACCTCTTTAAAATGACCTAACATACCTATAACAACATATATTATATCCCCTCATTCCTTTATGATCTCACATAGCTCTACAACTCATCCTCGTGCCTCTAATAACCTAGACTGGGTCTAGATGAACACTGAAAACTGGGTCTTCAACTTTTACATGTAATATAAAACTCATGTGATTGCCTAAAAACTCTCCAAACATTATCTCCATGATACTACCATGATTATTATGCCACAAATAAACTCAAACCAAAATTCTCCATCACCTATGCTAGCTAAGTCACCTAACTAGGTTTACTAGACCAAGCCAATCTCACTAAATCACCTCATGCCATCATAAAACTATCCAATACTCCATGTAATCACCCTACCTAGCATGCTCGACACATCTTCATCATCCTCTTTTTCATTTATCAAATTTTACATCAATGACAACACCTATAACTCAACATTCCAACAAAAAACATATTCTCCAATTTTTGTGATGATCTCTTGTCGGAAATGGCAGGAAATGAAAAAAATATTTTTATTACATAATGAGCTTTGTAAATGGGTTTTCAAGAAAAAAATTTGAATCACATGGAATGAGTTTATACACTACAAAAATTAACAATCGGTCAAAATGAGGGCATTTTAAAAGAATATTCATGGACAAATTTTTACAAGGTTTGGCCATAAGGTTCACAAGGTTTGGTCATTTGAAATTTTGGGAGAAAACATGTGAAACAAGGATTTTTATAACAAAAAAATTCAAGTTCATGAATAAAAATATCTCCATTACACCCATTTCCTCTTACATAATCTTGAAGGCTCTTTCAAGAAGGGTAGGTGCTCAAAATTTTAAAGAGTTTTTCCAACAAGAGCATTAGATATGGTCAAAAACATGATTGAAAAACTAGGACAAACACCTAGTTTTATGGCCATGAGAGGATAAAAAAATTTCCACGAATTGTCATGCTTCACTTTATCTATCTTTAATTTGTGGTTTTGGGGGAAACTTGACATTGAAAATGTGACTTAAGTAGAGGAGGAGTTTGGGTGTTGTTTGTGCAAACAAAGAAATGCGCAAAATTTGCAATCCACTCCTCCAAAGGGCACTCCAATCAAAGAGGGTAGAATTTTTAACGTGCAATGGACATACTAAATTTCTCAATTGTCATGGGGCATCCTAAAATGCATCTAGGATAGGGGGATAAGTTCAACAACACTTAAAAAAGAAAAATTTCTAATTTCTTGTTACCTTTTTACTTTTGGCATGGACCAATATGAGGGCATACTTGTGTAGGAGGGGAAAAAAAAAAATTTAATTTTTTTCCACATTCAAAATGCCACCAAGCTTAAAAACTATGTCCAAGTCACTTAAGTTGTTGACATTAACAACTCAATCAAAATTAGAATGTTGGCATACCTCTCACTAAGGTTCTTACACGGGGCACGCACATGCTTTAATGGGTGCGCACATGTTGAACTATGTTCATTAGTAATCTTCTAGAGGCCATAAATTTTCTCCCGAACTTGAAATGACTCGCTTTTTTTACGCCCAAGGTATTGAAGTGAAATACACAATAGAAACATAAATTTTGGGTTTTAAGTTACTAAAAATTTAAGGTATTCATTTTTATAAAACTATTCATTTCTAACATGTCAAAATGCTTTGTTAAATTTAATCTTTGATGTTCTAACACCTTGCGGCAGGTTTATTTGAGACTAATTTATATATTTCATGGTATATTTGAACATTCTTTGTGCTAATTTCACTTTATTAAAGTTAATGAATGTTACATTTTTGTTTAGGAGGTTAGGATCGTGTATGCTCTTCCCTCACACCTTTTAGGTGATCTATTAGAATTTGAGGATTCTAATAAATATGGATTTAATTAACTTACATATTACATAATGTTACAATAAATATTTAAATAAAGATTACATCATAACATAAGTAAATAAAGAAATACTTATAGGAAATAAATAACATAGATGACACAATATTTATAGTGGAAAACCTCAATAGGGTAAAAACCACTTTGAAAATAACCTTTTACTTCAGAGAACTTATTTTACATCCAGTAAGATCACATTCTCCTTTGAAACCCTATTTACCAAGGGTAAAACCAAATCACTTGATTTACACACCTTTGATATATTTCTTGAATATCTCAAATGAGGACCTAAGTCCTTTTTATATAAGGTGATCAGATATGTCTTCCGAACCACCTTTTAAACCTAAAATGGTTGACACATACACCTAAGCTTATAATATTTAATATTAGAAATACAATCATTTCATGATATTAAATATTTAACCTAAAGTATATACCTAGGTTAGCATATTTAATCATATAAATATAAATATTTCATATTATTAAATATTAACCTATATATTAGTGATGGACCCATATACATTAAGGGTTAGAAAAACCACTTAATCATTATGTTCCAACACTCCCCCTTAATGTTAAGTGGGATAACATAACATATGCCAATAAATTACCTACCCGTGGTACACTACAGGATTTACAATCCTTAAACCATAAAGGTTTTAGGCTAGCATATCGGTTGAAGGAATTATAACACCTTCATCATACTCAATTTACCTTTTGGTACAAAAGGATTTGGAATCCCAAAGATCATCCCATGATTAGTGGCTAAGTATGATTTGTGAGTTTTACATGTTCTCACAGGTTCTCATAAAAGGTTATTGAACCCAAGCATATAGGATTCTTTTACAACTAAGGACCTCCTTAACAATATGCTTATACTGGATGTTTACCAGTAAACTCAATAGCACTAAAGAGTTTACTAAATACTACCTTTAATATCTTTCTACACTTATTTCTAAAAAAAAGAAGATGAGGAGGTATACATGCACGAAGGTATTTTACACTTTCGCAAATGTCTTTTACAAAAACCAAGTTCCATTAGGAGGTGACATTGTCATGCACACTACCCCTTAATGACAACTCTAAAAATCTAATATTTTCATGAAAATGACAAAACTTTGCAGCACTCAGAGAATTTGTGAAGATGTCAGCAACCTACTCTTCAGTCAACATGAACTTGAGATTTATCTCATCACTTTACACCTCAAAAGTGAAGCATATATGTATCTCAATGTTCTTCATCCTCTGATGTTGAACTAGATTCTTAATCAAGAGTAATACAAATTTGACCACCACATAGAAGATAAATATTTCCTTTAGCTTCCATGTGTATCTCTACCAACAGTCGTTGCAACCACATGGTTTCTTTACTTCTTCCATTATACTTCTATGCCTCAGTAGAAGAAATGGACATTGTTAATTGTATTTGTTGTTCCACGTAATGGTTCCTACACCAAAAACTTAAACACATATCCAGTATATTTTATAACACAACATCAGTATGGTTAGAATAAAAAAATCCATATAAGATAGCATTTTCATTCTTATTATAATGCAACCCATAGTTTATTGTTCCTTTCAAATATCTAAAAATTCTTTTATAAGATTCCAATGATCTCTAAAAATGGTTCCTGCATAAACCTTGAAGTAATTCCTACTGTATAGGAAATATATGATCTAGTTATAGTTAGATAAATCAAACTATAAACTAACAACGTATATAAAATAGGATCAACCTTTTTCATATGCAGATTTAGGATCAATATTTATTCCAAATTCCATTGAAGTAGAAAATGGTTTACAATCAATCATAAAAAAATTCAATACAATGGTTGCATATTGTGTTTTAAAAAATAACAATAGAATGAAATACAATCATACAAATAACATGATGTGAGAGACCTAACTCATTCATTTCAAAGTACTGCTTCAATTTCTCTTTAATCCTATGAATTAAATCAGAATTATCACTAGACATAAGAAAATCATCAACATATATACATATAATGATAATATGTGAGCCTTATTGCTTAATGAATATATCATTATTAGAAGAACAATTAACAAAACCTAATAGTTTAAAGAAGGAAACAATTTTTACATACCAAACTCTAAGAGCTTGTTTTAAACCATACAAGGATTTCTCAACTTACAAACATAGTTTTCTTTACTAGTTTCTTCAAATCTTTTAGGTTGAAACATGTAAATTTATTCTTTTAAATCATAATTCAAAAAAGTATTTTTATTATCCATTTGGTAGATTTCCCACCCAAATTGAGCGGTAATTACAAATAAGGCCCTAATAGTATTCATTTTAGCTACAGAAAATGTCTCAACATAATCAATACCGGGTTTACGAGTGAAACCTCTAGCAACAAGTCTAACTTTATATTTGTAATACTACCATCAACATTATTTTTTTATATCTACCTAGACCTATAATACTTCACGGCTCAAGTTCATATAAGGTAATTAATGCATGGTACATATGATGGCATCTCGGTCATTTTCCTAAGGTTAATAGGATTTGAAATTTTTAATATAGATTGAGCCCAATTTAATTTCTTATCTATGAAGATAAGAGTTTTAGAAACATCATATTTTAGAATTTGAGGATTCTAATAGATACAGGATTTAATCAACTTACATATTACATACCGGGCGGTTCCCTTGCAAGGGCTTATTCGCTTATCCACAAACTCGCCTTCTTAAGTACCCGGTCTCCCTTCCTCTCCGGCCCGGCTCCCCCTTTGATGGGCTCTGCTTTGCCAGAGATCCCTGTCTCCCCTTGCCCCTGCTGCTTTGCCCCCGCCTCAGTCTTTGCTACCCCCATGCCGGCATTGCTCATGCTTTTCCTTCTATTCCTCCTGCTGCTTTGCCCCTGCCACCCACCTTGCCTCTACCTCTAAAGCGAGTCACTAGGGCCAGGAGACTCAACCTTGAGACCTTCGCTTTGTGGGGGATGAACCTCTTGAGCTTGACATTGCTCGTGATCTGCTGAACATTAGAAGTGCCAGTCCCCGGGAGGCACAGATGGATAACCCTTCTAAGAAATTGGAGGCCTTAGAGGCAGAGATTAAATTGCTGAAGGTTGAGGTCAAAAACCTTGCTAAGCAAAAAGGCAAAAAAAGCATGGAGGGGGAAGGGAGCATTGACAATAGTCAGATTGATGACATATACAAAAAGCTGACCTCCTTAGACTCCCGCCTTGGGAAGGCTAAGACCCGGACATGACTACTGATATTGCAGCCTTTAGGGCCATCGAGGAGTTTATCGTGGGTCATGCCAAGAGTGTTTCAAATCTAAGCGGTGTCCCGACAACGCTTTGGGGCAATGATAAAGAGAGCAAGAGAACCATTGAGGAGCTCGATAAGATGGATCTTTGCCTGCACAAATGACCACGTTAGGCATGTTTCAAGCTTGGAAAAAGTCAAGATCAAGTATTGATCAAGCGCCAAGAAGTAGTCTGGATACTTCTCTTGCTCTTTATTGTTAATATTATGTTTCTTTTTGTCATCTTGCTTTTTTTTTTGCCATTGTTTTCTTTGTTAAGTCTTGTCAGTGTAGTCATTTAATAAGGCTACGTTGATTTTGTTGTAACTCTTGAACTATGCTATAGCTACTCTGCTCCTCTCTCTTATTCCGGCTTATAGGCCTTATTTTGTATTCAAGGGTATAGTCCCTTTCAAAAAACTATTTACCAATATTAAAAAAAAAACTTACATATTACATAATGTTACTGATAAATATTTAAATAAAGCTTACATCATAACATAAATAAATAAAGAAATACTTACATGAAATAAATAACACATCTATAACATCAAAAAAGTATCATGACAATTTACTAAATCAAAATCAAAACCATCATTTAGAAGTATTTAATGAAGTAACTTGAAGAAAATAAGACAAAACATGTAAACCTTTCACTAGATTATATACTATACATTTCATATAAGCTTTGATAATTAACATGTCCTAACCTTTCATGCCATAGTTTTAAATTATTTAAACTACGAGATATAAAACAAGATGTAGAAGAGAAATCATAAAAAATATACGAGACCATTTCTTTGAATTCCTTCGGGTATTATACTCTCATTACTATCCTTTGATATACCAAGTACCCTTCATGCATGGATTCTAGTTGTGTCCATACCTCTTTCGGATGTTTGATAGTACCAATGTGTAGAAGGTACTCATCATTCATATTGTGCAAAATCATAGAAAGAGTCTCAAGCATTTGTTGCAAGAATGCATTCATGTTATCTACGGTTGTTTGACAATGGTGAGAGCAACCATATATCTAAAAACAATTGTCAAAAGTTTCTTCGCCATAAATTTTGTTTTGAACCAAATGTTGTAGTTGGTTTCATTCAGGGTTTAGGTTTTTTTAAGATAGAAATAGTTAGACGTCATTGTTTTCCTAAACCTATAGAATACACCCCATTTAATATAAAATGTACCACAAATTTAGATATATATTTATCGATAATAAAAAAATATTTTTAATAGAATCATATCTAAATTTTATAAATCTAAAGAAACTATTTGATCATAACTCATTATGTTATTACAATGCATACTAATTAACCTCCCATGATCAAAATAATAACCCCAATATAAAGGGCTTTGCATTATACTCCATATTTATATTAAAAATATTTTTGACTATATAGAAGTGAAGAAGAGACCCTAATAATGTATAACAACATCAAATCTGAAAAAATTTTGAAAAAAATAAATATAGAAATAGAGCCGTCATAACTTAAATTTGGACGTCTAAATGACCGTCATAACGACTTATTTTTGACCGTCATATTGTCTTATGTTTGGTCTACCGTGACGGTCATTTGACCGTCAAATTTAATGAAGACAAACTTGTTGTGTATTTTCAGAATGTGAAATTCTAAAATTTCTTCTTCTATATAATATTAGGGAGGTTATATTTTAATACATTATAATAACCTATTATAATTTATAATGTAAAAATATATACTTTAAAAAAAAGGTATATAGTTTATAGAATGTAAATAAAAAATAACATATAGTTCATAAAAATTATAAATTATAGTATATTATATATATATAAACATATAACCATTATTAAAGGGGTTTAAAGGACATAGACCAAGTTAAAAGAATTTTACCAGATGCAAGTAGATTTATGAGAGTATAGATTAATTTACATATTTTACAGAGCGGACAAGTAATATCACCCACCAATGAAATAAATTGAAATCCCTATTTTCATGAACCATTTCTCCTCCATTTACTCTTAATTTTACCCCACACATTTAAAACTATGGAAATATTGTAAAATATTATATATAATTCCTACAAACTTAAAACTTTAAAAATTTTGTGTGGCTATAACTACCAATATTTTAATAAATATTTACCATACTTCATGTGGGCCACCAATAAAATAGCCCTTTTTTTTAATTCTCTATTTATACTTGAGAGTTCCACATTTATACTTGAGATATTATCTCATTTTGTTCTCCACTCCCATTCTTATATAAAAGAAAATCTTTAAATAGGTTTATTTATAGAGATTTTATAAACTATAAGATATAAATGAATGGGGTTGGTCCCTTACATGGATAATATAAATGGTTAGGGACACATGTTAGGTTTTATTTAATAAGTATTAATATTTTAAAAATAATCCATTCATGGCCAAACAATAAATATGGGCCCCCTTACTAAAAAAAGTAAGCACTTAGGTTTTTTTAACACATATAAATCAAATCTAATAAAAATTATATTTTTAAGTGGTTTAAACTAACCATATATATAAAATATGATTCAAACTTAAGTTTTTTTCTTTTTTGAAAAAACTATATATGCCTAGATTTATAAGTTAAGTTTAAATATGATTTAAACTTAGGCTTATAATATGGTTTGTTGACTCTTCCCTTAATCCCATGTAATTTTAATATGGTTTAAGGTTTTTAATATATAATTTTTTTCCAAAACTATATAAATTTTAATATGATGTTTATATAAATTATTATATAAACCTTATTCTATATTATATATATTTTTATTTAAAAATAATAATATAGTTTTCAAATTATATAGGATATAGTTATAGATTAACTATAAACTATAGTTTTTCAAATCGAATCCTTTTAGAGGGGACCAAAGAACACGGGTATGAATTTACCTTACGAAATATTTAACCTGTAAACATTTAAAATTATAGAAAATATGAAAATTATTTCATATAGTAATAAATCATTTCTTTTTCTTGTATATGATTTTCACGTAGGTAAATATTTGAAGCCCCTTTCACCTGTGCACACATCAATCTCTAAACAAATATTAATTTCATATAATTTACAAAATGTAAATGAAATTAAGAATCATATCATATTACATCTCCCCCAAAATTAAGGATTTAAAATTGAAAAACCCTAAAAATTTTACCGAGAGTTTAATTACACAAATGTAATGCCAAAATAAATTGGGAAAAAAAGGGGACCAGATACTAAAAATATGTAATGCCAAATAATAAAATAAAAAATATTTGGTCTTAATTTATTTAATTTACCTCACTCTTATACCATGTTAGAATGAGGATTCTAATAAATACGGATTTAATCAACTTACATATTACATAATGTTACGATAAATATTTAAATAAAGATTACATCATAACATAAGTAAATAAAGAAATAATTACATGAAATAAATAACACATGTGACACAATATTTATAGTGGAAAAACCTAATAGGGTAAAAACCACTTTGAAAATAACCTTTTACTTCAGAGAACTTATTTTACATCTAGTAAAATCACCTCCTCTTTTGAAACCCTATTTACAAAGGGTAAAATCAAATCACTTGATTTGCACACCTTTGATATATTTCACGAATATCTCAAATGAGGACCTAAAGTCCTTTTATATAAAGTGATCACGTATGTCTCATGACCCAAATTTTCAACCTACAATGGTGACACATACACCTAGGTTTATAATATTTAATATTAGAAATATAATCATTTCATGATATTAAATATTTGACCTAAAGTATATACCTAGGTTAGGATATTTAATAATAGAAATATAAATATTTCATATTATTAAATATTCACCTATATATTAGTGATAGACCCATATACATTAGGGTTGGCTAGACCACTTAATCATTATGTTCCAACATGATCTTGGAAATCAGAAACGGTCCTCACCTTGTCTATTCTTTAGAAAAATCTCATTTAACTTTATTTTTGTGCTAAGGAAATGAATGTCAAGTTGGTTAAAATGAAAAAATGGTATGTGCTTTCATTTATATATACATAGTTGGGTATTTTTTTGCATATGCTCTTCTCTTACGTCCTTGGACGATCTTGAGAATAAAAAATGATATCTTATCCACTTTCTTGATTGTGGAGGACTACTAACATCTTCGTGCAAAACCTAAAGAGATGTTTGCAAAATAAATGAATCTAAATAAATTTTTAACATGTTTCTTATAGGTTTCCAAAAGGTGTTCAAGCAAACCATATCCAATTAAAAATATAAAAACACACCACAATCATCACACTTTATTTGTAGGTTTGGATAAGGGTACGCCCCATCCACTTAAAACTAGGACATAACCCCTTTAGCATAAGCCTTAAGCTACAAAAATGGGGGTGGTCCTATGAACCCCAAAGTATTCAATATAAGAGGGAACATTGTGGATAAAATGGGAAGTCCTCCACACAACCTACTTGACTAGTATTACCATTTATGAGATTTAGCATCACAAGTCATCGTATCACGACCCTAGTGAGAGTACACGATGGACGCATTTATTTCCCACTATGCTTGAAGGGGGTAAAGTAAAGCCGAGATACTCCAAGAATTAGTCAGTGTGACTTTTCTTGGTAAATTGAGCTCACTCTTAGATGAATTGTGACACCTAGTTGAGTGAACCACATAGGAAATCCATTCAAATAAAACATTATTTAGAACACACATTCAATGTCAATGAATCTCATAACAGATAACCATATGTAGCTGTGAATGACTTGGTGATACACCGATCTATTCATTTCATGACTCGTTTACCTACCGATCTATTCATGTTTAACTTCAGTATTGAATACATGTCGTGTACTACGTATACTTGGTTCTCTTACCCTATTTTGGGTACTAAGTGATCTATTTAAAGAACCTATCTAAATATTTGTTACCAATATTCATCTGACATCACATTACTTTAAACTAGGTGACATAGGACAATGCAACCAAGCAGCTTGCGATACTTTAGCCAAAGATTTATAACATATTGTATATGTCACTATTCCTAGATGGCATACTCATCATATTAGAATACGTCCTTCACCTCACTCTTCTATTATCATGATTGGTCTTTACTGACTACCGTTAGTCCACTTGTCCTAGGTTTAACCCTAGCCCTAGTTAGTAACATAAATCATTATAGGAAGATACTCACAATGGCTTAGGGTAAATGGGCATACTCGGTTGACCTAAGTCAACCGGATGTGCCAAGGTACCCTGAGCCATTAGAAGCTAATTCCTATCCTAAATATGCCCCTAACCTGACCTAGAGAGAAACTAAGTTCAAGTCCAAGTTTGTGTGTAGATCTAGATGATCAATGTGGAAGGGTGATGCCACATGTCAACTACAATGATGTATTCTTGAAAAGACCCAAGTCTTCTCAAAAGTACAGCCCTGCAGTTGGTGTGTGCCAACATCCTTCAGAAACTACCTCATCGAGATGTACATACCCAAAGGAGTTCATTAATGAATTATTAATTTGGATTATGTCTAGATTACAGAAACCCTATTAAACCCTAATCCAACACTCCATAAGTTCTATCCTAAATATGTTTTATTTAGTCCATGAAGAACTTCCTTAACTTATGATTACTTTTTAATGTTTTTTCATGGTTTAACCAATAGTTAACCAAAACAAGAAAACGATGTCATAAGTTTTATTAAATGTACTTTAACTTTTAGGAAGGTTTAACAACCACATACTTCCAACTAAATTAGACTTCACACAAGGTGAAGTCTAATGATCATTAATCTTATCTCCAAACCTTTTAGGTTTACATTCAATTATGAGAGAGAAAGAGTCTTCCTCTATATAATTAAGTATTAGGGTATTTCATTTCCAATGTCCATAGTTTATACATCATGTTTATTATGCAACTTATTACTATGTTAAATTGATAGATATAACATATCATATTATGTAACTCTCAAGTTGCTTCATTATAGGGAAATGGAACTAATTCCCATTATATCAATCTTATCAAAGATAACAAGATAAGCATACATAATGTAAGGAATATCAACAAGATGTAACTTTCATCTTCTTTATAAAAGTACAAGATAATTTACACAACTAATACAATTAAATTACCAACTTTCAATTCATCTATGAAACTTATACATTTACAAGACTTATGCATTTTAGGCATATTGCATAACAACATCCTTCATTCTAAAAATAATACAACTTTTATTTTTCAATACAACTCAAGAACGAATCAGAATTCTTCACTAAAAATAAGACTTAAATCAACCAATGCATCATATAAGTTTTGCCTTCTTTTATCACTTACAAAGTCCATCTGCAAAAATTGCTAGCATGGGTCAGTTCAATGAATTGAGCATGATAAGCACTAAGCCTTAAAATGAAGTGCTTTCCACTAATTGTTCCATTAAAACAACTCTACTTTAATGAAACAATTAATATATCATACATATCAGTATAAGTAATAACAATCAGAAAAGAAGTACATTAACCAATCTGAATTCACTTCTAAGAGAAGAACAAAATATAATCCACAACATTTGCCTCACAAAATTAAATTTTAATTGATCCTATCAATTACCTTTAAACAAACAATAGATCATAACATCATATTGTTCCCAATTCTATCATAATGGAATACAACATTTAACTTTACTATAAGACAAAGAAAGGGTTTACAACATAGTTCTCATTAGGATGATTCATCTAGCTCCTAAGCATGGAAGAAGAATATCCATTCCAAACTATGCTCAACACAAAAAATCTGAAAACAAAAACAGGTTCATAACATGAATTTAATTGTTTCGTTTAAAGGACAACTACCTTAAAATTCAACATTTAAGATTTTCATCAGAACAAAATCCCATATCAATCTAAGAAGGAATATAGAATTTAAACAGTCTACCAACAAGATTATATTTTCTGTTCAACAAAACCAAAACATCAAATCTCTTCCTACATCACTTCAACAAATGATATGAACAAGGAAGACTAAACAATTATAATAAATCTCCATTTCACAAGAGAACTAATAACATAAGGGTTCAATCAAATGAACTAATCCCTACAGGTTAGAAAAGGAATCTTATCAGAATTTGATTCAATCCTTAAATCATTTCTCTAAACTTAAAAACAAATTCCCATTTCTAATCCAAACAATAAGCTCATACACTAGTTCCCAGAAGAGAGAGAACAAAACCAACTCATTGCAAAGAAAATACTACAAGTCCCCCTTATAATCCTTATCATTAAAAGCATGAGTTCCAATTTCATTTTAGATCAACATAACAAAGTAAAGTTCCAAAAACAACACACTATCCCTAAGGATTCTCAATTTCCTTTTTCTTTTAAAAGACTCAAGTATTCACTTATTGATCCCAACAAGAATAGAAAACCCGAAACCTTAAACTAAACCAATTCAGGAGTATCCTCAGACTCAAAACTAAAGTTCTTTTAAAATGCCTCCATAACATTGTACTTAAGAATAAGTGGTTCATAATTATTTTAGAACTATAAAACAAAATCAAACTGAACAGAGTTAAGTAATCCTTCCACTACAATTTCTAAGCATTGGTACAAAACTCATCTTTGAAAGAAGTTCCAAATCCACTATCAAATGAAAGTGTTTCTAGTTAAATCTCCAAAATATATTCAAACAGCTCAGTCATACTACTTCCCCAGATTTACTTTGAGTAAGCAGTTTGAATTAAAAGAGTTATAAGATTTCAACTTGAATGCAATATAAAACCAACTCACAACTACCAGAACAAAACCAACACATCATTCAAGGCTATAAATTCCAAACACTAAGTACCAAATTACATGTACAGTGTCGAATCACAAAGTCTCAAACATGAGCACAGATATATACAAATATCATGATACAAGACAGAATATAATACGAACAACCTTAACCATTTTATAACATAAACAAGAAACCCTATTTCCAACTCAAAATGAAACACAAGTTTCTCACAGAAGAGTTCAAAACCATTCAAGTAGATATTCACAGGTTTAGGGCAACCACAAGTTCCCATTCCAGTTTGTATTTCAAACAAAGAAAACTCATACCTAGCTCAAAACGAAACATGAGCTTCTAACCAGAGTTCAGAACTATTCACGTAATAAAATATGAGTGTTGTGTACATTATGAACTTCCATTAATAGTCCAGAATAACACAAGAATAAACATGAGTACAGAGGTACATACAGACTTCAAAAATAATAGTCAGGATTACTCGAGAATCCAAACACGGTTTCAAAGTAACAAGAACCTCCAACACAAATTCTTATCAAAACACTAACCCCAAATCAAGCTTTAAACTAAACACGAACTTGAAGGCTCAAATGAAACATGAGCTAAATACAAGTTGAGCTCAAACAAAATAGGAACCGAATACAAGCTCCAACAAAATATGAGTTCAAAAAAAAGCTCAAGCTCAAAAAAACACGAGCTAAAATATAATCTCAATCTCAACAAAAAC
The DNA here is from genome assembly GCA_018340775.1 of Taxus wallichiana var. yunnanensis. NCBI lineage: Eukaryota > Viridiplantae > Streptophyta > Pinopsida > Cupressales > Taxaceae > Taxus > Taxus wallichiana. The sequence goes on along the minus strand of CM031242.1, from coordinate 285,553,210 downwards.
GAGCTCCAATGAAAGATCAGACGGGACTCAAGGTTCCCAAAAACTCAGAACCAAGTAAACAATATGAAGGTTAGTCATAAACACAACTCTTCGAATACCGGTTCAAGAAATGACAAGTAGAGCCACAGAAACAAGTTTCTCATGCATGCTTCATTATTTAACCCATACAAAGAAAGTTTCCAAGACATACACTAATTTTCCATGGATTCATACCCAAATTTACTAGAGATTATAAAACCCACAAGCAAATAACTAGATAAAACATGCAAACCAAGAATCTCATAAGAGTAGAGTCATTTTAATGAAACATTTAGAAGAAAGAAAGATATCTTAATGGTTAGAGCCTATCATGCCTGATAGCACTTCTGCCAAATCAAAGGAGACTTCCAGCCAAGCTTCCAACTCCTTTTCTCCTCCATGAAAGATCAACCAACCAACAAATTTCCTCATAATGCCTCATATACCTTCCCATGATCGAAAATAGACTAGGTGAGTTAAAAATAACAATGAAGTGAAAGTCAAACTACTGGTTTGAAGAACCAGTTTGCTCCATGTAGAGAAAAATCTGAAAAGCATGCAAAAACCAACAACCTCCCACAAACCCGCCTTCCAAGTTTCCAAGATGGTTTTGTGAACAAAACCGAGGCCAATTAATTTCATTAATTCCAATTTTCCCACTTATCTCTCCTTGCCACCACCTCCCAAATCTGGCGAATGCCAATTCCCATTTAACATGAAATTCCATCTTTAGTGGAGCTTCCACATAAGCCTCCACCAAGTCAACTAGCCCCTGCCAAACTAGCAGTACTTAATGCCTTTAAAAACCTTATCAACAAATTCAATGCCATTGGAACCATCGCCACAAGAGGCATGTGACCCTTTTAGGTTCCCATTTAAATAGCTTAGGATAGATCCCTTAAAACTTAGGTTAGTTTAGGAATAATTACCTTAGGCCTTAACACATTACCTTAGGTAATTCCAACATTAGGTTAGATTAATTCATAGCCTTTTAGTTTTAGGAAATAGGTTAGATTATCTCATAACCTTATAGCATTAGGTTTTAGGTTAATTTAGATAGCCTAACAACCTTTCCATATTCCCTTAGCACAAGGCTTAGGTTTGGATGCCAACCCAACAAAGTAGAATAGGAAGCTTAGGTTAGAATAAAAATTCAATTAAGTAACATAGCTAGGTAGTAAATATTCTTACCCAGCTTAGGATTCCGTAGGATAATCCTTTAGTTTTAGGATTCGAATCCTTCCTATGTCATGAATAGGTTGTATTTCATTTACGTCAGCAATGTACTGCCAAGATCGATCTTCAAGGACCTAAGCACAACATACAATTGAATGGAAAACATGTTCACACAAGATTAAAGAACTTGTAATAACAAATTTCAGTCCACTATGTCCCTCAAATTATGGAATGTCAATTTACCATTCATTCAACTGAGAAGGTTTAAAACATTCCTTGGATCATTGAAATTGATCCAAGGATGAGTCAGATAAAGAGATAAGTTTGCAACTCTTAAACTAGATTGTAACTCACCTATAAGAAGTGAAAAATGGATTCAAGGAAGCCATTCCATTCTAGTCTAATGATCTTAAGAATAGAAAATATTTATCCATATCAAGCATGATCTCCAACAATCAAAAGAACACATCTTTAGAAGAAAATCACATGTCAACACTTGAAATGCAAAGGAGGAATATAACAATTATCGAGGGTGTTACATGCTTCCCTCCTAAAAAGAATCATCATCCGATGATTACCTCATTTTAACAATTTACATCAAGGACAATCAATTCATTCACTTCTCTTACCATAAGTCAAATATATCAAAACCTTATAGTTCTAGAAATCAACATTAAATAGCTATTTATTCAATTCATATAAATATCTGCCCAAAACTGGCATACTTATTGTCATATAAAGAAGAAAATCATAAAATTTTTTTTAATAGTCTATAAAATCAATTCTGTTCAAATAGATATGGAAAAGAAGTTTTCATATCCTCTAGGTTTTCCCAAGTTGCACTATCTTTGTTAAACTAGTCCCACTGGACTTTACATTGACTTATTTCTCGATTTCTCAAATGCAACTGGTGAGTTTCAAGCACTCGTATGGGTTTAACCATGATTATTCCTGGGTCCTGGACCTACAAGGAATTCTAATTTAACACATGTGATAAATCTGAAACATATTTCTTAAGCAAAGAAATATGGAAAACATCATGCATTCATGACAAAGTAGGAGGTAATGCTAAATGATAAGCTACAGGGTTGATTACTTCAACTATCTCAAAAGGTCCCACATAATGAGGTGATAACTTGGCAGCCTTGCCAAAATTTATAGAACTCTTTTTTAGTTTAACCCGAAGAAAGACTTTCTCACCAAGTTTAAATTTCCTATCAACCCTCTTTAAGTTAGCGTAACTCTTTTGCCTATATGTTGCTTCTTTCAAGTGTTCACGAATCAATTTAACTTGTTGTTCCATTTCAGTAAGAATTTCAGGTCCAATTACCTCTCTATCCTCTATATCTATCCCAACTAACAGGGGTTCTACATTTTCTTCCGTATAATGCCTCAAAAGGTGCCATCTTAAGAGAAGCATGATATGTATTATTGTATGCAAATTCAACTAATGGAAGATACTCTTCCCACTTATACTATTGATCCATGTAATACATCATAACATATCTTCAAAACTTGATTTACTCTTTTAGTTTTCCCATCTATTTTCGGATGATATGCAAAACTAAAATTCAGCTTAGTTCCTAGAGCTACATTAAGCATTTTCCAAAATCTTGACATCATTCTAGGATCTCTATCTAAAATGATTAACTCAGGTACTCCATGTAATCTAAAAATTTCATGTACAAATCTTCTTGCCAAAATAGGAGAATCATCCTTCAGATTCCCAACAATAAAATGTGCTACCTTTGTTAGTTTATCCACAACTACTAAAATAACATCATGCTTATTTCTTGACATAGGTAACCCTTGTACAAAATCCATGCTTATTACCTGCCATTTGTACTGCGGTATGCTATGAGGATACAACAAACCAACTGGGTGCATATGTTCCGCCTTAACACGTTGGCACTCAAGACAATGTGTCACAAAGTTTAGAACATCTTTTTTCATTCCTTTCTAGAAATATTGTTGTTTTATATCAGCAAGCATTTTTGTAATGCCAAGGTGTCTAGAAAAAGGTGAATTATGAAATTTTGCTAACAATTTCTTTCTCAAATCATTTAGCGAAGGTACATAGACTCTGTTTTCAAATCGTAAGATTCCTTCTTTATCAAAGTGAAAACCTTTATACCTCGAATCATTTGAATATGCAGCAAGTTCTGTTTTACTTGCTAAAAGTAAGAATCAGATTCCATAACACTTTTTACTTCATCCTTAAATTGAGTTCTTAATGTTATAAGAGCATAAATGTGCTTCCTACGACTTAGAGCATCAACCACTCTATTTTCTTTACCCTTTATATAACTGATGTCAAAATCATATTGAGACAAAAATCCAACCACCTTTGTTGTCTTGCATTAAGATTTGGCTGAGTGAAGATATACTTCAGTCCAAGGTGATCAATTTTCAATTCAAAAGGCTTACCGAGAAGGTAATGCCTCCAAACTTGTAGTGCATGAACAATGGCAGCAAGCTCTAAATCATGTGGAGCATAATTCAACTCATGTAACTTAAGTTTCCTACTTTCATATGTTATGACATGACCACTTTGTAACAAAATACCTCCTAGACCTTCATCGGATGCATCAGTTACCACCATAAAATATCCATTAGGATCTGGTACTACAAGAATAGGTGTTGAAGTTAACTATTCCTTCAAGGTTTTAAATGTAATTTCACATTTCTCACTCCAAACAAACTTTTTATCTTTCTTCTGTAAGGAAGTTATTGGTGCAACTATCTTAGAAAAATATTTTACAAATTTCCTATAGTAGCCAACAAGTCCCATGAAGCTTCTAACTTCATGTACATTCTTTGGTGTAGGCCATTCGGTTATAGCTACAATTTTAGAAGGATCTACAACAATCCCATCTTTACTTATAACATGACCCAAATAGTGGACTTTTGTGTCATAGAAAGAACATTTGGACAACTTACCAAACAACCATCTCTTTCTCAGAATTTCAAAACTATTTTCAAATGCTCATGATGCTCCTCAATGCTTTTAGAATATATGAGAATGTCATCCAAGAATACAAGCACAAACTTGTCCAAGTATTCTTGAAAGATATTATTCATTAAGTTCATAAAAGCTATAGGTGCATTCATCAATCCAAAAGGTAAAACCATGAATTCATAATGTCCATACCTTGTTCTGAAAGTTATTTTATGAATATCCTCATCCTTAATTTCAATTGATGATATCCAGATCGAATATCTATCTTGGAATATACCGATGCTCCACACATCTGATCAAATAAATCATCAATCCTAGGGAGTGGGTATCTATTCTTGATTGTTTCCTTGTTTAACATTTTGTAATCAATGCACAATCTAAGTGTTCCATCTTTCTTTTTCACAAAAATTACGGGTGCTCCCCAAGGTGAAACACTTGGTCTAATCAAACCTTGAGACAAAATTTCATGCAACTGAGCCTTAAGCTCTACTAATTATGTAGTAGTCATTCAATACGGTGCTTTAGAAATAGGTTTAGTTCCATACTTGATCTCAATCATGAAATCAAATTCCCTTTTGGGTGGAAGACCTGGCAATTCCTCCGAGAAATACATCACTGAAGTCTCATAATAGTGGATATCATTCCATAATATCGCTTCTCTCTTCTATTGATTCAAGTAATTTTTACTGCATATAAGGTACATCCTTTATTTTTGACCTTTTTAAGTTGCATAGCTGACAATTTTCTAATAGAAATCTCACATTTCACACCCTAAATCTCTGTTGTTTTTTGTAGGTCGTCTAAACAACTAATGTGTTTTTCAAAATAGTCCACTTTAGCCTTATGTTCTACTAACCAATTAACACCTATGATTACATCATAAGACCCCAAAGGTGTAACATAAAGATCAACCTTAGTGGAAAAGTTAGGTAAATCAAGGACTTGCTCTCCAAAAGACACATACTAACCGTATGAACAACATTATTCCCATACTTATACGTCCATGTTTTATCCATGTTTCCAACTTTTCTTTTTAATTTTGATGCTAATTTACTAGAAATAAAACATTCAGTAGCTCGGTATAAAAAAGAATAGTTATTGGTAAGCCAAATAACTTACCCTAGAACTTCTATGGGTGTGGCATGTTTCTCAGCCTACTTGTCAACTACTGCAGTGTATCTTGTGTTGTTGATTACGATCATCCTTCTTCAAAGGACATTGATTTGTGTAATGATATTTTCCATAGTTATAACAGCCTCCTACAGGTCCCTTCCTAGGCTTGGGTTTATTTCCAGCCTTAGAGTTATCATTCTAACCCCCATAGGACTTATTGTTTGTTATTATTGTTCTTGACAAAGTTGTTCCATGCATTACTAGCAAACTTGTTTGTTGCTACTTTCTTGTTTGTATTAGATGAAAACTTACTTTTCATTCCAAATTTCTTCCATGGTCCTTTCTTGGGTGTAAGAGATGATGAAGAGGAGTTGGGATTCTTCTTCCTTACTTCCTCCTTGTGAGTAGAAATTGCCTTTAATTTTTGTTCTGCCTTATGGATTTTTCAACAACCCCTTCCATCATGGTTGGGTTGTGAACATCCACCTCTCCTCCTATAATGGGATTCAATCCCATGATGAATTTCCGTATCCTAAACTTCTCATTAGTTTGGTACTGAGGCACATACTTAAGGAGTTTTGTAAATCACTCCCAATACTCATTTACAGTTAGCTTTCCTTGAGCTAAGTTCTAAAATTCAGTCATTTTCTGATCATAGTAGAGTTGTGGTAGCCATCATTTCCTAAATTAACCTTTAAATTGGTCCCATGTGATATTAGATTCATCAATGTTCAACTCAGCCTTGCGGCTATCCCACCATGAAGATGCTTCATGAGAAAGTTGATATGCTCCCCATATCACCTTTGTTTCTTCTGAGAAATTTCTTATTGCAAAGTATTTCTCCATTTCACTGAGCTAGTTCTCAGCTCCATCTCCTAATGTGGTGCCATCAAACTTGGGTGGACTTATCCTTTTTATGTCATTAGTGAGTTCTGCTACTAGCCTAGCCTTTTTGTTCTAAGGCTGAATAGGTATGTTAACATTGTTATTATCAACACCCACATTGGCATTGTCCCCTAGAGGTGGCTGATTATTGTTATCAGCTTCTTCTTCCTCCTCATTACCCATTACTTTTTTCAAGAATATCCAAATAATCTCTTGTGTCTAATAGGGCAAGCAAGGATCTCATCAAGTTTTTGGGCTGTTACTACTGCTCTTCATCAGGTGGAGCGTTGTTTGCAATGTTTCCTCTTGTTCTAACCATGTTTTGTTACAAGAAAATTTAAGTTTTATTAGATTATGGACACAATAGGTCAAGAGCTACAACCTTCAGCTCTGATACCAAGATGTAACATTCCCATTTTAAGACTTTAGAAACAAGGGAATTTTTTTATAATGTTCACGGTTCTAAATAAAATATTATTTAGAACACACATTCAATGCCAATCAATCTCATAACAGATAACCATATGTAGTTGTGAATGACTCGGTGATACACCGATCTATTCATTCCATGACTCGGTTACCTACCGATCTATTCATGTTTAACTTAAGTATTGAATACTTGTCATATACTACGTATACTTGGTTCTCTTACCCTATTCCGGTACTGAGTGATCTATTTAAAGAACCTATCTGAATATTTGTTACCAATATTCATCTGACATCACATTACTTTAAACTAGGTGACATAAGACAACAACTAGCAAAAACTTGCGATACTTTGGCCAAATATTTACAACATACTGTGTATGTCACTATTCCTAGATGGCATACTCATCATATTGGAATACATCCTTCACCTCACTCCTCTATTATCATGATTGGTCTTTACTGACTACCATCAGTCCACTTGTCCCAAGTTTAACCCTAGCCCTAGTTAGTAACATAAATCATTATAGGAAGATGCTCACAATGGCTTAGGGTAAATGGGCATACTCGATTGACCTAAGTCAACTAGATGTGCCAAGGTACCCTGAGCCATTGGAAGCTAATTCCTATCCTAAATATGCCCCTAACCTGACCTAGAGAGAAACTAAGCTCAAGTCCAAGTTTGTGTGTAGATCTAGATGATCAATGTGGAAGGGTGATGCCACATGTCAACTACAATGATGTATTCTCAAAAAGACCCAAGTCTTCTCTAAAAGTACAGCCCTGTAGTTGGTGTGTGCCAACATCCTTCAGAAACTACCTCATCGAGATGTACATACCCAAAGGAGTTCATTAATGAATTATTAATTTGGATTATGTCTAGATTACAACAACCCTGTTAAACCCTAATCCAACACTCCATAAGTTCTATCCTAAATATGTTTTATTTAGTCCATGAAGAACTTCCTTAACTTATGATTACTTTTTAATGTTTGTTTTCACGGTTTAACCAAGCAGTTAACCAAAACAGGACAATAATGTCATAAGTTTTATTAAATGTACTTTAACTTTCAAGAAGGTTTAACAACCGCATACTTCCAACTAAAGTAGACTTCACACAATGTGAATTCTAATGATCATTAATCATATCTCCAAACCTTTTAGGTTTACATTCAATTATGAGAGAAAGAGTCTTCCTCCATATAATTAAGTATTAGGGTATTTCATTTCCAATGTCCATAGTTTATACATCATGTTTATTATGCAACTTATTACTATGTTAAATTGATAGATATAACACATCATATTATGCAACTCTCAAGTTGCTTCATTATAAGGGAAACTAAACTAATTCCCATTATCAATCTTATCAAAGATAACAAGATAAGCATACATAATGTAAAGAATATCAACAAGATGTAACTTTCATCTTCTTTATAAAAGTACAAGATAATTTACACAACCAATACAAGTAAATTCCCAACTTTCAATTCATCTATGAAACTTATACATTTACAAGACTTATGCATTTTAGGCATACTACATAACAACAACCTTCATTCTAAAAAGAATACAACTTTTCTTTTTCAATACAACTCAAGAATGAATCAAAATTCTTCACAAAGAATCAAACTTAAATCAGCCAATGCATCATATAAGTTTTCCTTCTTTTATCACTTACGAAGTCCATCTATAAAAATTTCTAGCATGGGTCAGTTCCATGAACTGAGCATGATAAGCACTAAGCCTTAAAAAATGAAGTGCTTTCCACTAATTGTTCCATTAAAACAACTCTGCTTTAATGAAACAATTAATATATCATACATATCAGTATAAGTAATAACAATAAAAAAAGAAGTACATTAATCAATCTAAATTCACTTCTAAGAGAAGAACAAATTATAATCCACAACATCAGCCTCACAAAATTAAAGTTTAATTGATCCATCAATTACCTTTAAACAAACAATAGATCATAACATCCTATTGTTCCCAATTCTATCATAATAGAATACAACATTTAACTTTACTATAAGACAAAGGAAGGGTTTATAGCATAGTTCCCATTAGGATGATTCATCTAGCCCCTAAGCAAGGAAGAAGAATATCCATTCCAAACTATGCTCAACACAAAAACATAAAAAAAATAAAACAGTTCATAACATGAATTTAACTGTTTCATTTAAAGGACAACTACCTTAAAATTCAACATTTAAGATTTTCATCATAACAAAATCCCATATCAATCTAAGAAGGAATATAGAATTTAAACAAGTCTGCCAACAAGATTATATTTTCTATTCAACAAAACCGAAACATCAAATCTCTTCCTACATCACTTCAACAAATGATATGAACAAGGAAGACTAAACAATTATAATAAATCTCCATTTCACAAGAGAACTAATAATATAAGGGTTCAATCAAATGAACTAATCCCTACTAGGTTAGAAAAGGAATCTTATCAGAATTTGATTCAATCCTTAAATCATTTCTCTAAACTTAACAACAAATTCCCTTTTCTAATCCAAACAATAAGCTCATACACTAGTTCCTAGAAGAGAGAACAAAACCAACTCATTGTAAAGAAAACATACTGCAAGTCCCCTTACAATCCTTATCATTAAAAGCATGAGTTCAATTTTAGTTCAGAATGACAACATAACAATAAAGTTCAAAAAAACACATTTGTCCCTAAGGATTCTCAATTTCCTTTTTCTTTTAAAAGACTCAAGTATTCACTTATTGATCCCAACAAGAATAGAAAACCCAAAACCTTAAACTAAACCAGTTCAAGAGTATCCTTGGACTCAAAACTGAAGTTCCTTTAAAATGCCTCCACAACATTGTACTTAAGAATAAGTGGTTCATAATTCTTTTAGAACTATAAAACAAAATCAAACTGAATAGAGTTAAGTAATTCCTTCCACTACAATTTCTAAGCACTAGTACAAACTCGTCTTTGAAAGAAGTTCCAAATCCACTATCAAATGAAAGTGTTTCTAGTTAAATCTCAAGAGATATTCAAACAGCTCAGTCATACTACTTCCCATATTTACTTTGAGTAAGCAGTTTGAATTAAAAGAGTTATAAGCTTTCAACTTGAATGCAATATAAAACCAACTCACAACTACCAGAAAAAGAACCAACACATCGTTCAGGCTATAAATTCCAAACACTAAGTACCAAATTACATGTATAGTGTCGAATCACAAAGTCTCAAACATGAGCACATATATATACAAATATCATGATACAAGACAGAATATAATATGAACAACCTTAACAATTTTAAAGCATAAACAAGAAACCCTATTTCCAACTCAAAATGAAACACAAGTTTCTCATAAGAGTTCAGAACCATTCAAGTAGATATTCTCAGGTTCAAGGAAACCACAAGTTCCCATTCTAGTTTGTATTTCAAACAAAGAAAACTCATACCAGCTCAAAACAAAACACGAGCTTCTAACTAGAGTTCAAAACTATTCACGTAATAAAATATGAGTGTTGTGTACATTATGAACTTCCATTAACAGTCTAGAATAACACAAGAATAAACACGAGTACATAGGTACATATGGACTTCAAACAATAGTCAAGATTACTTGAGAATCCAAACATGGTTTCAGAGTAACAAGAACCTCCAACACAAATTCTTATCAAAACACTAACCCCAAATCAAGCTTAAACTAAACATGAACTCGAATACAGGCTCAAATGAAACATGAGCTCAAATACAAGTTCAAGCTCAAACAAAACATGAACCCGAATACAGGATCCAATGAAATACGAGTTCAAATACAAGCTCAAGCTCAAACAAACATGAGCTAAAATATAATCTCAAGCTTCAACAAAACACGAGCTCTAATGAAAGATTAGACGGGACTCAAGGTTCCAAAAAAATAGAACCAAGTAAATAGTGACAAAGGTTAGTCATAAACACAAATCTTCGAATACTAGTTCAAGAAATGACAAGCAGAGCCACAAAAACAAGTTTCTCATGCATGCTTCATTATTTAACCCATACAAAGAAAGTTTCCAAGACATACACTAATTTTCCATGGATTCATACCCAAATTTACCAGAGATTATAAAACCCAAAGCAAGCAAATAACCAGATAAAACATGCAAGCCAAGAATCTCATAAGAGTAGAGTCATTTTAATGAAACATTTAGAAGAAAGCAAGAGATCTTAATGGTTAGAGCCTATCATGCCTGATAGCACTTCTACCAAATCAAAGGAGACTTCTAGATGAGCTTCCAACTCCTTTTCTCCTCCATGAAAGATCAACCAACCAACAAATTTCCTCAGAATGCCTCATATACCTTCCCATGATCAAAAATAGACCAAGTGAGTTAAAAATAGCAATGAAGTGAAAGTCAAACTTGCTAGTTTGAAGAACCAGTTTGCTCCATGTAGAGAAAAATCTGAAAAGCATGCAAAAACCAACAACCTCCCACAAACCCACCTTCCAAGTTTCCAAGATGGTTTGTGAACAAAACCCGAGGCCAATTAATTTCATTAATTCCAATTTTCCACTTATCTCTCCTTGCCACCACCTCCCAAATCTGGCAAATGCCAATTCCCATTTAACATGCAATTCCATCTTTAGTGGAGCTTCCACATAAGCCTCGCCAAGTCAACTAGCCCCTGCCCAAACTAGCTAGTACTTAATGCCTTAAAAACCTTATCAACAAATTCAATGCCATTGGAACCGTCACCATAGAGGCATGCGACCCTTTTAGGTTCCCATTTAAATAGCTTAGGATAGATCCCTTAAAACTTAGGTTAGTTTAGGAATAATTACCTTAGGCCTTAACACATTACCTTAGGTAATTCCAACATTAGGTTAGATTAATTCACAACCTTTTAGTTTTAGGCAATAGGTTAGATCATCTCATAACCTTATAGCATTAGGTTTTAGGTTAATTTAGATAGCCTAGAAACCTTTCCATATTCCCTTAGCACAAGGCTTAGGTTTGGACACCAACCCAACAAAGTAGAATAGGAAGCTTAGGTTAGAATAAAAATTCAATTAAGTAACATAGCTAGGTAGTAAATATTCTTACCTAGACTTAGGATTCCATAGGATAATCCTTTAGTTTTAGGATTCTGAATCCTTCCTATGTCATGAATAGGTTATATTTCATTTACATCAGCAATGTACTGCCAAGATCGATCTTCAAGGACCTAAGCACAACATACAACTGAATGGAAACATGTTCACACAAGATTAAAGAACTTGTAATAAAAATTTCAGTCCACTATGTCCCTCAAATTATGGAATGTCAATTTACCATTCATTCAACTAAGAAGGTTTAAAACATTCCTTGGATCACTAAAATTGATCCAAGGATGAGTTAGATAAAGAGATAAGTTTGCAACTCTTAAACCAGATTGCAACTCACCTACAAGAAGTGAAAAATGGATTCAAGGAAGCCATTCCATTCTATTCTAATGATCTTAAGAATAGAAAAGATTTATCCATATCAATGCTCATGATCTGACACTGTTTTGATCAAAAGAGGAGTGAACACACATGTGTTGCCAATCGATGGTGTCACCACTTTTATGTCTCTGTTTATGCTCAATCATCTAAAAAAGAACACATCATTTAGTTAGGATTGATTCATCACTTGATTCTATTTCAAACTATTAATTGATTAGACACTTAGGAAATAATCCATTTGACTAATCAATTTACCAACAAATTTGTGTGATTGTGTCTCATTTTTCACATCGACTTATCTATTTCATAACAATCACTTTGATCCACCGATTCTTTATTATTCATCATTATTTGGTCATTAATTTGGCTTTGTGTTTTGAACTTGTGTGATTATTACTTTTCTTTATCCACCTTATAAACTCATTTCTAGGACAATACTTTGGTTATTTGATCCACTCGATATTCTTGTTTTTTCCTAAGTTCATGATCATTTTTGAACAAATATTTCAAACCTTGGAAAAAAATTCAATAAAATTATGCATCAATCGAACATCGGAAAAAATTCCTTTGGATCCTTTATGTTGCTAAAATTTTGATCAATCCTTCGACATTTACTCCTCCATCCCTTGTTGGATTATTAATCTTTAGTCATCACGATGTATGTTTTCCTTAGCTTCCCTTTTGAAAAATCACAAAAGCATCCCCATATTTATGAAATGTCTAGTTGGTTGTCGTTATGATTCCCAAATCAACATGAAACCTTCTTCACTTTGAAGAAGTTTGATCATACAATCTAGGTCTAGACATTTGAACCCAACACATGCCAAAAATGACTAATTATCGCAAGGTACCTTATACATATGAAAATAAGGAATAAAATTTTTGGAATCACATCAAAAGATGCCCATCATGAAAAAACCTCATTTGGTTATTCATGCTAGAGAACCCATTCGAGTAACCCGTTCCTCACCTTCATCTCATAGTTGGTGCTATGGTTTGGACACTTCTGATCCAAATTATTATTCAGGCTCTCCCCACTCTTCTTCTAATTCTAATCCAAACATTTCCTCTTCTTATGAGGATTCAAATCTAAATATTTCCTCCGACTCTTCTTACGATTCAAACCTAATCTACTATTTAGATTCATCTAATTTGACTCTAAGTTGCGGTACTCTTCTTCTTTACAGGGACCTCTATTATTAGTCACCTCAACAAATTTCTCCTCCTTTAACTATTTATGTCACCACAACTTATCTTCATCATTAATTTTATGTTACTCCTACGTCGTGGTCCTCCCTCTTCACAGGACCCTCTTCACCATACATTTAATACAACTCCTACGTTGTATTCCTCCCTTTCTTTACAGGACCCCTTTTATCAGTCACCTCAATGACATCTTCATCCTTTGAAGATACACGTGACTCCAAATACCTCCAATAAAACATCTAATACAATTCTTGAATCGTGGTCCTCTCTTTCTTCACGGGACCCTTGCTATTATTCATCCAATCCAATTCTTGAATAATGGTTCTCCCCTTCTTCATAGGACCTTCTTAACAAATCACCCCCACAAATTCTACCTTATTTGAATATTTGTATGAATCAAATTCCTTCTATTCAAACTTGTGAATCAACCCATGCATCATAATCTATAGACTTTGGAATTAATCCTACTAGTTTACAAATGATATACCATCGTATAGGTAGGTCCACACCAACCTTATTCTACTCCCGAGACATCTAGCTCCACATATTCTTCATCCCCACATCATCATCTTCTATCAATCATAATCAAACATCTTCGATTCTCCCGGACCAATTGAACCTCTTTCTTCCACTCAACCCTGGTGGTTGATTGAAAACTCATACTTGATTGACCTCTTTTAGAATGAAGAAACAATTAGGGCATTTATAGGGGCACATCAAGATATTCCTTTAGTATATTATGAGAAAGGATTCTCTTTAGACTTAGATGCATCTACATATTGTGAGGAAAAGGTTGACTCCTTTTATCGAGAAATGGAGGAAGAGCCTCAGATCATAAAACTTGATCCTCCTCTTCTTATTTCATCTTCACATTCTTCACTATGTGATGAAACTCTTGGGTATTGCACTAATCCATGGCCTATCTTCTCATCACCCAATTCTTATTTACATATCACAATTCCTCAATCGTAATCAAACTTTGGGTCATCGCCAAGTAGCACATCACCTTCTTCTATATATGAGCCACCTCTAAGTAGCCCTTCATCATCTACTTATGGGTCTCCTCTGGGTAGCCCATTACCTTCTATTCTAGGTCCACATCCAACTAGGCCCTTGTCTTCTATGTATGGGTCACCCCTAGGTAGTCCATCATCTTCTATTCTTGGGTCATATCCTAGTAGCCCATCATCTTACATCTATGGGTCACATCCTAGTATCCCTTCTTCTTCTATTCTTGGGCCACATCCTAGTATCCCTTCATCTTATATCTATGGCTCACCTCCTGGTAGCCCATATTCTTCAATCCTTGGACCATATCCTTTTCATCCATCACATTATTCTTCTACCAAAGATTATGGCAAGCCAAATTCCATTCCTCTCATCAATTCTAAACATCCACATTCTTCTCTCACTTCTCGGGATCATACAAGTCAAGCATTAGCTTATAATAAATTCAGATAGGTTCTTTATAAAGCTAAGATCAAAAATCCGAAGATCTCCAAAGCTCCCAACAACTCAAAAAATTATAAAATTCAAAATAAAATGCAATTCTAGAATGCACACCAATGTACCCATCAAGTATGGCGCAAAGTGTAGAAACCTATGGATAGGGAACTCAAGCTCCCACATATGAAACCCATGTTTCAAAAAAATCACAATCATTTTTTGAGTGTGAGCTCACCATGATCATTGATCGGGATAATATTACACTTGATAAGAAAACACACTTTATCTCGATTATTAAGGAGATCACAAACATTTTTGTTGGATCCTATCATGCAAAGTGACATGTTTTATTATGATAACCATCAAGAAATATAAAAAAATCATAAAATAGTTAAAAATAAATTAAAAATTGTGAAAACATTACAAAAATAAAATCGAAGGTAAACATATCAAACATCATAATCAGATATTACGTACACATGAATGTTCTTTCTTCTCTTTCTTTCATATTACTCTACAATTCATCCACACCTTTCATTCCTTCGATGATATTTTGGTTAGATTATTTCGTACAAATTTTGTGACATTTATCTCTATGGTATCCATTTGATGATGGTCTTTCATAACCTTGGTAAATTAAAGAACGATTGACCTCTTAGAGATCATATCACTATCTACATATAATAAACTTGTTGGGAAGAATTTTTGGGTGTATTTGTTGACACTTTCCAATGTCATCATCATAATCAATTCCACATCCATCCAAAAAAGCCAACAATGGTTCTTAACCCCTTGTAAAACAAAATATTTGAAATAAGTTTTTAGAAAGTAAAAGAATCAAAATCAATTAATCAAAAGCAAAATAAAAAAGCAAAAGCAAATTGATATATAACTCTCTCTTAAGGTATTTCCAATAATTTCTCTACCGGGGCTATGGATGCATGACTGGTAGTGGAGAAATTTTTTGATTAGAATCAAATGCATCTCTATTGGGGATATGGATGCCTAACTAGCAATAGAGCAATGTATGACTCTCCTTCCATAATCCATTCACAAATCACCTTTCAAACTAAATCATTCCTACACATTGGCTAGTGTCTTCACTTGTTATCTATCAACTCTTTCCTTCAAGAGGTAATTCATTTCCACATGCACACATGAGATCTCGATGAGTAAATAGGATAAGTATGTTACCAAGTGTTGCTTTTTGGACCTTGTTCAAACTCTTGCTTTAGCGTTTGTCTTGTCTCAAGATTTGTATCTTGGTCTAATCACTTTTTCATCGACCACCTTCTAAATCTTTTCATAGAATCCTCTATTCTTTAGAAATCATTTAGAACATCCATATGTATAGGATGTACTTTTTTCTATGTTTTTGGAAACCTTTGTCCCCTTTTAAAAATCAATTGCTCACTTCCTTTCTCTTATGTGTTTCTTGGCCATCTTACCTGGGGCATCCTTTATCCCTCATGATTGAATCTATTTTATATTGGCCTTGATCTCCCTTCTACATGTGAATATTTTATCTTTAAATACTCCCACCTAATCGTTGGGGCATGTCACATCTTAAATTTCTTGTATGTGTGGCATTTTCCCCTTGTACACATCATCTATCATTGGGGGCATCCACACTTCTTAGTCTTCCTATACATAGTTTCCAATTTTTATAGAAAAACCTAAAAAAATTCAAATATGTTTCTAAAAAATTAAAAAAATAAAAATTATCCTACAAAACATTGCTCTTTGGTTCTCTCTTATTCTTGTGTTCAACTCGGATCATCTTGGTCTACCTTTATCAACAAAGATAGTTTGATTACTATATCTGTACTCTATGGCACAATGAGTTTCTTGAAATCTTTGTTTCATAGTGCATGATTAATTTTCATAGGACCCAAGTTTCCTCTATTTTTCCCCTTGCATGTATCCTTCCTTAGGGAACCATATTTTAACCCTTTTTGTTAATTTACACAGTTGGAATCAAATCTTGATAACAAAAACATTACATTATGTTTCTCTGTTAGGTCACCTTGTTTATTTTCTCGTATTGCATTGCATTATGTATATTGCAAGGAGTTAGGCATCATTTAATTTCTTGTATTGCATTGCATTTTATATGTTGCATGGAGTTCATATTTTTAGCAATGGATAATTTTTCATAGTATGGCTTTTCATGTCATTCTACTTTTGTTGTATGTTTATATTTTTAATAAGGACCTGATGGCGTAGATATTTGACAAGTATGATGACACTAATTTTTTTAATACACTTTGGATAAAATATTGGTATTTTCTTTCTGTCTTCATTCCTCTTCTACATCATCCTTCTATCAACACTATTCTTCTAACTCACTTGGGGCATTTCTGCCCCTACCCATTCTTTTATCCATTTCCCTCAACTTTTTCAATCGTCAATCACCTTCTTTCATCACCCCATCGACATTCAAGGGTGAATCTCCCACTTCTACTAATTTTCCTTCTATGCCTTAAAAATTTATCTGCTCTACTATCTTTGAAGTGACATCACTTACGCCACCAAAAAGAGGGGAAAATGTAGACACCTATAATTTAGCCCAAGTAATTTAAATACTTAAATTGTGCTAATTATATCCTTTCCCACAAATTGACAACATATCGTCAATAAATTCTCATTTTCTCTTCTATCGGTGTTAATTAGTTACATTACATTAACTAATTAAGTCTTCTCTCCAAAAAATATGCTAATTAACAACCTTCTATTAATCAATCCCCCTTTATATCTAGACTAATTAATTATTATTAATTAATTGGCTTCCTCTTCCATTAAATCAATAAATCATCATTTATTTAATTAAATTCCTCCCATAGTCTAAATCATGCTAATTATTCCTCTAAAAAGATTTTATAAGCTTGCACACCTATTAATTAATCACTTTGATTAATTAATAAACCCCCTCAAACCCCATGAGTCACTAAAGGAAAAAATAAACTCTCCTAAGGTTGACTCAACCCTTTCTAAACCTCCCTTATCCACAACTAACCCAACCTCTCTATTATCCCACATGTAAAGGGATGTAGAGATTCTTCTATCCATTGGGCTATACAAGAATCCCTCCTCCTTTTCTATTGACACTTTCACACCTATATGAGCATATAGCATACACTATAGCCATTTTATCATCTTAGATAATTCTTCCGTTAGGATAGTTAGCTTTATCCATTTCTTGCATTCATCCACCCTAATTTTGAAGTCATATGGAGATATGTCAAGTGGTCTTGTAGTCATGATTTAACAAGACTCCATTCTTAAAAACCTTGGCATTTCAAGCATATAATCAACTCTTTGATTGATATAGATCTAAATAGGTTCAATCTCATCTCATTTAACATTCAACAAGAGATAGAAGTTAATTTGTTTAGAATATTATCTTGAAATGTTCATTTCATGTTCTAATGTAGAGATGTTGATAGGTTAACTTTGTTTAAGCTCTTAGCATGATGATTCATAGGTTTAGTTTTTCATTGTATTGAAGCTACTAGGTGTTATTTTCAATTTTACTGATATAGCTAACTAACTTGTGCATAAATGTACCATCAAAAAATGGTGCCCTGCTCATAGATAAACCACTCTAGTGACTTGCCATTTTTGTGCTTCAATGATTTCCTTTCAAGTGATAAAACTTATCAAAAATACCTTATACGATACTAATTGTTGGAAGCACAATGGACTGAGAGGGGGGTTGAATCAATCCTTACAACATTAATTCAATTTCATATTACTCACTTAATTGACAAACCACTTATTGAACCATTAATGTGTACACAATATTAAATACGTTACATGCAATTAACCATAAACAAGAAAATCAACACCATAACACATAATATAATTGGAAAAAGATAAAGGGGAAGAAAAATCACTGAAACACAATATTTATATGTGTATGTTTCAAATTTAGTGTGGAACCAACCACACAAGGAGCACCAACCCCTAGTTTTGTGAAGAACCAACTCCACAAGGACGATACAACCCCCCAAGATGATCACGAACCAACTAAGACAAATTATGATGAATATATATGATATTTTTTTCTTCCACAACTGATGGAAATCACAATTTCAGCTCACACATACTTTCAAACTCTTGTTCAAACCCTAGGTCTTCAAACTCTCACAAACTAGCACTTTCTTCACTTCTCAAAGAATCAAACACCTACAAAAATATCTGAAAATATTCCTCAATATTTAATATAAGTTATTATCTCACAAATCATGCATGCATATCTGCAAATAAATCAAACCTAGGTCACACTTTTCATACTCACACAATTAGCTCACAAAAGCACCCAAAACTTCACTTTTATAAGATCTCCTTCATTAAAATTAAAAATAGGTCAGTTTCCCTCCTTTTTTTTGACCATAAAAACTTTAAAAAATCCCATATGAATCATCATAATAGTCACATATGACCCAAGTAGGTCAGCCAAGCCAAAAACCACTCACCATGCACCAAAAATCCTCAAAATCCCATCACTAGGATGAGAAAAATCCCCTCATGCCAAAAATATTTTTATCAAATCTATAAAAATAAAAAAACATGATTAATATGACATTTAAACATCATCCATGGTTGCAATTTACTTTAACCAATCAAATTATTTCATTTAATGGGCCCAGTGGCTCATTTCCTTCACAAAATAATTGTTATCAACATCCTGATTTCACCTTTGGAACTCAAGATCACCCAAGATGACATCAACTATGGAGTGTGACCACTCAATGTAATTACCATAGCTTCTAGGATAATTATATGTTCAAACCACATCAATTTTACCCTCCACCAAAAGAAGATGCCCAAAAATCAATTTTACAAATACAACTTGTTTACACCCTTTACGACACTTCAAATACCTCAAATGGTTAAAATTATTAAAAATAATCTCTTAAATTTACAAGAAATATCAAGAATCACCCAAACCATTTCATTCTCTAGCCAACTCAATCTTTCGGTAAAAAAGTTTATCACGAAAATCAAGAAACCTTCTTGCTCACAAAATGACTTGGAAACCACATCAAATAAACTAATAATGAGACAAAAATTATACCATTAGAAATATATGAATTAAATTTCCATAACATATTGTAAATCCTTCCAAATTCAAGTGTAAGACCTTCAACCAAGATCATCTCTGCAAACTACTTGAAATTGCCCCAAAACTACCCTTTGACCAGTCAACATAAATGAAGCATACTTGACCATTTAACTGCATCACAATGACCTAAAACCATCATGTAAATCAATAAAAATCACATACTCACCATAATGATCATTTAATTTGCAAATCCTTTGGACAACCTTGTCCCAAACTTAACTTCTTCAAAAACGGTCATGTTTGAATGGGGTCCACTCATCACCATGACATATGCCATACCTTTTTGGAAACCTATAGGAGTCCTCTAAATTTTCCAATCATCATCTATGAACTAGAAGGAAATTATGGTCACTTTGTATCATTTTATCTTATACCTCTTTTGAGCTAGGGTTTTAAATTCATAAAAATTTGTTTACCTTAATAACACTTGTTCATAAAAATGTGAAAATTAAATGAAATCATTATTTTTTTGAAATCAGAATTGATAGGTTTGTTGTTATTCATCTTTGTATGATCAATCAAATCTACTCCCTAAAGTCTCTCCCCAGAATTGGTTCTGATCATAATCCTATCCTCCTTAATCTTGGTTTAAATCTGGTCAAGAAAGCAAGACCCTTCAGATTTGAAAATATTTGGTTAGATCACCCTAACCTTTTCAATAAAATCCAAGAGTGGTGGAATATCAGGGTCTTTGGGGTAGCCAGTTATAGACTCAGTTACAAATTAAAGCATCTCAAAGGTTGCCTCAAAAAGTGGAACAAAGAGGTCTTTGGTAACATCTTCTAGGAAAAAGTAGATTGGCTGAAGATTTAAGGAATATTGAGGAACTTATCGATCTTGATGGTCTCAACCCGGTGCTCAAGGAGCAGGAACAAAATCTTCTAGTTGAGTATCATGATATTTTGGCAAAGGAAGAAGTCTATTGGAAGCAACAGTCGAGAGTGAAATGGCTTAAGGAGGGGGACAAGAATACCAAATTCTTCCATTTCTCAGCCACCTCCTAGACAAACCTCCTCAAGATAAATGAAATTAAAAATGAGAATGGGGAGATCCTCTTAGAGAGAAAGGAAATAAACAAAGTCATCATAAACTACTTCAAGGATCTCTTTCAGCAAGGTCAAGGGATTGAAGAGCAGAATCAAAACAATATCCTGAACCTGTTCCAGAAATTCATCTCCTGGAAGAAAATCATGAGCTCTTAAGGATCCCTTTTGAGGAGGAAATTAGATTTGTGGTCTTTGATATGGAACCTGACAAGTCACCTGGGCCTGATGGTTTTCAGGATTTCTTTTACGTAAATTTTGGAAGGTGATTAAGAAAGAAGTCATTGAAATGGTCCAAGATTTCTTTAGTAATGGGAAACTCCTCAGCCAGCTTAATAATACTTTCTTGGTCCTTATTCTAAAAATTGTAGGAGCCAATGAAGTTAAATATTTTAGACCGATCAGTCTCTGTAACACGAGTTATAAAATCCTGACTAAAATCTTAGCTGGCAGAATCAGATTGGTTCTCGACCATTTTATTTCTAAAAATCAAGGTGCCTTTATCCTGGGAAGGCAGATTACTGACAGTATTGTGGTGATTCAGGAAGCCATCCATTCCATTGTCAATTCTGATAGATCTGTTATGTTCCTTAAGTTAGATATGCACAAGGCCTATGACTCTTTCCTTGGGGCCATCCTCAATAAAGTGGGCTTTGATAATACTCTGGTTAGAATGATTATGACCTGTATATCTACTGCTAGTTATTTAGTTTTGGTCAATGGTAGTCTAGAGGGCTTCTTCAAAGCTGGTAGGGGCTTGAGACAAGGTGATCCCCTATCTCCTTTCCTCTATGTTATAATGGTTGAATCTTTGAGTAGAATCTGCAAACAGGCTTTACTTTCTAGGAGGATTCAGGGAATCAAGATTTCTAATGGTCTCCCTCCGATCTGCCTCAATCAATTTGTTGATGATAACTTCCTGATGGGAAAGGCCTCTATACAAGAAGCCACCAACTTCAAATCTGTTCTCATGGACTATGAGTTGGTCTCGGGGCAGATGGTTAATTTTCTCAAAAGTGCGGTTTTCTTTATTAATGTGGATAAACAAGTCCAATTAAGGCTTGCTCACATTCTGGGTTACAAAATCAAGTGTTTTCTAGATTCTTATTTAGGAATGCCTCTAATCCACAAAAATCCGACTCCTCTATTTGGAATGCCCTGTTGGAAAGAGTTAATAAGAAAATTTCATCCTGGAAAGGCCTCCTCCTCTCTCAGGTGGGTAAGATCCAACTCCTTATGAGCTCTCTTCAAGGAGTCCCCATTTTCATTATGTCTCTCTTCAAGCTCCGACCAAAATAATTGATGCTCTAGAAAAAATTCAGAAGAGATTTCTCTAGGCTGGAGCCTTGGAAAAGTTTAAATTCCCTCTGGTGGCTTGGGAGAAGGTCACTAGGCCAAAGATGTGTGTCGGCTTGGGTCTGAAAATTTTACCTATCATGAAAAAATATTTGGTTGCTAAAGCTAGTTGGAGAATTTCTAGAGAGGAAGGATTGTGGATTGATATAATAAAAAAGAAATATCTATAGAATTTAGGCAGAATTGACTCTTTCTTCTCTCATGAAAATATCCCTAGAGGATCCTTCTTCTGGAAATTCCTGTTGGATTCAAAATATATCCTCTCAAAGGGATCCCTATGGGAGATTGGTAAGGGGAACATGATCAAATTTTGGTGGGATAATTGGATAGAAGAATCCCCTTTAGTTGATCAGGAAATTTGGAAGGAGGTGGCTCAATTCTATGAGGAGAATGGTAAAATATAGATAAGATATTTCTGGAGTCATGATGATGAGGTCCAATGGGAAATCATAGTTCCCCCTGGTTATGATGGTGATATCAAACCCTTTCAAGATCTCAATAAGAAACTCAGGGAATTCCACATCCCCATATTCCAAACCAAGGAGGATTCCATCATTTGGAAAGAGGAAGACTCAGGAAATTATTCTGTTAAATCAGCCTATAGCTTACATTTCAAGAAATATTTTCAAAAAGAGTATTGGGGTAAGTTATGGATCAAGGACTTGATCCCTAAGATCAATATTTTTATTTGGCTACTCAAAATAGAATCCTGACTATTGAAAATCTTATAAAAAGAGGAATGTAGATCCCTAATAGGTGCACACTTTTTGGAGAGGGGAAGAGAATGTGAATCATCTTTTTTTACATTGTCCTTTCTCTAAAGGTGTCTTCTCACTGATTTTGGAACTTTTCAACATGCAATGGATTATGCCTTCGAATATGGAGGATTGTTGCACTCAATGGGAGAGCCCATTTAGATTTCCTTATCTAGCCTGGGCATGGAAGATTTCTCTACCTCATCTCTTATGGGGTCTATGGAAAATAAGGAATGATAGTGTTTTTAGAGATCAAAAACTCTAATTGGGGTGGCTAAAAGGAAAATCCTTGTAGCCATTAAGGAAAATCTCAAACTGTTTAAAGGTAAAACAAAAAATCCCTATCCGAAATGGGAGCAAGAAGTCTGGATAATTTCACCTATAGTCAGGTCAAGAACAAAAGCCCTAGTAAGAATGTAAGCTAGATTAGACCTATGGGAAATACGATCAAGATCAATTTTGATGGGGCCTCAAAGGGGAACCTGGTCAAGCTGGGGGTGGGGGTATCTTAAGGAATAGTGAGGGTGATTGGTTATTCATCTATGTTGGTCCCCTAGGAAAGTAGACTAATAACATGGCTGAAGCTAGAGCCCTCCTTTGGGGTATTTTGGTCACTAAGGAAAAAGGCCTTAAGGACATTTAGATTGAAGGTGATTCCTTAATTGTTATAAATTCTCTTCTCAATAGAAGTAAGATCAACTGGTCATTAAAAATATCATTCAAGATATCAAGGAATTGCTAAATTTTTTTGACAAGATATCTATCAATCATACTTTGAGGTAGGGAAATAAATGTGCGGACAAGATGGCCAATGTGGGAGTCCTTAGTAATGAGTACAAAATTTGGTGTAAAGGGGAGAGATTACCCTCTAATATTAATGATGAAATTATTAAGGATAAAAGGTGCTAAGATTTATGATGCCGGCACAAGCGGGGGAAAGTATTTCGGTGATCGAGAGGATACCTTTTAGTGTTAAATGTTCCTAAAAATTCCTAAACCATGCCAGTGCAGTAGATCCTTTAGAGATCTTTCTGATGACTGTAAGAACGTGAAAAACGGACACTCTGAGCTCAAGATATGTCCAGTCAAAGTTTGGTCAACCAGAAGGTCAACATTGGTCAACAGGTCCATGGTGACGTGGACGCATGCACAATTGGCCAAGTGGCTCAGTCAGTAGCGGGAAAGTGGAAAAAGGAGGAAAATTCCACCACGAGTTCGATTTTCCTATCGAGGATCAACAAGTGGTCTCTATTTCCATTTTTCATTAGTGGAATATCATATTATGGTATGGTCAAATTTTATATTACCTTGTAATTATTCACCATGTTATTTGATCACAATTTCCTTATTGGGGTCAGATTTCTATATTGGTGTAATATATTACTTTCCATGCAATGGTATTATCCACACCATATACTCCAACCGCTTTTGCCATGCATTATTCTAACTCCACCGCTTTTATCTCCATACTCCACGCATACCAACCAATACACATTCACCTATTAAAGTGCTCACCATTTTAAAATATGCACCCAAATCATGGGGGAATGCAAATATAGCCAAAGCTTATCAACAACCCAATAAAACGGCTCAAAAACCAATTAAAAACTCAACCGCCCTATCTTTTAGGGATCTCCTCCACCCTTTATGCAAATTGGATGTGAGACTATTCCCACGGTCCACACAAACCGCCTCCGCCAAAAATGATGCCGCTGGGTTTTGAACCCAAGACCTCCACTACCCAAACACATCCCGCCAACCAACTCGCCTACCCATCTCGGATGGGATAGAAATGAGTTCACGGGTATATAAAGAGCTCTTATCTCTGTGTTGAGGGGGTAGTGTAAAGCCATAAGGAGGCAGTTTTCAGAAAACACCATTTTTGAAGGCCCTGCACTCAGAATGAGAACTCGGAGTAAAAATATGAAATGAAGGAAATTATGAGAGGATTCCAACGATGGAGATCACATTGTGAAAACACTATAGGAGCCAAAAATCATTCTTGGGACAGTTTCTACTATTTTTCAGAGTTCTTGGGACATTGATCAGCTCATTTGTAGGTTTTGATTCATTATTGCTTGTTTGTAAGAGTTATTGTACTTACATTTCAATATTATTAATGGATTGGTTCAATCTGAACCGGGGACGTAGGAATTTCTGAACCTCGTAAACAATCTCATTTGTTATTTGAGTGTTTTCAGTTTTCTGATTATTTATTTGCTACACAAGTTTTCCACACTTCTATGGATGCATAATAATCAAAATTTAATCAATTTGTGGAGTTTAGAATACTTAAAATTGGTTAAAAAAATCACGATCTTTGGAAACTTTTAAAAGTGAAAAAAATACAACACACATTTTCAAATCATTCAGTCACCAAGATAGCTTATACAAAAATCATTGTTCTGTTCAAACTTAGATAGGGAGAACAGTTTGTGGATTGTGAAAAGTTTTTGCTGGAATGGAAACCTTGACAAAGTGTAGATGGGTGGCAACAGGATTCGCGTGGAACCCGCCAGTCAGAACATGGAAGAGAGCAACAAGGATCTATGGAACAAGCTTAAAGTTGGTGGATTTAGTAATTTTATTGCTAAATTACATGGTCACAACCCTGCTCTGTCCAAGGACTTCAGCCAAGCTTGGAAAGAGGGGGTTTTTACTGTCCGCGGTGTGGAGGTTGAGGTCTCGGAGTCCAATATTGCCAGGGTGACTGAAATGAAGATGGATGGGTTAAAAATCTACAAGGAAAGAACCCGTAGAGACCTCAAGATTGAGCAATTTTTGTTGGCAAGGAGACTTGTTTCTTCTTCACTGATGGTATTGCACATTCGTGTATTCCTAGAGTCTGGAAGGATGTTTGCCTTCAAGTTATGAAATATATTACGTTGGAGGGTAAGTATAGAAAAATCTATACCCATCACATGACCTTCCTCAACATGTTTTGTCACAAGTTTATGGTCAGTATCCCCTTTTTCTTGGCTACCTCTCTTTCAAATTCACTGATGGCTTTCCAGAATAAGAAAGTTGAGCTGCCCCTTCATGAGGGCCTGATTCTTCTTCTGTTTGAGAATGGCAAGCCGGTTCTAGATCACCCTTTGGTCATGGCCCTAGAGGAGAAAGATGAGGAAGATGACATTACTCTGGCGGAGTGTCTTACTAAAATGAAAGAGGGTAAAGGTATCCCCAAGGGGGATGGAAAAGATAGAGACAATAATGAGGGAGGTGGTGGGGAAGCTAGTGCTTCCAGGAAGAATGAATGTGTGGGTGACCCCATTGTTTTTAAGAATGGAGTAGGAAGATGGTGTATTTAGAGGGGGTCCTCAAAGCTATGGAGGACATGAACGAGGGGAAAAGGGAGTCCATCTTGAACATCATCAACATTTCGAAGAAGATGGTCGCAGATCAGGTCTAGATTAAACACAGAATGAAGGAGCTAGAGACTCAGGTCAAAGTGTTGCTTGACAAAGTGGAGGAGATCGAAGGGGAAAAGAAAAGGAGGAGATTCAACCTTCGCATTAGTAGCTTGGAGGAGGAGTAGATGGTGGTTGGTTTTGGATTCCTAGTCGGCTATTACTGGTATGGGGCCTCTGGTGGTTTTTTTGTTTGTCATGGAGGCTTTGTTGGTCTCTGAACTTTGTGCGGACTATGGGCAAACTGTGGTGCCCTATTTTTCTTGGTATTTTTTTCCTTTTTGGGGTCCAGATCCTACATTGTAAGAGTTAAGCTTGTTTAACTCATTTTTGGGACCCCTTTCTAGGTTTTCTTTTGTTTTGTTTCTTGTTGTGTTCCTCTCTTTTGTTCGGCCCCTAGAGCCGATCCCTATTTTTTTCCTTATCTAATAAAAAAATTATTTTTTAAAACCTTATGGACTAAATTTATAAACATACCTAAAATCCACAATGTCTTATACAAATCATGCAATTCAAGGTGAGCTTCAAAAGGTGCAATTTGAGCTAGAAATGACCTTTATATTTAATTTGTTTCACCATAAACATCATATCTTACAAAATTCACAACATGGAAACCTAATTTTTTTCTCGCAACACCATGACACATACTAATAACATCTCAAATAATCACCATGCCACAAATATTTCTAAATATTTCCATCCACTTTGAGACTTGCATATCTATCTCTTAGGGCGTTGCACTATAAAGGCTGAAGAAATTGAAATAACACTATAAATCATCAGAAAATCTCAAAAAAGTCCTAACATACCTATTAAATAATGATACAACTTCATACATGCATCCATGATCTCATATAGATCCACTATTCAATCTCATGACTCTTACCATCCATACCGGTCTACATGAACACCGAATCTTAGTTACCAACTTCTCTCAACACCCTAAAACCTATGTGATTTCCTAAGCACTCTCCAAACATGTTATCCATCATGTATTCATGTTCCTAAATCCACCAAGAAGCTCCAACCTCCACACACCATCACCTAGGATAGCTAGGTCACCTGATTGGGCTTGAAATAACAAGCCATTCTCACTTAATCAACATATGCAACCTAGAGCATACCTAAAACTCCATGATATCATCACTTTGAGCATCATCTAACTCTAATTTATCATTAATAGTTTTTACATCACTAAAAACACCTAAACAACCACATTCCAACACAAAGGTGGGTTTACATGAGTATGTAGTCAATTGATATGGGAACTAATGGGTTTATGAAATATATACGTATGAATTAATAGAGACAAAGGGAAAAAGTTTTTCGGAAGGGTGTGAAATTTGAGATGGATTTAATAAATTCAAGTTTTGTATAGATTGATTGATTTTTAATTTTAGAGGGTATTAAGGCCTAAAAATGAAGAAATTACTTGAAAAATGTGTCATTTTGGAAAGGAATGATGAAAATGATGGTTTAAGGAGGTTTGGATGCCAATCAATGGTTTTTTTAATAAAGGGGAGGTAATCACTGGTGATTGCCCTAGGTCACCTGGAGATTTGATAAAATCGTCAATGATTAGCCTAGTCATAGGTGATCGGGTGGGTGGGAAAATAATTTGATATAAAAGGAACTTTAGAGGCTAATTTGGTATAATTGTGATTTGAGAACCTAAGAGACCTAAAAAACCTTGATTTTTCATTTTTCTAATTTTTTAATGGGATAGAGGTATTTCGAGGTGTGTAGAAGAAATGGAGGGAGTTTCGGTGAGAGTTGATCATATTTGGTCATGCTAGAGGATTGTTCAAATTGATTCAAGATGTGTCAAAGATAGTAATGGCCTATCAACGAGATGATGTAGAGTCATAAGTATCACTATAATTTGTTCGAAGGTAGTTTATATGGAAGATGAGGAAGGAGTATGGATGAGGATGAAATAGGGGTGAGGAAGGAGTAAGGGTGGTAGTGGCTACGCAGGGAGTAGCGGTGGGTCATGATGATGTTGGAGTGACAAAGGCTTATGGTGTATGGTAGTAGGGGCAGCTAGATTTATGTGAGAGGAAGGTATGGGATCATGTAGAGGATGCACCTCAAGAGGGTGGTGATGGTGAGGGTGGAGATGAGGGTAGTAGTGTGGCCTTATTAAAGACAACCATAAAAATTTAGAGGTGAGAAGGCCTCGTTACTAGCTAAGCAAGCGACATTGATAGATAAAAGAGATAGTTTGAGATGTGAGAGGGATGGGCTAAGTCAACAACTCATTGTTGTACATGTCAAGCTCACACAAGCTAGATTTCACGAGAAATAGATACATGTAAGATAGAGAGGCCTTATAGAAGGCATTTGGAGGGACATTCCCATCAATCTCAGTGGATGAGCTATATGTAGCCAAAGCGTAGAATAGTGGTTAGATGAGGCCACTTGGTTATGTGAGCGTGGAAAATTACCAAGATTTTTGTTATGAGCTTCGATTTTATGAGGATATAGTGAGGAAGACACTTCTAGATGAGCCTCACTATATATATTTTTGGATTGATGAAGGCATGTTCCTTCAGGTAGTAACATGATTGTGGCTCAACCACCTAAAGGTATGGGAGAGGGACCAACAATTATCCCATATGATGATTAGGGGAGTAGTGCCTGAGGGAGTCTCTAATTGTGAGACATTAAGTTCATAGGATAGTTTTTTAGATAGATTTTGATGTATTGAATTTTTATATATGAGGCTCTTTTAAAGCCCTTTTCAATGATTTATAGATGTATGAGGATCTTGAATCCCTTGATGATGTATAGATACTTTTTATGTATATACATGATTTTGGCTTTTGAGTTACGTTTTGAGTTTTCATAATGATTGTAATGTGATAAATGTAGTTAATGATGATGTTTTAGTTGATGATTTTGATTATATGAGTAATGGATATATGTGAAATGTATATTTTTAGATTAGATATGTTTGATGTGATATTGATGGTCTTAAATATGTTTGTAATAGATGGTGATCTTTTTTATTTATTAATTCATTATACATGGATAAGAACATAATGTAAACTATTTTCTTCATTATTGTTATGGACACATATAGTGTATGATGGTAGTTTATTTATATGTATGATACTACATGTACAACCTTATATTATGTGTTAACAAATAAATGGTAATGGTTATTCATACTAAGATCATTAATGGGTGTGGGATAGTTATATCTATATTTTTCTTGATTTGGGAAGGTTTGTGTATAGTAAGCACATGGAAACATGTTATTATTGATAATGCCCAAGGTTTTTCTCCAGCCTTTATTACATTACATGAGGTTATTGATGTGGGAAGATTCTATTTGATGGGAAATATGATCAATTTAGAAAGATTTATGGGATGGTTTTTTTTTAATTTTATACATGAGGAAGATCAATGTAGGAAGCCCTTTTTTGATATGAGGATTGATCAATACAGGAAGTCCTTATTGTGTATTTTGATTGGGTAGCCATGTTTTGAGGGAGTGGTCTACTATTTTATTGACTTTGATTTTATGGTAGTAATTTTTCAAGGGAGTGGTCTACAACTTTATTTGATATCATTTACTTTTTAGTAATCATCCTTCAAGGGATTGGTCTATATTTTGATTGTATTTATCCCATATATATATTGTTATTTTAAGCCGAGGGTGAGCCTTGGTGACTACTTTAAAGGGGATAAATAAGTGTTCTTGTCGTACTTATATCCTTATCATGTCGTAAAATAGGATAAAATAGGGGATGGTTTGAGAAATGATTACGAGGTTCCTTAATTGTGAGCGGGGAACTTGTCCATGAGGAATATTCTACGATCATATTTTTGGTTTCCATATCTAAGGTCTTGACCAGAATGTTGATGAAAAGCCACATATTTCTCAATCACTACAATAATGGTAAGATGGTTGGGATGATGGATTGAGATTGTACTTTGATTAAGGTCTCATGAGTTAATAAGTTAATAACAAATTCTTGTAAGTGTAGGGCATTAAGAGGGTTCTTTTTGGTTTTACCATCAAGGAGGATAAATGATAATCCCCAAACACATATTTATGATTGAAAATATATGGTCCAAACCAATTAAGAGAAAACTTTCCATGTTTTTATTTTCCACATTAGTGACATGTTGTTTTTTTAGAAGAAAATCACCAATGTTAAGTCACATTGTTTGAGATGTTTGTTATAATATCATTTG
Organism: Taxus wallichiana var. yunnanensis; assembly: GCA_018340775.1. NCBI lineage: Eukaryota > Viridiplantae > Streptophyta > Pinopsida > Cupressales > Taxaceae > Taxus > Taxus wallichiana. Next base: position 285,522,633 of record CM031242.1, on the reverse strand, counting down.
ATTCATTCTTGATAGACATTGAAATGTTAAAGGGTGGTTAGATGGCATTCATTTAACAGTTCAAGTTCGATAGGAATTCTTGGTGATATTCTTCATTAAGGATAAATTCTTTAAGAGAAAAATGTAACCTAGATTTGAAATTCGAGAGGAAGAACAACTTTGGTGTCGTATACTAAGGAGAAGTTCATAATGCCCGTAGGAGTATGAAATCTGGTTCGATATGCGCATAATAGAAATGACATTTAAAGATAATAATTTCTACCAACTTAGGGAACCATTTTCTAAAGTATTTTTTTGATTGTTTTTTTATATGCTTTGGCTTGGCAATTTTCTTGTAGATAATAAGGATATGGAACACTAAGTTTGATGTTGTAAGTATTGCAAATTTTCTAAAATTTCTTGTTTTGTAAAGATTTTCCATAATATCTGAAGATTTTGAGGAATACCAAAGTGGAAGATAATGTGATGATGGATGAAGTCAACGATTTTATTTTCTTTAGTGGAGATAAGGGGAATTTCTTCCACCCATTTAGTAAAATATTCAATCATTGTGATGATGGAATTGTGTCATCAGAACGAGTGAGTGTTGATATGGCCAATAAAATATAACTCCTCCTATGAATAAGGGCCATAGATCTTATGTTGGTTGAAGAGAATAACTAGGGATATGTGTGAGATTGGAATATTTTTTACATTTAACGCATTTATCGATATAGTCACAACAATATTGGTTAAGTGTAGGCTAATAGTAGCCCATGTTTAAGATGCATTTAGGAAAAACTAAACCATTGAAGTTCCCTCTACATATGTTTTTATGTACTTCTTAGATAGTTAGACGAGCATCCAAAGTTTTAAGACATTAGAGGAGGAGGACATAAAATCCTCTTTTGTAAAAAATTCCCCTAATATGATATAGTAAGAAGCGCATTGTTGAAATCATCATTTGTCATTTCTAGATATATCTAAAGTTATTTTATTGGTGGAAATATATTCATATGTTTGTGTATACCAGGTTTTAGCATGGCTATCTTCTATGTGATAAATGGTAGGAATTTCAGTGTTGGTATAAGATGGTTGATAGAGTTTGTGTATGGAAAAGAATATTTTGGAATCATCTAGTGATAAATGGATGATAGAGGTTAGACAAGCCATTATATCTGCAAATTTTTTAGATGATATAGGGGTGGTTTGGAATTTTTAGTGGTCAAATATTTGTATCAAGTCTTCGATGATGGTTTTGTATATTTATAGGACCTCATTTTTACATTAATAGATCCCTTTTATTTGGTTTAATGAAAATATACGAATCTCTATATATATCAAGAATTTGTAAGCCAATAAAGGAGACAGTATAAAGTCCCATAATGAGGGATTTTTATTTTTCCATGTAATTAGTGTATTCAAAATTCAAATTGAAGAATAACATAATAGGGGTGTCCCAAGGGGTATTATGACTATTCCAACACATCCCCTACCTAAATTTAGACCCATCTAAGAACAAGGTCATTTTAAGAGGGGTGTTGTCCTGATCTAGAGTGTTGATATATTTGTATGGAAAGTGGTCTCAAAGGAGTTGAGTGGTAGGAAGGGAGATTCAACTAACTGATTGGAAATGACTTTCCCTTTAATGGATTTTTGAGAGATGAAGTCAAGGTCAAATTTATTCATCAATATGATAAATCGAGTGATATGATCATTATGATATGGTTTGGAATGCATGGATTTTAGTGGATTAAATTTTGTGACAATATAGGTTTTTTTATTGAGAAGGTAGTGATGGAGTTTGGAAGTTTTAAACTATAAGGTATAACAAATTTTTTTGACTTCGAATAACAGGATTTATAATCATGAAGGGTGCGAGATGATGTAATAGAAAAATTATTCCTTACCTTATTCATATCGGTGTACCAACATGAATCCCAAGGCATGGTAATTCATGGATATATAAAGATAGAATGGTTCCACCTCGAGTGGAAGTATAAGCACTAGTGGTGATACAATATTTTTTTAGGTCATCAAAGGCATGTTGACAATTATTGTCCCACTTGAAGTGGATGTCCTTTCTTATAATATGATGGAAAGATTGAAAGTGGTCGATAATTGAGATATGAAGCGACAATGAGATGGATATTTCCTTAAAGGCTATGAAGCTACTTGATATTAGTAAGTGGAGTTATATTGATAATGGCTTTGACCTTAGCATGGTCAACTTTAATTCCCCGATAGACATAATAAATCCTAGTATTTTTCCTAGAATAACTTTGTTTCTCTTGTTTATTAGTCTTGTTATTTGTTACATGGTTGATTTCTTCCTATTGAATGTTGGCCTACTATGCTTAATTTGTGTATATTTGTAAGTATACTCACAACATTAACCCCTCTCTTCAAATTAAATTCCTCGTACATTATATAAGTAGTTTTCCATAGGTTTAGAGTAGTACTCTTGAGTGATCCTTGGCCCGACGGTTACGCCACTAATCTATTTAGCTTTTGGGGTCCTCCCCATACCAAAGAAGGATACGATTAAACATGTGACCATTGGTGAAAACCAATAATCTACCTACAATAAATTATTTCACCAACATGAAACAAATAAGAATAATACCTAAAAGAAATATTTATCCTAGAGACATACTCACCTAATCAATCTATAAAAGCTCACATATAGATTAGTAACCTAGATATAGGATTCCCCCTATGCATGTTATGCTTTTCCTCACTTTAAAGTTGTAATTTGAAGTGTTAGGTGAGAGAAATGAAAAATTAGACCACTTTTTCATGAGGAACTCCCCCTTGGAACATTTTTGAGCATGTGGTATCCCCTTGGATTGTCCCCAACGTGAAAAGGGACATATGGGAAACAAAGAATTTCTCTCTCATGATTCTTTCCTCCTAATAACTTACATGTCATCAATTTTGAATCTAGGAAGTCACAAACTTGCATGTTTTCTTAACTACTTGACCCCTCCATGAGATGAACACCTATGGAAAACATTTCACCCTTTCTTCCCCTTACATTATCCCCAAGGTGAAAATAGACACGAGGTTTTGCAAAGTGCACACCCCACTCTCGGCGCTAGCCCCCAAACATATGAAAAATCTTATTCGACCCCCTGTGTGCTAATTTCTAGCCCCTTGAATCTCACGCACATGAAACCACAAGATGAAATTTTTCAAGATAAGGCATAAATCACACTTGTGTGTCCCTTTTGTTCCTCTTGTCCCCTATTTTTTAAGATGAAACTCCACATCAACCCTCATCCCACCTCAATTAAGGGGTGTAAGTGATATCAAAAGGATTCATGTTAGAACACTTCACCATTTTTAAGTTTCAAAGCTACAATTTTCCATCCCAAAGCTCACTCCCGTTATTAGTATGTTATTAAACATGTGCTTGGAACCTTATATACTAAAAATAGAAAGTTGTTGATATCTCCCAAACCCCTTGTTTGATCCTCATGAGATTTCAACATCAGATCTTTCTCAAATAAGTATTTCAAACGAATCAAACCTTACATCAAATGGTGGTTTTCCTTAATTTCAATGGAAAAACAAAATGTCCCAACATAAAAACTCATTTTTCAGATTTACAGAGTTCTAGCGATTGATATTCTCTAAAAATTGGAGCAAATCATCGTTATGAAATAAAAAAATTCAGACCACTCTTGTTCCATTCCAACACTTTGGGAAGAACCACTTCTAAAAATAGTAATCCTTCATAAGCATAACATTATATAAATAATAGTTTTTATAAAAAAATCATTTTTAGAGTTGTCATAGAGTTATGCACATAAAAAAAAAACTTGAAAGTGTCAAATTGAGCAACTGGTAACTACAAATGGATCTCAAATAAGTCTTACTAAAAATAGTAATTATCTAAAAATTGGTCAAAAGACAAGGATCATGAGTCTACCATACTATGGAAGGGCACTAGATGTGTTTGAAATGGTGAAAAATGTCATAGTGACTGGACATATTTAAGATTTCCTATGTCATCTGCACCCTAATAGCCACCCATGGTTTTATTTATTTTTCTTTTAATAAATGGGATCCTCCCCATACCCAAGAAGGAGGGACTTAATCACGTGACCAGTAGTCAAAACCAATAATCTTCCGCAACAAATTATTTCACCAAAAAATAACAACTAAAAATAATCCCTAAAAGAAAGCTTCAGCCTAGAGACATGATTTCCTAATTAATCTTTAAAATTCCACACATAGATTGGTATACTATTTCTAGTGATACTAATTTAGTTATTAAAAAAATATAAATTACTATATATAGCTATAGAACATTCTAAAAAATAAATTGAATGGGGCCTCTATAACTCAAGTGAACATCTTTTGAGCTCAATGGAACATCACGAGCTTGGAAGTGCATCATAAAAGCTCAAATATACATCTTTAGAGCTCAATGATACATCTTTAGAGCTTGGAAATACATATCAAGAGCTTTATAATACATTTGTGGATTAGCATAATGTCTTTGGATCCTAGTAAAATAACTCTAGAGTTCTCATAAGACATCATGGTCATCCCGAAAACTTTAAATTGAGTTTTAAATAATATATATAATCCTTCCTTATTATTTTAGGCCTATATTGAGAAAAAATTGCCTTATTTTTGACTATTTGGGTTACCAAAACATGACATTAAGAAAAATCATATTTCTTCGAGAATTTTCCAAGATAAACCTCATATTTCCTACTTTAAATAAGTTTAATATTTAATATCATAAATTATACCCATGGTTTTGATAAACATAAAGGAAAAGAAGGATAACAAAGTCATTATAAAAAAGGGAATTTTGAGGGCTCGTCATATCCCCCACACCTAAGTTCCTTCATGTTCTCAAGAAAGCGAGTTAGTATCACCTATGGGATTTATTCCATTTCTCCTTGCAAAACATTTTTAGATTAAATGGAGAAGAATGTGGCCCAATTGTCTTCAGACTCCCTTTTTTTTTCCATTATATCACTCAACCTCTATTTTTATTGTATAAAATTAGTATAAGGTAAGTATCCTCCTTCATTCTCTTGTGGTGCATGATACAAAAGAAGAGGTGGTCTATGTTTCATTTCAATTCATTTTTTTGAAAATTCTCCTATTAATTTCGTTATTGTCCAATCCATTTCCATAGACCGATTTAAGGAAATTGAGGAAATGATTTCATTATTTTTTAAAAACATCCCCAATTAGTTCCATTTGATCACACATGTATCAAAATCAAGTCGAAGTGAAGATATATAGAAACCCTTGAAATGTCTCTTTGACTATTAAAGGTTGATAGGATACCACTTATAAATACAAAAAGTATGAACCAACTGATGAAACCTAGTTATGAAGTGTTTAGGATTAATATATTCATGCCTTATAAATAGGCAAAAAAATATATTTAGCATTAAAATATTATGTTACACTTCTCGAGACAATCTAATAAATAAGAACAAATATGAAAGCTCTTAGTTGTAATTATTCAACATATAGGTTTATCATGAAATCCACTATGTATCCAAGGAGATATATATACGAAAGAATTCACACATCCGATTGTTTTCTTCTATATCACATTCAAAATAAATTTATAAAAACTATATTTCATTTTCAACATCATCTAATATTTTTTTGATATTCCCAACATTTTACATTTATAATATTGTTCTTTTCTAAATAAAGAGTATATGGGAGTTGGTTTTCTATATGCTTCCATTACAAGTCCTAACTCACAAGCTATTGATAACTTACTTTCCAACATTTTTACTTCTTTTTCTGTAGCTTTTAATTAGTTACAAGTATTCCTCCATACTTTTATATCTTGAGAAAAATTTACCTAAATTTTGAATTCTTTTTTTCTTCTGATCCATAACAAGTGTATGTTTGATTTTTTTATTCTCCTCTTAACTGAATAATTTCATCATTAATTTTCTTATTCTTTACTTTTGAATCTTGAAGAGACTTTTGGAGATCAAAAATGATATTTTCCTTAATTATTTGAGTTTGATTAAGGAAATCAATTTATTGTTATTGTTTTTATGAGTATCACAATCCTAGATAAAGTTAGGGTATGCTACAATTGTAATTCTTTGTTAAATCCTCTTTTCTATATTTAATTAATTCCACAATGGGAGCTTTACCCTTATCTAACCAATATGTGCATGGAGAAAACTCTTTAGAGATAAGGGGTTCAAAATTTATGGGAGAAATGGGTGACACTATAGTTTCTTCACACATTAGAGGTGTTTATTGGCTTAAGCTTCTATATACTTTTGCGGTGACAACTCCTCGTTTCTTCTTCTTACATTATTAATCTCCTTCTTCTTTTTCTCCCCTGACTTGGGATAGATTATTATGTAGGTTTCCTCCTACTACTATGTTTTATTTTAATAGGTTCTTATGTGGGGTTTCCTTATTGTCCACTTGATTTCTAGTTACTTTTATAGAACAAGTACATTCTTATGGGGTGACTCTCCTATACTTTTTGGTATTTCCTTTTTTGCAGGTTCTTGTATGGATATTTTCCTACTACTCTTCCTTGTTACATGCTAATGGAATGTATCCTTCTCTAGATCTATAAAATCAATCAATAATTTTGGCCTAAGACATATTTTTGAGGTAATTCCATGTTTACAAATGAACTTCCCTTCCCTTACTATGTTTTCTTATACGCACATTACTTGCTTATTTTTAGGTTTCTTTTCTAGAAAAGATTTTTCATTTTACTTCTCCCTTCCTCTTATGCGAAATTTTTTTATGAAAAACAATATAGATTAACCCATCATTTTTTAAAGTTCCACCCCTATGGGTATATTTCCCTTCCATGTTTTGAATGGCCTCATATATAAATTGGGGAAAATTAATTTTCCATTCATGTTTTACATAAAATTATCTTAAATGAATCAACATTCTCATAGAATCTTTTAAAACCAATAGATATTTTCCATCAAAAGTAAATAATTTTACCACCCATAGGGGAAAAAAATTCAAGGGTGAGGGAAACTTAGTCCATTAATACCCTTGCTTTATATGTTATTATTTTTCATTTGATTAGGTAAATAGTTGGTTTTGAGGGGACCCAAAAACCCATAGTACATAGAGAAACCATAGAAGAAAGGGAAGAAAACCAACCCCTTAATAATACGGGGCCATGATAAGACAAAAAGGCTTGGCCAACACAAAATACAAAAAAGAGGCAAGGCACTTACAACCTTTACTCTGAGAATATTTTTTTAATCAAACTGTCAGAGAAAGCTAGCTATAAAAAAGATACATGAAAACCAAAAAATAGATACAGTCTACATAAGGTCTTCTAATATTTATTTTTTGTATAGATCCTAGTTCTAGAACTTGGTCCTTTATTCAAGGCTTCCATAGCCTTCACTGGTACCTAATAGACCTCTTGCATACCAACCATATTACACTCATTCTCATCCTCCTCTTCTTTATAGATGTTGAGAACCGAAACATGATCTTCTTAGAAGTATCCATCTTAGAAATTTGGTCTTGCATAATAAAGATATTATGTTCCAGCATTATAATTTCATCATTAAGTATGTTAATCCTCTTATCATATATTTTTGATTGCCTATGGAATTCCTTCATTTATTGAACCATATTATTTATAACCTTGAGTAAGGTGCTAATGTACACCTTCATATTAATAGACTGATCCTCCCTATTAATGTCACTAATATTTTATTCTTTTATCCTTTTACCTTTAGATGATTCCTATGTTTTATATTAGAGAGAACCTCCACCGCGTCATCCTAACCATTTCTACCCACGGGACCGTTCTTCTTATTATTTCTCAATCTATTAGCCAAGGTTTCCTCATTAGATTAGGTGGGCCAAGGATTGGGGGAACAATAGGTTTACCATTTTGGAATAGAATAATAATAAGACCATGGTATAGAGGTGAGTCAATTTTATCCTCTTAGAAATCCTTTCGAGATATAGTGAGAGACCACAAAAGGAAAAATGGAAAGATGATGGCTTGATTTCTATGAAAATAGTTGAGAATAGAAATATTATGTGTGAAAAATTTCCTGAATTTTCCTTCAAGAGTCATATATTTCATCACAATTTTACATACATCTGTCCATCTCTTAGGGAGGAAACTTCTTGCAATGCTAACAAAGAAACAAATACAACCTTTGATTTGGTCCAAAGAAAGTAGATATCTTGTGACTCTTATGATTCTTATCTTTAATTTTTTTAATCCATCCATAGTCATGCATGTAACCTCTACAATGGCTTGTTCCATCACATGCATTTCCACACCCCTAATCAAGACTCTACCCTTGTCCCAATCTTGAACAAATTTCAAAGTGAGAACAGGATCATTACCTTTCATATTCTTGATGTATTTGGTGAAGCCACCCTTTCTAAGTAGGCAAAAAAATGTGGCATATCTTGTTTAATCTCTTGATAAAATGTGGGCTATATTCTAACTCGATCTCCTCCCATGATTTGATACCAATGCATAGAATTCCTATTGAAACACTTCTTAAAATTTAGTTTCTCACCTATGATGAAGTTAAACCACCTTTCCAACATCAAAATTATGGCATCATAATCCCACACTATTCCTTGGGAATCGTAACCAAAACCCTCATGATTAATTTATACCACCTTACCTTTTATTTTCATTATTAATGAAATTAGAAACATGGCTCCATGGTACTATGCCATCCTAATCCAACCAAGCCTCCATGTCATCCCTTGATTTTCTAGGCTATCTACACATGAATATTTTTCCCTGAACACACGGCTTATGACCACCTCATAAAAATTTTCAATCACGCTTTGAGCCTCCATTATAATATTATTAATTATCCACCCAAATTTTATTTTTCCTTCCATATCCTTAACTATCAATAGAGAATCACCTTCGATAATCAATTTTTTAATCAAAGTATAGTCTCATCAATATTTATGCCTCGTAAGGCCACCATAGCTTCCATATAATTATTGGTTTGGTTCATCATAGGTCCTTCATAGGATTTGATACAATTTCCCATGTGATATCTTATCAATCCACCCCCTCACAAATTTCCTTCCCTTAATTTTGATGAGCCATCAAAATTAAGTTTAAACCATTCATCAAGTGTAGGGTTCCATTTCAATTTGTTTCTACCCTTATTCATTTTGTAGTTGGATCTCTCTTTGGAGGGAATCATCTTTAAGGTTTTAAGAATCATTTTTTCCTCTTTAGAATAAGACTCCACCCATTTATTTTCAATAATCATCATGTTATCCTTCATACCTTGGTATATTTTTTGTAACAACCTTAGAGTATAGAAGACTTATTAGGAAAATTTTGGTTGTTCATTTCTTTCCAAATACCCCATCGGATATGGGGTAGAACGCATTTCCAAATCCTTTTAACCAATGACAATTTTAAAGGAGAAGACCATTGATCAATTAGGTTATAAAGGTTACTGGTAGAGGGAATTGTATGTTGAAAGCATTCATGATGGCTGCTAGAACCTAGAAGGAGCATTTACACTCCATAAATAGGTGATGAACCAATTCTTCATTTTATTTACACAATGATAATCTGTTGATCACAATAATACCTTTTTTGGATATTTTTAATAGACAAGATGTTTTTTAGATTGATTTTGAGAGGAGGAAATGATGGAGAGAAAATAGAGATTAGATATCTTTTATTCATTTAATAATATCAAAAGCACGATACATATTATATAGGGAGAAGCTTAAAAATATTCCCCATAATAGGAGGGGTTACAACCTATGTGAGAAGAATGTGATATTATCTAATCTACAAAATCTAATTATATAGAATATATGCTACGTAACCTTATGCCAACATTCCCCCTTATTACATTATTCTTGCAAATATAACCCCTAAAAAGTTCAAATTTCACTTTTCCAAGGGATTTGGTGAGAATATCATCTACTTGTGCTTCTGTAGGACAATACTGGAGCTGAATGTGATGGTTCAAGATGTGATCTCAAATGAAATGAAAATCAATATCAATATGCTTTTTTCGTTCATGAAAAACTAGATTCTGCGCACGAGCTTCAACACACTTTGTGATTATCAAAATAGAGAATAGGTGATTTTTTTCAGGAATTCCTAGGTCATCCAAAATGTGATGTAACCATATTACTTCACACATAGTTCCTTATGTGACACAATATTCTACCTCTATATATGAGATATAAACAACATTATACTTCTTTGTTTATCCATGAGATATATCTAGATTCAAGATGAAATATGTATCATGTGGTTGACTTCCTATCATCAAAAGATTTGGCGTGGTCTGATTCGACGTATCCCTGTAAGAATAATTCATCATTCTTCTTATATTCCAGACCATAATAAATTATACCTCAGACATACCTCAAAACATGCTTTTCTACAGTCTAGTGACATTTCTTTGGCTCTGCATGAACCTACAAAAGATAGTTAACAACATAGCATAAGTCTGGTCTGGTATATATCAAGTAAATGAGTCCTCTAAAAAATTTCTTATAGAGAGTAGCATCTACTTGAGGTGAATCCTAGAATTGTGAAAGTTGTAAGACTTTTTCCATGGGAGTGGATATAGGTTTACAATTGGACATATTGTACTTTTCCAAGAGTTTCTTGGCATACTTTATCTGGGAGACAAAAATGTGATGCTCCTTTTGTCATATCTCCAAGCCAAGACAGTAATGTAGTAGCCCCAAATATGTCATGTCAAAGGTTCTTTTGAGATCATTCTTCACAATATCAACCTGATCTTCTAAACTTCCAGTGATCACAAGATCATCCACATACACAACAAGAATGAAAATTTATTTGCCTACCTTATTTATATAAAAATTAGAATCGAGGGGATACGAGTGAACCCATGCTATAGAAGGTGATCATAGATCTTGATATACCATGCCCTTGGAGCTTATTTCAGTCCATACCATGATTTGATGAGATGACATACCTTCTTAGGATGCTCTTCATCAACAAATCCTTCAGGTTGAGTCATGTAAACTTCTTCTTTCAAGTCACCATCAACAAATCCTTCAGGTTGAGTCATGTAAACTTCTTCTTTCAAGTCACCATTTAGGAAAGCACTCTTGACATCCATTTTATGAAGTCTCCATCCTTTCTATGCTACAAGTGCACAAACTACTTTTATGGTCTTGATCTTTACGGTGGGTGCAAATGTTTCTTCAAAATTGATGCCCTCTTCCCTAAGCATATCCTTTTTGCTACAATTTGTGCTTTATGTTTTTCAATGAATCCATCTACCATATATTTTGTCTTGAAAACACATTTGTAGCCTATGGGTTTCTTTCCTATAGTAAGATCGACAAGTTCCCATGTTTGATTTTTCTTGAGTGAGTCAATTTCTATATCAATGGATTTCTTCCACTGAGGTTGAATGATTGCTTCATGAACATTTTGAGGCTTGGAGCTATTAATCAGTGAACTCATGAGTGAAAAATTTACCTCATTTCTTGTTTGAATCCTTTTTTGACTTTGGATGATGTATCTAGGAGTTTTTGCAAATGTGAGTCCTTGATGGTGCTTTATACCCACTTCAGATGAGAACTTGGCTTCTTTTGAGAATAAATGTGTTTTTCCATGTGGATTGATGTGGAGTCACATTATCTAGTTCTCCAAGGTCAAAAAATATCTCTCCTTGCAGCATTTCTTTTCTTTGAGTAGTCTCCTTTGTCTAATCATCTGATTCAGAGACTAGTCGGTGAGAGGTGGTTGGTAATGGTTCTTTTGTTGTCACTATTGAGTCAAAGGATGACTCATCACAAACCACTTCCCCAATATCATATATTTTCTTTTCCTCGGGATCCATGAGATGGTGAGCCTTCGAGATATTTCTATAGCTAATTAGTATTCATGGAAGTGCCTTTGGCTCAACCTTCTTTCTCTTTTGATTTGGGACATGTACATATGTTGTGCAACTAAATACTCATGATAAATTTATGGTTTTCTACCAATCCATACCTCTTTTGGAATTTTATTTTGTAGAATATTTTTCAGTGATTTTTTAAAGAAGATATACAGTTGTCTATACTACTTCACCCCAATAGCGTTCCTCTAGCTTTGTTGTTGTTAACATGCAGCAAGCCATCTCCATGACTATGTGATTTTGATGCTCAACAATGTCATGTTACTGGGGTGTGTAGGGAGAATTCCAGTTCTTCTTAACACCTTGTTGGTTCAGGAAGGCCAAGAACTTATTTGATGTGAATCCCCCTCGATCTGAGAAAAGTAGAAGAAGCAGTTGTCCAATATCTTTCACAACACAATGATAGAAATTCTGAAAATGTTGAAGAAACTAACTTTTATTCTTCAGGAAAAACACCCACATCTTGTGAGAGTGGTCATCCATGAATAGTTGGAAGTACTTGTATCCTGAAAATGAAGCAAGTAGCATACCATTTAGATTGGTATGAATTACCTATAGATGATTCTTGGCATGGAAGGTGCTCACCTGAAACGGATCCCTATGTTGTTTTCCTGCAAGACATCTAGGGAAGATAGGCAAGGAGCTAGATAGTTTCGGTAGTCCATGGACCATTTATTTTGAACTCATCGATCTAATGAAATACGAGATAAGTTTCCATATATAAAATTCCAGTGTAGTAGATTGAATTGATGTTGTAGATAAAGCTATTACAGAAGATGAAACAATATCTAAAGAAAATAACTTATCTTTTATAAAATCTCTAGTAATAATCTTACCTTGTCGCGAGATCAAGCATGATTTAATGCCATTTTGGAAAGGAAATTATACCTTCAGGTGATTATTCAAGAGGTGAGTCACTGACAAGAGGTTTCTAGTCAAGCCAAGAACATATAATACCTTTGTAAGCATTCATTTTCATGGTCCTAGAGGAATGGTGACTTTTCCTATTCCTTCTACAACGTACTCTTTTTCATTAGCTATGTAAAATTGATCTCCAACTGGTTGTTTTTTAGTGAATCAAATAGCTTCTTGTCACTTTACATATGCTTTCTTGCACCCGAGTCTATCAACAAAACTCTCTTCATGGGTTTTAAAGTATGACAAATTAGTAAAAGGTTATTACCACAATTGGATCCTTCTAATGTCTCCTAATTAGATTCATCATCTTGTTGGGCTATGAGATGTCCCTTCTTCTTTCTTTAGTGAGGAAATCATTTGGAGTTTTGAAAATATTCACACCTGGATGTGCTTGTTTGACTCGAAGACCCCTGTTCAAGCCATTGTACTAGTAGTGATTAGTGTCATGATTTTTTTCTACAAATGTGATTTGGTTGTGCTTGAGTTGGATTCTCTGGGGAACCTTACGATTCTTCCGGCCATGGTATGACTTTGAGAATAGGGCTTTATCCTAAGTCTCCTATTGGGATGAGTTAATGACCTCTTCCTGCTGTAACAAGTTCATGAGTTCTTTGAATTCCAATGTTTTTTATATACATTCAGTGTTATAATGAACACTTGGAATTGAGAAGGATGTGCTATCAAGGTGATTGGCAAAAGAATTTTTTCAACCACCATTTCACTGAGTGCTAATAACTTTGATTGTAGCTCAGTAATGTGACATAAGAAATCCTCAACTTTCTCATCTAACCCCATAGAGAGGTTGTGTAGCTTTGACTGAAGATGGAGGATATTAGTCTAATTTTTGGCTTCATAAATGGTTGCACTTTTCCCATACCTCCTTTAGTTTATTTGCATTTTGAACATGTAGTTGTACATAGTCAGTGATACTGAGAATTATCAGTATATAGGCTTTAGCACTAGCCATCTCATACTTCATTAATTCATCAGGGGTTGTGGGAAAGGTTGCGAACCCTATGAAAATGCACCATAATCCTTCAAACTAAAGGATTGTCCTCATTTTTGTTTTCCAGGCCGTAAAATTTGGCCCTTTAAGTAATGACCATCCGAGAGTAGAAGTTTTATTGCATACATTATAAATTTTATTTATTTATTTATTGATTCCAAGAGATATTACAATGTTACTCACTTGATGAGAAGTACCATCTCGTAGATGCTCGCGATTGTTGCATGCTAAGAGATGGTGATGTTTTGTGGGGCGTTTGTCTTTGTATTTACAATCGTGATCATACCTAACTTTTAGTTGTTCTTGAAATTACTATTATTGACAAATGACGTCAAAAGGAAATACTCAAGAGACCTTCATGAACCGAGTTCATTGAAGAAAAGGTTGTTAGTGTTGCATAGCTCATTGAGGAGTGTAAAGTAGAACCTAGAGATTTGAGAAGATTCGGATGGTATTCTATGGATTACGATTTGATGTTTTGGATTTCAATGAGTCTTGATTGTGTCATTCACACTTGTCATTCACACTTGTCATTCAACGTGGCTTTTTAGGTTTTTCTCCAGAAATAATGGTATGTTTTTTTAATGATGCAAGTGACTTTCGGCTTCACACGTAAAATTATACTCTCCTCGTGTTTCCTTGATAGAGGCTTCTTCTTCTAGAAATTTATGCAACCTCTCATCCTTGCAATGCCTTTGATGTTTCATGATGGAAAAAATTTTAGAAGAGAATCCAACCCATTGGTCCCAGGCTCAAGTATCTTCTGCACATAAACAATGCTCTCAATGGTTGAAAAACACCTAGATTGTGAAGATCTTAGCCCTTAGGAATCAAAATAGGTCTAGTAGCATACAATTTCTTAGTGAATCTTGTTCAGAATGTAAATCCTCATTGAATTTCCATGTAAATATTTTCTTCCATAATTTTTTTTTTTCACGCAGTTGTTTTCTATTTCCACATCCAAGGAAAAGTTAGAAGAAAAAAATTTGGCGAGTTCACTATTTGCTAAAAACTTCCACGAGATCCACGTTCGGTGTTTCTAGTAAATGAATTTTTCACACTGCGATTAATGAGACAACTTCTACATTACCACAAGAAGGGGAAGGTCATTAACATAGGTTGTTGATGAATCTCCACATCCACCTCTTCCTCCATCATGCAGAATTCTAACAAACATAAATCCAATGCATATTTACCTCCACATGTACTAATTATAGGTCGTTGGTATCAACTCAAACATTTCGTTCCTCCATAGATGTCTTCTCATTTGCAAGGAACTTCAAATTATTATTTATTCCTCATGTAGATCCTTATACGTAGATATTTCCACTATAATTTCAACGCAGAACCAATAATTTAATTATACAAGTCACTGGAATATTTCAACGTCCAGGCTCTTGCAAAAAAAAAATCACGTGCAACAATTTCAACATCTAGGATTGGAAATTTAGATTTGAAATGCCTAGGATTGACTCATCAATATAATTAATTGTGGTCTTCTTTTCCATGTAGAGAATTGTCTTCTCTCCACTCGCCTAACTATGCAATAATCTAGGTAGATTTGTTTGATCCATATAAATGTCTCTCCTTGAAACATGCGCTCTGATAGCAGATTGAGAGGAGGAAATGATGGAGATAAAATAGAGATTAGATATCTCTTATTCATTCAATGAATATCAAAAGCATGATACATATTATATAAGTGAGAAGCTTAACAATATTCCCCATAATAGTAGGAGGGGGTTACAACCTATGCGAGAAGAATGTGATATTATCTAATCTACACAATATAATTATATAGAAGATATGATACGTAACCTTATGCCACATGATTTCTAGAGGAAAAACTTTATTTTAGGAATAATTTGTTTATTCTAGACTCTAACTCAATCCTTGTTCACCTCATTATCCTCAATAGATAATTCATAACCCAATTTAGCATCATAAGTATCCAAGAGAGATCTATTCCAAATCATTTCATCATTGTAGGTTTTGTTGGGAAAATAAAAGTTCTGAGTTTTTATTAAGGTCATCAAAGCATTTGCCAAGTCCATTATAACTAGGGGAGGATTGTCACATAGTTGGTTTCTTTCTAAATAAATATCCAGTAATCTCATACACACACCCCAATAACCTAGTAATAATGTAATTTAATATTAATCTAAGGTTCGACCATGCCCATAAGCTCCTTTTCTAGAAAAGGATTATCCGAAACAAATTTTATTACCATCACTAGGATTCCAAAGCATCCCCTTAAGGAGAAGTTTCTTTAATTAAGTAAAATTGTTCCTAAGTATAGAACCTTTGGGAAGCTCTTCCAAACATAGAAAATCCTTCCTTCTATCAATGATCTGTAAGTATTTTTCTTGCAAGATATCCACCCAAAAATCTTGTTCCATGTGCATTCTCCATCATATCTTCTCTACCAATGCCTCTTTCATGATCTCGTAAGTTTTTGAGACCAATAGCTCCATACCTTTTTGGTTTTGTAAATTTATTCCAAGTAATAATGGGAATTCTAGATATTTCCTCGTTCTAGACCATATATATTTTGTAATCGTCAATGGCTATTCTAATTTTGGTAGGTATTATAATAATGGACATGATTTATATAGCCACTCCCTATATAAAACTCTGAAGTAATTGGTATTTTCAGATTGGGTGAGGAGGTAAACCTTCCATGAAGCAAGTTTTTGGAACTTTCAATGAGTGGATTCTAGGTTTCCAATTCCAACTTACTTCCACAAATAGGAATTCCTAAATAATTCTTAGGAAGTGTTTTAACTCTACATCCCAAAATGTTGGCTAATATTTTTACTACTCTGGTTTTACATTCATGAAGAAGCAATAGGTTTTGTGAAAATTGATTAGTTGTATAGAAACATCTTCATAATCCTTAATGATTTATTTAAAGGATTTGACTTCATTAACATCAAATTTCCTGAATAGAAATGTATCATCAACAAATTTTTACATATTGAGGTTATCAAATCCATTAACCACCTTGATACCTGTTAATATTTTATCCAACATGCCTTTGTGGAAGATTTGGCAGAGGGCTTCCGCAAATATGATGTAGAGGAAGGGAGAAAGGAGGTCCCCCTGGTGTAATCCTCTCTCAATTTTTAAGAATCCTTAAGGTTTACCATTGATGATAACTTAAAAACATGGAGTATATGTGCATTCCTATTTCAATTAGATGATCTTAGGATTAAATCCCAACTTTTCCAAGATAATACCTAAGAATTTCCAGGAGATTCTATCATAGGCCTTATGCATATCAAGTTTCACCATCATATCCTCCCTATTTTATTTCTTCACTCAATGTACCATTTCATGAAATTACGTAGAAACTCCTTAAGTCTTAAGGCTAAGATTTTAGAGTAGATATTATAAAGAGTATTACATAGGTCTATTGGTCTAAATTCCTTGAGATATTTGGCCCTATTCACTTTGGGAATCATGACTATAAAGGTATGGTTAACCTATTTGAGCAGCATACCAAAATTAAAAAAATCTTGAGCATCTTGCACCACTTATTTTTTAATAATTTTCATTAGATTTGAAATAAAAAGTTTAGAAAGCCATCCGATCCTAGGGATTTATCTCCTTCCATAAAAAAACAATAGCTCTAATTTATTCTTCACTAGGAATCACAAGAAGATTTATATTCTCCTCATCATCTATAACTCACAAAGAGGGAAAGAGTTTTCTCCATTTTATTAGCATTATCTTGTGACCCTTTGACATAAATATTATGAAAATACCTTATTATAGTTCCTAAAATTTTATCTTCTTTTTTGTGGCCAAGGAACCATCGTGTTTGGTGAATTCTAGAATTTTTGATGTATTAGCCCTATGGTAGCTAAAACATGGAAAAAATAGTGTTCATGTCCCCTTCCTTAAGTGAATTTATTCTATATTTTTTTCTTCCACTACATTTTTATTTTTAGATAACATGTTATGAAAATCAAAATGTAGGAGCTTCTCCTCGTCTTTTTACTCGAGCTCCACTCCTATTCCTCCATGAGTTCCTCAAGGATTATCAAGTGTTCCAGTGCTTTATTTTTTGCAAAACAATGTCTTAAAAAACTTCCTTGTTCCATATTTTATTATTATATTTGATATTGTTTATTTTGGTTGTAACATGGGACATACTATTTCCTCTAGTTAGAATATTCCACAATTCTTCTATTTTCTTGCTTAAGTCTAGGTGAGTAGTCAACATATTCTCAAATCAAAAGGGTATTCCTTTTATTTTCTGATCATCACCAAACTTTAGGAGTAGTGGATTATGGTGTAAACCAAGACAAGGAAGAGAGGACAAGCTATACACCCGAGATTGAAACCACTGGAATTTGACCATAAATATGTCTAGTCGATTTGAAAGAGATCTTTCCCAATTATTCTATTCGACTAGGTGATATTATGTCCTCTAAGCTCCTGGTAAAAAAGACCATTGTAATGAATAACATTGTTTAGATCATCCATAATTTCATAGAAGATAGTGATGCCACCCTTTTTCGGATGGTAGGAGAGGTGTGTTCAAGTCCCCCTATCATCTAGTCTAAATATTTTAAACAATTCTTAAAATATGTCATTTCCTTCCAGAGAAATTTCCTACCATTAGTTAAGTTAGGTGTATAAAAATTAGACAAAATCCATTTTATTTTTGAGATCAAATCGGTGAAGCGATATCCAATTGATGTTGATCTTGGAAAATAATCTCTACTTCCATTATACTACCATCCCACATATAATCCAATCCTTTAGAGGCCCCAATAAATATTTTTGAGATCAAATCAGTAAATCTTATAGAAAAATATTAAAAATAAATCTTCAAAATATTATTGGGTTGGGATTTAGGAGTAATAACTAGGATTTTCCTTGGTCGAGTTATTTCTATTTCTTCCAATCCAATTACTTCAAACATATTGGTAATTATTACAGGGTTTGAATATAGTTTCGAGAAAAGAACCTCATGATTCTATAAGTATCTTCCACCATAGATGAATTTATTACAGAGTTATTACAAGTCTCCATAGAATCTTCCAACTTTTCTTGGGCTTCATCTCCTAAAATTTGAATGGGGGAACCTGGTAATTCTATTTTCAGCATCTCCCCTTCCTCTTTTATTTGCTACTCCCTTTTCATAATTAGGGATTTGGGCTCCTTAGTTACCACGGGGGCCTAGAAATTGAGCTTAACCTCATTAACCATGGGGAAACTAGATGTGGGGTATTAATTAACATATTTCCAACTTCCAGCTAATATCTCCCACAAATATCTTCTTATTGGGTCCTTCCTTCACCTGGTACACCTTGGTCAATTTTTTCTCTTTGCGCTTGGTACATGATTTTGAATTGTGGCCTATTTTAAGATAAGAGAAGCACAAAAGTAGACTTATCTCATAGTCTATCTTCTATTGATGATCACCCCATTTAGATCTTAAATTAATAAATTTATGGAGTTCTTTATCCATCAAAACATTAACACGAATCAAGTATGTAACAATCTCACTTTGGCTCAAGTAGTGGGATAGACCACAATGATCTCTCCACCTACTTTGGAAATACTTTTAATGAAATTTGGTTCCCAATATTCTAGTGGGAGACTAGGTAAGTGCACCCATGCTGGGAATTATCTCATATGAGCATCCAAAGGATTAAAACTAGGCTTCTTGCTCTAGACTAGAATAAGATCTCTCCCCATGACCACGGTCCTCCAACCAGAATATTATTGGAATCCTCTTAAATATAGAGAGAAACAACAAAAAGGAAGTAGTATGAGCCACCACATTAATGACACCTCTTGGTTTTCACCACTTGTTGGCCCATTTACGAAAATAATAAATTTTGGGTATTCCTCCTAAGATTGTAGTGATGATGGTATGATCCATCATAGATTCATCCCTCTCAGACATCGAATTCGGTATCACTAAAGAGATACCATTAGCACCCACACAAGGTAGAATAAGGTTCTCCTGACTCACCATGGGTTACTCACCCAAAACCTTAGCCACCCACATGGAAAGGCCAAGTGGTGCCAACTTGTCTCTTTCCACTGAGAATTTCACATCCTTCTTCCCAAAGGTCAGATTTGGATTCAAATTTTCATCCTTATGGTCTAGAACATCTTCCTATATTCCAACTTGTCTCTTTCCACCGAGAATTTCACATCCTTCTTCACAAAGGTTAGATCTCGGATTCAAATTTTCATCCTTCTAGTCTACAATATCTTCCTAAATTCCCTCAAATGGGTTGGTTTATTTACTTAATGTTATTCTTAATCATATGATGGGTTGGTTTTTTTCTCCATTTATATGAAACATATAAATTAAATCTTTATATGAGGGTTTACCTCTAATTTACATACCTTCACTAGGGATTCCCAAAATCTAACTTATAATATCCTTGCTAAAAATAATTATGACTCCTTTTACCATTGAGTGGTCTCTTTATAGGTTACAAACAAACTCCTCAATTATACCCTCATCAAAACCTTGAAAATTTTGAAGGAATTATAACCAGCCAACCTTACTAAAAATCTACACCACCTTTGTGTCTTGCATAAGTTCCCCTATATTTTTGGTTCATCCTTTCTTTTCTAACCCATGTTATTTGAGAAAAGACTTTTTATTTCTAAAATTCTATATCTCCTTATATTTTTGTAAGGTTTCTAACACTCTCATGTTTTGGATATCAAGGTCAAAATAAAGGAAAGAAATGAGATATAATAAATATAAAGTGAAATAATGGGGAAATGAATTTGGTTGTGTCAAAAGGTGGTAGCTTGTATTCTTAAAAATGATGATAAAGAAAAGATCTAGGGTGTTAAAAATTCATCATTATTATGGGTGAAATGGATGGGTTAGTTGGCATGGATAAAAATAAGGTCATTATTCATTTTTCAACTTATCACGCTTAGGAGTAATGAAAAAGTACAATTAAATAATGGATATAATATAGGATACCAAAATTTTAATCTTATAAAAATTCAAAATTAGAAAAGATACCTAGATGGTTCTTTTTGTTCAAACATGGCATTATTTCTTACTACATGAATAAGGAAGTAAATAATGTGAAGAAGAATAATCATATATATATATATATATAATTGTGACCTATATTTTCATTTCTAGTTTTCAACCTATTCCTTTATTTGAAAGTTTCATAGCTATGTGGTAATGGAGGATATCTCCTCCAAATCTTAAAACTCCACTTGTGATATGATTTGATTAAGGAACTATTTATTGATTTTAATTTGGTTGTACATTTTCAACATGTGTCCATGGACCAAAATAGCATGCCTACTATTATTAATAGGTTGGAGTTACATTGGTCCATTATCATATAGTTTTAAGATTCAATAAGGTCCCAAAACCTCGTATGTAATTTTCTCTTAAAGGTTTGTAACTTATAATAAAACAATAGAGAAAAATATCCATCTTTTAACTTCCTTGGTTTTATATTCTTATAATGTGACAACTTCATTTGTTCTTATAACAATCTCATCCTTTGTAGTGAATCACTTTGGATCTCATCTAATTCATTCAACTTTAATATCCTCTCTTTTTAAAAATGATTGAGATTAATTCCAATTTATAAAGTAGTTTGCAGAGTATACATTTTAATTTTCTACAAGAATCATTGGTCTCTTATCAAACACAAGCTCATATGGTGAGAATCATGTACTAGTCTTACAAGTTGTGTTATATGCCCAAACTGCTACTTCCATCTTCTTGGCCCAATTATTATGTTATTGTCCATTATCTTTGTCATGATATTTTCTAGTTCTTGATTGGTCACTTCCACTTTTCATTAGCTTAAGGATGGTATGGTGTTGACTACCTATGATTGATTTGGTACAAGTCGGTGAAATCTTGAATCATATTAGAGGTAAAACCGAGGACCTTGATCTATCACAATTACTCTTAGAGCCCCAAATCTTCGTATAATTTTCTCATATAGAAATTCAACTAATTTTTCTTCATTTTTAGATGCAAAATCTTACACTTTATCCCACTTCATCACATAATTAGTCCATAATAATATGTGTTCTTTTCCTAAGGATGGTGGATTAATCATACCAATGAAATCTAGTCCCCATTTTTCAAAAGGATCAATGGATAATTGTGGTTGGAGATTCATCTCATTATTAACACTTGGATTTCCCATCCTTTGGAAAGATTCAAATTTCAAAACATATATTTTTACATCCTTATGAAGTGAAGGCCAATAATATCCAACACCCAAAATTTCATGAATGGTTATTTTAACATAATAATGGCCTTCTGGTAGATCATCATGACATACCCCAATGAT
The DNA here is from genome assembly GCA_018340775.1 of Taxus wallichiana var. yunnanensis. Lineage (NCBI taxonomy): Eukaryota > Viridiplantae > Streptophyta > Pinopsida > Cupressales > Taxaceae > Taxus > Taxus wallichiana. The sequence goes on along the minus strand of CM031242.1, from coordinate 285,500,503 downwards.
TTCATATATTTCTTCATCAGATACACACTTAAGAAGTACAATTAGGATTATGATTAAAAAATAATCTAGTAACCCATTTAAAATTTGAACTACTTTTAATCAAATGATTTTTGCTTATTAGTAAAGTGAGTACGAAACTTCCTTATAAGCAATGTCTTTTTCAATATCAATAAACAATGGCATGGTTGATGAAAGTAAAAATAGATTCTCATTAGGAAAATCATCCTCCACTGATTCTTCTTCACCTACAATATTTAGTCTAGACAAATGATCAAAAACAAGATTTTCTTTTCATGTTTGTATATAATAGTGATATGGAATTCTTGCAAGAGTAAATGCCATATTATGATTATATTATCTACTATAAGTTTACTCATTAAGTATTTAATGTATTTTTTCATGATAAATTTATAGTGTGCAAAATTTTTAAAAAAATCATGACAACCAGACCCCTACTTGAAACCCCCTTTCTCGATCATTGTGAATCTTTCATGTAGCTAACCTATCAACTCACGTAACTACTTTAAGTATATTTCATCCTCATTCTAGCTAAGAGGAACATACTAGAATGGATTTCAAGAGTATTTCATGTATAAGGGGATAGATCCAGGCATGCTTCATTGTGATACTAAGCCCTAAGGTGGAATAGTGCTCCTAGAATCAATAAATTGGCTATTTTTAGACATATTGCAAAAAGAGGACATCCTCCAAAATTTAACTACAAGTCATCAACCCATCTAGAGGTAATGTAAGATAATAATAAATTTATCCATGGTAGTTTCAAGGAAAAATATGGAGGCATGTGGTGATGGGATCCATTCAAGAAAGATTGGGTCACTACGGGTGTTTGGATTGTGTGCTTCAACAGAGAAAGTAACCTTGTTATGAAGATTCTAGGAGTTCGTGAGGATTAAGAAGTTAAAAAAATATTCAATGGAAATATATTTCATTATCCTACATGTTAAAGATATTATTTCTAATCCTAGACCTCACTACTCTCAGTGGTAGTATGGGTCCCTATTTTTGCTCCTTTGTGGTAAAAGGGTGACTAGACATGAAATTAAAAATGTAAGCTAAATCAGGTCTTATAAATGGTTAGGATGGACTTAAAAAAAAATTGGAGTTAAAATCATATAATTTATGACCTTGAAACTCTAATTTTTACTCACGGTGTAGAATAAGCATTCTCGTGTTGGCATGATGATATCAATACACTTCATAAGCCCATGACACACTTTTTCACCTATGTTATCCATTTTCTCCTATCCCTTGGTGTAAGGGCATAGTGAGGAAAAAAATTCTCTCCTTATTGTTGTGATTGTTTTCGTCACTTAAAACACCTCATTTATAACCTAGGCATGTTGCACAACTTGAAATCACAACCCCCTTGATCCATAGTGCACTTTTTGAATATTTTTTCCCCTTTTAACTTTTTCCCAATATCCGGGGGACAAAAATTGTACCACCCTTATTGTGGAATTTTTATCACTTGAGTAACAACACGGGCTCCTAGGAGATCTTGGAAACTTGTTTTTAGACCTATCTCGACCCTTGCATGAGAAACTCCACTCATGGTGTGTTTTTGGAGTTTTTGCTCCTTGTCCATTTTTCCGAATAGCCAAGGGGATAACGTGGACAAAAAATTTCACCTTATCTCATGGATTTATCCCAAACCACATGCAAAACCTCATTTTAGCCCCAAGAGCCTATTTCTAGCCCCTCCATGTCCCTCACATGCTCCCACATGGTGAAACTTGTCACAATATTATGTAAAGTGAAAATTTGTTTTTTCATTATCCCCACCTCAATCATATCCTATTTTAATGGGTGTAACTCACCCTCTAACCCCGACTTGACCTCAATTAAGCATTTGTGGTTAGTGCTCAGTTAAAATGCTAAAATGGTTAAAACACTTAAACACTTAGCCATTTTAGAAAAATTTATGTGATATTTTCCCTCCCAAACTCCATTTCCATGTTGTTCTATTGTTGCAATTTTCTAGAAACCCCCATGAACAAAAATGAAGTTTTTCTCATAGCTCAAAAACTCTATATTAAAATCCCATGAAATTTGGACAACCTCTTCCTTGCAAAAATGCACTTCTTTTGATTCCACTCTTTCCTCCATTGATGGTATGTATGATTTTTAATGGCCAAAAATAATACAACTATTAAACTTTCCTTTTAGATCTAAAAATTATGGTAATTGAAAACCTTGAAATTTGGAGCAAAGCATCCCAAAGTAAAAAACTAAAATTTTAAGACCACTTTCATCTAATTTTGACACCTAAAAGAGAAATTTATAAAAATAGTAAGATCTACTAGGTCTTCACATACTAACAAAATTAAGTTATAAAAATAAATCACTTTTTGAATCACCATCACTCCTTTTATATCAAGAACACTCAAAAGTGACAATTTGAGAAACTTACTAAAAATAGACATCTAGGGTAGGAACTACTAGAAATAGTACTTGTTGGGATTTTGGTCAAATTTATCATCCAATTAATCTCTCATCCAGTTCACTAGCCTTTATCACTATAGAGTTCAAATACTCGGGTTTAGAGATAATTTCCACATTAAACATTAACTATCCTAATGTAGGTGACGGTGACGTGACAAACATAGATCTGGAAGACCTAAAAACAAGAATCTTTGAGAGAACCTCGTGAAGTTGTGGAGGAGAAGATATTCTCAAGTGGGTTATTCAAAGGGGGTGGAGATCCATTTTTAGTTCAAAACATAGATATTTTCCTAGCATGTGCCCATCATTATGACCCAAACTCAAGGACAATTGAAGAAAATGGTAATTCACTCTTTGGAAGTTATCACTCCAAAGGGAATCTCTCAATTCCTATAAATTTCCACTTATAAAATTATGGTGATCATCACTCAAGAATTTTCCTCTTAATAATGGTTAAGAACATATTCATACTTACAAGGTTTTACAATTAGATCATGGCTCAAAAGGGAGGGAATCCTTGTATATTCCTAATACTTGGTCTCATAGTGAATTCCATAAGGCATACTTAGATTCCATAGTATTACTAAATAGGGTGATGGGAGAATAAACTATGAAATAGTTTAAAGAACGTATAGCTCATTTCATCCTAGTGGTCACGAGAAGAAGATTGGATGATTTATTGGGGGCAAATTATAAGTAACAACTTTCAACGACAATTGTTATAGTTCCTTAACTATAAAAAGTTTGCAATGAATTCGTATCTCATGTACACTCTCACACGCACGAGGTCTTTCAAAGGTATCTCTTTAGCACCAAATGTGCCACAAAAGTATCTATCATATGAGAATTATCTAGAACTTACATATTATGAGAGTATCTCTCACTTCTCAAGGATGAATGAGGATTAAGAAGGAGTTCGTGAGGATTAAGAAGTTAAAAAAATATTCAATGGAAATATATTTCATTATCCTACATGTTAAAGATATTATTTCTAATCCTAGACCTCACTACTCTCGGTGGTAGTATGGGTCCCTATTTTTGCTCCTTTGTGGTAAAAGGGTGACTAGACATGAAATTAAAAATGTAAGCTAAATCAGGTCTTATAAATGGTTAGGATGGACTTAAAAAAAAATTGGAGTTAAAATCATATAATTTATGACCTTGAAACTCTAATTTTTACTCCTGGTGTAGAATAAGCATTCTCGTGTTGGCATGATGATATCAATACACTTCATAAGCCCATGACACACTTTTTCACCTATGTTATCCATTTTCTCCTATCCCTTGGTGTAAGGGCATAGTGAGGAAAAAAATTCTCTCCTTATTGTTGTGATTGTTTTCGTCACTTAAAACACCTCATTTATAACCTAGGCATGTTGCACAACTTGAAATCACAACCCCCCTTGATCCATAGTGCACTTTTTGAATATTTTTTCCCCTTTTAACTTTTTCCCAATATCAGGGGACAAAAATTGTACCACCCTTATTGTGGAATTTTTATCACTTGAGTAACAACACGAGCTCTAGGAGATCTTGGAAACTTGTTTTTAGACCTATCGACCCCTTGCATGAGAAACTCCACTCATGGTGTGTTTTTGGAGTTTTTGCTCTTGGTCCATTTTTACGAATAGCCAAGGGGATAACGTGGACAAAAAATTTCACCTTATCTCATGGATTTATCCCAAACCACACGCAAAACCTCATTTTAGCCCCAAGAGCCTATTTCTAGCCCCTCCATGTCCCTCACATGCTCCCACATGGTGAAACTTGTCACAATATTATGTAAAGTGAAAATTTGTTTTTCATTATCCCCACCTCAATCATATCCTATTTTAATGGGTGTAACTCACCCTCTAACCCCGACTTGACCTCAATTAAGCATTTGTGGTTAGTGCTCGGTTAAAATGCTAAAATGGTTAAAACACTTAAACACTTAGCCATTTTAGAAAAATTTATGTGATATTTTCCTCCCAAACTCCATTTCCATGTTGTTCTATTGTTGCAATTTTCTAGAAACCCCATGAACAAAAATGAAGTTTTTCTCATAGCTCAAAAACTCTATATTAAAATCCCATGAAATTTGGACAACCTCTTCCTTGCAAAAATGCACTTCTTTTGATTCCACTCTTTCCTCCATTGATGGTATGTATGATTTTTAATGGCCAAAAAATAATACAACTATTAAACTTTCCTTTTAGATCTAAAAAATTATGGTAATTGAAAACCTCGAAATTTGGAGCAAAGCATCCCAAGTAAAAAACTAAAATTTTAAGACCACTTTCATCTAATTTTGACACCTAAAAGAGAAATTTATAAAAATAGTAAGATCTACTAGGTCTTCACATACTAACAAAATTAAGTTATAAAAATAAATCACTTTTTGAATCACCATCACTCTTTTATATCAAGAACACTCAAAAGTGACAATTTGAGAAACTTACTATAAATAGACATCTAGGGTAGGAACTACTAGAAATAGTACTTGTTGGGATTTTGGTCAAATTTATCATCCAATTAATCTCTCATCCAGTTCACTAGCCTTTATCACTATAGAGTTCAAATACTCGGGTTTAGAGATAATTTCCACATTAAACATTAACTATCCTAATGTAGGTGACGGTGTGTTGACGTGACAAACATAGATCTGGAAGACCTAAAAACAAGAATCTTTGAGAGAACCTCGTGAAGTTGTGGAGGAGAAGATATTCTCAAGTGGGTTATTCAAAGGGGTGGAGATCCATTTTTAGTTCAAAACATAGATATTTTCCTAGCATGTGCCCATCATTATGACCCAAACTCAAGGACAATTGAAGAAAATGGTAATTCACTACTTTGGAAGTTATCACTCCAAAGGGAATCTCTCAATTCCTATAAATTTCCACTTATAAAATTATGGTGATCATCACTCAAGAATTTTCCTCTTAATAATGGTTAAGAACATATTCATACTTACAAGGTTTTACAATTAGATCATGGCTCAAAAAGGGAGGGAATCCCTTGTATATTCCTAATACTTGGTCTCATAGTGAATTCCATAAGGCATACTTAGATTCCATAGTATTACTAAATAGGGTGATGGGAGAATAAACTATGAAATAGTTTAAAGAAGTATAGCTCATTTCATCCTAGTGGTCACAGAAGAAGATTGGATGATTTATTGGGGGCAAATTATAAGTAACAACTTTCAACGACAATTGTTATAGTTCCTTAACTATAAAAAGTTTGCAATGAATTCGTATCTCATGTACACTCTCACACGCACGAGGTCTTTCAAAGGTATCTCTTTAGCACCAAATGTGCCACAAAAGTATCTATCATATGAGAATTATCTAGAACTTACATATTATGAGAGTATCTCTCACTTCTCAAGGATGAATGAGGATTAAGAAGGAGTTCGTGAGGATTAAGAAGTTAAAAAAATATTCAATGGAAATATATTTCATTATCCTACATGTTAAAGATATTATTTCTAATCCTAGACCTCACTACTCTCGGTGGTAGTATGGGTCCCTATTTTTGCTCCTTTGTGGTAAAAGGGTGACTAGACATGAAATTAAAAATGTAAGCTAAATCAGGTCTTATAAATGGTTAGGATGGACTTAAAAAAAATTGGAGTTAAAATCATATAATTTATGACCTTGAAACTCTAATTTTTACTCCTGGTGTAGAATAAGCATTCTCGTGTTGGCATGATGATATCAATACACTTCATAAGCCCATGACACACTTTTTCACCTATGTTATCCATTTTCTCCTATCCCTTGGTGTAAGGGCATAGTGAGGAAAAAAATTCTCTCCTTATTGTTGTGATTGTTTTCATCACTTAAAACACCTCATTTATAACCTAGGCATGTTGCACAACTTGAAATCACAACCCCCTTGATCCATAGTGCACTTTTTGAATATTTTTTCCCCTTTTAACTTTTTCCCAATATCCGTGGGGACAAAAATTGTACCACCCTTATTGTGGAATTTTTATCACTTGAGTAACAACACAGGCTCCTAGGAGATCTTGGAAACTTGTTTTTAGACCTATCTCGACCCCTTGCATGAGAAACTCTACTCATGGTGTGTTTTTGGAGTTTTTGCTCCTTGTCCATTTTTTGAATAGCCAAGGGGATAACGTGGACAAAAATTTCACCTTATCTCATGGATTTATCCCAAACCACATGCAAAACCTCATTTTAGCCCCAAGAGCCTATTTCTAGCCCCTCCATGTCCCTCACATGCTCCCACATGGTGAAACTTGTCACAATATTATGTAAAGTGAAAATTTGTTTTTTCATTATCCCCACCTCAATCATATCCTATTTTAATGGGCGTAACTCACCCTCTAACCCCGACTTGACCTCAATTAAGCATTTGTGGTTAGTCTTTGAGTTAAAATGCTAAAATGGTTAAAACACTTAAACACTTAGCCATTTTAGAAAAATTTATGTGATATTTTCCCTCCCAAATTCCATTTCCATGTTGTTCTATTGTTGCAATTTTCTAGAAACCCCCATGAACAAAAATGAAGTTTTTCTCATAGCTCAAAACTCTATATTAAAATCCCATGAAATTTGGACAACCTCTTCCTTGCAAAAATGCACTTCTTTTGATTCCACCACTCTTTCCTCCATTGATGGTATGTATGATTTTTAATGGCCAAAAATAATACAACTATTAAACTTTCCTTTCAGATCTAAAAATTATGGTAATTGAAAACCTCGAAATTTGGAGCAAAGCATCCCCGTAAAAAACTAAAATTTTAAGACCACTTTCATCTAATTTTGACACCTAAAAGAGAAATTTATAAAAATAGTAAGATCTACTAGGTCTTCACATACTAACAAAATTAAGTTATAAAAATAAATCACTTTTTGAATCACCATCACTCCTTTTATATCAAGAACACTCAAAAGTGACAATTTGAGAAACTTACTATAAATAGACATCTAGGGTAGGAACTACTAGAAATAGTACTTGTTGGGATTTTGGTCAAATTTATCATCCAATTAATCTCTCATCCAGTTCACTAGCCTTTATCACTATAGAGTTCAAATACTCGGGTTTAGAGATAATTTCCACATTAAACATTAACTATCCTAATGTAGGTGACGGTGACGTGACAAACATAGATCCGGAAGACCTAAAAACAAGAATGCTTTGAGAGAACCTCGTGAAGTTGTGGAGGAGAAGATATTCTCAAGTGGGTTATTCAAAGGGGGTGGAGATCCATTTTTAGTTCAAAACATAGATATTTTCCTAGCATGTGCCCATCATTATGACCCAAACTCAAGGACAATTGAAGAAAATGGTAATTCACTACTGGAAGTTATCACTCCAAAGGGAATCTCTCAATTCCTATAAATTTCCACTTATAAAATTATGGTGATCATCACTCAAGAATTTTCCTCTTAATAATGGTTAAGAACATATTCATACTTACAAGGTTTTACAATTAGATCATGGCTCAAAAAGGGAGGGAATCCCTTGTATATTCCTAATACTTGGTCTCATAGTGAATTCCATAAGGCATACTTAGATTCCATAGTATTACTAAATAGGGTGATGGGAGAATAAACTATGAAATAGTTTAAAGAACGTATAGCTCATTTCATCCTAGTGGTCACGAAGAAGATTGGATGATTTATTGGGGGCAAATTATAAGTATCAACTTTCAACGACAATTGTTATAGTTCCTTAACTATAAAAGTTTGCAATGAATTCGTATCTCATGTACACTCTCACACGCACGAGGTCTTTCAAAGGTATCTCTTTAGCACCAAATGTGCCACAAAAGTATCTATCATATGAGAATTATCTAGAACTTACATATTATGAGAGTATCTCTCACTTCTCAAGGATGAATGAGGATTAAGAAGGAGTTCTGTGAGGATTAAGAAGTTAAAAAAATATTCAATGGAAATATATTTCATTATCCTACATGTTAAAGATATTATTTCTAATCCTAGACCTCACTACTCTCAGTGGTAGTATGGGTCCCTATTTTTGCTCCTTTGTGGTAAAAGGGTGACTAGACATGAAATTAAAAATGTAAGCTAAATCAGGTCTTATAAATGGTTAGGATGGACTTAAAAAAAAATTGGAGTTAAAATCATATAATTTATGACCTTGAAACTCTAATTTTTACTCCTGGTGTAGAATAAGCATTCTCGTGTTGGCATGATGATATCAATACACTTCATAAGCCCATGACACACTTTTTCACCTATGTTATCCATTTTCTCCTATCCCTTGGTGTAAGGGCATAGTGAGGAAAAAAATTCTCTCCTTATTGTTGTGATTGTTTTCGTCACTTAAAACACCTCATTTATAACCTAGGCATGTTGCACAACTTGAAATCACAACCCCCTTGATCCATAGTGCACTTTTTGAATATTTTTCCCCTTTTAACTTTTTCCCAATATCCGGGGGACAAAAATTGTACCACCCTTATTGTGGAATTTTTATCACTTGAGTAACAACACAGGCTCCTAGGAGATCTTGGAAACTTGTTTTTAGACCTATCGACCCCTTGCATGAGAAACTCCACTCATGGTGTGTTTTTGGAGTTTTGCTCCTTGTCCATTTTTCGAATAGCCAAGGGGATAACGTGGACAAAAATTTCACCTTATCTCATGGATTTATCCCAAACCACATGAAAACCTCATTTTAGCCCCAAGAGCCTATTTCTAGCCCCTCCATGTCCCTCACATGCTCCCACATGGTGAAACTTGTCACAATATGATGTAAAGTGAAAATTTGTTTTTCATTATCCCCACCTCAATCATATCCTATTTTCATGGGTGAAACTCACCCTCTAACCCCGACTTGACCTCAATTAAGCATTTGTGGTTAGTGCTCGATTAAAATGCTAAAATGGTTAAAACACTTAAACACTTAGCCATTTTAGAAAAATTTATGTGATATTTTCCCTCCCAAACTCCATTTCCATGTTGTTCTATTGTTGCAATTTTCTAGAAACCCCATGAACAAAAATGAAGTTTTTCTCATAGCTCAAAACTCTATATTAAAATCCCATGAAATTTGGACAACCTCTTCCTTGCAAAAATGCTTCTTTTTGATTCCACTCTTTCCTCCATTGATGGTATGTATGATTTTTAATGGCCAAAAATAATACAACTATTAAACTTTCCTTTTAGATCTAAAAATTATGGTAATTGAAAACCTCTGAAATTTGGAGCAAAGCATCCCAGTAAAAAACTAAAATTTTAAGACCACTTTCATCTAATTTTGACACCTAAAAGAGAAATTTATAAAAATAGTAAGATCTACTAGGTCTTCACATACTAACAAAATTAAGTTATAAAAATAAATCACTTTTTGAATCACCATCACTCCTTTTATATCAAGAACACTCAAAAGTGACAATTTGAGAAACTTACTATAAATAGACATCTAGGGTAGGAACTACTAGAAATAGTACTTGTTGGGATTTTGGTCAAATTTATCATCCAATTAATCTCTCATCCAGTTCACTAGCCTTTATCACTATAGAGTTCAAATACTCGGGTTTAGAGATAATTTCCACATTAAACATTAACTATCCTAATGTAGGTGACGGTGACGTGACAAACATAGATCCGGAAGACCTAAAAACAAGAATGCTTTGAGAGAACCTCGTGAAGTTGTGGAGGAGAAGATATTCTCAAGTGGGTTATTCAAAGGGGGTGGAGATCCATTTTTAGTTCAAAACATAGATATTTTCCTAGCATGTGCCCATCATTATGACCCAAACTCAAGGACAATTGAAGAAAATGGTAATTCACTCACGGAAGTTATCACTCCAAAGGGAATCTCTCAATTCCTATAAATTTCCACTTATAAAATTATGGTGATCATCACTCAAGAATTTTCCTCTTAATAATGGTTAAGAACATATTCATACTTACAAGGTTTTACAATTAGATCATGGCTCAAAAAGGAGGGAATCCCTTGTATATTCCTAATACTTGGTCTCATAGTGAATTCCATAAGGCATACTTAGATTCCATAGTATTACTAAATAGGGTGATGGGAGAATAAACTATGAAATAGTTTAAAGAACGTATAGCTCATTTCATCCTAGTGGTCACGAAGAAGATTGGATGATTTATTGGGGCAAATTATAAGTAACAACTTTCAACGACAATTGTTATAGTTCCTTAACTATAAAAAGTTTGCAATGAATTCGTATCTCATGTACACTCTCACACGCACGAGGTCTTTCAAAGGTATCTCTTTAGCACCAAATGTGCCACAAAAGTATCTATCATATGAGAATTATCTAGAACTTACATATTATGAGAGTATCTCTCACTTCTCAAGGATGAATGAGGATTAAGAAGGAGTTCGTGAGGATTAAGAAGTTAAAAAAATATTCAATGGAAATATATTTCATTATCCTACATGTTAAAGATATTATTTCTAATCCTAGACCTCACTACTCTCGGTGGTAGTATGGGTCCCTATTTTTGCTCCTTTGTGGTAAAAGGGTGACTAGACATGAAATTAAAAATGTAAGCTAAATCAGGTCTTAAAATGGTTAGGATGGACTTAAAAAAAAATTGGAGTTAAAATCATATAATTTATGACCTTGAAACTCTAATTTTTACTCCTGGTGTAGAATAAGCATTCTCGTGTTGGCATGATGATATCAATACACTTCATAAGCCCATGACACACTTTTTCACCTATGTTATCCATTTTCTCCTATCCCTTGGTGTAAGGGCATAGTGAGGAAAAAAAAATTCTCTCCTTATTGTTGTGATTGTTTTCGTCACTTAAAACACCTCATTTATAACCTAGGCATGTTGCACAACTTGAAATCACAACCCCCTTGATCCATAGTGCACTTTTTGAATATTTTTTCCCCTTTTAACTTTTTCCCAATATCCAGGGGGACAAAAAATTGTACCACCCTTATTGTGGAATTTTTTATCACTTGAGTAACAACACAGGCTCCTAGGAGATCTTGGAAACTTGTTTTTAGACCTATCTGACCCCTTGCATGAGAAACTCTACTCATGGTGTGTTTTTTGGAGTTTTTGCTCCTTGTCCATTTTTTTGAATAGCCAAGGGGATAACGTGGACAAAAATTTCACCTTATCTCATGGATTTATCCCAAACCACATGCAAAACCTCATTTTAGCCCCAAGAGCCAATTTCTAGCCCCTCCATGTCCCTCACATGCTCCCACATGGTGAAACTTGTCACAATATTATGTAAAGTGAAAATTTGTTTTTCATTATCCCCACCTCAATCATATCCTATTTTAATGGGCGTAACTCACCCTCTAACCCCGACTTGACCTCAATTAAGCATTTGTGGTTAGTCTTTGAGTTAAAATGCTAAAATGGTTAAAACACTTAAACACTTAGCCATTTTAGAAAAATTTATGTGATATTTTCCCTCCCAAACTCCATTTCCATGTTGTTCTATTGTTGCAATTTTCTAGAAACCCCATGAACAAAAATGAAGTTTTTCTCATAGCTCAAAAACTCTATATTAAAATCCCATGAAATTTGGACAACCTCTTCCTTGCAAAAATGCACTTCTTTTGATTCCAATATTTCCTCCATTGATGGTATGTATGATTTTTAATGGCCAGAAAAATAATACAACTATTAAAATTTCCTTTTCAGATCTAAAAATTATGGTAATTGAAAACTCTCGAAATTGGAGCAAAGCATCCTGCAAAAAACTAAAATTTTAAGACCACTTTCATCTAATTTTGACACCTAAAAGAGAAATTTATAAAAATAGTAAGATCTACTAGGTCTTCACATACTAACAAAATTAAGTTATAAAAATAAATCACTTTTTGAATCACCATCACTCCTTTTATATCAAGAACACTCAAAAGTGACAATTTGAGAAACTTACTATAAATAGACATCTAGGGTAGGAACTACTAGAAATAGTACTTGTTGGGATTTTGGTCAAATTTATCATCCAATTAATCTCTCATCCAGTTCACTAGCCTTTATCACTATAGAGTTCAAATACTCGGGTTTAGAGATAATTTCCACATTAAACATTAACTATCCTAATGTAGGTGACAGTGACGTGACAAACATAGATCTGGAAGACCTAAAAACAAGAATGCTGAGAGAACCTCGTGAAGTTGTGGAGGAGAAGATATTCTCAAGTGGGTTATTCAAAGGGGGTGGAGATCCATTTTTAGTTCAAAACATAGATATTTTCCTAGCATGTGCCCATCATTATGACCCAAACTCAAGGACAATTGAAGAAAATGGTAATTCACTCTGGAAGTTATCACTCCAAAGGAATCTCTCAATTCCTATAAATTTCCACTTATAAAATTATGGTGATCATCACTCGAGAATTTTCCTCTTAATAATGGTTAAGAACATATTCATACTTACAAGGTTTTACAATTAGATCATGGCTCAAAAAGGAGGGAAGCCCTCAGTATATTCCTAATACTTGGTCTCATAGTGAATTCCATAAGGCATACTTAGATTCCATAGTATTACTAAATAGGGTGATGGGAGAATAAACTATGAAATAGTTTAAAGAACGTATAGCTCATTTCATCCTAGTGGTCACGAAGAAGATTGGATGATTTATTGGGGGCAAATTATAAGTAACAACTTTCAACGACAATTGTTATAGTTCCTTAACTATACAAAGTTTGCAATGAATTCGTATCTCATGTACACTCTCACACGCACGAGGTCTTTCAAAGGTATCTCTTTAGCACCAAATGTTCCACAAAAGTATCTATCATATGAGAATTATCTAGAACTTACATATTATGAGAGTATCTCTCACTTCTCAAGGATGAATGAGGCATTAACCATGTATATCATAAGGTTACTTAAAGTAAACCCGAGAGAATAGGATTTCACCTCAAGATCTTGGGTTGATTGAAAGATATAGTCACATATATCATAGTTGGAGGATTTAATCTTACACCTTACAACTTAATAAGTTACCCAGGTGACAAGATCATCATGATTGGTTTGTGTAAGTAGTTGTCTCACGTCCACATCAGATGCAAAAGTGTGAAAATGGGTGTATATTTCCCTATCTCCATGGGGATATATTCATGAAAAATTGTAATGGACGTAACAAACATTGAATAATCATTCGTAACCTTCAATTTGTATGCCTATGTATCCCAGTCATACTTTTATAGTAGGAAGTACCAAGAGAGTTTCCATTTACCAAGTTTAGATCACATTCCACATATGAATACTATTAGGCCAAGTGTTTTTATGATTTTTACGTTAGAAGATGAGACTACATAGTATGATTTTATATCAAATGAGGTATTTTAAGTTTGAATGGTTTGTATAAGGGATGAATGATGATGGATTAGATCTATTTGATCCTGAGTATTAAGTAGTTCAATCATCTCCCCTTCCTCCCACTCCATGGAACATCCAAGAATATAAAGATATCAAAGAAAGAACCATGGAAGTGATTCAAATATCAAAGTATTGGTTCAAGTGGAAGAGGGTATCCTTCATTTAATTAGGTGGTTTATTGGCACCATCCAAACAAAGGTCCCTCACTTCTTCCATCGAATCTCCATATAAGGTTACCAAGTGTTTTCATTCGAAGGGTCTTCTAAATGGAATTTTAGAGAGACATAATGCACTGAGGTTATTCCCTTGAGAGGATTCACAAAAAGATAGAAATCAAAGGGAATGATATTGAGCCACTTGAGGCGGGATAAATTTACCCATCTCAATCTCCTAATCATCCTCAAGATCCGGTGTTTCCTCAAATTTATATGAGTTATCCCATCTTAGTGGATAGTTAGTTTCATATCAAGATCGTTATATTTCCTTCGTACAATTTAGTTTTTTTCCTACTCCAATTGAGACCTTATTATGGGTACAAGAGATACTTGGAGGATAATCAAGAATGGTGTAACAATAAACGAAACCTAATTTGAGGCCATATTAAAGTACATAAAAAACCAAACATACCAAGAAATATAAAAATAATTCTCCATTATTCACCGAGGCTTATAGATCTCATTATGTGAAATATTCACATCCGAAAGTGATCAAACCCATGTGAGTGATGACATTGAATGATTATGAGATGACTAGTATTTTATTGGGGTAGGCCACATATGAATGATATGTACATTTATTACAAGATTCCATATCTTGGTTTCTCATGAGAAATGAAGAGAATAATAAGAATGTGAATCAACTTGAAGAACATGTGGAAACCCTAACTACTTATGTGCAATCATTCCTATAGAAACACTTCTTATGGTTGAAGATATCTCTCCTATCAGTAGATTTAATCCTCAAGTGATCAAAATAACTCAAGGATATACCATATAGGGGAGAGCTAATGATAAATGGGTGGATAATATCATGAGAAAGGGAAAGAAACTCTTTCATCGAGATCCTTTCTCTATACAATTTTTCCCTCACTACCATTTCCAAGACAAATATGAAAAAGGTTGAGATAAGAAAATTAGAGCCCATTGGGATAGTGTTTTCACATTGATATCTGAGATGAGTGGTATTAATTCTGACTCCTTGGTGAGAAAGAATGTTTTCACATCTGTTGTTGATAAATTTTCTCCTTTTTGGTCATGCAAAATGAATTCCAAGTGTGAAATGATAAAATATGTAATTTCAGAGATCAAGTCTTGTGAGGAGAATAAATCATCATCTTGGAAGAAATTATTAAGACTATGAATAATATTGGATTCTATCCACTAGTGAACATTTATCCTTAAAATGACTCCTAAATTCCTTCTAATAATTATTCTAGAAATAAGTAGAAGATCCTTTCTCCTTTAATGAGGATACATTGGAATCCCTCACAGAGATTAGAGGTTTCATCTCTAATATCATAGGAGATCATGAGGTGTGGTTCACATAGTTCAAGTCACTTGCTAGTAATATTTAGAGTTGGATCAATGCTTTGGGGTATCTTTTCATACCATAAGATAGAGAAGGTTGCAATCACAGTATATCAGCTCAACAAAGAGGTAAAAGGAAAGGATTTCATCCTTGGAACATTTCCACAGAGTTTGTAAAGAGAAATATCTTTATCATCTTAAGATTATTCATCTTCAAATCGATCACTCCTATCTTATTCTCTACCTTATTCCTTCTCTCTCCACATTCTCATTCTTCATTGGGAATGTACTTTATGGTTATTTCATACTATTCTCTTAAGTGACCTTTTAATTTTGTATTGTAAAAAGTTAATTTTTATAAATAATAAAAGAACATATTTTTATTCCTATGGGAATATGAAAGGTCACAAGTGGTAGGAATGTGAAAAGTATTTGGGGGGAATTAAGATATATTTTATAAGGCTATTTATTGGGATGGATTCTCCATTCCAAAGGGGTTATTTTTTTCTCCTACTAATACAAGAAAGAATCTATTTTCTTCTATTTTCTTAGCTATGTTATTTTATTTCCTACTTTTCAACTATGTGGGCTTTATAATATTATACAACCAAGAAATAACTTTCTATATTAGAGGAATTAGTCAATAGAAATTTTTATATGTGATTTTTTAATCTTAATGAGCCTACACAATTATTTTTTCTTCTTATTGAATGTGGACCTAATCTGGTTTGAGTTTATAAAATTTGTAAGTATCTACTCACAATATTAACCCCATCCCTTTTTCCTATACCCCTTCACCTCTTCTCAAGAAAATTCCTTAATTATATTCCATACAAGTAATTTGCCACAATTTTTAAGAGTATTATGTATGATCCCTGGCCTAATGGCCACCCAATTTTTTTTTTTTCTGCATTCAATAAATGGGAGCCTCCCCATTCCCGAGAGAAGGGACCTAGTCTTGGAGTATTGATGAAAACCACTCATTTTTCCTAAAAAAATTAATGCAAAAATAATTTTGGCGCCCACCATGGGGCATGTTTTGATTTTTTGCACCCATATAAAACCCATAAAAATTATTTACTAGAAAATACTAAAAATACATTTTTTAATGTTTAAGATACTTTTTTACTCCCATTGAAAAATTAGAATGTTTTTTGTTTCATTACTATTTAACCTTATATGTAAAACTGGAAGAAATAAGATATATACTGAGTTGATCGAGAAAGTAGCATTTTACAATCCTACATTTGAAGATAAATGACAAAAAAATTAGAATTCCTATTGTCTAGATAGAAATACAAATTTGGTAATAATTCTTCCTAACTTCCCTCTTGAATATCCTTTGAAGACCTAGTTTCACTAATACTAGATCTTATCCCTCAAGGAGAATGAGAAGACGAAGAAATGGTTGCACCTATACCATGGGGATAGAACATGAGCCCATTATATCTACATCCTCCACTTCATGAGCTACCTAGAGTATCGAGGAAGAACTTCCCCAAATTCAGAGGGGATGGAAAACGACACCCAGATGAGAACATTGATACATTTATAATAGCTTATGGTGTATTGGTAATTGAACATGAAGATATATCCATTTTTTTGTTCATAAAATCACTACAAGATGTAGTTACATATTGGTTATATCACCTACAAAGAAGGTTAATCACTAACTAAAATCGGATGAAGATAAATTTTAAGGATAGTTTCAAACTAATTAAGGATGTTCATGCATTTCTTACTCAATGGTCCTAATTGAAGAAAGAACCAAATGATTCTATGAGATATTTCATTGCCAAATTCAATAGGTTTCTTTATAAAACTACTAAATTTGAAGCGAGACCTACTGAAAATAACAAATTGAAATTCTTCATGAATGCTTAATTACCAAAATTTGGATTCATTTTGAGGATATGTCAACCCAACACCTTATATGAGGCTCAAAACTTAGAGTTAATGTGGAAAAAGACCTCATCATGTTTGGAAAATCATGGAAGTGTCAAACAAAGATCATGCTCATATTTTTAGTTCTAAAACTACGGGTCCTCTAATGAAAAAATTACCAATGAATTACTTTATTTCAAAAAATTCTTGCTCATAGAAAGAACTCCATACAAAGATATCCCAATGAGAAAATTATTAAAAATAAAATTAGAATAAAAAAATAGGATTATCGAAGGAGAAATAAGGCTTGTACTTGAATCTCCACCTATGAATGCCACTTGTGAGACACATTCAGATGAGGAAAATGAGGAAGAGGTTGTTTCAAAGGAAGAAGAGGAAGAAGGTGGATTTATCATTGAAGAGATAGGCTCTGCAGAAGTTGGCATCTTAAATATGCATCTTCCTCCAAGGATATTATGAAGAGATTGTAGCTAACATGAATAACCACTCTTGTGTTTTTTTCACAGTTTCCAAAAATATTGAAAAATAAAAATCATTTAGGCATGTATATAAGGAAAAAGAGGACCTCTAAAAGGTGACTCTACAACCACAAAAATAATAATCAAGAAAGGTTCTCTGCTTTTAGAATCCATGGAGTTAGCTAAGAAGAATCCCAAATCAGCATCCCCTCTCAAGAAATCTCCTATTTTGGCTAAGTCATGTATTCTTTATCATTCCAAAAATAATGTTTCTAATCTTACATCTAAAAATAGTAATGAAAAATCTACCTCCATTATCCCTAAATTAAGTTAAGCACTTGTTTCTTCCAATACGAGTAGAAAAACTACATTTATCATCTCTAATGCTCCCAAAAGTTTATATTCTACCTTTGATATCATTGATCATGTAAAGAAAGCTAAGGTTCATATTTTGAGTCAGAATATTTATAAAACCATCCTGAAAAATTTGATAAGTTGGTCAAATTTATCAAAGGTAGTAGCTCAAGATAAAATGTGTCACCTAATTCTAAAGGATTACTTCTAGTCTGTGTGAAACAAAATTTAGAATCTCTTAGCTTTTCCCCTTCATCCACCGACAAGATTGATCCTTTTATGTTTCCCTATTGATCAATGGATATTAATTGAATAATTACATTATTGAATCTGGTGCATCCAATAATGTCATGCCTATGAAAGTTTCTCAATCTCTTGGCTTGAGTCTCACCCAAGCATTTGGTCATTGCTACTCAATGGAAACAAAAGAAGTCCCTATTGTTGGTAGAATCAAAGATGCACAACTTTATTTTGTAGATTTTTTGGGGAAGAAAGTAAAGGAAAAAAATATTAGTGGATGACATGTTGGCTACCTATGGTATGATTCTTAGTAGAATTTTTTTGTGGGATATGAGAGGAGAAATATTAATTTTCTAGTTCTCTACTTCAATATCAGTCAAGAATGAAATGAAAAATATTCTCCCTGAACCAAAAATGAAATATATGGTTCAGAAATCAGATGATCCAAGAGCACATATCCTATTCCAAAGTAGGGAGAGTGGACATGTTATTTTCAAATATAGAGGTAATGGGAATTATTTTATGATTTCTAGTGAGATGAAGAGTTTCCCATCCTTGAAGAAATCCCAACTAAAATCACTAATGATATTTGGAATATGGAATTTGATGGTAGTTTCTCATCGACCTGGGTCAAGTGTTGAAGGTATTTTGTTTTCTCCACAAGGATATTTATTTATGTTATCCTATGAGTTACAATTCTCCAATACTAACAACACAACAGAATATGAGGCCTTGTTGTTTCGATTTCAATCACTAAGAAGATGTGGGAATAAAAAGAATGCAAGATAAGGAAATGTGGAGCTTTTAAAATAGTTAAGAGATTTTTCCAAATTAAAAAATCTTTCCTCCATCATTATAGAAATAGAGTGTGGGAATGTATAGAGGATTTTGATGCATTTGATATCAAGGATGTCCATCATGATAGAAATAGTAGAGATTGGTCATTTGTAGAATATTCCACCTCTAATGATTCCCCATCCCAATTTTGATGAACATAAGTATTAAATGGAGATTATTTTCCATCCAAGAATGAATTATAACTCAGAAATATGGTAGTTTTTCAATGATGATGGTCATATCTTATCATTCTTATAGCAGAGAAATGATTTCAACACTATCTATTTGAAGGAAGTGATACACTCCCATGGGATTTTACAAGTGATGACAGTAATGGTAAAAATAGGTAATCAAGTTGATGATTATGGAGTTATTAATTTGAAGGGAAATAGAATTATGAAAGGATTCATTTCATTATAGGAATTAGTTGATAAATATGAAAAGTTCATTCATGGAAAAACTAAAGTTCACCACAAATCTTCATTGAATATGAAAAAGTAAACATTGGAACAAGTGAGAAACCAAGGATGTTGAATATTGGTAAGTATTGTCATCTTAAGGAACACATAAACTTATCAAATTTGTTAATGAAATATTCTTACATGCTAGCTTATTCATATAATGATATCAATTCTTTCCAACCAAAGTCTATGTAACATTATATCCCTTTGAAACATGATGCTAATACATTTCAGAAAAATAAAAGTCCATATAATCCTAGGATTTTTGGAACCATTAGAGAAGAAGTTGAAAATTTTCTCAATTCTCACATCATCTTCCCTATCCATCACTCAACATGGATATCTAACATTATTCCAATGAGAAATAAGAATGGTGAGATCCACATTTGTGTGGATTTCTAAAATTTGAATCAAGCTTCACTTATAGATAATTATCCCTATCGGTCATGGATGACATTTTGTAATTCTTTCAATGGGTCAGAAATGATGTATATGCTTGACGTATTCTCAAGGTATAACCAAATTGAAGTGGCCAAAGAAGATCAATTCAAAATTTTTTTAACCAACTCTTAGGGTAAATTTTCATACTATTATATGTCTTTCAAATTAATTAACACAAACACCACTTTTTAAAGATAAATGGATTTGATACGAAAATGTATAGTGGTGTACTTGGAAGACCTTATTGTGTACTCAAAGAAGAGAGAAGAACATTTGGATAATTTGGAGTAGGTAATGATTAGTTGTAGGAAACCCCATATATTTCCCGATCTAAAGAAGTTAATTTTTGGGTAACATATAAGAAATATCCTTGGATATTTTATGAGAAAATAATTTTAAAAATTAATCCCTAAATATTTGAATTCATTCAATCATTATCTCTGCCCACAAGAAATCCCAATGTGCATTCATTCTTTAGCAAGGTAAATTTGTTGATAAGGTTCCTTCATAATTATTTTAAGATCACTAAGGAAATTATTAACATGATGAAACTTATGGATTCCTTCAAGTGGATAAAATATGGAAAATGATATTTTGAATCAATCAAAAATTCTATTTCAAATGAACCTAAGTTTTTCCACCCATACTTCAACAAAGAATTCATTGTTTAATGTTATCCTTCTAAGCATACAATCTTGACTATCCTAGTTCGAGGATAGTGATGAAAATTTCAATCACCTATTGCATTCATGAGTGCACCATTGAAATCACATGAACTCAATTCTTTGTAGCATGATAATTATACATATGTAGTAGTTTGGGATGAACAAAACTTTAGGTTCTATCTCTCTTGAACTCACACACAATTGTTATGGTTCCTAGCCCAACTGTCAAGTCTATTATAATGAAATAAGATCCTAGTGCAAGAAGAGGTAATTGGGTGTAAAATATTCAAGAATATGATCTTAATATTAGTCCCTATACTTTGGTATAAGGTAATGGTTTATGTGAAATTCTTGTTAAAGAGGAGTGAAAATATTATTGTAAGTGATATGTATGTTTGAAAAAGACATCCCTCTTGTCATCTTTATGAGTACTACCAATCCATGATATTCATATATTGCATACTTCCTAACTTATGGTGATTATCCTCATGTCTGGATTATAAGTAGATATGTACTCTCCAACTCAAGGTAGTTAAGTGCACGTAATCTAGTAGAATGCATTGTACAAGAGAGGAAGATATGACACTTTCTTAAGGTACATTGAAGAGGAACAACATGAACATATTTTAAAAGGATATAGTGATCAAGCATGCAAAGGAAACTTTCATCACCGATAACCACACACAATATATTGAGAGGTGGATATTATTGGCCTACTCTTTTTAGGGATGCCTACAAATGGGTAGAGAAATGTGAACAATGCCAATAATTTGTAGGAAATCCAAGACTAACTATGATGACACTTTAGATTGCACTCGTCAAAGAACCATTCTAGTAGTGGGGTTTGGAATTTATGGGTGTATTGAATCCTCATTCTATCAATGGGTCATATGTATTTCCTTACTACTATGTACTATTTTACAAAGTGGGTAGAATCCATTCCAATCAAGAATGCCAATTCAAAAATGGTGTGTCACTTCTTGAAAGAAAATATCATTGTCTAGTTTGGAGTTTCAAACAAGATAGTAGTTGATAAGATATTTTTCTCATCCATTAAGCTAGTTAATTTTTTTATAATCATGACATTTCACTATCACACTTTTTTGATTACTACATGTAAGGCAATGGTCAAGTAGAATCTAGTAAAAAGAATATTGTTACTAGTATTCAAAAATTGGTGGATGTTAATGAAAGGAATTGGCATAAAAATTTGTATGATGCTCTGTGGGTTGATCAGATAACACCTAAGAAGGCCATTGGAACTTCTCCCTTTCATTTTTATATGGAATCGAGGCCTAGATTATTATTTCAATGAAATTTCTTGGCTAACAAATAGGGAAGGCAATTGAATATGGAGATCATATTTATGATCTTGAAAAAGAATATGCTAGTTGGAAATTTTTTATGAAGATAAATAAGTTCTATTGGATGTTCTTAGAAGTCGTTGATTGAAAGTGAAGAGGTTGTTTGATCAGAAGGCATGTAATAAATTTTTTTATTGGAGATATTACCCTACTCTTGGATAAGAGATGTGAACCTAAAGGAAGCCATGCAAATTTTGACTCTTTCTATCTTTTCCCTTCAACATTAGGAATTTTTATGGATAAAACACATATTAAATTACATATCTTGATGGAATCCCATAGGAGTTGTCTCATAGTGGGAAACATTTGAAGCTCTTAAAACAACAAGGTTAGTTGTCCTTAACTATATATTATAGTATCCCCTTTCATTGTGTGTTTCCCTTTACATTTGGTTTGATTCCCTTTTCTATCATGTGTTTTTTTGGTTTTTCCTTGATTTTATTTCTTATTTGTACTAGTTGTTGTGTTTGGTGACTCTATTACCTAATGGATAAAGAACCAGTCTACTCCTCCATGATATTTCGGGGTTCTTAATTATCCCTTATAGTATATGTCCTTGATTTAGAGCTATTTTTTTTCTTGATAAATTTCTAGCATGAAAAATTCAAAACTTTTTTCATGACAACCAAACTCCTACTTAAAACCCCCTTTCTCAGTCATTGTGAACCTTTCCTCCAACGAACCCATTAACCCACAAAACTCATTTTATCTACTTCATCCTCATTCTCATACAAAGGAATGTACTAATATGGATTTTGAGTGTGTTTCATGTGCAGGGGGTTAGATCCAAGTGGATTTCATTATGATATTAATCCCTAAGATGGAATAGTGATCCTTGACGCACTAAATTGGTTATTTTTAGCCATATTATAGCAAGAGGACATCCTAAAAAATATAAATGAAAGGGATCAACCCATCTGGAGGTTTTTTAAGAGAAAAATTAAGTGATTGATGGTAGTTTCAAGGAAAAATATGGAGGAAATCTATGTCAGGATCTATTTAAGCAAGACCATCTCACTATGGGTACTTGGAATGTGAGATTCAATAGAGAAAGTGACCTTGTTATGAAGATTTTGGGAGTTCCATGAGGATTTAGAAGCTAAAAATTTCAATGGAAATATATTTTAGTCCATTACGTGTTGAATATATTAGTTTTTATCTTAGACCGCACTACTCTCTATAGTAGTCTAGGTCTTTGTTGTTACTCCTTTGTGCCAAAGGGGTGACTGTACGCTTAAAAGTGACAGGCGAGCATGACAATCTACAAGTGACTCTTCCGTGTACCCGACCTCCCGAGGTCGTGCCGAGACAGCCGGTGGGGATGGAATATGCAGAAAAACTAGTTAGGCAGTCTAATGTCTTCGACACGCACTAGTGGAATTTACAAATCTAAGGCAAAGAAGGCCCTTCTAACTTGGACTGGTGTGATAGATCGATCAGTGAGGATGACTGCTCGAAGGTTCCCATCAATATCGAGCTCTAGCGTAATTCGATATATGGGTTGCGGAATACGTGGAAAATGACCTGGGATTGTTTCGTGTATATCTCCCGATAAGGTCATATAGTGGATGATGAATACAATTGATTCTATGGACGATTTTCTAGCCTAGTCCAGAATTCCCTAGCTTCGTTAGCCGCTATATCTAGTAAGGACAGTTGTTCGATGATGATAGGTGGAAGTGGGGTGGACTGAAATACTAGTGTGCGTAGGCCAGTGTCTATATCTAACTGACTTGTGGATTCGTTGGGCTGTGGGATCTGTGGATCACAACCATAGACTCTTGGTTGTTGCGGTCCTATTATGGTCATACGCGAGATCAAGTTCTAATCCCTAGTATCCAGTAATCGTATGCTTTCTCAGCTTCTATGTTTAGAACCAATAGTTGTGCAATCTTCTCATAATACCTTACAGATGTTCTCGCAACCTGGATTCTTAAGCTGGTATCTATATCTACGAGGGTGTCTCCAGCGTCTGGCTGTGGAACTAGAAGATCACACCGAATGTTTGTTCTCTTTCGAGCCCCTCTACAGTCATGTGGATGTTTTCTAGAGTAATCTGTAGTTTGGCTGACTTGACCAAAACGCATGTGCTTGGTCATCTTCTATGTTTAATCCTCTTAACTGTGAACTGATCAGTTGTAAATCTGTGGTTGTTCGGAATACTTGTATCCTAAGATTTTGGTCTATGTCAACTATTGCTGTGACTAGGTTTGGTTGAGGCACGATTGGCTCAAATATATATTCCCTGGGCTCTTGAGGTCCCGTGATTGTCATACAAAACAAAATGAAATCTAACTGTAATGAAAGAAATTCTAACTACGTGAAATAAATCTAACATATATAACCTTTATCTTTCTAAGAAATATTCTAACAATTCTAAGAAAAAAAAACTATTTTAAGCATATAATAACTAAACAATAATTTAAAACAGACAAGATAACCGAGTGTGGTTATTTACCTGTGTGATTTGTAGAATTATTCTAAATAAAATAGTTTGTCTAATCTACTGGCAAGATTCTCGATCCTACCTCAGAAGTGAGGAGTGAATCATAGTTTCTCAGAAACTATCAATCCCCATAGCTTCCTTGGCAATGTCGAGAATAGAATGAAATGAAATAAAGCGATTAACTACTCTATTTGATATGAATCTGACTAGAACTTTGAAATGTAAAACCTGGATTCCGCATAACAGTGGCGAATCCGATGGTGTATGTGATCTCGTCCCCTCAGTATGATCTTCTCATTCTTTCATGTTCACTTGGATCCAGAAAAGCATGTAATGCTAGCACCGATAGGAGTAGATTTTGGGACAAGGACAGCTCAGAATGCAGACCGAGAATGTGAGTAGGAGAGGGATAGCGCAAGAGTATAGAGCTTGGCTTATGCGATTCCTAGCGGGATTTTACTGCGAGTCATGCAACGTGAAGCGACCAGAACCTTTGACTATCCTATACGAAGAGAAAAACCTGCAACTTTAATGGCTTCCTAAGCTATTCCGTTCCAAAATAAAGACACTGCTTGCACAAGTTGGATATGTGGCTTACCAACAGCTGAATAATACTAACCAGGTATATAATGAATTGAACTAAGAACTCTAAGTCACAGTAAAACAAATCTACAAAGAAAGAGGAATTCAGAGGCAAGCTTCTAACCAGATTGGGTGGAACAACAGCACTGCCTACACAAGATGGGTCTGTGGCTTACCAACAGCTGAGCAATTTAACAAAAGATGCAAGTGAATTCAAGCTATGGCTTCTAAACAAGCTAACTAACTAAAACACTAAAATGAGGGAATGAGAGCAAAGATCAAACTTCCAAATCCAGCCAAGCTTCAGACCAAAAACTCCAGACCAAAATCTTCACCAAAATCAGACCATTTGCATGTACACAAACCATGCATTTATAGGAATTCAAGCATCCAAGAACCAAAACCAAATTGAACTCCTAAACAATAAACAAAGGAAAAACACTGTTCCAGGGGACCAAAAACATTAATGCATGCTCAAGTCGGTAAAGAAAAGCTGGTGAAACATGATATTTCACGTGAGTTGCGTCAAAAGAACGTTCGGAAAACATGCACGCATTGGACCGCCGCTCCGAGCAGGTGGCGGCAGCACAGACCGCCGCCCTATTCGGGGTGGCGTGGCAGACTCGAGCCGCCTGCCTGGGCAGGCGGCGGTTTCGTCACTGAAGGTCAAGAGGCCAAGGAAAGAGGAAAAAAGGGAAAAAAAGGGCGCGGGGGCTAAGCGGGGCATGCGGGATGTTAACACATACTCCGAGGGATTTTCCGGATCCCGAACACCTTGCGAGGAGACCTGTATCATCATTGGGGCATTTATTACACCGTTCCGCAGTACAGTACCTTACAATTTTGGGTACGTACATATTGCCCCCTCGGAGAAGCATTTTAGCCATGAAGAGGCATAAAACGGTGGGTCCGAGTAT
The DNA here is from genome assembly GCA_018340775.1 of Taxus wallichiana var. yunnanensis. NCBI lineage: Eukaryota > Viridiplantae > Streptophyta > Pinopsida > Cupressales > Taxaceae > Taxus > Taxus wallichiana. Next base: position 285,474,523 of record CM031242.1, on the reverse strand, counting down.
GGCCGTCCCGAAATGGGGAGTTAGAAGTTATACCTTACATGTCCGTGTGTTGAAATGATGCCATTCCAAAATTCCCGCTACCTGCAAAATGAAAAGAGAACTCAAGTGCAGATAGATACAATAATTTGGAAAACAAACACTAAAAGAACAGAAAAGAGAACGCACCGTTTGTGTGGGGATAGAAACTTAGCTCGTCGGCGCTCCGAACTCGTGAAAAGTCATTTTAAAATGAAATAGAACAATATATATATGAAAGTGGGCCCATTTTCCTATTCATTTGCGCGAGTCGATTTGATAGATTTTGAGCTCTGGGACCCACGGTGACAGTTTCTTGCGTGAATAGAGTTGAAACGTCCGGAGTGAGATAGCGATCATGCCCCCACGTGTGGAACGCCACCCCGCGAGATCACAGGTTGGTTTTCTTTAATTTTGCATTTTTCCCCTTTCAAATTTGAAATGGTAAATTCTTTGCAATGGGGGGGTATTTTTGAAAATGCTAGGTTCAAAAGGTCCACCTAGGGGGGGCACCTACTGGGTAGGCTTTGTTTTTAGCCAAAATGGTCAATTTTTGCATTTTTTGGGCTTTTTAGGTTTAAAAACCCACGCGGGTTTTCGGACCGCGACCGCCGCCTTGGCCAGGGTGGAGGTTACATGACCGCCGCCCTATTTAGGGCAGCGGTTACACGACCGCCTCCCTTAAGGTGGAGGTTACAAAACCGCCCCTCTGCTCAGGGTGGCGGTTTTACACAGAAAGCAAAAGGGACTTGCTTTTGAGTTTGTTCTTGTATTTTTATCACTTCTGTACGTTTTTATGACTCCCTCGGCATTGATTAGATACTAACTTGCTCTGTTTTGTGTGTTTTTGGGTGTATACAGGCGAGGGAGGAGTAAATTAGATGGAGTCGAGAGAGGGAGTGTGATTGGTTACCCGGGGTGTTGGATGCCCTTTCTCAGGATGAGGAGGATACATTACAGAGGGCTAGCATATTGCGTATATCACGTGTGCCCCATGTCACGCCATCTAGTCACATCCTTTGTGACTTATTTTCTTATTGGGATGCAGATCGGAACACTTTCCGACTGCCAGGGGTCCGCGGTGAGTGGACGATTACTTTGGAGGATGTTTACCATATCCTGGGGGTCCCGATCATCGGGAGGAGGCTCACACTGGAGACAGCTGGGTCCAGAGCATGATTGCACGGGGCAAAGCTACATGGGGATGCAGCTATCTCCACGGGGCCGAAGAAGGGAGTGAGAGTCAGATCCATTCCTTCTTTGCCCATCCCCATATTTCGGCTGACTATCATGGGGATCCTTTCCTCGAGACTGATCGGGGACAAGGGAGGGGATACCTTATTATATCTTTGGGCCCCCATCATTACTACGATAGAGGGCATGGTCGATATATGCCCAGGGTGCAGAAATTTTGGGGACCACTTATCATGACTTATACAGGGTGGTGGTCCGTTTAGGTGGACAGATCTTTGAGCCACCCTACTCTAGTTATGAGTTGGGTGTATGAGCGCTTCATTCCCTATAGAGGCATGGAGGTGGCAGATCCCGGGCTGTGAGGGCAGCTAGATGGTTAGATATGTCGGTGCTTAGAGCACCTCACCAGCCAGTAGCTTCCCTCACCACAGTAGATATGGAGGCCATATCGTACCAGCTCATGGCCGGAATTTGGGGAGAGGAGGCTCTCACATTGATCTCTTGCTCCACCACAGGGTAGCTTATTGACCGTGTGGGACGGGTGGAGGTACATCCTTTCGGTAGGGTTCCTCAGCAGTTCGGCCTCCCATATGTGGGCATGCTTCCTCCAGTGGCACCAGTCTATAGATCAGTCCGGAAGGCTAGAGGGGGGCCTAGAGGCCGTGGTTGGACAAAGTGGTCACTCCCGGTATTTCTATTGTAGCCGGGGGATTGTTCGGACCCAGAGGGAGAGCTGGTGTGCCTCGGGTACCTTTACTTCAGATTACTGCGGGTCCTGCTCATAGTAGCGATGACCCTATAGATATTGACTCCGATTCTGAGGAGTCCACAGAGGGAGGGTCAGAGGAGCAGACGGATGACAGCGATCCTGAGTGGCATGACACTCAGGATATTATGCAGGCAGAGAGGGAGGAGCAGAGTGCAGAGAGAGAGACTCTAGTTTCAGAGGAGCCACTCTCTCAGGGCCGTGGTGGAGAGGACGAGTCCGTTGCGGGACGTCATGTTGCCCCTACTACAGGAGCAGCCCCTCAGTCGGCAGCGGCATCTGCAGCGGGCGCTGGCCCTAGTGACCCATCTTGGAGGCCCGGTGACCCGAGTAAGTCATCCTCTCTCCCTTTCAGTGTTAGTTTGATTTAGGACTTGTTTTAACTGCTATCTCTCCTTATATTTGTATCTTGTATATTTTAGCCTCTTGCCTAGTTTCTAATTCATCTTTCTTCTTTGTTTTGCAGAGACCGTTGACGAGTGGCGGGATCTAATCCGTAGGGTATGCACTGATTCTCTGATGATCCCTATAGATAAGACCCATGCAGAGCTATCTGTAGATGTCGGGAGCCTTCAAAGAGCACTGCAGAGGCATACTGACGTCTTCGCTCCTATTTGGCATGTGGCCAGGATGGTGTCGACCCTCCGTACAGAGTTGGCAGGCTATAGGATAGCCGAGCATCTTATGAGGAGTCATTCTCATGGTGAGACTGCGGCTACTCCTCGAGACCCTGAGCCCTCCGTGCATTCAGAGCGCGCAGCCGAGCTAGCGAGGGCGCGCACCCTGAGAGGGTCGCGTAGGGGAGAGGCGACTTGGCCCTTGTATATTTTGTATCAAGGATTCTTTTGTATATCACGGGCTCTTTGAGTGTTTTGACCATGCCTAACGCATGATGGTATTGTATACAAACATTGATTATTTATATATATGCATTCATTTTGGATCAAAACTTTTTCACTTGTGTTTTCCCTTTCTATTTCCAGCTGCTTTGTGTATACTACGATGTATGTTTTATATGCTTTCTAGAATGTATGCAATGGAGAATGATGATGCAAATGCTTGCTTTCTTTTTGTGTTTTATGATGTCGATGCATGATATTGTAGATATATTGTGATCTTAAATCTTAGCTTCTGTGAGCAATTTGGATACCTCATGTTTGTTTTGGCAAAGTGATGAAAATAACTAGTATGATGAACAGATTAACTTGCCCCACTCCTAACTCCACGCAACTAGTAGGATGCGAGGGCTCATCACCAAGAGCCAAGAAGGGCACAAGTGTATGAAATATGGTGAAATGATAGTGATAAAAGACAGCATAAAGCTTTGGTGGAACCAAATTGAAAACTACAAGCTTACTCCACCCGAATGACTTCATAGTTTTGGGTGCAACTTGCTTTGCGGTTTATCCAGACTTAGACCCGTAGATGGCCACATAGTAGACAAAATCTGGTTTTTAGGATTTTTAACTCTCTTGGAATTTTGAGCATCTGATTCATTCGTTTTTGACTCAAAGTTTGAATAGTTTGTTTATGACCTTTTAATGTTTGCATTGTCTAGAGGACCCCCTACACTTTGCCCCATGCTACTAGTAAGAAGCGTGGGTTTATCACCATGGGCAAGGCATAGGTGAGTAAGGGCATTTCCATCCTTTCCCAACCCTACGTCACTAGTAAGAGATGCAAGCTCATCACCGAAGGTTGGTAGGGCAAGGAAATGTGTAAAAATAAAATTTTCTGTTTAATCACTTTTTGACTTGTCTTTTTGAGTAAAATGTCAGTATATGCTTGTTTCCAAAGAGATGTATATATGGGATAGATGTGACACCATGAAGCTTCCAGAAAAGACCATAGGAAAGACACCAATCCTAAGAAGAAATCAAAGTGAGAACAAACTTGCAGATCTTGGTATGGTTACCATTAAGACTTCGTCATGTTTGATTTTATTTGATAAAAGATTCTGAAGTGATTGATGATATCACAAAAATGGAGAGATATGATTAGAAAGTTTTGTGCCAACAACATCATGAGTTTGTAATGAATTACTTTGAGAATAGATTCCTTGATCACAATTTGTGTAAGAACAAGTGGACAAAATGATCTAAATCTATATGAAGATGCAATGTAGATAGTTATATAGGTAGTGCTAGCTGCTTATGCGTAGAAACGCTTGAGGTGCAGGGAATTGACTGTTTCACCAAATTCCTCACCTTCTAGCGTGCATAAGAGGTATGCACCATTTCCATAGTCCTTCGTGACTCGGTATGGGCCCAACCATTTGGGCCAGAATTTCCTTCCTTCGCCGGTCTTCTTGTCGATCCGGCTGTCTAGTCTTAGAACTAGATCACCTTCGTATATATCGCGTTCATAAACCTTCTTGTTATACTGCCGGCACATTCGGTCAGCATAAGCTCTATGCCGTTGTTCAGCATCTAACCTAATTTCATCTAGGCTTTCTAATTGGGAAAGATGTACTTCTCTGTAAGCGTCTTCATCCAGAATCCCTTGTAGTGAAATGCGGAGACTGGGTATTTCGACCTCAAGCGGGAGAACTGCTTCTGCCCCAAATACTAGCGAGAAAGGAGTTGCTCCTATTGGTGTTCTTATTGAGGTTTGGTGGGCCCACAAGGCCGGATATAACTTCAAATGCCAATCTCGCTTGTTTTCTTTCACCGTTTTAAGGAGAATGGCTTTCAAAGTTTTGTTTGTTGCTTCAGCTTGCCCATTGGCTTGGGGATAATACAAGGAAGCCGTATGATGGCTTATTTTAAATTTGTTGCATAGTTCACGAACTTCTTCATTCTTGAAAGAAGTTCCATTATCTGAGATAATGATTTGTGGGATACCGTACCTACAAATGATTTGATTTAAAATGAACTTAGCGATTACTGAACCAGGTACGGTAGTAAGAGGCATGGCCTCCACCCATTTGGTAAAATATTCAGTGGCCGTAATTATAAAATTGTGGCCATCTGTGGATGAGGGAGAGAATTTCCCTATTAAGTCTAGGCCCCATGTAGAAAAGGGCCATGGAGTAGCGATTGGTTGCAGAGCTTGTGCTGGCATGTGGATCTCATGAGAGAATTCTTGGCACTTATGACACCTGCGTGCAAACTCTATCGCGTCATGTTCTAGAGTGGGCCAGAAATAGCCCATTCGATGTATTTTTCGAGCGGTGGCATGGCCACCGAAGTGGCCTCCACATATACCACTGTGGGATTCATGGAGAATCCTCTTGGACTCTTCTGTGTCGACACACCTTAAGAGCATTCCATCGAATGCTTTTCGATAGAGCACCTACTCTATAATGACATATTTGGCTACGATTATGCGTAATCGCCTTCTTTGTTGTGGTGTCACTGCATCCGGGTACATATGGTCCATGATATAATTAATGATATCAGTGTACCAAGGGCACTCAGAAATAGCAGGTCGAGTTTCGATGTAGTATACGCATTCATCTAGAAAATCCAAATCTACTAGATCGCCTCCATCTAATGGGTTGTCAGCTAACCAATCCGCAATGATTTGTCCTTTAACTGACTTCTGATTTACAAATGTTAATTCGAACTCTCCCATTAAGGTTATAAAACGTCCAGCCTTTTTGGATAAGGAACCTTGTGTGAGAAAAGTCCGTAAATGGTTCGTCTTTACCATGACCTTTGTTTCTTGATTCAACATGTAATGTCTTAGACGTTTAGTAGCAAAGACTATGGCAAGACATTCTCGCTCTGCTTATGTGTAGCGTGTTTCATAGTCGAGCAGTGTTCGGCTAATGAAATAAATCACACGTTCTCTCTTGTCATCGTCTTCTTGGGCCAACATACAAGCTAGCGAGACATTGGTAGCTCGCGAATATAGGATTAACGGGTGATCCAGCTTAGGTGGCATTAGCGTAGGTGGTGACAGCAAGAAATGTTTAACTGCGTTGAAAGCTTCATTGCAATCTTCGGTCCAATCAATGCTATAGTCTTTCTTGAGTAAATTGTTGATTGGATGAATAGCGAAGCTTAAGTCCGGGATGAATCTCCGGATTGCACCCAGCTTCCCGAGAAATGATCTAATTCCAGATTCACTCGAAGGTGGGACCATTTCAAGGACAGCCTAAATTTTGGTTGGATCAACGTCGATCCCTCGTGATGATATGATGTAACCTAGGAGCTTTCCTCCTGTTACACCAAAGACGCATTTCTCTGGGTTTAGCGTGACTCCGTATTCTATTAGGCGTGAAAGAATGATGCGGAGTACTTCGGGATGGTCACAACACTTTTGGCCTTAGCCAATAAGTCATCTACGTAAGATTCCATGATTTTATGAATTAGATCATGAAATATGTATGTCATGGCCCGCTGGTACGTAGCACCGGCGTTCTTAAGACCGAATGGCATAACAGCGTAGCAATAGGTTCCCCAAGGAGTTATAAACGTGGTTTTAGCTTGATCTTGCTCGGATATTCTGATTTGATTGTATCCCGAGAATCCATCCATGAGAGACAAAAGTTCAAAACCAGCTGTTGCATCAACAATAACGTCTATGGATGGTAATGGGAAATCATCTTTAGGACACGCTTTGTTGATGTCTCGAAAATCTATCCAAATGGGTATCTTTCCATTCTTCTTGAGAACGGGAACGATATTAGATACCCATTTGGAGTACTCAACTAGCTTGATAAATCCTACCCGAAGGAGTTTAATTACTTCCTCTTTTACCATGAGAGCTACTTTGGGTTTCATGGGCCTTGATTTTTGTTTAATTGGATTTGCATCCGATCTAGTGAGCGAGGTTATGTACCAACAATGGGGTGCGACTCCGTCATCTCTTTATAATTAAATGCAAACACCTTCTGATGTTCTTTGAGAATATAAGTATGTATTTCCACTTCTTCTGGTGTCAACGAAGAACCTAGTTTCAATATTCTTGGTTCATCTTCTGTCCCAATGTTGACATCGATTGTTTCTTCGATTAAAGAGGCGTTACCCTCTTCGAACTCGGAGTGGTGCTTTGGAGGTAAATCTAAATCATCCCCATTTTCTATTGCGTATATGTTAGGTTCCTTTGTGACGGAAGATCCGTTACAGGATTTCCGAAGTAGGAGGAAGAATGTGGGATCGTGGATAAATCTAGCATGTGATAGGAGAGATGTAATGCTGCATAGGCATTTAAATAATCCAAAGTAGCCGCATCATTTCCAACATGGTATAGGACAGAGATTCACTTACGCTTAAAAGAGGATTTTTCATTTTTTTTATTAATGGCTCGTCACGAATGGATACTGTGAAGTGAGTATCTTCTAGCTCATTGCTTGGAGTAAAACGTGATGCCGAGGTTGCTATTGAATCGGCGAGAAGATTTTTCTCTCGCGGGATCGCTTCAATGGATATGAAGTTAAACGCCTTTCTTAAATCTAATACAACATTTTTGTAGAGTTGTAAATGTTCGGCTTTAGTTTCATATACTTCAGAAACTTGGTTTGTTACTAATTGCGAGTCTCCCAAGACTCTGATGTTATCAATACCAATCCTTCTAGCTAAGGTGAGGCCAAGAAGGAGGGCTTCATACTCAGCGCCGTTGTTTGTGCATTCAAAGCTTAACTTGAATGAGAATGGGAGGACCTTCTCCTTGGGTGAAGTAAGAATTATACCTGCCCCCGCTCCATAACGACATTTAGCTCCATCGAAATGGAGAGTCCAATACTTAGCCGGGAGTGTAGATGTTGGGGCATCTACCACGTTTGCACACTCTACTTCTATCATATAGAGATCCTCTACCGGTAAGGAACCAACACCTAGGGAAAATCCTATGCCTACTGAATCGAATGGTAAGAACATTGGTGAATCTTGTTCTATCAATTCAACGATTTTCGCAGTAGTCCCTAATGATATTGTTTCTTTAGTTTTACCTTTAGGGGTTGGAGTTGTTTTGGCTATGCTGGTAGTTTCAAGATCCGTTGTAGGTATCAACTTTTCCTCTGGATTTGGGTCAGAGGGTTTATTATGTTGGTTTGTTGGCAGCTCAAATTCTGAGTGCACCCCTGGTCTTTTCTTTAAATCAGCTAGGTGCAAATCAAAAGGTTTTGGATCACCTTTGGCTACAAATACCTTTCCCAGATGCAAGAATCTTACTTCTTGAAATAGCGTGGAAGGGATTGCCTTCATTCGATGTATCCAAGGTCGGCCGAGGATCATATTATAGTTAGTTTCCCGATCTATAATGTAAAACTCAGTCAAGATGGTTTTGGGCCCTAAGGTGACTGGCAGTATTATAGTTCCTATCGAAGTGGCTTTAAGGCTATCATAGCCTCTCAAGGTATTTCGTGTAGTGGAACAGTTTGTTTCTCCATATCCAAGTTTTTGGAGGAAAGAGAAAGGGACTATGTTAACTGCAGCCCCATCGTCAACCATTGCCCGTTTTACATAGTTATTATAAACCCACACTTGCAAGTGTAAGGCTGGGTCACCTCGGCGTGTGATCTCAGCATCTGTGGGCATTTTACTTATTTCGAAGATGAATTCGACATCCTTGTCCGGCTGCCCCGGAGGGTGGATATCAAAATCTACGTGATTTACTTGTGTTTCGGGAGGTGGAGTGATGTTAATTAGATGGCCTAGACCTAATGCTTCTAAAAGAGCAGCTCTATGAGGGGGAGAGTTCTTTAGTAAGTCCAAAAATGAAATGTGTGAGAAGGTCTTTGTTAGGTCACTAATTAAATCATACGCACCGATGGGTTTTCAACTATTTGTCGACTCTTATCTCGCCTCGCGCATGACTTGGGCTTGGTTGAGAGAAATACTCTCATGTTCTCTTTATAGCTTCGATAGGTAGTTCAACGTCTAATTCTACCAAACTAACTATCTTAGGTCTCGGTTGAGCTCCCAACTGTGGCGCGACTAACGGATTTAATGAAGTCGAGGCTTCATCGTCATTGTTTTCGTCACTGCACCTTTGTTTGTTCCGGTTGGATTCAGCCTATTGCTGTCATGATTTGGGAGCGGATCATTAAAGATCTTGAGGGGAGCATTCTGAGGAGAAACTACCCCTGCGAGAGTATTTGGTGATGATGAGATGGGATCTGCCAAAAACAAGTCTGTGAAGAACTGTCTTTGTTCTTCTGGCAAACGTTGCATAAATTTATTGTAGTCACGGCATGTTCTAGTGTCGTGACCATGAATTTTATGGAAACCACAATAAGAATTGGGATTATAATTCCTATTTTGTTGGTTTGGTGTGTATTGTGGCCTAAAATTCTGATCAAACTGTTGCCTATTAGGACCAAAGTTTTGGAATTGTTGTTTTTGGTTTTGACTTTGGTTTTGGTAACCAAATGAGTTTTGGCTTGGCCCTTGTATGGGATTTCACCGTTGTTGTTGTTGTTGTTGTTGTGGATGGTTAAAATCCACTGTATTGACCGTCGGGGTAAATTTGTTGTTTATTTGGTTGTTTGTTTGTGACGGAGTATTAACAACATTTACCCTCTTGGGCTGGTCTGTTACCCCATCCTGTTGTTACCCCATGATTTTTGTTAAGGATTTTGGGTCCTTGATTGACGTTTGTGGTAGTTGTAGTATTTTGAGTGGAGGTGATTAACCTCCCGTTTGCTCCATACATCTTATGACCACTATCTATTGCTTCTGGTCTATTCATAGAGCACTCTCAAGAACTTCATCATAATTCCTCGGTGGGAACTTGGACTTCTTCCTTCACTTCTCTGCTAAGAGAATGAAGGAATAAATCGCATAGTTCCATCTGATCCATGTTTGGAGCACTTGCTGATGAATAAAGAACTGTACGCCACCTCTGGATGAAATGAGCGACAGATTCATTGTGTTCTTGTTTGATATGCAAGAATTCCCTGATTCCTGTTCTCAGTAGTTTGTTCATGTTGAAGGCTTTGATGAACTCTGACACGAGTTGTTTAAATGAATGTATGGAAGCCTCAGGTATTCTATAATACCAATCGAGAGCAATGCCCTCCAGCGTTTTGGGAAATATTTTAGCAACAACCCCATCCCAAGGGAGTAATTCTCGTATGGCTGTAGCGTAAGCTTTGATATGTGCATTTGGATCTCCTTCACCCTTGAACTTGGGCAAATCAGGGAGAGGTCTTGGAAGCATGACGCTTCGTATGGTGAAATCTAAGGGTTCCTTTAGATATTCTGAATACGTCCCTATCGCATAGCTTTCGACCATTGATGGTGTTTGCTGAGGGAGTGGTGGGATAGGTTGTTGATACGGTGCAGCGTACGCATTGGCAGGGGCATAGGGAGGTCCCTGCATTGGAGCAAACATACCAGGAGAGGAGAACACATCTCCTTGTGGTGATTTAGAGTACATGTTTAAATAGGACGGGGTATTGTCGAGGAACGGACTGTTCGACACTAGACCGGGAGGAGTAGTGTTAGAGATGATAGGCCTTGTTGGCGTTTGCTGTGGATATTGAGGAGGCATGCCTAACATGCCTACTCCCGTAAGGAGATCTACCTAACCAGAGTGGTATGGAGGATTGGAACTTCCTGTTTGTATGAACGGAGAATTTTGACTTGCTTGAGCCAGTTCTAACCCTCTCACTCTTTCTACTAACATTGAAATGACTTCATTTGGTGAAGTCACGGTACTTTTCCTGAGCAGCACTTGTTGTATACCCTGGTGTTGTATAGGCATGTGATAGTCTGTCATGAACTGATTGCTATCTTGCCAAGTTTCTCCAAGAATATTTCCTGTAGAGGTATTTTCTTGAAAAGGGGTCTCGGGTTGTACTTGTAAACCTCCTATAGGTGGGTACATACCCAGGAGTGTTGTTCACTCCTAGGATAACATGTTGACTATCCATCATCTAAGACTAGGTATGGATCTGATTTCCTACTAATTTGTGGTCCGAGTAACATTTAAGGAGATGAACCAGATTCTCCGTGAACGCGTCATATTGTTGGAACTCAAGGTTCTGTTTGTTGGGTTCGAGGGGTTCATCTAACTCCTCAGTTTGAAAAGATGAACTATCTCTGATTCTTGGGGTTTGTGTTGACAACTGATTAGTTGAATAGTTATCACCCCATACTAAGAGCGAGGGTGATGATTCCCTATTCTGTTGGGCGTAGTATGCCTCAAGACCCAGGAGGGGTCTGCCATATGCGTCGAATCCCGAAATATTCGGTGCCTCTATGAATACCCGCAGAATAATGCGAAGGAGCGAAGGTGGATGAGAGAAGATGAAACTTCTCAAAGAGAAGGTGAAACAGTTGTTTGTTTCACGTCGGGTTCACCAATTTTGTTGGTGAAACTGATGTGATGAGGTAGAGAAGGTGAAACAGTTGTTTGTTTCACGTCGGGTTCACCAATTTTGTACGCCGGAAAAGCGACAGGTGAGCGTGAGAATCTACAAGTGACTCTTCCACGTACCCGACCTCCCGAGGTCATGCCGAGACAGCCGGTGGGGATGGAATATGCAGACAAACTAGTTAGGCAGTCTAATGTCTTCGACACGCACTAGTGGAATTTACAAATCTAAGGTAAAGAAGGCCCTTCTAACTTGGACTGGTGTGATAGATCGATCAGCGAGGATGACTACTCGAAGGCTCCAATCAATATCGAGCTCTGGCGTGATTCGATCTATGGGTTGCGGAATACGTGGAAAATGACCTGGGATTGTTTCGTGTATATCTCCTGATAAGGTCATATAGTGGATGATGAATACAATCGATTCTATGGATGATTTTCTGGCCTAGTCCAGAATTCCCTAGCTTCGTTAATGCTATATCTAGTAAGGACGGTTGTTCGATGATGATAGGCGGGAGTGGGGTGGACTGAAATACTAGTGTGCGTAGGCCAGTGTCTATATCTAACTGACTTGTGGATTCATTGGGCTATGGGATCTGTGGATCACAACCATAGACTCTTGGTTGTTGTGGTCATGTTATGGTCATACACGAGATCAAGTTCTAATCCCTAGTATCCAGTAATCGTATGCTTTCTCAACTTCTATGTTTAGAACCAATAGTTGTGCAATCTTCTCAGAATACCTTACAGACATTCTCGCAACCTGGATTCTTAAGCTGGTATCTATATCTACAAGGGTGTCTCCAGCGTCTGGTTGTGGAACTAGAGGATCGCACCTGAATGTTTTTTCTCTTTCAAGCCCCTCTACAGTCATGTGGATGTTTTCTAGAGTAATATGTAGTTTGGCTGACTTGACCAAAATGCATGTGCTTGGTCGTCTTCTATGTTTAATCCTCTTAACTGTGAACTGATCAGTTGTAAATCTGTGGTTGTTCGGAATACTTGTATCCTGAGATTTTGGTCTATGTCAACTATTGTTGTGACTAGGTTTGGTTGAGGCACGATTGGCTCAAATATATATTCCCTGGGCTCTTGAGGTCCCGTGATTGTCATACAAAACAAAATGCAATCTAACTGTAATGAAACAAATTCTAACTACGTGAAATAAATCTAACATATATAACCTTTATCTTTCTAAGAAATATTCTAACAATTCTAAGAAAAACAAACTATTTTAAGCATATAATAACTAAACAATAATTTAAAATAGACAAGATAACCGAGTGTGGTTATTTACCTGTGTGATTTGTAGAATTATTCTAAATAAAACAGTTTGTCTAATCTACCGGCAAGATTCTCGATCCTACCTCAGAAGTGAGGAGTGAATCATAGTTTCTCAGAAACTATCAATCCCCACAGCTTCCTTGGCAATGTCGAGAATAGAATGAAATGAAATAAAGTGATTAACTACTCTATTTGATATGAATCTGACTAGAACTTTGAAATGTAAAACCTGGATTCCGCAGAACAGTGGCGAATCCGATGGTGTATGTGATCTCGTCCCCTCAGTATGATCTTCTCGTTCTTTCGTGTTCACTTGGATCCAGAAAAGCATGTAATGCTAGCACCGATAGGAGTAGATTTTGGGACAAGGACAGCTCAGAATGCAGACCGAGAATGCGAGTAGGAGAGGGATAGCGCAAGAGTACAGAGCTTGGCTTATGCAATTCCTAGCGGGATTTTACTGCGAGTCATGCAACGTGAAGCGACCAGAACCTTTGACTATCCTATACGAAGAGAAAAACCTGTAACTTTAATGGCTTCCTAAGCTATTCCATTCCAAAATAAAGACACTGCTTGCACAAGTTGGATATGTGGCTTACCAACAGCTGAATAATACTAACCAAGTATATAATGAATTGAACTAAGAACTCTAAGTCACAGTAAAACAAATCTACAGCAAAGAGGAATTCAGAGGCAAGCTTCTAACCGGATTGGGTGGAACAACAGCACTGCCTGCACAAGATGGGTCTGTGGCTTACCAACAGCTGAGAAATTTAACAAAAGATGCAAGTGAATTCAAGCTATGGCTTCTAAACAAGCTAACTAACTAAAACACTAAAATGAGGGAATGAGAGCAAATATCAAACTTCCAAATCCAGCCAAGCTTCAGACCAAAAACTCTAGACCAAATTCTTCACCAAAATCTTCACCAAAATCAGACCATTTGCATGTACACAAACCATGCATTTATAGGAATTAAAACATCCAAGAACCAAAACCAAATTGAACTCCTAAACAATAAACAAAGGAAAAACATTGTTCCAGGGGACCAACAACATTAATGCATGCTCAAGTCGGAAAAGAAAAGCTGGTGAAATGTGATATTTCACGCAAGTCACATCAAAATAGCGTTCGGAAAACACGCACGGGACCGCCGCTGCCCCGAGCAGGGCGGCGGTTACAGGACCGCCGCCCTGTTCGGGCGGCGGTTTCACATCGAAGGTCAAGAGGCCAAGGAAAGAGGAAAAAAGGGGACAAAAAGGGCGTGGGGGCTAAGCGGGGCATGCGGGATGTTAACACATACTCCGAGGGCTTTTCCGGATCCCGAACACCTTGCGAGGAGACCTGTATCATCATTGGGGCATTTATTACACGCTCCACAAGACAAGTACCTTACAATTTTGGGTACATACGGTGACAAGGCATGAAATTAAAAATGTAAGCTTAATTAGGTCTTATAAATTGTTGGCATGGACTCATAAGGTTTTTTTGAGTCAAAACCATATATTTAATGACCTCGAAACTAAATTTTTTTCTCCTGAGATGTAAAAATCATTCTCGTGTTCTATTCTCGCGTTGGCATGTTAACATCAACCCACTTCATAAGCCCATTGCACACATTTTCACATTTTTGTTCATTTTCCCTTGTCCCTTTGTGAAAGGGTTTAGTGGGGATAAAATATTTCACCCCTTACTAATATTATTATTTCTGTCACTTAAACATCTCTATTATAACTTAGGCATGTTGTAAAACTTGAAATCATGACCCCCTTGACCCATGGTGCACTTTTTGAGGATTTTTTCCCTTTTTCCTTTGTCCCAAAATATAAGGGGATACAAAAGTGGACCACCCATGTTGTGGAATTATTTTCATCACTTAAGTGACAAGATTGGATGTTAGGATTGCTTACAAACTTGTTTTCAAACCTATCTAACACCCTTCATGTAAAACTCCAACCATGGTGCCTTTGTTTGGAGCTTCTTTCCCCTTTTCCTACCTTTTTCCCAATATAGAAGGGGATAGAGGGGAAAAAAAGGTACACCTAATATCATGGAGGTATCCCAAGTCACATAAAAACCCTCATTTTAGATCATGGGATCATGTTTCTAGCCCCTCAATCTCCCTCACATGTTCCCACAAAAATCTCATGTAAAGAGTAAATTTATTTCCTCATTATCTTATAACCTCAAATTTCCCATATTTTCATGGGCATAACTCACCCTCTAACCCCCACCTAACATGTGTTAATCATGTGTGGTTAATGACAATTTAGAATGCTAAAAGGATGAAATGGTTAAAACACTTAACACAACCATTTTAAACATTTGAATGTGATATTTTCTCCTCCCAAAATCCATTTCCATTTTGTTACATTGATGTCATTTTTAGAAACCTCATGCCTAAAAATGAATTTTTACTCATAACTCAAAAATCCTACATCATAATCCCATGAAATTTGGATAGCCCCTTCCTTACAAAAATTCCCTTATTTTTATTTCATTCTTGCCTCCATTGATTATATGTATGATTTTTAATGGCCAAAAGAAAAATAAATCCATAAAATTTACCTTTTAGATCTAAAAAATCTAATAAATGAAAACCTCTAAAATTTAGAGCATATCATAGAGAATAAAATATAATTTTAAGACCAATTTCATCTCATTCCAATACCCAAAAGAATGATTTTAAAAAATAGTCATATCTACCATGTACTCACATACTAAAAATAGTAAGTTTTTAAAACTAGTCACCATCACTCTTTTCATACCAAAAACACTCAAAAGTGCCGATTTGAGAAACTCACTACAAATAGACATCCACGGTAGGACTCACTAAAAATAATAAGTGTTGTAATTTTGGTCAAATTTCTCATACCTATAAATCTCTCATCTATTTCACTAGCCTTAATTTCCATGAAGTTAAAATGCTTAGGTTTAGAGCCAATTTCCACATTTAACACTGAATATACTAATGTGGGTGACAATTAAATGAAAAATATGGATCTCTAAAACCTTAAAAAGGATGTTGAGAGAACCCCATGAAGTTGTGGAGGAAAATATATTCTTAAGTGGGATATTTAGAGATGGTGGACATCCTCAATTCAAAGCATAAAGATTTTCCGAGGTTGTGCCCATCTTTATGACCTAGACTAAAGGAAAATTCAAGTAGATGATAATTCACTACTAGTAGTTCTCACTCCAAAGGGTATCTCTCAATTCCTATAAATTCCCACTTGTAACAATATGGTGATCATCACTCAGGATTTTTATCTCAATAATGATAAAGAATGGATTCATACTTATAAGGTTTGAGGTTGTATTGTGCCTCAAAAAGGAGGTAATCCATCTGTATTTCTAAAACTTGGTCTCGAAGTGAATTACATGAGGCATTCTCAGATACCATAGTGTTGTTGAGCAGGGTCAAATAGGCATGAGTCATCTAATGAAGGTAGAGGAGTGAAAGTGGCCTCACACACTGAAGGTGGAAAAGAGGTGGGTGTGATGAATGTATGAGATTGTATAGGAGACTGCTCAATATCTGATGAAATGTGGGATGTGTCAACACTCTCTAGAATAGTGAGAGAAGGAGGAGAATAGTCCTCTATAGTAGTCTTGACATCAAAATTAGGTGCACAATCCTTGTCATCAGAAGTAGAACCAAGCGAGTCTGTGTCAGTAGAACTTCCATCACACGAAGAAGAGGAGACAATTGGATCAGGAGCAACAACAATGAAGGTAGTATGTGAAGGGTCTCCATAGAGGGATTGAAGAATGCTCTAGACATGGTGGGGTGGATCTAAGTCTACCACATGAAACCAAAGAGATATGGAGACATGCATCATCAAGTGACCAAAAACATGGTCACAAGTGTCAAGGAAGTCCTCCAAATGATGATGATAAGTGGATGCAGGAGGCTGGCCCAAGTAAGAAGGGTGGAAAACCCTCATAGGCAAAGTAGTGTTCCATGGAAGCACACCAAATTGAATAATTCCTTATCCCGATGAGAAGTGGCAAAGGCTATAAAGTGATCCTATGATGCTCAAGTTTGGAAAGAGCACTCTCCATGATGTGTAAGCAATAATGCAAGATGCACAAAAGTAAGACATCAAACTCGATTGATAATGTGTCTGCGGGTAAAAACCCAATAGTACTAGTGAACCCCCTAGAATGTGGTACTTTATAAAGTATTGCGTTTACAAAAATAATAATGTCATCATGTAATGTGTGAGAAATCATGTAACTTTTACTAAAGAAGCGCTAAAAAATGAGCAACGAATCAAAAGTTATAGCAAAAATACAATTCCCACAACTGATGGAAAATGCCAATGAACTTTGCAAACTGATTAAAAAAGTGCCCGAAATGGGTGCAAAGGGTGTTGTGTGGGTACTCGTTGGAAATGACATCAAATTTTAGGTAGGGTTTGTTTTTCTTGTGAGGGGGAATTAGCCTCCTGCCAACCTCGAACCTCGCCTCCGTCTTGACACACGAATGAAGGACATAATTACAAGAAAATTAGAGCCTAAAAATTATTACAATGCCATGAATAAATGTTTTTCCTCAAAACATTAAAAAGAGGGATTGTTTTGACTACCAAACAATGACTAAAAGGGAGGAAAGGGGCCCACGTTGTCAAGCCATGTGGTGGAAGAAACGTCCAAGGCTGCAAAGGTGGTCAAAGGACACGTTCTTGATTTGAGGTGGAATCCGTTGTAGTGCTCCAACAATAATGGTTGAGTTTTTCAGAGATGTTGTGCCAAGTCTGGGAAGAAATCAACATTGGAAAGGATCTTGTAGGGAGTGGGAGCTAGATCTATCCATGCCGATGATGAGCGATCCCACGTTTTGCCAAAAACTCTGAGCCAAATCCACGTGCCAGAGTTTGTTGACCAAGTTGAGCTATGTAACGGACACTAAGAAGAGATTTCATGACTTGGCAGAATAGGTAATGGTTGTGGGAGTAAACCACTACAACACAGTCACAACAAATAGTGAACCAAGGGCCAAGAAAACTCAGGGGGCACGGTAATATGATCCGAATGGAAAGATACCAAAGCTACGTGCTCAAGTTGACAAAGATAAGGCCAATGAACAACGAACAATGCCAAAGCACACACATTAGAACAAAAATGGAGCCCCAAGCCAAAGAAACAACTAGATATGTGAGCAGCAGAAGGAACATGTTGGGTAGTGAGCAATAGTGCAAACACAAGTAATCCCGAGCTGCAGACCGGTGCATAAACATCTGTGAAGAAGCATCTAGAGAAGCACGAGGCCAAGCAGATGTTATGAGCCAATGTTAGACCACAAAATAACCTTGTGGAAGCAAAACTTGAGCCGTAGACAATGCACGAGGTGGCAAAAATAAGGAAGGTCGACTAAAAGCCAATGCACGAGCAATGAAAACATGTTCAAATGAGCCAATGCAGATAGAGTCGGTTCCAATGTAAACCAGTCATCCCACAAAATGAATGCACAATCCCATTAAAACTCAAACCCACACTTTTAAACCTACAAATGTTGAATCCACAACCAACAAGGAGCACACTAGCAACCCACAAGAAACCACCGGAATCTTGAAATATGCAAGTAGAGCACATGCAAAAGTGAGAGCTATCACAAACAACTACGCAGTGGAGAAATGATGGTGAGCAACGTGATTCCGGTCCCCTCATCTCGATACCATGAAGGAGTGAAGGAAAAAGACCTAGAAGGAATTCACATGCATCGAATAGTTACACTTCACCAAAGTGTAGGAGTTGCGAGATTAAAGCAAGAAAGCTTTGTAAAGCAATGTGCATGCATATGAGAGCTCAAGATTCAAAAATGGAGTAGAATGGAATTACTAGGCTTGGCTTAGAATTTTCATAGATCAAAGGAGGTGATTAAAAATATGGGAGTGAATTTGTAACTCCCATGTAAGAGAATACTCCGCGATAATGGAAAAGAGGAGTTACTTTCCCAAATGGGAATGTAACTCCTATGACACACTTACACATATGCCATATTTTGTAAGAGAATCTGTCATAACTAAGAGGAAACCTAGATCCATTTCCATCTAAGTGAGATGAATCACCCGGTGAGGTGGAATAACACTAAATAAGTGATGAAAAATACCACCTACACCAATAGATTCCTATGGGAATACGAAAGGTCACAAGTTGTAGGAATATGAAAATTCACTTGGGGAAGATGAAGAGACATTTGTTAAGACTATATAGTGGTATTTATTCTACATTTCATAGGGGTTATATTTTTTCTCCTAATAATATAATAAAGAATATACTTTCTTCTATTTTATTTTGTATGTTCTTCTATTTCCTCTTTTGTTTAACTATCTTTGGATTTGTAATCTTGTACAACCAAGAAATAATTATGTATCTTTGATGAATAAATCAATAAAACTTTTTGTCTTTGATTTTTAATCTTGTTGTATCTTACACAATTGTTTCTCTTCTTATTGAATGTGGACCTACTCTAGTTAAAGTTTGTGAAATTTTCAAGTGCATACTCACAACCTTAACCCTCTCCCTTTTTTCTATATCCCCTTTACCCCTTCTCAAGAAATTTTCTCCCTTGTATCCAATAATGTTTCTACATATTTTTGGAGTATACCTATGTGATCCTTTGCCTAACAACCACCCATAGATTTTATTCTTTCATGCATTCAATAGATGGGATTCTCACCATTCCAAAAAGGAGGGACCTAGTCCTAAACCATTGTGAAAACCACTTTTTTATCTTGTAACAAATAATTTCACCAACATGGATGAATAATCAGTGTGAACAAATATGTTATATCATGTTATGTAGTGATAAAATTTATTTAAAAATTAGATTATAGAAAGGAGTTCTATTTCAGAGGTGGTGTAATTTCTCTTAGTGGAGGTAAGATTATTGTTAGTATAATGTATTTCATATGTTTTTCCTTCTTCCTCTTGAAAAAGAGCTATTATAATTTTTGTATTAGAGGCATCAACATGAATATGGAAAGGTAAATTCTAATTTGGTCTTTTTAGCAAAGGGTCTATCATAAGTCTTCTTTTAATCTCTTCAAAAGATTCTGACATTGATTGGTCTATTCAAATTTCTTATTTTCCATGATTGATGTTGAGAGTGGTGTGTCAAGATTAATGAAATTTTCTATAAATCGTTTATAATACCCTACATGACCCAAAAAAATCTTGATTTATGTTTTATTTTTAGGTTAAGGTAATATTGTTATCACTTCAATTTTCTTGGGATCAACTTGTATTCTTATGAATAATATATGATGTCCTAACACTATTCCTTCATCCATCATCAGTAGAAATTTTTCATGACTTAAGGAGAGATTCTTCTATTCACATTTAAAAAAACATTTGTCCAAATTCTATAATGTTTCATTAAAGGTAATACTATGAGTAGTTAAATAATCCATAAAAACCTTTGTGAATTCATTTAAATAAAAAAATGTCCGAACATCCCTCCGAAACGTTGTTATAGAATTACATAGTCTAAAGGGAAGGACCCTATAAACATATATACCCCAAGGAATGTGAATTTTTTTATCTTGATCCTCTAAAGCTATAAAAATATGAGTGTATACACTAAAACCATCTAGAAAAAAAAGTATTGTTTTTTCCTGCAATGTTGTCCAAACCTTATTTATGAAAGGTAGTGGCAATCATATTTTAAAGTAACCTTATTGAAATATTTGTAATCCACATAGACCCTTGATTTAACATTTTTATTTGTTACAAACAATGGATAAACCCATTGTCTATCTGAGATAGAATATATAAAACCAACAAATGACAATTTTTCTATCTTAGTTGTTACCATGCCTCTAAGAAAAAGGTTAAATCTTCATTGAGACTACCTAACTAGTTTAGTTCCCTATGTGTAGATTTGATTATTGCAAATAATCAGTTGTATACCTTTCATATATTCATAATCCAAGGAAAATGCATTCACATGGTTTTTCAATAAGTCAAATAATTTTTCTTCTTATTCATTGGTCAACCAACTATTGATGTTCAAAAATTTCTAGGTTTTACTTCAATCCATTTAGTCCCCAAGTGGATATATTTTAGTTATAATAAGTTACTCCTTAATTATTAAAAAGAAATATATGAGGTGATAACCTATAAAGCTACCTTATTTATTCAAATGATATCTCTTCACTTCGTATGGTACTCAACAAAGGACATAGACTTATTGAAAAATTCTAGTTGGAGCTTTTCTTATCATTTAAATTTCCTTATATGTTGTTTCATGGTTGTATAGTCATGTAAGAACTAATAAAATATATTTGGGTGAAAATTTGGATTATGAAACAATATTGGGATCTAGATAACTTCCTAAAATTGACTCTAGAGCCAAATTGGATATTTATGGAGCTTCATTATTTTCCTTAGAAATAAAAGTGTTTTCTTATGTATGGTCGAGAAAGGGATTGTTCTAATTCCCAAGATTGTTTTGTGTTACGGTGGATAATGTAGATACGGTGTATTGGTTTTATTTAGGAATATATACCCATAATTAGTCTTGAGTGTTCTAAGAGGTTCTTGTAGGTGGGTACATTGAAATTTTCTTTGCACGGAAACCATTGGATATGGTCATGTTTCTAAACCTATAATCTATATATATCACTATTATGGTTAATAAAGAACATCCCAAAATCGGTGGGTATCCTAATGCATTTTTCTTAGGTTTGAGAATAATAAAATATATAGGATATTACTAATATTTTATATTTATATGGATGTCTTAAATGATTCCCTCATATTTAGCTATGGACTAGTTAACCATTTGTAGAATTACAAAAGTAGGTTAAATCCTTGAAATAACCAATACACACATTATATTGGCTATCATGACATTGATTGTAGCCCCCAATATGACTTATACATTAGTAATTTCATGGTTTCTAATGTTTATAGAAAGGATAATCTTGTGAAGATATCCATACTTGGTAGATAATGTCTTCTCCGATAATAGGTCTGCTACATTACCATCTAGTTGAATTGTATTAGAATAATTTTTCTTTCTCCCTTGATCATTAATGTAAAGTTCATTTATGGCTTGATTTAACTCATGGATATCCCTCAAAGCTTGCAATAATGGAATTTATAGCTTTATAATTCTTTCAGTAAGTTTGGTTCAATTTTTTTTATAGTTTCCTCAAGTCATCTTGGAAAAGGTGTACTTGTTGGGGTAAGTAGAATCTAGTTCTTCCTTATTTTATTTTTATCTTTCGAATTGTGTTGAACTTCATTTTCCTTATATATTTAGGTCTTTTTGGGTGATATGGGATTTGATAACTATTGGTTTCTCAAATTTGCACCGCATCTCGAATCTCTAAAAGAGGCGAGTTATGCGAGACCACAATGGAACCATCCCCAAGTTATGGGACCTTGCGAACTTGGGACGGATCTCTAGAGAAGGCTGATTCCTCTACCTATCTCTATTGATATTGCTGCTCCTAGTGTTGAAAAGGAAAACTAAGCTAAGGATGCCAAGGGACCAAGGAAAGAGGATAACATGAAGTAAACTAAACTAAAAAGGTGATAGAACTAGAAAAGAGGGATGAACACTATCTGCATTCGAGCAAGAATGATAGGGAATGTGTGACAGGAGGCTATGCATGAGTAGCATAAAAATATGCATTCACCAAATCGTCCTTATGGAACAAAACCAAACATGGAGCTGTAAAGGACCTAAAGTAACACAACAATAAAAATGCAAGAGAAAAGGCATGAAGAAGGAATGCAAACATGCTAGGATAGAGAATAGTCACAAAATGATGCTTCTATTACTTCCAAAAAGCACAAAACCCTTATAATGATTAGGAGGCCGATATCCACATGCGAGACAAACATGGAGGTCTGCAACTTAGAATACAAAAATATGGAGTCTTTAGCAAAACGTGTAAGGATCCGTGAGTATCCAACATAACAAATGATCTTTACTCTTACATTTACAGATGAATCCATGGAGGAAGAAAGGAAAAGGAGGGAAAACCCAAATTTGAAATGCAACCACCAACAAGAAGCATTCAATGTTTGTAAATCTACTTGGAAATCTATGAAATATGCTTCCCCATGCATGTTTGACGTGTTGAAGACAAAAGAGAGATCATACTAAATTGGGTGGTTGGAGTAATCAGATCTACTCATCAATGTTTAGAGAGATATTTTCCCAATTCTCACCTACCAGATCCACCAAAATTTAAAATTTGAATTTTTACACTATTGTTGATGTCATCGCCTTTACGACAAGTCTAGGCACATGTTGATCTGAGCTCTATAGCTGATGATATGGTTGTCAGAAGATGTTAGAGTCATCGACATATATAAGACATGTGGTGTGTGCCGATTGGTTGAGATGGTGGAAAAATGTATAGTTATTTTTCATTTCTACCACGTGTTAATCATTCATTTGTTACAAGGAATCGGTGCCCTGTTGGCACGCCCTAACTAGTTGTGTGGTGGCATAAGATGATCGGCATAGAAGGGAACATGAAGAAAAAGAAGGTGTGGAGGGAGTGCACATGATGTGCATGGGGAGATGAATCAAACCGATGAGCAGAGAACATATGGTTAAGGAGAAAATATTACAAAGTAATGGGTGCAATGTGTGAATGGTCAAAGACTTAGGTGCACAGGTGGAAGGAGACTGACTTGGAAGAAGGTGAACATGTGGAAGGAGGGCACGAGGGGAAGTGGAAGGAGGAAGGAAAGGGGTGCGTAGGAAAATTGTAACCAAGGGAGTGTGCCAAATGATTTTGAGCACGCACGATTCTTCAATAGATAACTTAGGGCCAGAATGTGTATGCAAGTTATCCTAAATTGCTAGGGAGCTATTTGGATAATAGTTTTGGAAAATTTCAAGGCCATCTACCTGCTAGATGCAAGAGACCAGTATCTGAAGCATCCATTGGGCATGGAGTTTGCTTGTTCAATCATAAAAATTCCCTTTTTGTCACTTTGAGCATAATCTATGTACTTTGTCTTGAATCTCACAATTCTATTGAGAGAAGCTCTACACATTGGAAGCAAAAAAGAGTGTGTGCAAGAAGCACATGAGAGGAAAGAACTATGTAAAAATAAAAATGTGTGTGGAGCACACTTATAGGAATTGAAACTACTTTAATATATACAATATGATGCAACAAACCTAATAACGGGGTTTGAGATAGATCCCATTCTTGGGATTTACGGTAGCACTTCCATCCGGATGAGTTAACTCAAAAGAGTTATCTTCTTTGAGGTCATGATGATGTATGGGCCACTCCAATGTGCATAAAACTTTGAATGGCACCCTGGTTTAGCTCTATCAAGCATCCCATTTTAGAACTAGGTCCCCAAATTTGAAATATTGAGGCCTAGCCTTTCTCTCAAACCATTTCTTTATTGCTTGTTGATGTTGTTCTAGCTTGATCATGGCAGAGTTTTTAAGATCTTTAAGATGAACCAGCTTTACCATTCTGATTTCTCTTTGATCCACACCCTCAAATTCTAGCTGCTAGGCAAGTGCTAATGAATTTAGTTCTAGTGTCAAAGGAAGGGTGACCTCTTTTCCATAGACAATCTTGTAAGGAGAAGTTCCTATTGATTTTTTTACTATGATTCGATCTACCCAGAGTGTGTGCAAGACCTTTGTATGCCACTATCTTTGGCTAATGCTCATTATACGCTTCATGATTCTAATCAGGTTCTTGTTTGTTGATTATGCCATACCATTTCCCTGAGGGTAATAGTTGGAAGAGGTTTTCAATTAAATTCCTAGGTTGAGATCCCAATTAGTGATTTTAGCACTAAGGAAGGCTTTTGTATTATCATAGATAATGGTTTGAGGAATGCTAAAACTTGTGACTAAACCTTTGAACAAGCCAAGGATGACTGCCTCATTTTATTCCTTAAGCACGACAACTTCTATCCATCTAGTGAAGTAATCTGTAGTTGTCAGCACCCATTTGTGTCTAGTGCTTGAAGGTGGATTAATCAAGCCTATAAAGTTGATACCCCATTGCAAAAAAGATTTATCCGCTTGGATTAGTCAGAGGGGAAGTGCTGCCAATATTTCTTTCCTGTAAAGAAAGCACATTCCTTGCATTTTGTGACTCACCTATGTGCATCTGAAAACAAGGTAGGCCAAAACATACCTAACATTATGATCTTCATTGTTGTAGTTTTGGCAGAGAAGTGTCCACCAGAGAATCCATCTTTAAATTCTTCTAACACTTGTTCATTCTACATGCCGCTGATACATCTTAATATCACTCCATCTAGATTTCTTTTGAAGAGAAGTCCATCAATCAAAACATAAGGAACAGATTGTAACCTGAGATGCCTTCTCTTTGCTTTCATCAAACCAAGAGGGTATACACCATCGAAACGAATGTGATCATGTCCTTCATCTAGTCATGTGTCTTTGAGGTATATGTTCTATTCATTTTCTATGCACGGGAGGACTTCATCCATAAATAATGAAGCCTCAGGTTCACTTTACGCATCCTCAACAATCTACTTGTAGAGTGCGCTACCTCTTACCAGCTTTTGGCCTTGATAGTCACATCATATTTCATGATTTTGGTCACCCATTGCGCTCTCTTCTCACTGATTTTTTCTCCCATGATGAAGTCTCTGATAGATGAGTGAGATACTAACACCTTGATATGATTTGTGGTGAGAATGCTCTTGAATTTCTTGAGTGCGCGCATGATGGTGAAGAACTACTTCTCCATGTGACTATATTTCAACTCATAATCCTTCAACATTTGGATGAAGAATGCCATTGGCTGTTCCAGCCCTTGTTCATTTTCTTGTGTCAGGACAAAGCACAATGCTTGCATCAGCACCATAGGCATGAAGGATGAAATCCTTTGAGTAATCTAGATTAATAAGTGTTTTGCACACAAGAACTTTCTTTATTGATCTTTTTGAAGCTTTATCTTCCTTTTGTTTTTTATTTGAAGGCTATTTCCTTCTTGAGCATAAGGGTGATGGGCCAAACCAGTCCTGCAAAGTTAGGGATAAAATGCCTAATAAAGTTAATCTTGCCAAGGAAGGATTGTAAGGCCATTTTTCCGTGATGGCAAGGAAAGGGCTAGGATGGCTGAAACGCACTCAGGATCAATCATGATGCCATCCTTTGAAACCACATGGCCCAAGAGCTTTCCTTGAGCCACCACAAAATTGTACTTCTTGGGATTAAGAGACACCCCAAATTCTCTACATCTCTTAAAGACTTTTCCAAGTGCACTATGTGATCCTTGCTCTACTTTGAGAAGAAAATTATATCATCAAGGTAAACCAAGATGAACTCGTTGATGTATCCTTTGAAGGAAATATCCATGGCACATTGAAATGTTGTGCCAACATTAAATAGGCCAAAGGGAATTTTATAATATGCATACATTCCCCACTTGGTTGTAAGTGTTGTTTTAAATTGATCCTCTTCCTTGTCCAGGATCTGGTTGAAACTTGAATACCCATCTAGCATGGAGAACATTTGCATGTTAAATACAGTCTGTAAAATCTACTCCATCGAAGGAAAAGGATAGTGATCCTTTAGAGATTCCTTATTCAAATCTATGAAATCAAAAAAAAATTCTGATTTCACCATTATTCTTGCATACTGGAATCAATTTTTCAACCCAAGTAGAGTATTTGATAGGAAAGATAATTTTTTCCTCAATGAGTTTTGATAGTTCCTTTCTCATGAGGGGCTCTATCCTTGGATTGACTAGCTGATGTTTCTATTTGACAGGATTTATGCTAGGATAAAGGTCAATGGAGTGTTTAGTAACACTTTTATCAAAACCTTTGAGGTCTTCATAATCCCATGAGAAAATTCTGATGTATTTTTGTAGAGAGAGATGAAGGCCTATTTTTCTTCATGCGTGCAAGTCCTGATGAGCAATAGCTCCTTTCTGTGTGTAATATTAATGGAGGAGAAATCCTTTTGCACAACACACATGTATCTTTCTTCACCCTTGAACTCATCATCAAGGCTGAACATTTTCTCTAAGGTGACCAGCCTTTTAGGAAACTTATTTTTCTTTATCTGTATTACTTGGTCACCATAAGCTGTCATACAAGTAAGCTTGCATACTTGATGAAAATTCATCTTCATTTTGGATAAACTAAATGATCTATGCATCAATCTCAAACACTTTCTATCTGGTGTTATTATCTGGAATGGAAGGTCTGATTACCATCTTAATGTGTTGAGTGTTCCCTTTGAAAAATTCCTCAGCAGGAGAAAATTGTGAACCAAGCATGGCCATTTGGTTAGCCTCCTTGTTCATTCTATGTGGGACTACCTGCAGATTAAGGGCATCAAATCTCTCAAGTAGGTCCCAAAATCTATGTTTGTAAGCTTTAAGAAGCTTATTATTTGTCTATAATTTATTGGTGACCTGGTGGATGACCAATTTTGTGTCCCCAAAGATATGCAATGCTTTAATTTTCTTCTTTTCAACAATAAGCAGACCATGCACCAGTGCTTCATATTCTGTCACATTGTTAGAACATGTAGATTACAGCCTATGTGTGAAGAATAATTTCTCATCCCTAAGGGAAATGAGAACCACTCCTACTCTGCCTTTTGCCTTCGGATCCATAAAAGTATAACTTCCATAGACTAGTTTAAACTTTTTCTCCTATGAGCATGCGCAGAAGCGTACCGTCTTCTTCTAGAATGCAATAAGTACCAATCCCATTTTCATAGGCTTCTAATTCTTCAGCATAGGGATCAAATTTTTGATTCCTCTCCACCCATTCATCAAGTACTAGGTCTATAATAGAGGGTGGAAGAGACTGCTCTTCAAGAATTGAAGCTTGTTCTTCTTGTATAAGATAGTTGGCTTGGAGAGGGGATGGGACATATGGCTCTACATGATAAGAAAATATAGGCTTAGCTTGTATGGTAAACCAGGTACCATACCTTGTCTTGAGTAACATATGATACCAATCAAAAGACAAGTAATCACCCACTTTAACAGTAAATTCTCTTGATAGACATAGGGAGAACAAAGGAGGTAGGTCAATAATTGACACATCTTGAGTAATTGTCAGGTTTTTACATGCATGGAGGGTTAACTCAATATCCTTGATGACTCCCAAGGTAGTTACAACTGATTCATCAAGTTGTAGGACTCCTTTAGACAAAGGTCTATATTTTAAACCTAAGACATCAGCTATCTTCTTAGGCATAATAGAAGTACTAGTGCCTGAGTCAACTAAGCATTTATGCACTAGGTGTTTGCCTATAATCAAGGACATATAGAAGCATGGGGTTTTAGCAAATTTTCTTACTTATTTATCCTCTTCTTGGCAGATTTTTATAGAATCATGTGGCTTCGCATAACTAGGTCAAACACGTAGAAGTTGCACCACAACTTCATGCAAAGCAAATCCCCGAGATGGAATGGTCGGGGCCCACATTTTGATGTTTATGTTTTTCTTCTTCATGTAGTAAAAATGCTAAACGGAACCCTCTTACCTTGTGAATTTGAGGAACAACATCCCTCCTTGAGTATTCAGGCATGGAAGCCTGAATTTTAGCTGGAACATAGGCCTGGCCTACCAAAGGATGGGCACATGTTGCTTCAGAAGGAGCTTTATGCAGGATCTCCTGCATAGGGGTTTGAACACTTTTGTTGCAAGAGGTCTTGTTTGATTCTTTTTTCTTTTGAATATCTTCTTGAATTGATGTTATTGTGACCTACGTGCCAGACTCTAATATTCTTTTCTTATATCTTGTGTTGTCCACAACTTGGGCATGCAATATCTTTGTATCTTCTATAGCTTGGTTGAATGCATAGAATTCCTCAAAGACCAAAGAACATCCAATTTGTTTCTGAGGAAACCTCTAGTCCTTCTGGATTATCTACTTCATGGGTGCTTGTTGAGGGCTCATAAGATGAATCATTCTAGATCATAAAGGCTTGGGCGTGCATAACATTAGTACAATGGTACTAAATATGAGGCATTTGCAAGGGAAACACACCTCGATTCTTGTGCTAAGTTGTTCGAACTGGGATGAGCACTCAACTTGCATTGGATCTTTGGAAGAGAAGGCACGGGAGGGACAAATTATAAAGGCAGATGTGCATTAGGCTATCACCTATCATTGTAGTAGTTGGGCATGTATCTCTGATTTCCATATTGACTCCACCAAGGCTGATTGCCTTGGCCATGTGCCTGATTGTAAATTCCTTTATACGCTTACGCTTGTTGCCTTTCTAATGATATAACCTTGTTTGAAAAATTTATAATCAAGGCCTTCAATTCTTCATCTTCCTTTTGCTATGATGGAGAATAGGATGTTGAGGAAACTATTTGCGTGCTTTTCTCGGGAGTAGAAATAGGGGCCATAGAAGGTGGGGCACTTGTTGTATCTCTAGGAATAAGTGCATGGGAAGTCTAGGAGCCAAATTTCCCACCTGAATAAGACTATTTTCTGCCCTTACTACAATGTTATAAGCATCTAGTAGAGTCCTACCCCCATAGATTGGATCATTAATGAGATATCATTGTTGAGCACCTTTAGATAATAAAGGAAAACATGTTGGATTATAGGTATTACCACAAGGGGAATTGTGTTCCAAGTCTTCTAAACCTTGATGTTGAAATTAGTCATCTACTCATTGGGCACTCTCCTTGTTGTTGTCAATTTCTCCACCAAAGATAGGTGATCTGACTTGTCTTCAAAATAATTGCATAGATTTGTTCCCAACTCATCCCAAGTTGTGATAGATCCAAGTCTCAAGCCTCGGTACCATTTAAGTGCTTTACCTTTGAAAAAGGTGGTAAGAATCTGATTGATACATCATTATGTGTGATTAGATAGAATGAACACACATTTTCTACATCCTGGATATGCTCTTGAGGGGTGACTTGATTCTCACTAGTAAAGTAAGGAATACTTTTGAGTGCATCATTGGGCATATCATGTTGTACTGACCAAGAGTAAGGGGCTCCCTCCATCAAAGTTCACAAAAATTCTTAATGGAGGAGGAGGTTGATGTACCATTGTAGGGCACACAGGTTGTCTATTTGTAGGAGGAGTATAATGGGATCGGTGTCTAGAGATATAGATGCATGCACGGGCTTTTGGAATGAACTTTTCTCGGGGGTAGCTCAAGGTACTCAAAAGAATATTCAGTTGTTGTACTTCTTCTTGTGTGCACTTTTCTCATGAAAGGAACTCAGGACTGCTAAAATAGAGATTTTAAAATATTGGGAGTTGTTAGATGTGTTTGAAAGGAGCTTCTTCAAATGTTGAAACACCAATTCCACACACCGAGAACTTACAGATATGAGATTTGAGCTTTCAATGCTACTCCCATCGGGAGTTCTAGAAACCGTTAGTTGCTCAAACATGTACCTACATCTCATATCTCTAAAAAGAGACTGAGATGTCTGAGACCATAATGGAACTATCCCCAAGTTGTCAAACCTTGTAAGCTTCGAACGGATCTCTAGAGAAGGCCAGTTCCTCTATCTCCACTACTACCTGCTACTCCTAGTGCTGAAAAGGAAACTAAGCTAAGGATGCCAAGGGACTAGGGAAAGAGGATAATATGAAGTAAACTACACTAAAAAGGAAATAACACCGAAAAGAGGGATGAACACTATCTCTGTTATGAGCAAGAATGATAGGGAATGTGTGAAAAGAGGCTAGGCATAAGTAGCACGAGAAAAACACACATTCACCAAATTTTCCTTATGGAACGCAACCAAACATGGAACTAAAAGGGACCAAGTAGTACAACAATACAAAACGCAAGAGAAAAGGTAAGAAGAAGGATAGAAACACACTAGGATAGAGAATAGTCACAAAACAATGCTTTTGTTACTTCAAAAATGTACAAAATTCTGTTACAATGATAAAGAGGTGATATCCACATGCAAGAGCCAAACATGGAGGTCTACAACTCATAATACTAAAAATATGGAGTCCTTAGCAACATGTGTAAGGTTACAGAGTTTCCAACATAACAAATGAGCTCGGCTTTTACATTTATAGATGAATCCATGGAGGAAGAAAGGAAAAGGAGGAAAACCCAAATTTGAAATGTAACCACCAAAAAGAAGCATTAAATGATTGTAAATCTACCTGGAAATCTATGAAATATGCTTCCCCATGCCTATTTGATGTGTTGAAGACAAAGAGAGCAGATCATACTAAATTGGGTGGTTGGAGCAATCAGATCTTCTCATCAATGTTCAGAGAGATGTTTTCCCAATTCTCACCTACCAGATCTACCAAAATTTGAAATTTGAATTTTTGCACTATTGCTAATGTCAGATTTCTGACAAGTCCAAGTGCATGTCAATCTAAGCTCTATAGCTAATGATATGGCTGTCAGAAGATGTCAGAGTCTTCAACATATACAAGACATGTGGTATGCACCGATTGGCTGAGATGGTGGCAAAATGTATAGTTATTTGTCATTTCTACCATGTGTTAATCATTCATTTGTTATAAGGATTGGCACCACTGTTGGCACACCCTAAGCTGGTTACACGGTGTCATAAGATGATCTAGCATAAAAGGGTCCATGAAGAAAACAAAAAAGGAATAGAGGGAAGGTGCATGACAAGTGTGGGGAGATGAATCAAACTAGTGAGTAGAGAATGTATGGTTAAGGCACAACTATTACAAAGTAATGGGTGCAGTGTGCGAAGGGTCAAAGACTTAGGCACGCGGGGTGGAAGGAGGACCGACTTGGAAGAAGGTGAACGTATAGAAGGAGGTGCAAGGGTAAGTGGAAGGAAGGAAAGGTTTACACAGGAAAATGCCGACCAAGGAGTGCGCAAAATTATTTTGAGCATGCACAATTCTTCAATAGATAACTTAGGGCTATAATGTGTATGCAAGTTATCCTAAATCTCTAGGGGAGCTATTTGGATAACGAGAACTATTTGGATTAATCTAATTTAAAGTAAATATTTATTTCAATGTATCTTATCAGTAACTAATGATATATAAGGATTCAAGTATATTAGTGCACAATCAACAAGAATTTAGTGATGTAAAACCCTAAGAAAATGAGAAAGGAGGATGAATTAGTTGATTCCATGAAATATGGGAGTGATCTAGATTGAGTATCTGGTGAATCTAGTTGAAAATAGTGTCGTAAAGGCTTGATGAGAGTTCAAAAATTTAGAAGTTTACATGATGGAAGAACCCACAAGTGGGCGGGAGTTCCTGAAGTGCTAGTGATTGATATGGGTTCCAATTTCTACTCATATGCTCAGTTGTGAATTTTTTTGGGTTGGAAGGGCTTTGCTCTAATATTCACTTTTTCACTTTGAATTCACTATTAGGGTTTTGATCACACCTATAACCTATAAAAAACTATTTACCTACGCATATCCACAAACAACATCAAATATAATAAAAAAATATACAGAAGGTGGATTCATACTGACCCTGAAGGTCACTCGAAGAGTGAACTTACAAACAATCATTGCAATTCATATCAAAATCCATTTATCTCTTTGTTCTATGTGTGTAATGATGTCTTAGGTTTCCTTATGTAATTTACATAATAATAGTGGGATAGATATAGATTATAATTTGAGTATGTAAGATATGTGTTGTGAAATATAATGAAATCCATTCATATGATGTGTATGCAAAATAATGCATCATGTGTCCCTTATATGGATGTGCTATATGTATTCCTTGTAGTTCTCTTGTGCCTTTTTGTGATCTTAGGTCGTGATATATAATTCTTATGATGATTAGCCCCTTATTTGAGAGAAATAACTAAGTATAAATATGATCCCTTGTTTGAATTTCATAATTAAAACTAAAATTCTGACCCAAGGTTTTGAAAGTTGACCAAAAGGTGAAAAGGACACAAAATAGTAAGAATAAGAAATATAAGGATATGGGAACCCAAAAGGTACAGGAGCGCCTAGGAACTTCTATCCTAACTAGGTGCTAGTGTATGAGGCCATAAAGGATAAATCAATCAAGTGTTGGTAGAGATGTAAGATGTGTAATATCGATAAAGTGTAATAGATAAAGTCGTAAAGAGCCAAAGTGAGTTTTCAACCACTAGTTTTCTTGCTTAGGAATCATGTATACATTAGTATGCTTTAGGACCTAAAAATGTACCCAAGTGCATATATTTTTTGTCTACATTATTCCCACTTTATGTTGTTGAGTGAATAATTTATAGCATAAAGTAGATATAAAAGGCGTACCTTGTGATTCAAAGGGAAGTATATCGATAGTGTGCTAAGAGGAAAAGTATTCATGTGAAGTGTAAAGTGATCGTAATGTGAAGCTTGACAACTAGGAAAGGGAGGTAGACCCTACGGGTGAAGCGTGTGCATAGTAGTGTGATCTTTGGAGCTTGTTCTTCTTAATATGAGTTGTTTTCTTGTAAGGAAGGACCTACAAAATAAGAGAAAAAGAGTATTCAAATTCTCGTATATTAAAAATTAGAGTAATGTATGTATAAGCAAAGAGCTAAGGAAATATTACACCTAATGTATAAGAGAGTATAGGATAGAAAGTTTTCCTTTTTTTTTTTGAAAATGTTGCTAGATTTAAATGTCTTATTTCCAAAGGGTGGGATTTTGGGAGATCTCACGCCAAGGAGAATTTTTGGATGATCTCATGCTAAGGAAATTTTTTTCGAAGATCTCATGCCAAGGATGAGATTTTGGGTGATCTCATGCCAAGTGAAGAGTATTGGGGAGAGAGTTTTGTTTTTCCCTCCTTCTATGATACTTCTTGAATATGTTCCATTTTGGATTGGCATGTCCGATTTGTAACCAATTTTAACCATATTGCTGACCATATATCAGAATCGAAGTGTAGCCAATTAAATGAATTCTATAATTGAAGGAAATTGTTTGATATTTTATATTTGTACTATAAATTTTGGAAACTATTTTGAACTTAAGCACTATTTTTTTCTCTCCCAGGACACTAGCACCTAGGAGGAACATAAGTACCCACCATTCCTATTCAATGCTAGGTGCTAGTTTTTATGTGTTTGTGATCTAATTCTGATTTTTACCACTCTATAACTATGTCCATTTGTCATTTCTAAACTATGATGTTCTTTTTAGAGCTATGAGATATTGGAAGGGTGATTTGATCACCTAATAGTTACACCCCCATTTTGGGTGCATGGGATGAATGTAGGAGGATGCATCCCAAATGAGTGGACCTAAAGCTATGCATGCATATGAGATTTCATACATGTAGGAGGTATGGGATGTGCATGGTAGAAACCAAGGCATCTACAAATAATATGGGATAGACACAAGTATTAGTTAAAAATTAATAACATACCATAGAAGACACCATAACAAGCAAATGTGCATACAAGAGGGACCAAAAAAAGTGGGTTACATACATGGGACATCACTCAAAATGTCACAAGACTATCAAGGTCGAAGCATAAATAAGAAAATAATGATCAAGCATGACATAGGGCATAACCCAAAAACAACAGAAAGTAAAAATTGATAGATAACCATGGTTGTATAGTGTCTTGTAAGGCAAATTCTATGCATGAAGCACTTGTTAGCATGTTAGAAATATAAGTAGTATGTCAAATCATGTATAGATCACTTTGAAAAGTAAGTGATAGTAACGAGAAGTAGTAAATAATGTAATAATAAGACATATGATGTGGAGATTATGAGATTAGAAAAGGTATATTCCCCCAAGATCCTCGACGAGACTAGTAAAGAGTAGTGTCAAGCATCATGCATCATGTGTAAATTCATAAAATTCTGTATTCATCTCAAGATAGCAAGTGAATACACATGTTTGTATAGAGATGTATAATGACATACTAAGTATCCAACTAGCATATGAATCAAAGTGCAATCATGTAAATAGTATGAGATAACAAGAGTAAATACAACCAATATGTGCATATGTTGCGTGAAAGTGATGGTGTGATATGATATGTAAGATGTATAGATGAGATGGGATAATTATCCACCTATTGGAATGTGGGTGAGATTACATTCATTTAGGAATGTTCCCTCAACATTCAATTATGAACCATAAAACAAGAGTTTGTCATCAAGTAATCAAGGTAAATTATGTTTACCAAAGATTTGATGATCTTTGGGAAAGATAAACATGAAGTACGAGCATGATTGATGGATATAGAGTAGCAAGATGTGACAACCGAGGTTAGTTTAGGAATTGTACCCTCAACAATCAAGTATGAACCATAGAACAAGAGTGCATCATCAGGTAATGAAGGTACATTGTGTGTAATAGAGATGTGGTGATTCTTGGAAAGGTATACATGAAGCACGGAACATGAGGTGTAGTAAACAATAGATACAACCAATATAAATAGAGAGGGAGGAAGTGAAATACCTCCCAAGTGTGTGAGAGATAGGTTATCCGATGATAGTGAAGAGTGAGGGACCCTTATTTGGTATCCGAGAAAGAGAAGGCATGTGATGATTGTCTAGGACTAGTGGTGTAGGAGAATATATATGTGTATATGAGGGAGACTAATATGGTAAAGGAGGTGGAGAACATATATAGGAATGGGATGCCCGTGTAGGTAACTTAGGATGATGTGGTGGACTCATGAACTAGTGAGGATGACGGGGTCATGATGTAGGTCATGTACGAATAAGAGAGCTAGGTACAAAGATAGATTTAGACTTGAGAGGTGTGGGAGGCCTAGATGTCATGACTGATGTTGAGATAGATGCAAGAGTGGGAGGAGGTAATGGTTTGTGTGGTGGAATACCCTGAATAGTTACAAATTGCTTGTTATGAATGAACTTAAGGCATAATTGGATTATGGAAGGGATAACATGAGTAGCACAGAGCAAGGGATACCTAAGACCGTGTCGAGCTATTTATTTTAGATGCAACAAGGAATGTTGTTGCTATGGTAAGGGACCCAATAGTAAGGGGAGGACGACGTGACTAGAAATGTGATTTGAGAGGTTGGAAAGTTGATAGCTAGTAATAATTCCATGGAGTATGCATTGAAAAGGAATAAGATATGGACCATATTAGTATTAACTATGTTAGTACTTATAGAAGAACTAATATGTAATTAATCAGATGGAAATGTAGAATGGTATTTGTGATCTAAAATTGTAATAACTAGTGGTGGCATGTTAGCAGTAAAAATGAGAAAATCAAGTGGCCTCAATGAAGGGGAGGTACATCATGATATGTATGATTGGCGGAGGAATTAGTAGCTGGCTTGTCATGTTTTGGTAATGGGTCATTGAATATTTTAATATTTTTATTATCTTTGATTGGTTTAGTAGTATATGGATCAAGAAGCTCGATGGTATTTTTGTTGATAAGATCTTGAATGATATGTTTAAGTTTTAAAAAATGATTAGTTGAATTCTTGTTGCATTGGTGATAATCAAAATGTTTGTTTTCTTCATAATTATGGCCACATGGTTGAGAAAGATTTAGATTGAATGGTGGAGAGAGAGTAATCAAATCACTTTCAATGATTTATGATAATAATAATTGAGGTACGCAATATAGCTTAGTAAATGTATGTGTCTTGGATTGTAATTGGAGATTGGATGATGGAGAAATAGCATTGACAATAGATTTAATGTCGGTATCATTAGGAGATAGATTGAATGTAGATTTAGCTTGAAACTTGTTGGAATATTAGGAGGAAGAAGTATTGTAATACTTCAATTTTACCATAGATATTAGTTTGGTTTTTTTCACTTTGAGTGTATGACACAATTTATCAAAGGAAGGATAAGTCTCGAAAATGAAACTCTCTTGGAGTGGAGGTAAAATAATTTGAACAAATAGATCTTATAATTTTGAATCAATAAGGATATTGGTCATTTTTGAAAGGTTTTTCTTATAGTAAAAGAAATATTCTATAAGATGTTCATTGGATCCTTGTTTTATTTTATCTAATTATGCATAGGATATCTTAGTGCCAATATTTATAGAAAAATGAGAAAGGAATGCATCGGCTAGAGTTGTAAAAGATGTTACCGAATGGATAGGTAGATCATAGAACCAACACATAACATAGTCATTTAAGCTTCGAGGAAATAATTTAGCCAAAAGTGTAAGGTCATCTTCATAGTCAAAACATGTAACATAGAAGGAGAAAAGGTGTTCTGAGGGTCTCCATGGCCCTTGAAGGTGGGAAGCTTAGGTGAAATTAATTTAGGAGGTAGCAGATAAGAGGAGATAGCTTGTGTAAAATGTCTATGAAGGAATTAGGAATCGATATAGGGCGAGAAGGATGAAGAATCTTCTTGTAATTGGTGAATTTAGGTTTGTAAATCATGGTATGATTAAGTTAGGTCTTTTTCCTAAAGAGGAGACATGGCATGTCCGAGAAGTAATAGGGAGGGTAAATTGAGTTATAAAAGAAGGAATAGAGATAGGGATGATATATGTAGGTGGAATAGTGGTGTAGGAATGAGGAGAAGTGTCACTAGATGAACAAAAGTGTCATTAGAGACTGACAGATTGAGCTCGGCTAACTGTGTGGCCTCATCACGAGGAAAAAATAGTAAGAGATATAAGTCTTTAGGT
This sequence comes from Taxus wallichiana var. yunnanensis, assembly GCA_018340775.1. Classification (NCBI taxonomy): domain Eukaryota; kingdom Viridiplantae; phylum Streptophyta; class Pinopsida; order Cupressales; family Taxaceae; genus Taxus; species Taxus wallichiana. Next base: position 285,437,453 of record CM031242.1, on the reverse strand, counting down.
TGTTTACCAATATGTGCTTGTAGATAATTAATATATTATTTGGTAAAGGGTTCATAAGTTTCACCCATGGAAGAAGATCGGAAGGATGTCTTAAAGCAAATTAGGGTTAGAGTGAATGGGTTCACTAAATGATTTAATCTAATTTGAGTTAAACTTTAATTTCAAAGTAGCTAAGTTTAACTAATGGGATATAGGAATTTAATTATAGTAGTACACAAGAAATAAGCATTAAATGATGTAAAAGCGTAATCAAATGATAAAGGAGGATGACTTAGTTGATTCTTCCTAATCTGGGAGTGATCTAGACCGAGTATCTATTGAATTTATCTAAACATAATGTTGTAAAGGCTTGGTGAGAGTTAAAAACTTAGGAATGTACAAGATGAAAGTTACCATAGGAGGAAAAGAGTTCCCCTGGTGCTAGTGACTGATTTGGGTTCATGTGTCTATTCATATTCTTAAGTTCGACTTTTTCTAGGTTAGAAGATCTTTGATCCAATATTCACTTTGTCACTCCAACTTCGGTGTTAGGGTTCCAACCACATTTGTAACTTGTAAAAATTTCTACCTTCATTTGTCCAAAAACCACATCAAATATAATAAATAAAATGCATAATGTGGATTTGGGTGACCACGGTGGTCACTTAGGAAGAGTAAACTTACAATGAGCATTGCACTCCATGTAGTTCTTTGTGCTTACGTGTGTAATGATGCCCTAGGTTTCCCTTGTGAAATTTTCACAATAATAGCAGAATAGATGTAGATTGTACCAAGTATGTAATATGTGTGTGATGACACGAATAAACTCCCCTATATGTTGTATATGCAGAATAATGCATCCTTTTTCCCTTGTATGGATGTGCTAAATGTATGCCTTGTAGTGCTATTTTTTTACAAGCTTAAGTGGTGATAGATAATGTTTATGATACTTGGCCCCTTATTTGAGATAAATAACTAATTATATATATGATTCCCTTATTTAAATTTCGTAATTAAAAATTGAAAGGTTGACCCAGATTTTTGTGAGGTGACCAAAACACAAAAAGGACCCTAGAGAGTAAGAAGAATAAAGAGAAGGATAGGGGCACCCAGAAGGGACAGGAGCACCTCGGAACTTCTGTCCTAACTTGGCACTACTATCTGAGGCCATAATGGATAAATCATTCAAGTGTTGGCAGAGCTTTAATATGTGTAAGACCACTAAAGTGTAAGAGATAAAGAAATCAAATAACCAAAAGGAGTTGTCAACCACTAGTTTTCTTTCTTAGGAATCATGTATACATTAGTATGCTTTATGACCTATAAATGTACCCAAGTGCAAATATTTTGTGTCTATGTTTTCATCCTGACCAAATTTGTATATCATTGCATTCTATAATACTAATTCCCAAAGTCTATTCTTGTTCAAAAGTAGTATATGCTAGTGTGTTTGGTTTGTTTTTAGGAATAGCCATAGGTTAAGTAGGTAAAGGAGGTTTACTAACATGCTCATTTTTAGATATAGTATCTAGTAATAATATTTTTATTTATTCTCAAACATCCTTTATTGATTAAAATTTTCTTGTGGTACCATTTTTTGATTGTTCGGCACTCACTACTATTGTTTCAACATTTGTGGAGGTACCCAATATTTTGAGGTAGGATCTAAAGTTTTGATGGGGCATGTGTACCCATTCTTGTGCATGACATATAGATATCCCCCATACATAGGGTGGTATCCAAGGCATTGACCACTGATTACCCCCTGACCAAGTGGATCTATGAAAAAATTGAGTAGGTTACTATGGATATGGGCCTCCTTGTCTTTGTCCCATAGATTCAGCTTTTTTATTTTCTTTGCTTCTTTAACTTGAAATTTATGAAATGATAAAATTTCACACTAGCTTATTCCATGATTTTTCTTTCATAATCCACAAAAAATTATATTATCCAAGGAAATTCTCTTCAAGTATGTTTTTCTTTGCATCGAGGACAATATATAGCTAATGGTTTAGTATTTTTGGCTTTATCTTGAAGAATATCTAAAGTAGTACTCAAATGGACCAAAATGTCAATCTTCAAGTTTGAAAATTCTTCCATTAACTTATTAATATCATATTTTCCTTTCCTATTTTATATTTTCTATTTCAAGTCTGGTATGGGAATAATTTCTACGAGTTCGGTATTTTTGTAAAGTATATTTTATTGATGTCTCCCCTTCCCTTAAGGTTCAACATATCCATTTATTCATCATTCAAGACCCTAAGGAAAATATATTTTTATAACTCCTCAAGTTCATTACCACATCTCTGAGATACAAAAATGAAATGATCAATATATTCCTCTATATTTTCCTCATCCATTTGTTTCATTTTAAATAATTATTCTTTGTGACCTCTCACACTTTGTGATAGTATTTATAGTTTTCTATAAAATCATTTTCCATCTCATTCCATGAGCTGCTACAATTGGGTTGTAAGCCCATAAACCATCTTAGGGTTACATACTTGAGAGTGGAAGGAAAAAATTTCAATTTTTAGTTATCCATTTTATATTCATAAGTTTGACAAAGAACCTAAAATTCAAACAAAAATTGATTTGGATCCTCTTATGTTTTTCCCTTGAAAGTGAGTAAAATGGATGGAGAAATTGTTTTCATAAGGGCCTCCTCTTCCTCATTCAACTATATTGGGTAGGAAAGGGTTCTAGGGTTTCTATGAATGTTTGCCTTCCTTAGGTTTTCAACATTTGTATCTTCATCAGCCATATTTTTCCCTAATGAATATTATAAATTATAATTTTTGAGGTCACACATTTATCTAGGGTGGGAGGAGAACTGCTAAATTATGATCCCAAACTTTGTATTCTGAAAAAGGAATTACCTCTTATCTCTTATTGATTGAAGTGCTTATACTAACAAAATTTTCAAGTGATCATGGTAGGGATCCAAATCCTTCTCCTTCTAAATGTGGTAAATTTATAAATTATTCTTATAGTTCACTTGAAACTTTTTCTCTACTTGTTCCTTTAATATAGAGGTTGTTTGAAATAAATATTCATTTTTGATCCCTAGGTTTCTTTATACATTTAAATGTTGAATATTAAATTTGAATACTATAAATCCCTGAAAAAAATAAGTACTATTAACACTTCAATTCCATGACAATAGTGCCAAAAATGATGAGGATTTTTGTAGATTTATACACTCGGCATTTATTAAGTATCAATCTTGGGAAATGTCCATTATTAATATATAATAGTAACTAGGGTTTTGATATTAATTACTAGTTCATAATGTAACCTAAATTACTTGAACAGAAATAGACAAAGCTTTAAATTATGAATGTTACATAAAACATAATTCTCACAATCTTATACAAATTGCACACACTTCCACTCCAAATTTAAAGATTAAAATCATATCTTACTCTAACTATTGATTAATCCTTTTGCAAGAAGGGAAACACTCTTTTCTTTGAAATGAAACAAAATTCCTTGGAAATGAAACAAATTTTCTTGGAATTGAAACACATTTTTAGAAATGAAACACACTTGCTTAGAAAGGAAAGAAATACTTCTAATTTTGTTTTTGTCTTTATTTTTTCCTATAGGTTTTCTTATTCCTAATTGTTGCACGAGATCGAACTAAATCTGAAATAAATTAATAATAACAAATAATTTCCAAAACCTATAATTTCAACCTCTTACCCTCCTTGAAGGTGAATTATATGTACAAAATTACAGATAACTCAAAAAATCCATTTCTTTATTCAAAATTAAAAATATGGTACATAATTTGGTAACACAATATTCTCTTTTCACATAATAGAAACCATCCCCTTAGCATGGTGGATTTATATTTAAATGATCTGATTTCTAACTAATTTTCTAAATATTTCCTTCAGATCATCACAACTTAAATGCATCCCTAAAATGTATAGATCATTACAATATTTTGAAACAAACAAGAATAATCCCTAAAAGAAAGCTCCGACCTAGAGATAGGCTCACCTAATCAATCTATAAAAGTTCACACATATAGTGGTATATTGTTTCTAATGATACTAATTTAGTTATTACTAAAAATAGAAGTTACTATACATAGCTATAGAATTTTCTAAAATAAAAATAAATTGAACATGACCTCAAGAACTTAGATGAACATCTATGGAGCTCGGTGGAACATCTCTAGAGATTAACAACACATCCCTAGAGCTTGGAAATACATCTTGAAATCTCAATGACACATCTCTAGAGCTCAGCGACACATGTCTAGAGCTCAGCAACACATCTCTAAATCTCAAAAATATATCTTTAGAGCTTAGCATAATGGATTTAGAGCCTAGTAGAATAGCTTTAAAGTTATGATAAGACATCATGGTGATCTGAAAGCTTTAACTAGAGCTGGAAATAATATATAAAACCATTCCTTATTATTTTAGGCATGTATTGACACTAAATTTCCTTATTTTTGACTATTTTTGTTAACAAAACATGATATAAATAATAATTTGAGTTCTTTGATAATTTTTCGAGATAAACCTCTTATTTTCTACTTTAAATAAGTTAAAAATTTAATATCATCAATTATATCCATGGTTTTGATAAATATAAAGGAAAAAGGGTAACACAAGTCATGAGAAAAAGGGAAATTCTAAGGGCTCATCATTTTTTCAATTTGTACATTGATGGTATTTTTAGTGAACACATTATTGTCATATTAAAAATAATAAGGATCCTCAAGATGCTTAGCAATCCCATCAATAATAGGGTGAAAAATATCAATGAAGTTGTTAAAGAATAGAAGTTTATTATGAATATGGTCAATTTTGTGATATTGTGGAGGAAAGGAATCCTTATGTGCATGTAGTAACTCAAGGATGGCATCATCATTATCAAAGGTAGGTATTGGACCATTATATTTGATGTTGATTTTGGGAGCTACATATCACTAATTATTATGATGTTGATGAGAACTGATTTGTCTCACATCCATGATCTTGGCATCAAGAGTGACTTATGGATGAAAGGATGGAGAGATTCATCATTCCTAATAGAATTGATCTGATCATGTTAGTAGCATAGGGGTTGATGGCATCATGAGAGGGTGATTCAAATGGACTGGATTATATGTGAAATATTTAGATGGATCAATTTTGTTAGATAAAGAAAAGTTATGATAGGTATGGTCATATGTAGATGTTATAAGATCCATCATGGGAGGGGTAATTACATGCATAAAGGTGTAATTGGAATTTTTTTGAAGGACCTAAAGAGTATCAAGTAATGGAGGATTATTGGGTGGGACATTGGACAAATTATCTTCATCCTCGATGAACGCTAGTATCATAGGAAGGAGGATTGAAATCATAAGATGTAGAGGTAATGTGAGTATCATGGTTAAAATAATGCATTTTTCTAGGGTACACTGGTAATGAATAAAATATAAATCAAATTATTTTGAATGAAATAAAATGTAGTATTCATTAATTCAGTGCAGAAGGTGGTACGGGTTGTAAGATCATCATTAGATATGTGAGAGTAAAAGATATCATTATGGTCTATAACCCCAATTCTACTAAAGGAGCATAAGGAAGGAGGATCTAAAAAACATTTTATGATCTTGAGTTCATCATGTTCAATAAGAGTATGATGGCTAGAGGAGTGTTTTTTTGCAAATTTGTAACATGAAAATTTCATATTTTCAAGTATAACAATGGAGTCGAGTGTCAAAAATTTTGTGTTTAAACCTTGTTGAGCACTTCCCCAAACTAGTACATCCCATGTACTAGGCATATCCCATTAATTTAGTATACATGTTTGTTTTTCTACCCTTTCCCATGTTTTGAAGAAGTGAAAATAAGCTCACAAATTCATTTTGAGATAGTGTCTTTCAAGGTTGGTGCATATTATTAGGAGAATATTCAAAGACCAAATTTCATAAAGGATTGTTATTAATGAGCCTAGATCATTGTTCAACTTATTTAGGAATATTAAGGAAATATTTGGAGATTCAAGAGCAAGGTCAGAAAAGTGGGTTTTAAGGTCAAAGAAGTTTGCATCGTAAAAAGGCATCTAAGATTCGGGAGATGATTATGGGATCTCTAGAATGAGTTTGAGGTAAAATAAAATATCAATGGAAATATTATTATATTCCCTACATGAAATTAATATCATATATTTCACAACACCCATGAATTTCTTTCCACAATTCATTCTTTGTAGGCACCTGATTGACGGTCTTGATCAAAAATGAATTTTTTAAGAATTTTGAAAGATTAATATGACATTTATACCCATACCATTGTTCTAAAAATTATTTTTCCATTCAGAATCATATAAATAAGTTCTAAAAATTAGCTCTAGGAGCTTTGGCAACTTCGTTTTTAATATCTCTCTGAGGAACGCTCTCACAGTTAGAAGATTTTTCCAAGTACCACTTGTCACCATGGCATTGAGGCACAATTTTGGTTTCCCTTATTACCCTTTCTAAATGTACATTGGGGAAAATAAATTCTTACCCCCCCAAATTTTGAGCTTCTATACCCACCGCATGATAATGGGAGGTCTTCGTAAGTAATTTTTGCTCATTTTCCAACCCCTGCCTCCGTCTATGCATGCCCGCCACTTGCCAGCTAGGGGATAAGAATAAATTTTTGTGTACCCTTTTCCTTTTCCAAAGGGGAAAATGGGGGAAGTTTTTTTTTCCTCACATCCCTCTCTTTCCCCCATGCTTATAAATACTAGCACTTAGCCATTTTCTTGATTTCCCCACATTGGTCCATTTTCACTAGTAACTCTGGCGAATTTTTTCTAAAATTTATCCACCATCATTTTAATTTTCATTCACTTCTCACGTGTTTCCAAGATCATAGTGAGAAAAAATCCATAAAAAACACAATTTTAAAAGGCTCCAAGCATGTTTTTGCATTAGAATGACTCTGTAATCCACAAAGTGAAAATCTTCATATCTAAAAAACTAGGGCACAGATCGATGTGAATTTTTTTACTTCCTTCACCATTTTCAGATGGCATAAAAACCCAGGTGGTGGATTTTACATGCAAGGAAAGGATTTGTTTCAATGAATAAACCATTGTTTCCTTGCAAAAAAAATTTAGAATTTTATTTCCGGTGTTCCAAATATCAAGTTGAGTTAAAAATTTGAATTTGAGACAAAGAGGAAAACCCATATCAAAAAATTTGATTTCATTTAAATCAGAAAAAGGGAAGACTAATTTATTTTTAGTAATCCTTTATGTGAACACCTACTAAAAATAGTAATTTGAGTAAATTGTGTATTCATACTCCCATTTCCCCATGACCGAGACACTCAAAATTGCTAAAAATTGCAAAAATGACAAATAATTGGATAAATGATTAAGGATATTCCACAAATATTAAGTTGGAAAAATAAGCCAAAAGTTATCATATATCATTCCTTCACTCATCCAACAATGGCCTTAGAACTCACAAGATATCCTCTCTTTTTCAATTCAATTCTTGCATTCCTCGATGCGGTGAGAAAAGAGTGTCAAAATGAGAATTACCAATTTTGTATCAAAGGCCATTTCAGTTCATTCCATATTTGGGTGCATGATCAAAAGATAGAAGGAATTGGTTTTGATTTGATCATCCTTTCCATGCTATGAACTCGAAGGATTTTTTCACATTCTTCACTCATCATTAGTGTTCTGCAGTGACAAAATAAAGAGAATTTCCGAGAAAAAAAATTATGTTCAATTTCTCTCATGTGAAGGATTAACTACAAAGTTGTGACAATGTTTTAATGATCATAAAGAGTTTCTCAATGAGGGATTCATCTTCCCATATTCTCAGTGGTCTTCTTAATAGTTTTTCATCATCCCTCTTCTCATTGTATTCAAGAAGTGTCTGGAAATGCATCATTTCAAAGAGTTTTCAAAAAGGGGAAAAGTGTTTAAAAGTTTCCAGAGGAGAAACCTTCATTAGTGAAGCATAACAATGTTGAGCGGGATCATTGATGGTTATATTGTCATCCTCAAACATATTTGAAGTATAAAAATCATCATGGTTTCATTATGCAAGTAATTGTTTCAAGGTCTCATTCATATGCATGATTGGGAAAAGGGGAGTGGAAAATTTTCCTGGTTTTTAGGAAGAGGTTTCTCATTGTAAAAAGAGATCAAAGGTCCGAGTTCATCATTACATTGTAGAATTTCACTAGTCCATCAGCGGGGCTGATCTTCATCAAATGTGGAGGCATATTTATGCATGTTTGGATCTCATCATCTTCTCCCTCCTCCTTTCTCCTTTCTAATTCTTCATTGAGCATAATTATCTTATTTTGTCACATTCACTTAAGTGACCTATTTTTATAATTATAAGATTATTTTCTCAAAATTATAAGATAAATACTCAAATTGTCTTTTCTAATGGAAAATAAATGGTTACAAGTGGATTATGGAATATGGAGAGTCTTGTGAAGGAGGTGAGAGGACAATTCATATTGCTATAAATTGGGATGGCTTCTCCATTCCAAAGGATCCTGAAAATTATAAATTCTTGGTAGCAATTGTGAATTGTTGTATGTGGATTGAATATTTGTATTCATCACTACACATGAAATAAAAGATACATTTCTTCCATGTCCCTTTTTCATATGTTCTTCTATTCCTCTCATTATACAACTTTGTGTAAATAAATAAGAAAAGAGTTTGTTGTTTTTCTTGATGAGGAGATTAATGAGATTTTGTGTTCATAGTCTCATCTTGTCTTGATGTTAGTAATAAGGTTGTTATTCTTTCCTCTATATTAAATTTTGAGCTACTATGATTATTGGGTGTGAAATTTGAGACCACGATGAGCCAAACATAGTAATAATTCTGATTTTTTATTAAATGCAATGGGGAACACCATAAAAATATATAGGCTACGGAACCTCCTTAATATGAGTGAAGACAAACAATATTCCAATAGACCCTATGCTTAGTTTAATACGTGAAACAAAATAAAAAAATAGGTGATTTGTTATTTTAAAAAATAACAACCTCACTTTACAATGTTAACTTAATGAAACACTAATATACATGTGAACACTATTAAATATTTCCTAACATTCCCCCTTAGTGTGAACATGGGAGAAACACCATCATCAACCAAGTAGCATGCCACTCCATAGCCTACACATGGTCTCAATCCTCAACACAGATTGTGGGAACTACATCATCCAGTCCTGATCAACCTATTAGATGAATACATGAATTGAGATTGTTTAACCAATTCACATCAACCATCAAGTCAATTTGATCAAGAACACTTCTTGCAATAGTATCAATGGTATAAATCTCCACATCATCATCATCATAGGGGAAACACAAACATTGTAATACACATAGGAACAAGGATGCTCATATGTTCTTATTCATCACACACAACAAAAGGTGTCACTAAATCAGTTTACGGCCTCTGAGGTAGTGACAAACTCGAGCGCGTTGATTTTCCTCATGCCTCTGTTACCTCCATTGTCAATAAATGTGCTGCTAGCTCATCCTGATTTAGATATGAAGCTCAATAGTTTCCACATTGGGTTTATTTGTATAACTCCCCCGCAATGTGAAATAGTTTATTTTCCGGACATCGAGTAACACTAAAAATGCATCCACGAGGCAATTTTTTTTTTCAGATTTTTGAAAAAAATACTACCATAAGAACAATACAATGACATACCAATATTTAACCTATTTTTACACATTGACAATACAAAATAACAATTACTCTTTTAAAACGACTTTATTTTAAATTTTCTGACACTCAAGCGACTCTTGATAAAACAACCTAAAATCACCTAAATGACACTTTGACTATAACTCGTAATTTGATAAAACAAATATGATAATTTTGACATACTATTGTTAAAATATGAAATACTAAATATAAAATTATGAGACAATATTAAACAAGATGATAAACTAACCTATAATGACCGAATGAAAACAATTACACTAGACATTCCCATGGTCTTGGGTATGTCACTGTCAAATGGTTTGAATCCAAAGTGTAGCAAGTCACATTGCGGGATGCTTTGATGATCTCTAAACCTGATGATGGAATATAATGAACATATGTATCCATCCAATCAATATAAAAAATAGAGATGGGCACTCTTATTTTGTATGCGCAGTAACATTTAAATGTCAATTGGTCTTGAGTTATGAAGAGTGAATCTCTTGAGGATGTACACAATTGAGTCTCCTTCTCAAATTATTATATGAATGTTAGTGAAAGATTTCTAATCTTAGATGAAGAAAGAAATGTAACTTTAAACAACTAAAAAAATTTAGACATTTTAAAACCCGACATAGGAATGATATGGACACAAGAGAAAAGTAATAGATCTTAAAAAGTCATGCCATATACAAAGGGATGAGTGGAGAATTAAATTTGAATGTATGAATGATATGCAAATGATGGAAAAAAATTGGCGTAAAGGATTTGATAGTTTGATGTGTTAGGAATAATTAATAGTGTAAACATTGTATTATGAGTTGTTGAGAAACAACTCATAATTACTTGGTATTATATGTGAAGTTGGTGAAACAACTTCACGTATTTAGTTCCTTGTTTGTTACCACTCCTAAATTATAGGAGGTTATTTTGGCTACTTGTTTGGCTATTTATTAGCCATGTATTGTGTATGTTAATTGTAGAAGATCAATATATTATTTTATTATTCTGATCCTATCCTGTCATCTGGTATCAGAGCGCTTGAGATCCATGAGAACTGGTAGATTTGTGATGCAAGAATAATATGTTTTCTAAGGGCAGTGTTGTGTTGTTTTGCCCTGAGTAATGGCGATTTTGTGAGAAAATTATTGAAGCTTTCGTAACAGATTTTATACTAGTCTTAGACCGGTAGTCCGTATTCCTGGTCGTGGCCCTACGGAATCTATTGTATTTTGAAGATAACAACATATATTGGAGAAAATAAAATTTTTTTGCTATCTGTAGATCTGTGTCCCTCTACGTTGCGTCAGCACTTTCACATTATTTATGGTCTTGAACAAGAACAGTCTCTATTCTCAGTCCTTGAGATCGATCTCCAAGCTCTCAAACTCGTTCTCCTCATACAGAAATCTGGTGATTGTGATTTGATTTGCTTATGTTAAGGATTCTGTTATTGAAAATTTCTCTCCACGTATTGACCTGTGCACAACTCACAGATACAACGATCATGAATACTATATCATCATATCTATTTTTAGCCTACAGTGACTCCAATCCCGAGCTCGGTTCTATATTGCATTGGATCCCATGCATTTGTTGCTGCGGGTGCCTTGGTTGTTCAAGATGTGCCTATGTACGTGATGGTGGCTACAGATTGTGTAGAACTTCATAGATTTTAAAATTCAATGGTGGAGTTTAGTAAGTCATTTTGAAAAGTTTTAAATAGTCTATTTATTGTTTTAGTGTCCATTCCATGTTTTAGGTTGCTTGTTTTTTCCATGTTTCTAATCGGATAGTATATATTGATGTCGATTAAGTCAAGTATTGTCTAGGTCACAATTTTTTAATTAATTAGTTGTTTGATTATAGTGTTTAATATTTTATGAAAAAAATGTGAATTTGGTCGTCAATATAGTTATTGTCAAAGTTTATTATAAATTATTGTGAAGATAGTGTCAACTTTCAAATAAGATTCAAGGTCAAAATCATTGTTAGTGGTTAAGTCATCTAGATTGTGTCATTGTAAAAGTCTCCATATTTGAGTCACATCAATTTGTATTGTAGTGGTGAATTTAATTTTTATGGAGTCTTGTTAGTAAGAGTAGAGTGTCTCGTCAAATGTCAAAAAATGTTTGTATAAAAGTCGTGTCATCAAAAATTAATTGATTAAAAAGAAAAAAATAAATTTGCCTCACAGACGCATTTTTGGTGTTACCCGACGTCTGAATAAATACAGGGTTTCACATTACGGGAGGGAAGATATAATAAACAATGTGGAAACAGTTGAACTTCATATCCAAATTTGGCTGAGTTAGAAGCATGTTATTGGAGGAAGGAGGCAATGGAGGAAGGAGGAAAATCAGTGTCCTCTCGTCATTCAACAATGATGGGGTTGCAGAGCAGATGATGTGGTGATATTTTATTTCAGTTATGTGGTGTGTTTATACACAAGGGGGTGAAACTAGTTTCATGTTTTGATTTTAATGTGTTCACATAGACTAACAACAGTTCCTGAGTGTCTATTTGGTGTGGAAGAAGCAAACTTCTTGACTCAACTTACAGGGGAAAATCATCTACGTATGGTCCTCTGACTATCGTACAGTCCTCTGACTGCCATACTTCGGTGGAAGGTACTTCGTTGGAAGGTGATCAATTGATGAAGATGTTCATACGACAAGGATGATCATTAGCAGCAAGATCCAGATAGCAAGATCCAGTAGCAATGGCTACTCCGACAAGTTTGATGTTTCTAGGAGCTCTTACCCCATGTTCACACTAAGGGGGTGAATGTTAGGAATAATTAATAGTGTAAACATTGTATTATGAGTTGTTGACAACTCATAATTACTTAGTAATATGTGTGAAGTTGGTGAAACAACTTCACGTATTTAGTTCCTTGTTTGTTACCACTCCTAAATTATAGGAGGTTATTTTGGCTACTTATTTGGCTATTTATTAGCCATGTATTTTGTATGTTAATTGTAGAAGATCAATATATTATTTTATTATTCTGATCCTATCCTGTCATGATGGTCATAGAAAATGATGATCCATCTACTTTGAGCAATTACATTGAAAAAATTCAAACATTAGAAATAAAAAGTAGTCCTATGTTCATTTACTTTGGACTATCAATAACTACAAGATTAGAGTCATGCAGATGCTAAATATTTAGGGATATAACATTGGAGTTGGGTGATGAAAATGATGCAAGAAATAAAAATGCAAAATTGTGAAACTGTTAATAAAGATAAATAATTCACATACAACATGACAACATATATAACAACATTTCCCCTATGAAAATATTTACTCCATCACAATCAATATTTCCCTCTATGAAATACCTTCTCTGTTACCAAATCTAAGAGCATGATGAGCCAAACACAGTAATAATTCTGCTTTATTGATCAAATCCAATGGAGAACACCATACAAATATATAGGCTATGGAATCTCCTTAATATAAGGAGTCAAGCCAAACAATCTTCCAACAGACCCTATGCTTAGTTTAATACGTGAAACAAACTAACAAAATAGGTGAGTTGTTATTTTACTAAATAACAACCTCACTTTACAATGCTAACTTAATGAAGCACTAATATTCATGTGAACACTATTAAATATTTCCTAACATGAAATCTATAATTTTTCTACTCACAATGAGTAATATTACTTTCCCAATTTCCCTCATTCTCCCTCATCAATGTTATTTCCTCCTTTATACCCCGTAAAATAACTTTTCCACAAGTTTAGTGGAGTGTCCCTATGTGATTCCCGACCTATTTTTCTAACCCACATAATTTAGTTTAGGATTATATTAGGTACATTCAATAATGGGAGCTAAACCATTCAATGCAGAGGGGCGTAGCCCTATGGACATTGGTGGAGACACCTAATTTTCCCTATTGAAAAATATTTTCACCAATATTTTTTGGCAACTCTGTTGGAGAGATATTTTCCCAAGTGCATCCATAAAGGATCTCGCCCAAAAAACAAAAAACTATATATTTTTAAAAAACAAAAAATTAGATTTTAAAGAATAATCATTTTTAAAGGTGACTCCATCAAGGAATGAATCCATATCATGTTTATTTCCCGCAACACAATGACTAAATTTTCAGATTGGAGTGAAGTACCAATGTGTGACAGTGAAGAAGAAGAAGAAGATGGTTATCGAGAAATGAATATTGTTGATCATTCATGGTTCCAAACTAGTTCTTGTAAAGAGGAGAATTCAAGAATGGTAAAAGTGGCTAATACTTCAAGCAATAATTTGTAATCAGAAAAAGGAAAGAAAATAGAACTTTTTGATGGGGAAGAAGGTAAGAAACAATTGAAAAAGGTGCAAAGAAGATATAATATGTTGTGTAAATCCCAAGAAGAAAAATAATTTGCAAAAGTTAATACTCTCAATCATGTAAAAATGAATGAAAATATCATAGCCATGTCTTTCATCACCCTCCCTTAGGATGATTTCCTAGTATATAGAAATGATTAAAAGAAAGCCTTAAATATTGAGTATGTGCAAAGAATTGCAAACACCATATAAGAAAAAAATTATGCTAAAATCTACCTTCAATTTTTGAAATATGTTGAAGCCTTGTAAGAAATGTATGAACAACTTGAAGAACTCCCAATCAAATAATAATAAGAAGATATTTTTCCTATAGAGGAATACCCTAATAATTGATGATACTACGAGGTGTTCATCCCTAGAATATTATTTGATGCTTCTAAGGAATGTTTTATTTTCAAATCTTCTGATGAAAATCAAATCAGTGCTATGGAGGATGATGAAGGAAAATATGGTGTAGGATCCATTGAAGAATACTTTTACAACTTCACAGAACTCATTTTAAATTTGAGAACATTTTCCTTCTTCTCCTTCTCTCTAGATGACTACCTTACATACAAAGTGATGAAGTGTTGGGGTGATAATGTCAAGTGGGATTAACCACTTGGGCACGTCCTAACATGATTATAGTTTGTCTCATAAAAATTCAATATGTGAAGTCTTTCACACTCAAATATTGAAGTGGCCTGACCAATTCAACCACCCAATTTATTAGGTGATCCCTCTTGGGATTGACTACTTGATTATCTACAATGGTTTTGCAGGATTGTATTAAACACTTTGTGAATTATATGTAGGAGGGGATGATTAACAAAATGTTTTAGCTATTGAAAAAATGTGAGACATAGCTTTATAGATGTGAAATATAGCTAAGGAGTGAAGTGGAAGTGTTGGGTGAAATTATATCAGATTCTTAATAAAAGATAGTGCTTTACCAATGGAGTTTTTTCCTTGAGTTTCTCCACTTATATCTAGTGTAATGTGTTCTTGTTATTGTTCTTGTTCTAGTTAATTACTTTAAACTCTTGCTCATTTAGATAGGTTATTCGCTACCTATTTCAAGTTATTTATCTATCTAATCAACTATACATCAAAATCTATAATAATTAACCTTTAATGACGGATCTATGATCTATAGATATCAATTTCCTTGCTAAATCTAACATTGTATCATAGTTAGTGATTATACGTGTGTAGGATTGATCAAGAAGTATTTTGACTTGAAAGGGAGAAGAAACTTTAAGTTTATTGATGGATTTGTGAGACCCAAAATTTCCACAGTTATGTCTAATCTAACCAGTTTAAACTTCCAGTTCCCACCTAATATTGCTTGAAATATTTATTTAAAATGGGCTAAATCGTTGTTTAGACCATGTTTAAGCTTTTTTTTCTTAGATATGTGCTTTTGCATCTCATTTTATCCATTTACAGATTGAATCCATCATATATGAGATATTTTTCTAGTTTTCCTTCCGTAAATAGCCATTACAGTAATTTTTTTGAATGAGGATCCAAAATATTTAGTTAGATCTAGTTTATTCAAGACTTTAAAGTTCATCCTGGCTGTAAAATCTTTATTTTTCACCATTTTTTATCTTTTCGAAGCTTGATCCAATTGTTTTATGCCATCTGACTTCACATTTTTAGTCTTTCTATTGTTTTTTAATTTATTATCATTTTTGTGAATCTTGGACCAATAATATTGCTCCATGTAGCTTCCATATTGTTCTTTTCATGTTTAGTAATTCAAACCATCTCTTAGAGTTATAAATGGCTTCAATATGACATATTTATGTCTTTGCAAATATTGGTCCAATCCTCTAGTGCCATCTCGCTTGGCCTCGGATGAGACTTATTTGACTTCTTTTGACTACAAAGGTTGAGCCAATCATATTGCTCCAACTAGCTTCACATTTGTCAATTTTTATGAAGCCCGATCTAATTAAAAGGCTCCATCTTGCTTCATAGTTTCAGTAATATTTTTTGTCTAATTTTCGAGTTTCAATCCGCAAGAAAATAAGGGATTTACACGTGTATTTGCATTGTTATACTTGACTTAGCTATTTCTGACATTTGTGAAACTTGAGCCAATAAATTTACTCCAAGTGGCTATGTATTCTTCTTTGTCAATATTCTTTTAGCTTGTTTCTGATATTTGTGAAGGGAAGACCAATAAAATTTCTCCAAGTATCTTTTTGTTGCATTTGTCAGTTTTTTGAAATGTAAACCATTTAAAAGGCTCCATGTGTCTTCGCTTTTTAAATCTTTTTGGTAGACTTGCAAAGTGAGAGCTAATAGAAAATTGACACCTATCTTAGTATTCTTCATGGTGTTAGACTTTAGCTCTTTTTTTTGTGGGTATATTAAATTTTTCTTTGTACCGTAGATTCTAAAAAAATTCTTCATTCCACGGATTTTTTAAAGTCTAAGAACTATGAAGTCTAATCTAATTGAAAGACGACATGTATTCTATTTTTTCACTTGTCGAGACTTTTTAGACTTATAAAACACAATCCAATTGTTTTTGACACACATTCTAATTATTTCATGGTACCACTCTTTGCTTTGGCTTCACCATTTAGATTGTGACAACTGTCTTATTCCTTTTCTAGACCCAAACTTTATTTCAAGTTTGGTTTATAAATTGTTTAAGCCATTAATTTTTCGACAAGTGGCTTGTTTGACTTATACTTTGTTGTCGTATTGTGTCAGAGTGTGAAATTTTATCCAATTAATTAAATAAACATGTATAAGGATCTGCTTTTTTAATTAATTGTCTTCTGACTTATTAGTTGCATTCTTAAATGTGAGAAAATTAAAAAGTGACACATATTTTACTTTTCATTGTTATATGTCTTAATTTTTTATGACGTGTGTCTATTTGTTTGTTGTCTTAGTTTTACAACTCATTATGACACTGAACGTCATTAAATTTAATTTTGTAAAGTTTGACATCCACCGAGGATCTATTTTAAAGTGAACATGTGCCTCTCTTGGTATTGTTGATCTGTACCAAATGTCACCCCCACCTTGGCTATTTATCAACTTTTTTATTTTCTAAGTAGCTTGTTTTGAGCTTGCCCCATCAATTTTCTAAATAACTCATCAATCTACTCTATTCCAACTCAATCCAAGCTCAGTTATCTCATCCGTAGCTCAACCTTGACTTTTTTCTATCAATTTGATCTTAAATCGACCAATTTAAGCTATTTTTAGACTAAATATAGCTATTTTTGAATATTTGATGAATTGTGCTACATTTTTAAGATCATAATTAATTAATTAATTATCTCATTAGCATTTTAAAATAGTCTATAACATGAACATGACCTTTCCCTATTAAATTGATCCAGAACTTGACCAATTCAAATTATTTTTGATCAAATTTGGGTTGTTTGTAGTCATATAACAAATTAAGAGATCTGTAGCTTGTTTTTTTGTCTCTATTTAGCTTCTTTTAGTCATTTTCTAGCTATATATATCTTCATTTACTATTTTATCATCTAAAATTACTAGTTCTACTATTTTTTCTTTAGATAAGTCTTAGCTCTTGAATTCAACTAACTATAGCATCTAGAAAGTGCATTTGAAAGCTTGTTTTATGGCTAGAAAGCTTTGGGATATTATGACTAAAATTGAAAACCATCCCATAAGGAGACAAGCTACCCCTAAAAACCTTATCTCCTTTTCTCAAAGATCTCAAGAATCTCTGTCCATCTTATTGCAAAGCATTAGAGATGAGTCCTTGTTGCATGTAGGCCATTTAGAATCACCTTTGGGTCGTATGGAAGCAATTATAGACCATGCATGAAGGAATTATGTTATCTAAGATCATTAATCTTGTTCTAGAGTTGTTTACAACACCCATGAAAGGGGATGAGAAAATTATAAACTATCTAGCTAAAATTAAGAACATTAAAGCTCAACTTGATAGCTGCAACTATGAATTGTTTCAAGACAAACTTCTGTATTTTATAATTCAAATAAACATTCATAAAAATATAGGCATTACATCTCAATTATTAATTCCAAGTATTAGAATGATAATTATGTGCTTGATTTAGACACTTTGTCTTCTTTGTTGATTCAAGAAGAGAGAGTCATGGAGAAATTTGATTCAAAAGAGACTACTTCTCAAGCTCTATTCTCTCAAAATCATAAGCCTTCTCATAATCCTTCTCATACTAGACATTTTAATCCAAATCATAATTCTAGTATTAAATCTAGATTTAAATCTAATCCTAAGACTAACTTTGTTAAAATCAATCACCATTCAAAGTCAAATTTAATGGAACTTGTAATAAATGTGGAAAATTTGGACACAAAGAGTCTGATTGTAGAGTCAAGATTAATAAATCAGTCAAGAATGCTAAAAATAACAAGCCTAATAATTTCAAGAAAAATCAAAAGAAAAAGTAAGAAAATGTAGCTGAGAAATCTATTGCTTTGTATATTGCCCTCTCAGCTTCAAATGACAATGAATGGATTCTTGACAGTGGTGCCTCTAGGCACATGACTTGCATCCCTAATATCCTTTCAGATATGGTCAAATGTGAAGAGAATATCTATCTAGGAGATAACTCTATCATTAGAGTTGAAGGTTGTGGAAATGTTAAGCTATCTAATGGTTTAATTAGGAATGTATTGTATGTCCCTAAACTGAAAAAGAATATTTTATCTTGTTCTCATCTAACTAGAGAAAATTATAAAGTTTTTTTCTATAAGAAAAATGGTATGTCAAAAATCAGTTTAAACATGTCATTTCTTTTGGGATCCAAAAGAAGAGCTTGTATTCTTTGATGGTTTTGTCTATGAGTCTTGTTTTACTTCCTCTTCTAAGAATTATATTCAGATATGAAATGAAAAACTTAGTCATGTAAGCTTCAAGAGTTTGTATGATATTTATAGACTAAATATTTTTGTTGGTATTCCTAAGATAAAATCATAACATGAAACTTGTGAAATTTGTCTACATGGTAAGAAACATTCTCAAAAATTTCAAAAACATCATGATCAAAACTCCTCTCGGTTATTATAACTGATCCATAGTGATGTAAGAGGTCCACTTGAGGTTCCTTCTCTCATTGGTGCATTGTATGCTATTTTATTTATTGATGATTATTCTAGAATGACTTGGTCTTATTTCATTAAGAAGAAGTCTAATGTCCTATCTAAATTTCAGGAATTTAAAGCTCTAGTTGAGAATTCTTCAAATCTGAAAATTAAGAGAATTAGGACTGATAATGGAGGTGAATATGTCAAAAATCCTTTTATGAGTTTTTTGTGTCATGTGGAATTCAAAGAGAATTGACCACTCCCTATTCCCTCAGCAAAATGGAATTGCAAAAAGAAATAATATGAATCTCTTAGAAATGGATAGGAATATGATTCATGCTTCCAACGTTCCTAAGTTCTTATGGGATGAAGTTATGAACACTATTTTCTATATTTTAAATAGACTACCTACAAAACCTCTTCATCAAAATACTCCTCATGAAGTATTGAAAACGTAAAAACTGAATATCTCTCACCTAAGAATATTTGGCATTCCTACTTCCATCTTCATTCCAAAAGCTGAAAGGAATAATCTTAATCCAACCTCCTTTGCTTGTATTTTTGTTGGCTATGGTTGTAAAACTAAAGTTTTGAGAGTCTATGATCCATTCAAGCATGACATTTTTGAAAACATAAATGTTCAAGTCTTAGAAAGAACTTTCTCTGTTGATCCTAATGAACCCTCCTTTGTTGCTCTAGAGATAGATCCTAATAATCCTCCTACTAACATTATGGAAATAGAAGTTCAAGAGGTTGATTATCCTAATCTAGATATGATGGAGATTGAGGGGGAGTCATCCTAAAATGTCTTACAACCTAAGATTCCTAGATGGGCTAAAAATCTGGTTCAAAACTCTCACTGATAATATTAGAAAACTAACTAGAAGTTAGAATACCTACCATGCCTTGATGACCCACTATGAGGTAGAACCATAATACTTTGAAGAAGCATCTTAAGATGATATATGGCTTCAAGCTATACAAGATGAATATAATGCTCTAATAAAAAATGAGACTTGGGAATTAGTCCCTCCTCCTTCTAAAAGAATCATTATATGATCTAGGTGGTTGTTCAAAATTAAATATAACTCTTTAGGATAGATTGAAAATTTCAAAGAAAGGCTAGTAGCTATTGTTATCACTCAGAAACTAGGTATTGACTATGTTGGGACTTTTTCTTATGTTGCCAAGACAAGTAATATAAGAGCTCTTCTTACATTGGCCACCCAATATGGTTAGGAGATTCATCAAATGGATGTCAAAAATGCTTTTTTAAATAGTGAATTAAAAGAATAAATCTATATGATTCATCCTAAAGGATTTGAGGCTCCTAGAAAGGAACTTTATGTCTGTAAGCTTAAAAATTCTTTGTATGGTCTTAAGCAAGCTCCTAGATGTTGGTATGCTAAAATTAATTGTTGCTTTCAAGTTCTTGGATTTTCTAATTGTTTTTCTGATAATTATTTATTTGTCAAGTTTGATAATAATCATATTATCATTATTGTCTTATATGTAGATGATATTTTGATTACTAGTAGTGATAAAAGTCTAATTGTAAAAATCAAACAAAGATTAAAACAACATTTTGAAATGACTGATTTGGGTTTATTAAATCACTTTATTGGCATGATTATCAGTTAAGATCATAAATTTTTATTACATCTCAATATTAGTATGTTTTTAATCTTCTTAAGACATTTGAAATGTTTTATTGTAGGCCTGATTCCATTCCTATTGAATTTGGTGTTATGTTTGATCCTACTCTTTATAGGCAACTAGTCGATAGTTTGATCTATTTGAATATTACTAGACCTGATATTTCTTATACAATAGGAATAGTTTCAAGATTTATGCAAGAATCTTGTGAGGATCATTGGAAAATGGAAACAAAAAATGTGAAATATATCAAAGGCACAATCAATTTTGGTCTTGTTTATTCTTCTTCTTATGATGCATAGTTATTTGGTTATTTTGATTCTGATCATGCTGGTGATGTTGCAAATAGGAAGTCTAATTCTAGATATATTTTTAAGCTTGGTGCAAGTGCCATCACTTGGAGTAGAAAAAATCAACCAGCAGTGTCTATCTCTTCTACTAAGGTAGAGTATAGGAGTCCCATGGAAGCTTCTAAAGAAGCTATGTGGCTGAAAAGGCTATAGGATGAGTTGTACATGGATTTTAAAGGGAGTACTACTCTTCTATGTGACACTCATATTTTCATTGCTATTATAAATAATCTAGTTCATCATCAAAGTACAAAGAATATTGAATTCCATATGAATTTCATCAGAGAAAAATTCCTTAATGGTGATATTGATCTCCAGTTCTATCAAACTGAAGATCAAGTTACAAATATCTTTACAAAACCTGTTTTATTCTCACAATTTTTGCAAGTTTTGTGCCTTGTTTGGCCTATCAGAGTTGGCCTTGAGGGGTGTGCACATTAAAATTCCACATCTTAACATCTCATTCAAACTTCTTATACTTCCTCTAATTGTAATAAGTAAATGTGTCACTATTTTGTGAAGTTACTTGTAAATCTCAGTGAAGATTTAGTCATGGGTATGCCTTAGCTTATAAAAGGCTCCATGGTCTGATGTAATTATTCATATTGTAAAGCACTGGTCTTAAGAATCTTTATTTGGGAAGATCTATAGATTTCCCTTGTTATCATGCTAAGCCTGAATCACTGTTGTTGATTCATGGGTCTGAAACTTGGCATGTCTGGTTGTTTTATCGCAATTAACATTAAGGGGTAGTTTTGCAGTGATAATTTAAAGTGGGATTAGCCACTTGGGCACACCCCAACATGATTATAGTTTGTTTGATCAAAATTTAATGTGTGAATTCTTTCACACTCAAAGAGTGAAGCGGCCTGACCGATTCACCCACCCAATTTATTAGGTGATCCCTCTTGGGATTGACTTCCTGAGTGTCTATAATGGCTATGCATGATTGTATTAAATATTTTGAGCCATATGTTGGATGGGATGATTAACATAATTCTTTATCTATTGAACAAAATGTGAGACATGGCTATGCAGATGTGGAATATAGTTAAGGAGTGAAGTGGAAGTGTTGGGTGAAATTATATCGATTCATAAAAATATATTGCTTTACTAGTGGAGATTTTTCCTTCAAGTTCCTCCACTAAGATCTGGTGTAATGTCTTTGTGCTCTTATTCTTGTTATTTAATTTAAGATATTTATCATTTATCTCTATTATTCATTATATATTTCAAGTTATTTCTCTATCTAATATATGTACATCATAATCTATAATCGTTGGCCTTTAATGGACGATCTCGTGATCTATAGATCTCGGTTTCCCGATAAATCTAACATGAAGAAATGGACATTTTGAAAAGGAATTATAAGAAAAGGCTTCTAAGAATAGTAGAAGGAAAATCTAACCCTGAAGCCTATCATGAAATTTAGAGGTATGCTTTAGCTGCAAAGAAGGTATGAACACCTTGAAGCACTTCGTGTTGTCAAGGATGAAGAAACTCAAGAATATCTTGATGATTGTCCACACTACAAGGTGTTCATCCCTAAAATATTATTCAAGGGTTCTCGACAAAGGTATTGTTCTTTAACCCTCCATTGAAAATCAAAGAAACACCTTTGAAGATGATGAAAAAGACATGGAGGTGGAACCACCATTCATCAACTCATTCGGATTGAGGCACAACCCATTGGAGGAACAATGGATTCAAGAGAGGAAGACTCCTATTGCATGATGGATGATTTAATGTTTTATAGACTCCATGAGACAATAAAGAAGTACAATATGATGAGTTTGAGGTAATCATGGATAATATCCTTTCAAATTTTGATCTTTTAATTAATGATGGAATGGAGATATGTGAATAAGTGCAAGAAATCCATCCTTCACTTTGGACTCAAGATGATGAATGTAAGGTATTCATGGATAATTTTCTTTCCAATTTTAACTTTTTAAATGATGAGAAGATGTTGAATAATGGGATTAAGTTAGTCAAAGAATCAAATTCTCTTCTTGATTCAATCATGGATGAACATATGGAAGAGGTAAATTTATTTCTTAAATCCAAGGAAAATGAAAAAATCGAACGTAACATCTTCAAGGAATAGACTCCACGAGTCTCACCTAAGGAATAAAATGATCATCATGGTGAGCATGAAGTATTTTTTTTTCCATACGAGAAAGAATTTTTAGTAATGGGTGATAAAGATAGAATTGAAAAGTCTTCCCATATTACTTCCCCAACATGGTTCTATGCTTCCCATCAATAGGATGATGAAATTTATTTTGAGATCGAAGGATTACCCTTCCCACAAAGAATGAAACTCTTCTCCTTATTTTAAAATGTTAAACCGAGTATTCCCATGATTGTAATAATATGAGACTTAGATGATAAGAAATGTTGAGCTAGAGAGAAAAAAGGTCTCAGATAAAGTTTGGCCTTATGTATATCATATTTTCAATCATATCCTAGAAGTAAAAGGAAAATATTTTTCCAATGAGGATGAAGGTGAGTATATTACTAACTTGAAAGAGTTGCAGTGAAAGACAACTTAAAGGATTTGGAAGAGATTGAAGACCCTCAATTTAGTCTTGATTTCCTAACTCAAGCTATGGAGATGTAAGATAGGTATGAATTAATTTGTTCTTCTCATTTTGATACACCAATGTTTGATGTTGATATAGAGCAGTTAGATGAGATTGATGACTTCTACGATGCCTTGATGGGTAAGAACGAATGTGAATATATGTATTTCTCCTTCATGATTTTTGAAGAAGATCATAAGTGAAAAATAATGAAGGTTCTTGAGTATCCTATGAATATTCTTAATTTTGAATACAACATCTCTCATATGAAGGAATATAGTAGGGAAAATGTGGAGCTGATTTGCATTAGAGATGGTTGTTCAAAACAAGATGAAAATTTACAAGAGTTTTGTGAGTGTATTCAATAACAACTTTTTCATACCACTTTTAATTCAGAATAATAAATCATGTTACGAAATATACTCAAGGGTAAAGAATTCTTCTATAAAAA
Organism: Taxus wallichiana var. yunnanensis; assembly: GCA_018340775.1. Classification (NCBI taxonomy): domain Eukaryota; kingdom Viridiplantae; phylum Streptophyta; class Pinopsida; order Cupressales; family Taxaceae; genus Taxus; species Taxus wallichiana. The sequence continues at coordinate 285,413,318 of CM031242.1, read as the reverse complement.
TTTAAGGGTTACAAATTTGAAAATGACACCAAGATGGACTTTGAGTGGATAGATATTGATGACAATTTTTTCTGGAAACAAAGCGAGGATGTGCATGAATCTTGAAAAATAATTCAAAATTATATTTCACTCACCATTTCCCAAGCTCAAATATATCTTGAACATGTTCCCCTATTGCAACATTTTCCTTAGGATGATGAGGACCTCTATGTCAATGATGTGACACCTATTCTAGAAAGCACTTGCTTAGAGCAACATAGTGGGATATCTAGAGAAGCTATTGAATGGGAAGGAAATCAATTTGTCCTCACTCCTTCAGAGTTCCTTACTGATCCAAGGGATGTTCCTATCTTTCAATTCCAATGAATAATGTTTCCATAACAAGATCAATGTTTCCACTTTTGAGAACATGAAGGAATAACTTCTCGTGGCCATTGGACATCAAGTGGAAGCCACAAGATGCAAGAGTTTCAAAATATGATGTAGTTTCCATTAGATGAAATAATTTTTTTAGTGTATTATGAATATTAATATGGAATCATGGTTATTATTCTTCTTCTCAAATCATACAAATCCATCACAGGAGCATGGCATGATCAAATAGTATTTTTGTGTGCTTCAAAAATCACATTTCAGTCAGTTGTTCTATGATGGCATGTAATTTTCCCAACCCATTTATAGTTATTTTTACATACTTTCCCCACCTATATAAATATCCCTCCCTTGTATCATAGTTTCCCTTTTTTGATGTGTGTGTTAGTCTTTTGGATTTTTTCACTTCCGTGTGTTTGTTTGTGTATATGTGTGTGTGTTGGAAGAAATGACTCCATAAGCCCAATGGATAAGGTATTGGTCCATGAATAAAATTGAGATTATGGGATTCCTAATTTTATTTCCTCATTTTTCTCAATGCAAAATGTATCCCCAAGCTAGAGCCAGTTGTTTTCATGCAAATGTGCAACATTAAAATTTCATATTTTTAGCATGATAATAGAACCTAATGTCAAAGAATTTATGTGTAAAACCACATGAGAACTTCCATATGCTATTCCATTCCATGTAATGGTCCTATCCCCATCCATTTAGTATCTATTTCTGTGGTCCTACCCTTTCCCATGTGTTGAAGAAATGAAAACAAGCTCACAAATTCCTTTTGAGACAATGTCTTTCAAGGTGGATCTTTCGGCATGCTTAGGAAGGAATATTTTTAGCCTTTCTAAGGTTGGTGCATATTATTAGAATCAGATTTGAAGACCAAAATTTATAAAATAGGTTTATTAATGAGCCTAGATCATTTTTCAATTTATTTAGGAATATTTAGGAAATATTTGGAGATTCAAGAGCAAGTTCAGTAAAAGTAGGTTTTTGAAGTCAAAAGAGTTTGCACCATAAAAAGGAACCTGAGATTTGGGAGATGATTATGGGAGAGATGGAATGAGTTTTAGGTCAAAAAAATATCAATATAAATATGATTCAATTCCCTAAATGGTGGTAATATCATATTTGTCACAACTCTCATGCATTTATTTCCACAACTATTTCTTTGTCAGAGGCACAACTGACGGTCCCGATCAAAAATGACATTTTTGAGAAGTTTTAAAGCTGTAAAAGAACTTTATATCCATCTCATCCTTCTCAAAATAATTTTTAAAATAAAAATCATCTAATTAAGTTCCCAAAAGTTCCTCTGGGAGCTCCAGAAAAATCATTCTCAAGCACCTCTCCAAGGTACAAGCTCCATTTGTAGCCAAAGTTTTTCAACTCCACATGGTAGTATGAGGCTGAGGCACACTTTTGGTGTCCATATTTAAATTTAAAAGGGTAAATTAGGGGAATAAAAGTGCACCCCTCCAACTTATTCCTCACGGACACATCATATGACCTTATGAGGCTCCTATAAGCACTTTTTGGCATTTTTCTAGCCCCTACTCCATGCAATGCATGCTTGACACTTGTTATCACTAGGCTAAGGTAAAATGTTGGTTTCCCTTTCCAAAGGGGATAAGAGGGATGATAAAATTTTCTCTCCCCTTAGTTACACATGGTTTTTCATATGACTGAATCTTAGCCCCTTTACCGAGAAGGTAGTCAAAATATGTATCTAATCTTTAGCGGATGATTCCAAGAGCTCCGTAAGGAGTTAGGAGGAAAACAAGTACTCATTATAAATATAAGAGGATCCTATAGAATTTGGAATGTTCATATTTTTCATAATAACTTAGCACTTCTCAAGGGATCTCATTTTTGGAAGACAAACTCGATGATTCCAAGGAAGAAAGTCATTTTTTGAAGCAATTTTATGAAGAATAGGACCTTTAGACCCATTCCATCCTTCTAAAAAATTACATTCAAAATCATATAAATAAGTTCCAAAAATAACTCTTGGAGCTCTAGGAACTTCATTTTCAATCTCTCTCAAGACTCGCTCTTTTGGTCTCCATAGCACTAAGGTGCACTTTTGGTGTCCCCTTTTCCCTTTTCTAAGGGGATATGGGGGACAAGAACCCCCCCCACCTTGGAGCTCTTGGACTCACCACATGACCATGGTAGTTCTCCATAAGCATTTTTTTCTCATTTTCTAGCCCCATTTTTCACTTGTGCATGTGTGCCGATTATCAACTAGGGGCTAGGGAACAATTTTGGTGTTCCATTATAGCTTTCCAAATGGGGAAAGGGGGAAAAATTAACCCTTCCTTCCTCTCTCTCCTTGATGCTTATAAATACTATAACTTAGCCATTTTCTTCATTCACCCACATTTCTCAGTTTTCACCTGAAACTTTGGTGATTTTTTTCCAAAATTCCTCCACCCTCATTTTCATTTGAATTCACTTCCCATGTGTTTCCATGATCATAGTGAGGAAAATTACATAAAAAAACACATTTTTAAAGGCTCCAAGAACTTTTTCTCATCGAGAATGACTTTGTTACTCATGAAGTGAAAATATTCGTATCTAAAATACTAGGGCACAAATTGATGTGAATGTTTTTACTTCCTTCACCATTTTCAGATGCCATAAAAACCCATGTGGTGGATTTCACATGCACGGAAAGGATTTTTGCAGTGATGAAATCCTTGATTCTTTACACCAAATTTAATAGTTTTATTTTCTATTGTTCCAGAGATCGGGTTGAGCTAAAAAATTATATGTGAGACAAAGAGGAAAACGCATATCAAAATTTTTGATTTTGTCCGAATCCGACACTGGGAAGACCACTTTCTTATTTTAGTAAGCCTCTATGTAAACACCTACTAGAAATATCAAGTCCAAGGATATTATGCATTCATACTCTTCCTTCCATTTTCCCATTATTGAGACACTCAAAATTGGTAAAATTTGCAAAAATGACAAAGAATTGGCTAAATGGGACCATAATGGTGGATATTCAAAAAATAGTAAGTGGGAAAAATAAGCCAAAAGTGATCACATCTCATTCCTTCACTCATCTAGCAATGGCCTTGGCACTCACAACATCTCCTCTCTCTATTTTTCAATTCTATTTCCGCATTCCTTGATGCGGTGAGCAAAGAGTGTCAAAAATGAGAATTATCAATTTTTATTAAAGGCTCAGATTCATTCCACATTCAAGTGCATGATCAAAAGATAGAAGACATTGGTTATGATTTCATCTTCATTTCCCCACTCTAGACTCAAGATGATTTTTTCACATTCTTCACTCATCATTGGGAAAAAGGGAGTGACAAATTTTCATAGTTTGTTCAAGAGGAGGTTTCTCATGGTGCAAAAGAGATCAAAGGTCCAGAGTTCATCATTGCATTGGAGAATTTCACCAGTCCGTCAGTGGAGCTGATCTTCATCAAAGGCAAAGATATCTTCATTCATGCTTAGAGCTCCTCATCTTCTCCCTCCTTCCCTCTTTCTCCCTCCTCCTTCTCTCTCCTTTCTAATTATTCGTTGAGCATAATTATTATATTTTTTCCTATTCACTTAAGTGACCTATTTTAAAATTGTAAAAGTATTTTCTCAAAATTATAAGAGAAATACTTAATTTGTCTTTTCTAATGGAAAAAAAATGGTCACAAGTGGAATATGGAACACAGAGAGTCATGTGAGGGAGGTGAGAGGACAATTCACATTGTTATAAATTGGGATGGCTTCTCCATTCCAAAGGATCCTGAAAGTTAGAAATTCTTGATATCAATTTTGAATTTTTGTATGTGGATAGAACCTTTGTATTCATAACTACACATGAAATAAAAGCTACATTTCTTCCATGTCCCTTTTTCATATCTTCTTCTATTCCTCTCATTATAGAAATTTTTGAATTTCAATAAATAAGAAAAGATTTTGTTACTTTTCTTGATGAGGAGATTAATAAGAATTTGTGTTCATAGTCTCATCTTGTCTTGATGTTAGTAACAAGGTTGTTGTTCTTTCCTCTATATTGAATGTTGAACTACTCTTATTATTGGGTGTTAACTCTATAATTTTACTACTCATAGACTTAATCTTCATTTCCTAATTTCCCTTCGTCTCCCTCATTGTTGTGATTTCCTCCCTTGTACCTTGTACAAGCACTTTGCCACGAGTTTAGTAGAGTGTCCCTGTGTGATCCTCATCCTATTTGTGTAACCCACATCATTTATTTTAGGATTGGATTAGTTACATTCAATAATGGGAGTTTTACCATTCAATGCATAGGGTTGTATCCCCGTGAATGTTTTTGGAGACACCTAATGTTTTCAAGTGACAAAGTTTCTTGCCAACAAGGAGGAAACATGTAGGGAGGGTCCTTAAGTTCTGAGATGAGAGGAAATTGATCCCAATGTAATAGAATCTGAAGAATCCATAACGTGAAATTATTGGGTGAGAAACTATGATTGATCATATTTAATAATTCATTAATTTCATTATCATATGAGTCTAGGGTGACCTAGATATGAAGTTTTTAGTCATTAAAATTGGGATATGGGATACTAGGAACTATAACCATAATAGGAATACAAAAGGGTTTATATAGGAAAGGAATAAATATGTCCCAAGGATTTAGGTTATAATCATACCTATATCATTAATTAATTTCGATGAAATTTATTCCTTAGTACCCTAACGTTGTGAATACACACATGTAATGTGTCCAAGTTAAACCGAACAAGATATTTTAAGACAGACTATGATCAACCACCATGAATTTGGTGCAAATAGTCTTAGGGCCTACTATTATGGGAAGCAAAATGTAATTGAGTGGCTGTTAATGAGTTTTATCAAACCCATGATAAGTGATTTGGGTATGTTTTAGGTCATTTGAATATAAGTTGAGGTTTTTAATGAGAGAAAATGAGGCAACATTGATCCTAGAGCCTTCATCCACGAATACTAATCCTAATTGTGTTGGAAATTGTGTGTTTTTGTTGTTATTAATGTCAATTACATTGATGAAAAATGGTGTTATGGTGTATTATGTGTCTTCATGAGATGTTATTTAGGTTTCAAGCATGAAGACCGAATAGTTTGGTGAGTTCTATAGTGTCTTAGTGCATGGTTGAGTATGTTGTGTAGAAAATCTAGCCAACAGTTTTGGTGACTCTGTTGGGAAAAACAAAAATTAGAAGACCAAATATTTTTCTTTCCAGTTCCCTTTTATATTATAAAATCAATTCTGAAGAATTTCCATTGACGTAGTCTAGCAGAGCTCAAGGAAGGACTAATCATTTTTATAGATTGCAAGAGCAATTTAATTTCAATCATCATCCTCAAGTTAGGATCCGTAGATTGAGTATTTTTCCAAGAAGGAGAGTAAGAAATCCTCCAAATCTAGGTCATGTCCATCATAATCCATAAGTTGGGATTATTCACCCAATATATTCTCCAAGAATACGTGCTCCTTTCATGATGCAGAATTAACCACTTACCCCTAGAGCACCTATTCCATGGGGCATAGTTTTCAAACTTCCGAATCGACTCCTACTATGCATGATCTTCCTAAAGGGATGAGAAATAACTTTCCAAAATTCTTTGGAGATGGAAATAAAAATCCATATGACCACTTATTTTTGTTCTTTATATCCTATGGAATGTTTGTAGTCGAACATGAAGATGTATATGTCGAATCTTCATAGATACTTTGCATGACTTGGCTAGATAATGGTTCTACCAGCTAGCTCCTAGTACCATAACAAACCGAGATTATATGTGAGATGCATTCCTAAAAAGGTTCAAGGTAGATGAAGATTCAAGTACATTAATAACTCGGTGACTCAATTGAAGAAGGATCCACAAGAGCACGGGCGCAGGATTTTATTACAAAATTCCTAAGATTAGTGTACAAAATTCTAGCTTCCACTTTTTAAATGATGAGAATCAAAAGGTATTATTCATCAATGCTTTATTTCTTGAAGTAAGCTATCAAATGTGAAGAGCATGTCCCTCTTGAATTGTTAGAATCTCAAAACATGGTAGTTGAAATTGAAGATGACCTCATCATGGCTGGAAAGATAAAGAGTAGCACTTCTAGAGATGAAAGTTTATCCTTTGCTACTACTTCCAATTCACTATTGCAAAATTTAGTAAATGAGATGTCACAGATGAAGAAATAAATGGATCAAATGGCTCAGGAAACAACACTACCCATGCTAATAATTTCAACAACAACAACTAGAACCACATTGTTGGTTCCCAAATATTAGTAATTGAAGCTGCTCCTATAAATAACGTGGAGATGAATGAAGAAGACCGAAGATGTCACCGATCAGCTAGAGAATGATGATTTTTAGGTCTTGATTATGACTCCAACATTAATTACCTAAACTAAAAATATGAACATGACAATGAGAAGCTTTCATGAAGATGATCATGGTCATACATATGTAGTATTTACATGATCACAAAATCACCAAGATGAGGATTTAGTTGATGAATATATAAGGGGAAGCATTTTACCTTCTTCCTTATCTCCTAGAGATAATAATGTGAGTTCTTCATCTCAACCATATAAAGTAGCTGATGTATCGAATCTATACCTTATTTTGACATTATTGATCATGCCAAGAAAGCTAGGATTCAAATGTCGAATCAATACCGAGAACCTTTCATGAGTAGCTGAATAGGCTAGATAAATATGTGCAATCACTAGGACAATATAATACATCAAAGGGAATTTCACCTAAGCCCAAATATACTCCTCCTAAAAACAACACTGCATTTTTTAAACCCTTACCATATTATGAAAGATTGGATCTGTTGGTTTATGAAATGTGCACCCACGTCTAAGATCTTATAAGGGCTGATGTATTTGAGACCACAATGGAACCATCCCCAAGTTGTGGGACCTTGTGCACTTTGGATGGATCTCCAAAGAAGGCTGGTTCCTCTATCTATTTCTACTACTACTGCTACTTCTACTCCTAGTGCTAGAAGGGAAAACTAAGCTAATAATTCCAAGGGACCAGGGGATAGGAGGATGACATAAAAGGAAACTACACTAAAAGGTGATATCACCGAGAAAAGAGGGATGAACACCATTTGTTCTAAGTGATAATGAAAGGAAAATTCATGAAAGGAGGATAGGCATGATTAGCACAGTTGAACACGTATTCATCATATCATTCTCATGGAACACAACCAAATAAGGAACTACAAGGGATGTGAAATAGCACAACTAGCACATGACACACAAAATAAAAGGTAAGAATAAGGAATGCAAACACGTTAGGAGAGAGAATAGTCACAAAACGATGCTTCTATTACTTCCAAAAATGCACAGAGTTGTTACAATGATGAAGGAGGCCAATATCCACATGCGAGAGCTAGATCTAGAGGTCTGCAACTCAAAATATAGAAAGTATGGAGTCCTTATCAAAACATGTAAGGATTCAAAGTGTCCAACATAAAAAATGAGACTTCCTCTTAAATTTATAGATGAATCCATAGAGAAAGAAGGGAAGGAGGAAATATCAAATTTGAAACAAAACCACCAATAAGAAGCATTGATGCCTATAAATCCACCTACAGATCTATGAAATATGCTTCCCGAGCTTGTTTGGTGTGTTGAAGGAGGGATGATCATATAAAATCAGGTGGTTGGAGTAATCAGATCTTATCATTAATGCCAAAAGAGACATTTTACCATTTCTCACCTACCATATCTACCAAGAATTTGAATTTGAATCTTTGGCACTATAAGCGATGTTAGTAGTTTTTCGACAAGTCCATGTGTGCCCGATCTAAGATATGTAGTAAAATATATAGCTATCACAAGATTTCAAAGTCATCGGCATAACAAAAACACGTGGCATGTGTGGATTAGCTAGAATGATGGCCAATGTGTAGATAACTTTTGTTTCTACCATGTGTTACTTATTGATTTGTTGCAAGGACTTGATGCCTTATTATTGCACTTTGACTAGTTACACGTGGAAAACTCAAGCATGTCGAATATGACCTTGGCATAAAGAAGCACATGGAGAAAACAATGGAAGGAATAGAGGGAGGTGTGTGTGACACACATGAGGAAATGAGGAAAACAGGTGAGCATATAATGCATGGTGAAGGTGTAACTATTAAAAATTAATGGGTGTGGTGTGTAAGAGGGGCCGAAACTTAGCTGATTGAAGCAAGTCTAGGATGTGCACATGGTGAATAAGCTACTTAGGAAGTAGGTGAATGCGTAGAAGGTGGGTGAAAAGAAGGAGTGGAACAAGGAGGAAAATAAAGGGGTGCATAGGGAAACTACAACCAAGGGAATGTGCCAAGTGATCTTGAGCACATGTAACATTGCAATGAATAACTTAGATCTAGAATGTGTATTCAAATTACCCAAATCACTAGGAGAGATATTTGGATAATAGTTTTGGTGACTTTCAGGGCCATTTTACTGCTAGATGAATAAGATCAGAGGTGTGAAGAATTCATTAGGCATGGAGTCTACTTATGCAATCGTGAAGTTGCCCCTGTGGTCACTTGAAGATCATTTCTTGACTCTTTCCTGAATCTTACAACTGGTGAAAGAATATTTTTATTTCGAAGCAACAAAAGAGTGAGCGCAGGAATCACGTGAGAAGAAAGAACTATATACAAACAAATAATGTGCATGCAAGCACACTTGGAGGAATTGAAACTACTCTAATATATACAACATGATGTAGAAAAATTAATGGAATGGTTTGAGATAGATCCCATTTACTGGGATTTACAACATGCCTCCATCAAGATGAGTTAACTTGAAAGAGTTAGCTTCCTTGCAGAACTGATGATGTATGGGACACTCCAAAGTACATCAAACTTTGAATGGTGCCCTGGTTTAGCTCTATCAACATCCCATTTTAGAACCAAGTCCCCAACTTTGAAAGATTAAGGCCTAGCCTTTCACAAACCATTTCTTTGTTATTTTTGATGATGTTCTAGCTTGATCATGACAGAGTTCCTTGATTCTTCGAGATTAATTAGCTCTACCATTCTTATTTTTCTTTGGTTTTTACCTTCAAATTATAGCTCTTTGGGCAAGTGTTAATGAGTTTAGATCTAGTATCAAAATAAGGGTAGCCTCCTTACCATAGAAAATATTGTAAGGAAAAGTTCTTATTTCCTTTTATAGTGATTATATCTACCCAAAGTGTGCACAGAATTTTGTATGCCACTATCTTTGGCTAATTTTCATTGTGTGCTTCATGATTCGATCGGGTTCTTGTTTATTTATTCAACCAGACCATTTTCTTTGAGGATAATAGTTGGAAGAATTCTTTAGGTAAATGCCTAGACTTAGAGCCCAATCATTGATTTTAGTACCAAGGAAGGATTTTGCATTATCATAGATAATGGTTTGAGGAACGCCAAACCTTTTGAATATATCTTCGAGAAATTCAAGGATGACTGACTCGGTTGATTCTTTAAGTGAAAAAACTTCTATCCATCTAGTGAAGTAATCTTTAGCTTTCAACACCCACTTATGTCCAATGCTTTAAGGCAGATTGATCATGCCTATGAATTCGAGACCCCATTATGCAAAAGGCTGATCTTCTTGTATTGGTCAGAGGGGAAGCACTTCCAATATTTTCTTTTCTGCAAAGAAATTGCATTCCTTACATTTTGTGACCCACTTGTGTGCATCTGCAAACAAGGTAGGCCAAAAGATACCTATCATAATGATTTTCATTGTTGTATTTTTGGAAAAGAAGTGTCCACCAAAGAATCCATCATGAAATTCTACTAACACTTTTTCAGTCGGTGCGTCGTTGATACATCTTAATAGCATGCCATCAAGATTATTCTTGAAGAGAAGGCCATCAATAAAAACATAAGGAATGGATTGTAATCTCATATGTATTCTCTTTTCTTTGTTTAGATCAGGAGGGTATGAACCCTTGGAAAGGAATGTGATCATTTCCTTCATCCATTCACGCATGCCAGGGTTTGTATTCTACTCAATCTCTATGCATGGAAGACCTTCATCTAGAAATAATGAAGCCTCACAATCTGTGCATCTTCAGCAATCTTCCTACAGAGTGTGCTTCCTCTTACCAAAATTTTTGGCCTTGATTGTCACATCATACTCCATGATTTTGGTCACCCATCATGCTATTTTCTCACCGATTTATGCTCCCATGATGAATTCTCTGACAAAAGAGTGGGAGAATAATACCCTAATATGATTGGTGGTGAGCATAATTTTGAATTTTTTTTGCACGCATAATGGTGAAGACTTCATTCTCTCGTGTGACTATATTTAAGTTCATAATCCTTCAAATTTTGGCTGAAGAAAGCCACTAGTTGTTCCATCCCTCGTTCATTTTCTTCTTTTTAGGATAACATCAATACTTGTATTAGTGCCATAAGAATAAGGATGAAATCCTTTGAATAATCTAGATTGATAAGTGTCTGCGTGTAAGTAATCTCTTGCTTGATCTTGTTAAAGATTTCTCTTCCTTCTGCTATCCATTTGAAGGCTATGTCCTTCTTGAGCATCATGGTGATGGGCTAAGCCATTCCTTCAAAGTAAGGGATAAAACACCTAACAAAATTGATCTTGCCAAGGACTGTAGGGCCTTTTTTTTTTTTGCATTGGAAGGGAAAGAGCTAGGATGGCTGAAATGCGCTTAGGATCAATAGAGATTCCATCCTTTGAAACCACATGGCACAAAATATTACTCTACACCACTAAAAATTGTACTTCTTGGGGTTAAGAGGCACCCAAAATTCTCTGCATCTCTCAAATACTTTATCCAGGTGTGCCATATGATCCGTGATTTACTTTGAAAAGACTATCATGCCATCAAGGTAAACCAATATGAACTCATTGATGTACTCTTTGAAGGCAATATCCATGGCACGTTAAAATTTGGTCTCCGCATTTGATAGACCAATGGGAATTTTTTGATATGCATATGTTCCCCACTTGGTTGTAAACTCCATTTTGAATTGATCCTCTTCCTTGACTAGGATCTGATTGAAACCTGAATATCCATCTAGCATGGAGAATCTCTGCGCATCAGCCACAGTCTGCAGAATCTACTCCATGGAAGGAAAATGATAATGATCCTGTAGAGATACATTATTCAAATCTCTAAAATCAACACAAAGTCTGATTTCACCATTCTTCTTGTGTACTGGAACCATATTTACAACCCAGATAGAGTATTTGATAGGAAAAATATTTTTTTCCTCAATGAGTTTGGATAGCTCCTTTCTCATGAGGGGCTATTTATTTGGATTGACTAGTCATTGCTTTTGTCTGACAAGCTTGATACTAGGATTAAGGTCAATGGAGTGTTGAGAAACACTTGGATCAAAACCTTTGAGGTTTTCATACTCCCATGAGAAGATATCACTATATTTTTGACAGAGAGAGAGATGAAGGCATGTTTCTCTTCATGCATACAAGTCTTTGCAAAGAAAAACTCTTTCCCCTACACAATAGTGTCGATGAGCATTCTTCTTACATGACGTGCATGTACCTTTATTCACCCTTGAACTCATCATTAGGGTTAAAAATTTATTCTAAGGTGACCATTCCTTTAGGAAACTTGTTTTTCTTTAGCTTTATCACTTGGTCACCATAGTTGTCATACTGAGTTAGCTTGTATGCTTAATGAGAACTCAGCTTCATTATGGATAAATTGGATGATTTGTGTGTCACTGTCAAACACTTTCTAGATTGTGTTATTATCGGAATGGATGTTCGATCACCATCTTGATGTGTTGAGTGTTTCTTTTGACAAAGTCCTTAGCGGGAGAGAATTGTGAACCAAGAGTGGTCATCTTATCATCTTCCTTATTCATGTACACGGCACCACCTGTAAATTTAGAGCATAAAATATCTCAAGGAGGTCCCAAAATCTATGCTTATAAGCTTTGAGAAGATTATTATTTTTTTGGAATTTGTTGGTAACCTAATGGATAACCAATTTTGTGTCCCCAAAGATCTATAGTGCCTTAATTTTCTTCTTCTCAACAATGAGCAAGCCATGCACCAAAGCACTTCATTCTCGCAACATTGTTAGAACATGCAAACCGTATCCTTTGCACGAATAATAATTTCTCATCCTTAAGGGAAATGAGAACCACTCCTACTCCCACGATGTTTATCCTTATAGATCCATCAAATTACAACTTCTATAGACCATGTTGAACTTTTCCTTCCTTGAGTGTGAGAGACAACATAGCTTCCTCTTCTAGAATCCAATAAGTACCAAGCCCAGTTCCATAATCTTCCAATTCTTCAACATAGGGATCATATTTATGGTCTCTTTCCACCCATTCATCAAGCACTAGGTCGGGAACAAAGGGTCGAAGAGATTTTTCTTCAGAACTAAAGCTTTTTCTTCTTAGATTAAATAGTTGGCTTGGAGAGGGGATGGGACCTATGACTCTACATGATAGGAAAATATAGGCTTGGTTTGTATGGGTACCATACCTTTTCTTGAGTATCATATGAGACTAATAAGAATAAAAGTAACCACCCACTTTAGCAATAAATTCTCTTGATAGACATAGGGAAAATAACAGAGGCATGTCAATGATTGACACATCTTGAGTAATAGTTAGGATTGCGCATGCATGGAGGGTTAACTCAAGATCCCCGATGACTCCTAAGGTGGTGAAGGTTGAACCATAAAGTTGTAGGACTCCCTTAGAGAAATTGCTATATTTCGACCTAAGACATCAACTATTCTCTTATGCATAACATAAGTACTAGCACCTGATTTAATCATGCAATTATGCACTAGGTATCTACCTACGATCAAGTACATATAGAAAGGTTGGGATTTAACAACTTTACTTACTTGTTTCTCCTCTTCTTGGCAGATGTTGATAGAAGTGTGTGGCTTCGCATAGTTAAATTAGTGCATGGGAGTTACGCGAGCTTCATGTAAAATATCTTGTTGAGATGGGATGGTCGAGCAACCCACATTGTGAAATTTGTGTTTGTTCTCTTCATTTGGTCCACAATGCTAAATGGAAGGCCCCCAGTTTTGTACATTTGGGGAACAACATCCCTTCTTGATTGTTTAGGCGTGAAAGCCTAAAATTTAGCTAGAGAAGAGGTGAACCCATAAAAGGAGGGGTATGTGTTGCTTCAGAAGGAGCTTTATGTTGGGCCTCCTATGTAGGGATTTGAGCAATTTTACTGCAAGATGCCTTTTCTGCTTCTTTCTTCATCGAGGATCTTCTTGCACTACTAGGATTAGGACTGTGTTCCTAAATCTAACATTATTTTCTTATATCTTATGTTATCCGCAACTTGTAAACACAATCTATTTGTATATTCTACAACTTGTAGAAGTCCTTCATGCCAAAGAACATAAAATTTGTCTCTGGATGAGCTTCTGGTCTTTCTAGATTATCTCGCTTAAGGGATAATTGTTGAAGGATCACACACTAAAGCATTCTGGATCATGAAGGATTGGGTGCACATGGTATTGGCATAATGATTTTTGATATGAGGCATGTTTCAAGGGAAGCACCATTTTGACTCTTGCACTAATTTGTTCTAAGTTGGAAAAAGTGTCCAACTTGACTTGGGTGCTAGAAGAGAAGGTACGAGATGAAAAAATTGCAAGGGTAGATGTGCATTGGGATGCCATCTATCATTCTATTGGTTGGGTACATATCTTTGATTTCCATACTGATTCCACCAAGGTTGATTTCTTTGGCCATGTGCCTGATTAGAATTTCCTCTATAGGCTTGTGCCTGTTTCTTTTCTAATGATATGACCTTATTTGATAAATTTATAATCGAGGACTTCAATTCTTCATCTTTATTTTATTACATTGGAGAGTAGGATGTTGAGGCAATTGGTTTTGGGATTTTCTTAGGAAAAGGGATAGGGGATAAAAGAAGGTGGGGATCTTGTTAAATTTCTGGGAACAAGGGCATAGGCGGTCTAGGAGCCAACTTTCTAGCCTGAATGAGACTATTTTCTTCCCTTACTGCAATACTATAGGAAGCTGGTAAATTCCTACCTCCCATGGATTAGATCATAACCGAAATATTGATTTTGAGCACCTTCAAATAATACAGGAAAGCATGTTGTGTTGTAGGTCTTACCATAAGATGGATTCTATCCCAATTCTTCTAAAATTTGATGTTGAAATCATTCATCTACTCATTGGGTGCCCTCCTTTTTGTTGTCAGTTTCTCCACCAAAGATAGGTGATCTGAATTATCTTTAAATTAGTTGTAAAGAGTTGTTCCCATCTCATCCCAGGTGGTGATAGATCCAAGTCTCAAGCCTCGGTACCATTGAAGTGCTTTACCTTTGAAAGAGGTGTAATTAACCTAACTGCTACATCGTCATGTGTGATCAGATAGAGTGAACACACATTTTCTATATCCTAGATATACTCCTAAGGGGTGAATTGATTCTCACTAGTAAAGTATGGAATACTCTTGAGCATGCCATTTAGCATATCATGTTACACAGCCAAGAACAAGTAACTTCCTCTAATAATGTTTGCAAATTTTCTTAGTGGAGGAGGTGGTTGATGCGCCATTGTAGGACACAAAGGTTGTATGTTTTGAGGAGGAGTTTAATGGGTGTGGCCTGAATGAGATGGAGATATGCACACAAACATTATGGAATAAATTCTCCTTGGGGATAGTTGGAGGTATTCAATGGAATCTTCATATGATGTTTTTCTTCTTGTGTGCACTCTTCTCATGAAAGGTACTCGGGATTTCGAAACATATATCTTAAAATGTTGGGAGTCACCATATGTGTTGAAATGATCCTCCAAAGGCTGAAAACACTAATTTGAAACACCATAACTTAGAGATATGAAATTTGGGAATTCAATGCTGGTCCCACCAGGTGTGCTAGAAACTATTGGTTTCTCAAATGTGCACCCACGTCTCAGATCTCGAAGGGATGAGGTGTTTAAGACCATAATGGAACCATCCCCAAGTTGTGGGACCTTGTGCGCTTGGGATGGATCTCTCGAAGAAGGCTAGTTCCTCTATCTATTTCTACTTGCTACTGCTACTCCTAGTGTTGGAAGGGAAAACTAAGCTAATAATGCCAAGGGACTAGGGATAGAAGGATGACATAAAAGAAAACTACACTAAAAGGTGATAACACTAGAAAAGAGGGATGAACACTATCTATTCTGAGTGAGAATGAAAGGAAAATTCATGAAAGGAGGATAGGCATGATTATCACATCGAACACGTATTCATCGAGATCATTCTCATGGAACAAAACCAAATAAGGAAGCTGCAAGGACATGAAATAGCATAACCAACACACACGGCGAAAAATAAAATGAAAGAATAAGGAATGTAAACATGTTAGGATAGATAATAGTCGAGAAAATGATGCTTGTATTACTTATAGAAATGCATAGAGTTGTTACAATGATGAAGGAGGAGGATATCCACATGTGAGAGCTAGATCTCGAGGTCTGTAACTCAAAATATAGAAAGTATGGAGTCCTTAGAAAAATGTATAAGGATCCAGAGTGTCCAACATATCAAATGAGCCTTGATCTTACATTTATAGATGCATCCATGGAGGAAGAAGGGAAGAAGGAGGGAAAACCTGAATTTGAAACCCAAACACCAACAAGAAGCATTGAATTCCTATAAATCCACCTAGAGATATGTGAAATATGCTTCCCCAAGCCATTTTGGCATGTTGAAGGAGGGCTGATCATATCAAATCAGGTGGTTGGACCAATCACATCTTCTCATTAATACCCAGAGAGACATTTTCCCATTTCTCACCTACCAGATCCACCAAGAATTTGAATTCGAATCTTTAGCACTGTAGCTGATGTCAACATCTTTTTGACAATTATAGGCATGTACCAATCTAAGATCTATAGCAAAATATATGACTGCGAATAAGTTAGAGTCATCAAGCACACGTAAAACACGTGTCACATGTAGATTGGCTAGAATGATGGAAAACTATGTAGTTATTTGTCGTTTTCGCCATTCTATCACTTGTTGATTTGTCCTAAGGACTTGGCACATTATTAGCATGCTTTGACTAGTTACACATGGCACATTCAAGCATGTCAGAAGATGACCTTGGCATAGAGGAGCATGTGAAGAAAATAGAGGAAGGTGCAGAGGGAGGTGCACATGACACACATGGGGAAATGAGGTAAACCGGTGAGGAGAGAGAACGGATGGTGAAGGTGTAATTATTACAAAGTAATGGGTGCGGTGCATGAGGGGGCTAGGAATTATCCGATTGAAGCAATTGCAGGACATACACATGGTGAAGAAGCTACTTAGGAATAAGGTGAATGTATAGAAGGTGGGTGCAAGTGAGGTGTGGAATAAGGAGGAAAAGAAAGGATCACGCAGGAAAGCGTGACCACAAGAATGTGCCAAGTTATCTTGAGCACATATAACATTGCAATGAATAAATTAGAACCGAGTAATGTGTATACAACTTACTTAAATTGCTAGAGAGATATATTGATAACATGAACCATTTTATTTCTCCTTGTTTCTTAATGGTTTCAAGTTAAGTATTTGTATTTTAGATTTAGGTGCTTCGAAAATTTCATGCCATCTAAAGTTACAAATTCTCTTAGGCTTACCTCGAAGAATACCATAGGAATTTGTTACTCCATGGAAAGACAAGTCCCTTTAATCGACAAATCAAATATGCACAAGTTATTATGGCATCTTTCCTGAAAAAGATTAAAGATGTCAATCTTAATTACTGAGATATTAGTGTCTCCTATGGGATTTTATTAAGCGAAACTTATGCAATGAGTTGGGAGGAGAAGTAAAGATGGATTGGTCATTTTCCCATATTTATATCAAAGGAATAAGTCGAATCTGGAGCCATAAAATAATTCCAAGTACATCTTCACAAAATCTGAAGATCCTAGATCTCAGATTCTTTTTCAAGGTTCTGACCATGGTGTATGCTTCTTAGAAATGGATAAATACATTATAGAGCCTAAACTTCAACCAAATCCAGATCCAACACAAGAAGAAGAAAATGTTTGGGCATTGGAGTTTAATGGTATTTATTGTTCTTTTGGGTCAAGATTCGGTCTCCTATTAATATCTACAGATCATGAGATGTTCCCATACTCCCATAAGCTAATGTTCGAGAACACCAAAAATATGGCAGAGTATGAAGCATTGTTGTTAGGAATGGAGAAAGCTAGTAAAAATGGAGTAAAAGTCCTCAAAGCCCAAGGAGATGTTTAATTTCTAGTAAAGCAAGTTTGAGGGAAAAATCAAGTAAAAAAATATAATTTGAAGCCTTACAAAGATAGAGTGATTTCTACCACACTCTATTTTTCATCCTTCTTTATCGAATTCATTCTAAAAATCAAAATTCCAAAGAAAACTCCTTGGCAATCACAACTACACTATTGAATCCGGATAGACCACCATCCATATTCAGACAAGGAAACAATAAAGTGGAGATGTTCTACCGCCCAAAGTCCCTGATAATGTTGAATAGTGGCATAATTTCAATGATGACAAATAAACATCTCAGTATATGCTGAATAAGACAACTTTGACAAGTTGTATGTTGAAGGGATTAAATCACCACCACGAAAAATAGTCATAGGAAAAAATGATCTAGGTTATGATGACAATAATGGAATAATCCAAACAAAAGGTAATAAAATCCCCAAGGGTTTAGTTTCCTTACTGGAGACTTTTGACAAGCATGATCAGTACCTAAAGAAGAACAAAGAATATGGTGATAGTTCTTCCTCAGAAATGCAGCCAATAAATCTAGGAATGGAGGAAGTTGATGAATACTTACTAACAATAGAGGGAAGAAAGGATGAGCCACTACAAGATTAAGTTGATAATAACTTGCCCAAGGTATTTGACAAGAAGGCTAGAGTAAATAAGTTCGAGATCAAAGACTCAAGTTACTTTGGTGGGACAAGAGACATGAAATGAAGGGCATGCATAGTAAATCTGATTCACTCTGGAAAAGTCCCTTCATGATCAAGAGAGCTTTGAGAATGGATAATTTCTTCCTTTCCTACCAGAATGGAATTGAGTTACCACTTCCTTTCAATGGGTAGCATCTGAGGTTCTTCAGAAATTGAGATACATGGTAAAACCTATTTGTATATAAATGATATAAACTAAGAACCAAACTTACACAGGGAAGAACTTCACATAACTCAGAGACTTTAATTAATTTCACACATACAAAATGTATTTCTTTTATATATCGTCATACAAATAGATTAAAAATATATAGGAATATGCAACTCCTATAAACTAGGAATCTTCTCTAACAATAATCCTATTTAGTTGTGATTGTTACTCATGTAACAATACACAACTAAAATCATACGATTTGTTAAAACAAATCCAATAATATATTATTGTTTATATAACAATAATATAACTACTAACATTTATACTTATTTGAATACACAAGTATAATGTAAACATTAATATCCTAACATTCCCCCTTAATGTTTACATGGTAATAAAATAACTTTCGCACTTCCTCTACAAGCCTTCCACCTCTACATGCTCATTATTTTAGCACACACTCAAACTGAAGGTAGAAGAAGGAACACATCAACTTATTATCAACCATGCACTATCAAGAACACATCTAACCGATGAGGATGGGAACACACTCAGGAATCATTTACTTATCAACCAGTCACTCCAGGGAACACATCTGACCTAGCAATGTGGGAACTCAAGCAAGAACACATATGAATAGCCTTCAATGGTTTTCAGGAGGCTAACCACAAACCTAGGTATGAACAGGAACACATATGACTGTTCTACCTCATCAAGACTCATGATGCTACCTTTCACTGTGCTATTTATTTTTCACTATGTTTTTGCATTGGCGAAATATAAATAATCAAATACACAATGTAAAAAGGAAATGGAACATTGGATCATGTTGATCATGTTCCCCCCTTAATGTGAAATTTCCACTTATTGAAAAATGCAAACTATAAAAACTAAAGCACACAACTTAAAAACAAATCACATTGCACACACGTGCCACCAAAGAAGTGAATCGGCCCCATCATGGGAAAATAAGGAGAGGTCATTGGTTGTCCTCTAGCCTATGATGCCTCTTCCCTCTAATGAAAATTATATAATAGAGAAAATCTTCATCACTTTGATTTTTTGTATAAGTAGTATTTCCTTCCTCTTCATTTTCTCCTTCATCATCAATAGCCATGGCATTATCTTGTAGTTTCCCATCAAGTAATTCTTGTGCTCTTTTCTTACAATTTGAGGACAAGTGACTAGATTGTCTATAGTAATAATAGGTGAGCCACTTATTTGAATATTTATAAGATGATCTAGGTCTAAAAGAAGATTTATATCTTATTTTATCTTGTTTCTTACCATACATGGATTTTCCTCTGGTTCTACAAACATGATTCTCTTTTCTTCATCTATCAAAGAAGAAATAAGTTCTTCTAAACTTGGATTTATTTTACTCAATGTAAAGACCATGTTAGAATAACATGGAGGCATGTTATTGAGTTATACGGATTTAGCATCGTCATCAGGAACATGTACACTTATTCCTGCTAGTTGATTGCAAATAGAATGAAACTTACTAATATGTTCCACCATGTTGTCGCCTTCTTCCATCTTGAGGCCAAACAATCTCTATTTTAAATATATTGTTGCATTTCCAGCTTGTGATCCAAATGGTTTTTTCAATGTCTCCCAAATTGTGTGAGAGGACTTTTCTAAGTCTATATGATGCAAATAACAATTTGATAGACCTAATCCAATAATCGTTGTAGCCTTTCGATCTCTTCTTGTCCATTTTGCTGCTTCATCTACATGTGTCGGTTTCTTCTCTTTTCCATCAACAATATCCCACAAGTCTTTGTTGATTAGGAAAAATTGAGTTCGTACTTTCCAGGTATGAAAATATTTACCTTCAAATTTTTCAATGTGACTCAACTTATCCATTATGACTTTTACAAAAAAATTTAAAAAAATAGGTGTCAGTTGAAACCAAAAATGCACCTTTTTACAAACAAATAGATAATAATGACTATAAATTTGATTTGTAATGGAAAACTACAAATCTATTAATTCTAATATACATGAATGACTAGGACACAATGACTCCTTTTGACCATACAAGATGGCAATATGAAATAATTGATTAAAAACAACAATTAAAAAGTAATTAAAGATAAACTAAGAACCAGACTTGCACAAGGAAGAACTTCACATAACTCAGAGACTTTAATTAATTTCACACATACAAAATATATTTCTTTTATCTATCTTCATATGAATAGATTACAAATATATAGGAATATGCAACTCCTATAAACTAGGAAGTTGCTCTAACAATAATCCTATTTAGTTGTGATTGTTACTCACGTAACAATACACAACTCAAATCATACAAGTTGTTAAAACAACTCCAATAATATATTATTGTTTATATAACAATAATATAACTACTAACATTTATACTTATTTGAATACACAAGTATAATGTAAATATTAATATCCTAACAAATAAAATTTGGTTGTTTTCTTTTATTTCTTTTGATTTGTTTTGTTGTTGTGGCATGACCCCAAACCCAATGGAAAAGACATGAAACTAGAGATGTTGGGATATCATCTTCACTCCTTTCATTTTTACAGAGGTAAATATGTCCATAGATGGAGCCAACTGGTGTCCCCAAGATTTCACCCGAAATTTGGGACTACCCCTTTAAAAAAAAAAAATTCTCTTCAAGTAACGGATCATTTTGTGTTTTATTACTTGCAATTGTTTACATTGCTCTAAGGTATCCCAGAGAGTCATAAAATACAAATTCGATAATTACCCACATGACAAATATCACTCAATTCCTTCGCTGGACCTTGGACCTTGTCTACAAGCATTTTATTTATTTATATTAAATAAATAAAGTTCTTTTAAAAATAGATTGAGCTAAAATTGGAGGATTTAGGTTATATAAATCACTTCAACCCATCATTATTACCATAGAAAATTCACCTTGGGGAAGAATTTTTATAGACTAGCTAATTGGAGAAATTTTTGAGCAATTACACGTAATTTGTTTTGTTTTGTTTTATTTCTTTCTATCTCGTGTTTTGGTTTGTTTTCTCTAGTGATTCTCGTAGCCTATTCATTCTTCCTGCCAGAAATTTTCCTGGGCCTAGGGTTTTGAAAATCTATCTAGTGTTTTTAATTGCTAATTAATCTATCTAAAGAAGACTAGAGCTCAAGATTCCTTCAAGAGATTACAAGAGGTTGCTTGGTCTAAAAAGGTGCAATAATGGATTTTATGAAAATAAGATAAATACTACCACAAATGTGTAGATCTTGAGAAAGTATGCACTTTTAGAGAAAATGACACCTAAAATGGAGCCACGGAATGAATGTTATGGAACTTGCAAGTTTTTGCTACTACATATTCCTCGACCCTTTCCGAAATGGAAAATTTTATTCTATTTTTGTGTTTTCTTCACCAAAAATCCTAAAATTGGGATAAAATGTTATTGATGAGTTTTCACGCAACTTTAAAAGTAGAAGTCATGCAAGTCACAATTTTTGGGAAGAGAAATTTCATAATACAAGTCGCTTTTTGGGAAGAAGCTTTCTTCATGCTAGTCGCACTTTTTGGGAAAGATGACTTCTCCATGCAAGTGGGAATTTTGGCGCTTCCTAGAAGGTGGGAATTTGGAGGCTTCTTGGAAGGTAAAAAATTTCCATGATGGAAATCAAGTCATCTAAGTGTTAATGGGAATTTTGGCATCAGTAGGAAGGTGGGAATTTAGAGACCTCCTGGAAGGTTATTTTTTTCCATTATTAAATTCAAATCACTTATGGTGCAAATGGGAATTTTGGAGCCTTCTGACATTTTTTCCCCATTATTAAAGATAAATGACTTAAAGTAAAAATGGGAATTTTGGGGCTGTCTCTGGAAGGGTTAAAATTCCCACCAAAGATGTTTTGTTCACCCATGCAAGTCGTACTTTTGGAAACAATCTTTCTTCCATGCAAGTCACATTTTTGGAAGGATGATTTATAAGTGTCAATATGAATTTTTGCGCTAACAAGAAGGTGGGAATTTGGAGCCTTCCTAGAAGGTTGTTTTTTCCCATTATTAAAGATAAATCACTTAAAGTACAAATGGGAATTTTGGAGTTGCTTGGAAGGTGAAAATTCCCACTTCCTCTTCCACATATTTTTCCACAATTCCTAGCCAAAAAGTGCGACCCATTCTAGCATAGCTAAATGCCTAAAAGATGACTTCTTTTAATTGTTGGGAAGCATCTAGTTTTGGCACCTAGGGTTGGAAAGGCTTCCTTTTTATTATTCTAGTGATCTGCATATTGATGTGAGTGCATAGGTGAATAAAAAAACTTAGCTTGTTTGGCATGAAATCAAAGTCTAAAAATAGAGGGCAACATGATTTATAATCAGATCTCGGTGAAGAAATTAGATATTCATGTTATGGACTACATACTTGTCTGAATTATTTATAGGAATACTTCATTTATGCCCATATTGGTGAAGAAAGAAGAATTCAATGTCTGATACATTGAATATATCTTCAGAATTAGAGGAAGAAATAGATCTAGCTCTCATAATTGTAAGGGCTTTTGGTAAAAATGAATCTTCTTGTTTTTAATGCATCCATGTGGAATTAATTACATGGAAAACTAATTTCAGAAGCTGGTGCGTGTGCTACCAATATTCCGATTGAATCCTTCATTGAATTTACTTGTATTTTCCTTCACCGGAGTACTTTTCATAATTTAAAATTGCTCATATGCAATTAAAAATAAAAGGTGATGAGTTTTATTTGAATTGCTTACAGAAAACATTGCATTAGTTCTCGTACTAGAGAAGAACGCAGTAAAATTTTCAAGGATAAGAGGGAATACAAAGTTAGAGGTAGCACCCATGAAGTAAGTCTCGATCGGCTACTTCAAGATCCAGTTTGGTGAGAATCAAAGGAAAGGATTCAACAACATATGGGAGAAAAAAGTATCTCAGATTTAAGGCAGAGATATCATTCAGATCATTCATTACTAAAGTGAATGAAGAAGAAGTGTAATACTTGTTAGATCAGCATGCAAAGTATGGAAGAAGAACAATCTTGAGAGTGTTGCATCTTTCTTCTTCTTTATCTTATTTTCTCCTACAAAGCACTTGAGAAATCAATTAAAATGATAAAACTTAGGTAATTGGTTATAAAATTCGTTACTTCAAGTTACTGGAAGAAGTTAATTACTTGGAAATAGGTGGAAGTTATGCAAAATGGAAGGTTCTATTTTCAGTTATAAATCATGTATGTCATGCAAAGAGTAATTCCGGGAAGAATAATGCCACTTGCTTCCCATTTTCAAAGTTTCCATATGTGGCAATTCATTGTAAGATTCTTATTTTTAATTTCCCTCTATACATTATAAATAGAGGAAGAGCCTACAGTTAAGGGATCAAAATTCTTGAGTTCCAGACTTTTTTTTGTTGCCCTTGATGTCATTTTTGTGAAACTGGGGAATTGAATAAAATCACATTTCTAGAGAACTTTGTGTCCACGGTGCATTTTCTTCTTACTTCTATGTGGATATTTAGATATACTTTATGTTATCCATGATTTAGATTAGAATATTTTATTTTCATTTACTTCGAATATTGTGAGATCTAATTGTTTATTTAATCCATGTGTATGAAACCAAATCTATAAAGTATTGGTTAAATTACATATCTTCCTTTCTTCTTTCTCAAATGCCATTATTTCCCTTTCGAAAATACTTCATACACAAATGCTTACTTACTACAGAATTGATTAGCTATGGTTCATGACCTTTGTGATTAAATTAAAACCCCAAAAATAGTTATTAGGATTCATACCCACTAAATTGATAGACATCTTACACAGAGCCTCACTGGTAAATGAGGGAGATCTATCTCATGATTTCGCTAGGTTTTTATCTGTGTAAAAATCTAGCCAATAGGTAACATGGTAAGCCATGATTAAATAGGCATGTCTTTTTAATTGACGTATACGGGAGAAATCATTTCTCCATTAATACCATATCCTCCCAAAATCGATGGCCTTGAGATGAAGTTTAATTGAAAATTGATTATCCATGTAAAATGTGTTACTAGAGATTTAGTTGGAACTCGCATGATTCGAGAGATGTCTTGTTAAATTAAGTTCTTTGGCCACATCATATTTTTAAGAATTAGGCAAAAGATCTATTTAATAAATATGGGAAAGGATTTATTCATAAAGGTGGCATAGTAATGATGATCCGACAAAGTGGATATGATTTAATGCTACTGTGAGGAATTATTTGACAATGATTCCCATGGGTCTTAAGAATGTAACATGAAATTGAATCAGTTAGAATCTAACTAAATATTCCCTAAAACCCTTGATGGATAAGGATATAAAGAGGGGGTTTTAGAGAGAAAAATGGAGGAGGTCTTGGAAATAATTAAAAAATGGTGGGAATATCTTGAGGGAAAAATAGGAGGGAATTTGTAAATGCACTGCCAACTAGGAGACGACACAATTTTATAATGAAGGTTTTTGCTATGTAACTCAATTATCAGGAATCTATGTTAATATGATTACATGTGTATAGTCATTAACTGGCTTTGAGAGTGTAAATATATGTCTCCCTTGTTTTTCTAAGTTTAATGGGTTTCACTTGGAAAATTTATTAGGATTTGTGATATTTCCTTTGTTCTTGTTGTGAAATGATGTTGAGGAAAAAATGATTTATGACGTTTATTGTAATTTTCTATGAATTTTGGAAGAAATTTAATTGTGAAAGTATCATGTTACTACTTAGATCTTTTCTATGAAGGGTGTGAACATTTGACATTTTCTGGAGGTACCTAAAATTATCACTTCGAAACCTATAAAATAATTTTTACGCACCGAGTAGGATTTGGGGATATGATTTGTAAATCTTGGGGGTCCCTTGATCCAGACTATTTAGCATGATTTACATGGGAAAATATAGCCTTAGGTGTACTAAGTTAGATTTTTAGGAATTTAGATCTTGGATTCCCCTGAGCTTTCCCTATAAACCTGTCTCTAGCAAAAGGCTTGTTCATTTTTTCCACTCGCTACATGTAACAATGAAAGCATACGATATTTTACATTTAGTTTTTGAATTTCCCCAACTCCATTTGAATCTTTTCCCATTTCCCCTTTCTTTAGTTCAATTTTCTCTTATCCCCACTAAAATATGAACAACCTTTGGCAAACATTTTAACACATTGTGTGGATCTCAAACTATCTGTTCATACTTTATAGATCTACCTAGGAGAACACATTGCTAATGTACACACCTTATGCGTTCTTACCCATGATCCTAGATCCCCATCATCAACTTGTAAACAGCTTGTGCAAACCCTCGGGATCAATGTGTGGGTTACGCTAACACTACCTTTAGCATTCCATATTAGTTCTTTGGGTTCTTACAGTGCTTAAGTGACCACTCTTTCGAGTAAGTATTGTAATTTGTGCTTACATCGACCCCGATATTATACTCCTACAGATCTAGGATACCATTTCAATATCCATCTATACCCTATGCTCCCCTAATCACATCTCAAGTCCTCTCACCCTGACTAAGGCAGAGTCAAAAGTAGCAGGGATATCAGCCACACCCTTTGTTTGGGTACCTCCATATCACTCCCTTGGAAAAGGTTGATGGGTGAGCACATGAAGACCCAACCCCCGATATGAAATGACATTTCACATGGGTCCAACTCCATTTCCCCATCTCCCTAGATGTTCGTGCCTTATTCCTCTCCCCTAGGGGTAAATATAAGATCTAACAAATACATTCATGTATTCTTATTCAAACACACAAGTGATATGGGATATTGTGTTCAACTCAACTTCGGTTAACCAAAAAAATCAAAAAAATTCATCCATTTCTCAACAATTCATAAAGAAAGACTTGACACTGATGTCATATATGAAGAAGGTATGTTGTTTGATCAAGCAAAAATTCCAAGGACATTAGGGAATTAAAAAGGTCATCCTCCACCTAGTTGTAACCAAACCTGAGGTATTCCCATGTCTAGAATTGTTTTCCTTACTTCTTATTCATGCAAAGGATAGGATTTGGGATTTTTTCCAATCTAGAATAGACATGTATATTTCTTTATTTGGTGTGCATTTAAATCTCATTACAAATATAATAACTCTAAAAATCTCTATACCTAAACCATAATTCAATCTTGGATGGTCACATGACAAGTAAGAGTCATTCTCGCAGATCGGGCTAAGGACCTAATCAATAATATGAATGATCCTCACCTAAACAGAATCTTTATTCAAACATTTATAACTTAATTCCATATGAGAATGGAAATAATTTATAGATTATATAAACCCCTTTCATGACCAAGTTTTATGTATGCTAGTTTCACATGCTTACAATGATCATAGATGAACATAAGATTCTTTCTATAGGGTAGGTCATCATGTCTAATCTAGTTTCCTAAATAAATAACTTTATGAATCACAAGAAACCATTTTTCATGGCCTCCTATCTATTAGATATAGTTTGTGTATTCCTCCAATTTCCTATATTTTTTGACCCATGGTCTCCATCATGCATTTTGGAAGTGAATGAGTTGTATTTAAATTTATATGCCCATAGACTTAGGGCCCACACCAAGGACATTTACACTTCCTTTAATACCACACTCTACAAGGAAATGCATGGCATAGTCATGCCTATAATTTTTAAATCCTTTCATCAATTAGACAAATGGGGGTTTCCTTATTCTACGATGAATACATAGTAATTATGATTTAGGGGATACTCACCCCACCATTGCAACTTCCTTATTATGTACCTAAAAAAATAGATGAATGGGAAGTTTCCTACTAAATCAGAATGGCATAGTAAGTGATGTAAGGACAAGAAACTTAGGACTCACCCTCCCTTTCCATTTACAATAGCATGTAGAGAGTTCAAAATGTGGCGTACTCTATAATTAATAGTAGCCCATCATAATTATTTCTATTTTCCCTATCACCCCTTAAGGTAATATGACCTAAGGAAAATATTAGACAAAAATTTAGAGTCACGTAACGTGAAAATCAAGTATAAAATATGCTCATGAGACTGATTTCAATGACTGGGTATGGATCACCCGGACCTATAACAACCTAATTCAACAAAATATGACATATATGGATAGTTCCTCCCCAAGAAGAGGAGGGCACTTGATTATTTAGGATCTCCGAAGAAAACCTAAATTCCAACTTATCTACCTCATCCAGACAAGTATAAACTAATATTATCCTAGAAGTCTAAGAGGTTATTCCTTATCCAATTGAAGGGACTATTGTGGTTTTATATGATTTAACTTATTCATATTAAGATCCCACACAAGTAGAGGCTTCAATAGAGCAACTAGAAGTTAAACCAATTTAAATGACACTTGCAAGTATCCCTCCTACTAAGACTCAACAAAAATGGGTTTAATAATCAATGATTTCCCATAGGAAGGAACTAGATTGGGTAGCTCAAGAGGAAACATTAATAAACATTAAGTTTAATCCTAGGATAGGGACCTTATAAATGGTAATAAGGAATATAATTTCTACATAGTAAGACATCATTTATCATGAAACATCTAAAAACCTCCTCCCTTTGTAAGAAAAATAACTCCAAATATTACCAAGAGGCACAATATGAGGAGGATCATGTATCTTGCATAAAAGCATCTATAAAATTAGTAGTAGAATCAATAAGGGGATCATAGGCCAAAAATAAAAAAACTTGAAACTCATGCTAGATCTATTGTTCCTAAAGGTATCATTTCAAATGAATAAGAGGCCCTACTCATCCTATATGATGTGATCAGAGAAAGAATTGATTCCGAAAGAAAGAGAAGACATAATAAAAATTCCAACTCAATAATTGAAAATGTGTACATAATGTAGAAAATGCTAAGGATCATGGATCAAACCATTTAATAAGGAGTATACAAAGACCTTGTAGTAGTAACTATGGAATAAACTCGGGATATGCAAAACATATGCCAACTACGTAAGAAAAATTGAAGGAATGGACTGTTCAAATGGGTAAACATCCTCCTCAAATTGATGATGTAATCTTAAGAGGAAGTCGATTATTTTTAGAGACATCCATCACATGGGCCTTCAAGGAAGAGAAAGAGTTAGTGTCCACGGCTAAATTTTTTGGATTATTCAATCAATTCTTAAAAAATTTACAAATGAATATAAGAAAGGAAAATAAGGTAAAATTATCCCATGCCGTTGAGATTATTTCGCATAATAGGAAAAGGTCCAAAAATAGAGACATTGAAAGAAATCAGAGGAAAGGCCATGGATACCCAAAATGTCTTACTTGGATATGGATCCTAACTCTTCAAGAATCCTATTATTAACCTTATAAATATCGATAGGAATTATAAAATATAAAAGTAATCCTTCATCATTTTAGGGAAGAGACTAGCTTTGGCTAATGCATCCCAAGAGGAACATACATCTATGAGCCAAGTTACAATTGGGACCATATTCAAGCAAGATCTGTAGTGATTCCTAAGATATTTTGTATAATTGACATGTTGGCCTTACCCATTGTAATCATCCTAAAAATAATCAATTAAGATATTTATTGAACAAATAGTTTTTGTAATATTCCTTAAACTTTTGTAACCATTGTTCGAGATGAGAAGTGAAGGAAAGCCTCAAAATTATAGAAGTATGCCTCCCCATTCTAAAAAGAGGGGGATATTATTTCATAAATAAATGTGAACCATTTTAAACTTAACTCATCCAAGTCAAATTTGTCTAATTTACATTTTCCCATTTCTATTCTAGACATTATGTGTTTACAATATTCATTGTTTGATCCATCATATGTTAAATTTCCTTTGGTATTTTTTTAAAGTCATGCATTTGCAAGTTTAAATTCAATTTCTACAACTTTGTAAAAATCATCCTTTAAATATGCATTCAAGTAAATTGACATGGTAAATTTGGTTTACGCTTTGATTCCTTTTAATTTTTGCATCATTGACATTAAAATTTGACTGGTAGTTGAGTTTTATGTTGTTGGTTTCATAAGGAAAGCATATTATTTATAGGATGATGCACCAAAAACCTTAAATACATTTGTCTTAATGATTTATTTTCTCTATGCCCTTTCTTTTCCCTTTTAATTTATTTGAACACTTTCATTATATTAATTTATTTTAAATAATATTTTCAAAGATAAATCAAGTGAATAAATTATAAAAGTGGTGCTAGAAGGACTAAGAATCCAACAAACATCTTTATTATTGGTTTGAGTAACCAATATCCTGAAACTTATGCACTAAGTCACATTTTAAGTGATCCTAATATGAGTAGGATGTAAGATATTTTCATTTCTCCCGTGATCGTTGTATCATTTCACTATATCAATAGATTAAAAAAACATTATAAAGAGGGTTGCATGAATCCTTTCACAAGAAGAAAGTCTTAAAACCCCTCATTAATTTATGAATTATAATCATTTTGGCATATTCATTGTTATTATAGCCTACATACATGATCATTTAAAATTTTGAATTTACATTAGATTACCATGAATTTGGACTAGGCCCCTCTCGATACTATTTTATCACATATCTCTTTAGATAGTCACGGAAAACATGCTCGAGATAAAGGGAAATATAAAATTCCTCAAGCCTTTCTCGAATCTTACTCAAGTTAATAACCCACAAAGTCCTCCTAAATAAGGTAATCCTTACCCTACCCTATTAAGCACAATGGATTAGTTAGTAGGATCTCCTATTAATATACCTAGTGTTGTTTATGACTTATTAAGAAATGTAGAGAAATATCTTCTTGTATTTGACCCAACTATTAACACGTTATATGAAGAACATATTTGAGCATTCAAATCATCTTTAAGATTGTTAAATGTGACACATGAAGATGTGGCTTGTATTTTTACCCATTTTATTTGAATAATGCATCATATGACTTATCGTAAACCTACCAAAAGACACAATTACCAGTTGGCAAGACTTTCATGACATTTTTGTTGCGCGATTTGGTAGAATCACTAGCCCGGTATCCTTTATCAAAGGTTCAACACCCTATAAATGGATGTCTAATAACCTATCAGGGTTGTCAATGTTATATTCCATAATATATACAAAGCATAACCACCTACCCATATAATCACACAAATGATTTAGCAATAAAGATTTATAATAATTCCTAGTATCCCATGACATCGATTTTCTTTCGAAGGTCCCAAAATATCACTATATTAACTATTGTATATGTTGAAACTCTCCAAATTGATGAGAAAATGAAACCTTAAGGGTATACCACCCCTTCCTTCCAAAACCCACATCCCAACTATTTCCCAAGCCAATAAAAATATTTTAAATCATTTACAACAAATTCTAAACACTTTGTCTATTAGTTACATAGCTCCAAATAAACAACAAATCCTAGCTAATCCCACACCCTTTTCCAAGCCACAAACAAGTAATAAACAGGTGCCTAATCCATGTTAGCAATAGATCCTCCCAAGTAGAAAATATGGATAATTGTAAAGAGGAATTTCATTCTATCTAATGGATGGTAAAGAAATTCGGCCAAGATTTCCTAAATCTATAGAGACAAATAGGAAATTTATTGGGGAAGGTAATTTAGGTAGGATTTGTAGTTATCATAGATATAACAAGTAAGTCATTCAATAGGAATAGCAATAATCAAGAATATTCCTCTCAAAGAAAAATTCTAGAGAGTAAATATATGTGAAATTGTATTACTAATTTGGTGTAGGATTCATAATCTTGCTAAACGTGGTGAATTAGAATGTATAGATTTATTACATGCATTTGAAGTTTTTCAAGGTGAATTGGATAACTATGAAATAATTCCAAATACAAATGATATGGATAACCCATCTGATGATAAAAATCCACCAAGCATTTTCATAATGGTAGAAACATTTTTCCCTCATAAGAGGACAATGAACCAAAGGAGAACATGGATGATATTCATGCATTTCAACAATACAAAACTAGTAACTATGCATTGAGAAGTAAATCCAATAACACTACTTCAACACCTCCAAATGTTAGCACAACTTTGTCAAATCCAAAAGCTACCAATAGTCCTCCTATAAAAATAAATGAGCATCACCCGCAAGAAACTACTTCATCTACTTTTAAAATCAGTTATATTATTGTAGAAGACATGAAAAAAATTAAGAAAAACATTACTTTGCATGAATTATCTCAAATCATACAGTAGAGAGAATCCTTGTTAAAATATTTGACTAATAAGGTTACTAGGGACTCTCAAAATCCCTCCCATGCCAATGTTACCTTATACAAAAGCAAAGTAGATGTTTCTCCCTTCCTACTGATAGTAAGGATGTTTGGGAAGAAAATGCACAATTATTTGGTTGATTTTGGAGCCTATGCCAATATTATTCCTTCAATTATATGTGATTTAATTTAATTTAAATTAAATATATATTGCAAAGTAACTATTATAATAAATGATGTACAAATGCTGAAATATAGTAATGACACAAGAAAACAAGAATATAATGTGAAAACCCTAAGCAAGAGAGGAATCTAGTCAAACTTTGTTCATATCCATGTCATATGGAAGTGATCTAGGAAGGGTGAAATTCTAAATAGATTGTAAATAGTGTTGTGAATGCTCACTATAAATTCTGAAACTCCGGAATAGATACGGACTTGAGGTGCCTAATATAGGGCAGATGTGCTTGATATCGGTGACTAGATCTGGGCACTAGTGCCCATGTAAAAGCTCAAGATTTACTTTCTATTTTATCACAAGGGTTTTCTTATTAATTCATATTGATCACCAGATATTCATTCCTTGATCGTTGAAAATACCTATAACTCCGTAAGAAATAAGCTCACGTACACATACCCACAAACCACATCAAACCGAAAATTAAAAATACACAATGGGGAGTCGATTAACCCCAGTGATCACCTAAAGAGTGAATTTATTACCTAATACCACACTATATATGAGAATATATGTATTTATTTTATGTTTCTGTTTATAAATGGCTCCTTAGGATGCCCCTTGTATAAGTTACACAAATGATTTTCGGCTAGATCTAGAATGCATAAATTTATAGTATGTGTGAATGGAATATAACAAACTTCCCTCTCCTATGTAGTGTATGCAGATGTGATGCAACCCTTGTCCCTTGTATGGATGCTAGATGAATGCCTTAGAAGTGTTTACTTCCTTGGGAATGTAATATTAGGTGATGATAGCGATTCTTAGTGCTTGGTCCTTATTTTTAGAAGTATGTAAGTATATATATGATTCCATTGTTTCAAATTTTTAATTGAAAATTGGAAGGCTGGCCCATAAATGAAAAATATACCTAAAAATAAAAGATACCCAAAAATAGTGAGTAAAACTATTAAAATTTCATGAGCACCCAATATGGATAGAAGCACCTAAGCATTGGTGTACTAACTATGTGCCGTTGTCTAAGGCCATAAAAGATAAATCAGTTAGGTTCTGTCATGGTTGTATGGTGTGTAAGACCAAAGGGAAAGAAAGAGACAAAGAAAATAGGCCAATGATATTTTTCAACCACTATTTTTCTTTCTTAGCAATCATATATACATTAGTACGTTTTTGGACCTTTAAATGTACCCAAGTGCATGATTTTGTATCTACATTTACCCCCACTTTATATTGTTGAGTGAATACTCGATAACATAAAGTAGATAAGAGATTCCTATGTTATGATACTATAGAGAGTATGATTAATAACATATTGAGTTGAAAAATGAAGTGTGGAGTAATTGTAAAGAGAAGTGCGGCTCTTTGGGAGAAGGGAAGTAGACCCTAGGGGTGAATTTTATGTGTTATAGCCTATGTGAATTGCTTCTTGTAGGGATGGGCCTATAAAAGAAGAGTAAGAAAGTATTCAAAGTTTTGTTTATAATAGATCAGAGAAACATGTGTATAAGTATGTGAATAGTGTAAAAGTGTGTAAAAATAAAGTGTGCACTGATATGTAAGAGATAGAAGATAAAAAAGTTTCATGTTACTTGGAGATTGCATATTTGAATGTTGAAGGTGAGGTTTTCTATTCTCTCACACCAATAGTGAGTTTTTGGCCGATCTCACACCAAGTGTGATTTTTTAGGTGATCTCATGCCAAAGAGAAAGTTTTAGGGAGTAATGAGGGTCATCAATCCTCACCATTAAAAATGTCAATCCATGTTGGTGTCCAAAGGTTGTATGCATTAAGAGAAGAAGATCTTGGAAAACAAATCCTTTAAACACAATCCAAACTTGCATAAAATAAATCACACATGCAGAAATTTAAAAGCACACTTGCAGAAATGTAAACACACTTGCATAAAGGAAATCACACTTGCAGGAATATAAAGGCATGCTTGCATAAAGGAAATCACACTTGCATAAATTGAAATTTCTAAATTAAAAGTAAACATAATTGAATGAAACACCTGCAGGTTTACAACAGACTGAATTTTCACAATACAAAGATAAAAACAATACAAAAAAATGAATTAAAGACAAATGAATAAACATAAACATAAAAACACAGATCCATCTTCCTTGGAATGAGTGGCCAGCTCATTCCTTGGAAGAGGATTTAAATCATACTTCTGAGATCTCAAAACTACAGAATATTTGAGAGGAAAGAATAGATCTTTATTTCTTTGGAGAAAAGCATTACATATCTAAGTGTGGAAGGTTACATTTATAATTCATGCATCTAACCAAATCCTTATTTTAGGAAATACAATCTGATCTTATATTTATTCCAATCCTAATAACTAATATCTCCATCTCCACAAAATATGGAGAGAGATATATTATTGAAGTCAAATCTTATCTCACTTATTTTAGGAAGATTTGCTCCCAAATCTTCTCCTTGCTTTTCAGTAACAAGAATCATAATGATTTTATTCCTATACATTATTAGAAGGAGGATTTTCCTCAAAATATGATTTTGACCAAATACCTTTCTTGGATTTTCCATTTGACTTTGTTTTTATTGTGGAACTTTTGACGCTTGTCAAATACGCTTTTTCCTTGGACTGCAGTTCACTAAAAGTTAGATTTATCTTGATTGGTAAAACCTATAGAAAATATGAATAATTTTTTTAAACATATTTCTATGAACAAAAACCTCTCTCATATTTTCCATTTGAATTTTTTTGTTTCTATTTATGAAACTTTTAGTGCTTGTCTGATACACGTTTCCTCATAATGCAGCTCACTAAAAGTTATATATCTCTTTATTGGTAAAACTTGTAACAAATCTGAATGAGGTTTTTGTTAAAAACATTTCTATGAATAAAAACCTCTCTAATATTTTCTATTTGAATTTTCTATTTCTATTTATGGAAATTTTAGTGCTCGTCTGATACACGTTTCCTCGGACTGTAGCTCATTAAAAGTTAGATCTCTCTTCATTGGTAAAACCTGTAGCAAATATGAATGATTTTTTTGTTAAACAAATTTCTATGAACAAAAAAATCTCTTAGATTTCCCATTGGAATCTCTGAGTTTTCACAATCCCTCAAAAACTGTAATTCGTTAATGTAAGTTCCAAAACTAAAGTTGTCATTCCTTTTATGCAAGTTCCGGAACTAAATCTGCAAGTTCAGGACTAAATCTAATTTTTCCATGAATTAAAAGTTCCAAAACTAACTATCATTCAATTGATACAAGTTTTGGAACTAAATCTATGAGTTCCGGAACTAAACCTACAAGTTCGAAACTAACTCTGTGAGTTCCATAACTAACTCTACGAGTTCCGTAGCTAACTTAAAACAACTATAAATTTTGCATGTGACCTCAGATTGAGATGATTCATTTTTGAACTTGCATATTTTTTGAGAGGAATATTAATATGAAATCAGATCTGATTTTAAATTTATTGTTCATGATCAATTCCACTTTTCCCAATACTAGCATTATCTTTTCTTTATGGCCTGTATACACAAGAATTTGCATCTTTTCCCAAATAATCAATAAGATTAGTCAACAAAATAGATAAAAATATTTATAAAGAATGAACAAGATATATATCCTATATTATATCTTAAGCAAACTATAAGTTCCTAGATTACATTTAAATCCACTTTCAAAGGTAACTTGGAAGGACAAAATAATGGTAATTTATGGCCAATTTATGGCCTCATCGGGGAGAGAGGTCTACTTTTACTCTCCTTCCATGACTCTACCCAATAAGCACCACCGCATATGATACATCATACTTTTTTTTCTATTTGTCCCAATTTGTTACGAATTATTCGATTATATTGATTTATAAGACATAGAATGCATTTTGTGACTAAAGGCCATTTCTAGTTCTTGTATAATTTCTCTAGAAACTTGTGTAGACATTATTGTGCTATCAAAATTACTTTTTTGACCCTATTTTATTAGTACCCAAGGGAGGACATGAGTGCCCAGATGTTAGGGTCTATTTTTAGGCACTAGTGTATGCTCTATGTTTTGTACCCAAGTCAAATTCTTGGCCTTTCGTGACTATGTACCTATGTTTTTTTATACTATGCTAGCTTGAACTATAGCTCGAGCTGCTATAGAGATGATTTATTCACCCAACGTATGCCCCTCTCATTTTGGGTTCATGAGATGATTTGTAGGATAATACGGTCCAAAGGAGAGGACTTGATGTTGATCTAAAGTGGATGCCTATAGGGGTAAGGGGATGTGTTTGGTAGAAACCAAGGCACGTGTAAAAAATTGGGCTAGAAATATTTGTTAGTGGGTAAAATATAGCATGTAAGAGAATACAATGAAACAATTAAACATGCAGACAATATAGACCGCAAAAAGTGGGTTTTAGACATGGGAAATTGCACATAGTGTTATAAGAAAATTAGGGCCAAAGAATCCAAAAGTATACAATGATAAATACGATACATATGACATAGCCCTCAAACAATAGCATATAGTGGCAAAGAAGATCAAGAAAAATATATCAAATAACCATTGTGTATGTAATCCTACAAGGAAAATGCTACACATGAAGAACTTGCCATCATGTTAGAAAGATAAATATCATGTCAAAGTGTGTATATATCAGTGAAATAGTAGAGTAACTCATAATGCGAAATAGTGAATAATGTATCAATAGAATCTTAAGTGTGTAGAAAGTGGTAGTAGTGAAATTAGATGCCCCAGGAACCTTGGTGGGATGGTAAAAGGTATAATGCCAAACATTATTGTAGCATGTAAAATAAATTAATATATCTAAATTCACCTCAAAATACCAAGTGAATGCACATGTGTATATATAGAAATATGAATGACATACTAATAGTTTTTCTAGCAAGGAAAACAAAGTATAACATGTAAATAGAATAAGCTAGTAAGAGTAAATGTAACCAAGATATGCAAATTAAATGTATGAGTGTGATGGTATGATATGAAAAATATGGTGATGGTAGGAGCATTATTCCCAAGTAAATTTGGATGAGATGAGGTTCATTTATACGAAGCCTCAACAATCAAGATTGAATAATAAAACAATAGTGTGTCATATGATAATGTGTTGCATGATAATAGATGCTTAGAAATATGTATCATAAAGTGCAGAGCATGAAATGTGTAGTGGATGTGAGGTTTATTTTAGAATTAGACCCTCACTAGATTAGTATGAATCGTGGAAATAAAGTACGTCATAGGGTAATGATGATACAATGTGTGTATCAAAGGGTGTGAAAGTGTGTAGGAATATTAGTTCTAATGCACAAATTGAAAAGTGTAGTAAAGGACACTAGAGACAAGTTATAGTGATTGGAAGGGAGGAAGAAAGTGTGATTCCTCCCAAGTGTGTAAGGGATAGCAAGCTATGTGACAATAGTAAAGGGAAAGGGCCCTCAACCTGATATCCAAGGAGAAAAATTGATGTGACGATGCTCTAATATTGGTGGTGTATGAGAGTAATTATGTGCACATGAAGGAGACCTATGTGATGAATGAGGTGGTGAATAATTATGTGAAGGGATTCCCAAGTAGGGGACTTAGGCTAAAAAAGTGGGCTAATAGACTGATGAGGATGACAAGGTCATGGGGTAGGTTGAGTGATAATAGGATAGCTAAGTACATAGGTTTCTTTAGATTTTAGATGTGGAGGTATCCTAGATGTCATTATTGTTGTATCGGTAAAAGTAGGTTAAGGAAATGGTGTGCATGGTGGAACACCTTTGATAGTGAAAATTGTTTTATTTTGGATGAACTTAAGACACAAATGATTCATGGAAGGGATGGCTTGGGTAGCATGGAGCCAAGAGATACCTAAGAGCATGTCACAACCTTTGATTGAAGATGCAACAATGAATGGTACAAGCATGGTAAGGGGCCCAACTATAATGGGAAGCTTGACATAGCCAAAAGAATGAGGGACTATAATAATGACATTAGACAATGGAAATTTGATAGTAAGGACAAGTGCAATGGAGCATACATTGGTAGGAGATGATGGATAGATCATAATATTATTGACAGTATAGGAACCAATAGAAGCATTGATATGTAAGGAATTAAAAGTAAATGTAGCATGATAATCATGATATGAGAATGTAATGATTGGTGGCAATGCATTAGCAGAATTCAAAAGGAAGTCAAGGGTCCCCTGGTGAAGGAGGAGACACATCGTGATATGTATGGTGGGAAGAATAATCGATACCTTGCTTGTTATGTTTGGAAAAAATGTTCATTAAATATTTTTATCTTTTTATTATCATGTACTGCTTTAGAAGTAGATGGCTAAGGGAGATCAAGTGCATTATTATCAATGAGATCTTGAATGATATGCTTGAGTTTGAAACAATTATCAGTGGAGTTCCCAACACATTGGTGATAATCACATTATGCATTTTCATCATAATTGTGGCCATGGGGGTGAGAGGGATCGAGATTAAGTAGTGGAGGAAGATTGATAAGATATTTTTGATGAGTTGTGGTAATAGAAATCGAGGTGCGTAGGGTAACTTGGTAAAGGTATGCTTTGGATATTGTAATTAAATGTTTTTGGGAATAGAAACATCATTAATTGTGGCCTTTACTTCAGTGGGTTTAGGAGATGGCCTGAAAGTAGATTTAGCTTGAAAATAATTAGAGGATGATGATGAAGCATTGTCATAGTATTTCAATTTTCCAATAGATAAGAGTTTTCCTTCATGCATTTTAAGTGTATCAAATGATATATCAAAGGATGGAGAGGTCTCAAATATAACACTCTCTTGTAGTGGAGGTAAGATACTTTGAATAAAAATATCTTGCAATTTAGAATTAGCTAGTACATTAGTCATCTTAGCTAGGTTTTTCTTGTAACACAATACATAGTCAGCTAGACACTCATTGGATCCTTGTTTGATTTGAGTAAGTTGTGCATAAGATATCTTGGTTCCTATATTGATGGAAAAGTGAGCAAGGAAGGCATCAGCTAAGTTTTTAAAATAAGTTATTGAGTGAACAGGTAGATCATATAACCATCGCACGGCATAATCCTGAAAACTTATTAGGAAATAGCTTAGGTAGTATTATATGATCATCTAAATAATCAAGGCATGCCACATGGAAAGATTAAATATTCTCCTAAGGGTCATCATGTCCATTAAAATTGGGCAAATTTGGTGTAATGAAGTTAGGAGGAAGGGGATAAGTAGATATGATAGGTTGAAAAGGGGTGTGAAGGAGTAAAGAGGAATCAAGATATGGAGAGGAATGTGATGTAGCTTGTTATAGTAAAAAAATTAATTTAAACATCCTAGCATAAAGAGTCTAGATCATGAGTTATCGAGGAGGAACCAAGTTTTTTTTGGAGGTATTGGGAGTAATGAGGGGAGGGGTAGTGGTAGGAATGGAAGTAGGAATGTTAAGGGGCTGTCGGGAGGTCATGGAAGCTGAGGAAGAACCTACAAAGAGGTTGGAAGGAAGAATATAGAGCATGTCTAGTAGCAAGTAAAGCATTAAGGATATGTGGGATGTGTGTAGGGTGATCACGTAAGGAGGAGAAAAAATTAGTAAGCTTATCTATTTCCTCTTAGTCAACATTGGTTTCCTCATCATATGATTGTTTACTATCGAAGTTTCAATGATTTCGGGAGGGACATTGATGGAATTAAACAATGGATTAGCAGATTCATCCATTTATTTAGAGAACCTATAGATAGATGGAGGAAGCTTAATGTACTTAAAGGAATCAAAACAACCACTTTGCGGATGATGGGCATAAAAGGAAAAAAACTATAAGGAAGGTTGGATTCGAGAGATGGGTTAACCAAATGATTTAATTTAATTTCAACTAAATCTATGTTGAATAATAAATATTGTAATAAATGATGTAAAAATGCTAAAATATAGTAATGACACAAGAAAACAATCATATAATGTGAAAACCCTAAGGAATAGACAGAGATAGTAAGATTTATATGATATCTACATAATATAGAAGTGACACGGGTAGGATAAAGTGCTAAAAAGACTCCAAACAACATCATAAATTCTCACTGTAAATTTTGGAACTCAGGAACAAAGCTAGAAAGGGGTGCTCAATGTAGGCGAGAGGTGCTGGACACTTTGGTGACTAGATTTGGGCGCTGGTGGCCATGCAAGAGATCATGATTTTATTTCTTATATTTCGCAAGGGTTTTTTTGTTGATTCCTTTTTATCTCCGATATTCACTCCTTGATCATTGAAGATACCTATAACCTTCAATAAATAAGATCACCTACACATACCCATAAACCACGTCAAACCTAAAAAGGAAAATGTAGAATGGGGAGTTGGACTAACCCTCGAGGTCCACCAGAAAGTGAAATTATTTGTAAGCATTGCACTACATCTCATAATTCATGTAGTTCATGTGTGTGTGTAGAAATG
The DNA here is from genome assembly GCA_018340775.1 of Taxus wallichiana var. yunnanensis. Classification (NCBI taxonomy): domain Eukaryota; kingdom Viridiplantae; phylum Streptophyta; class Pinopsida; order Cupressales; family Taxaceae; genus Taxus; species Taxus wallichiana. The sequence goes on along the minus strand of CM031242.1, from coordinate 285,372,964 downwards.
GTATCCTAAGATGCTCTTGTTTGATTTGCACAAATGATAGAAAGTTATTTATATAATGTAGAAATGTATAATATGTTTTAATGGAATATAATAGACCTCCCTCTCCTATTAAGTGTATGATGAATTGATTCATCCCTTGTCCCTTGTATGGATGCTAGATGGATTCCTTTGAATTGCTTTAGTGCCTTTAGAATGCAAGCTTAGGTGATAATAGTAATTTTTAGTGTTTGGTCCTTATTTTTAGAAGTAACTAAGTATATATATGATTCCCTTGTTTAAATTTTGTAATTAACAACCTGGAAATCCAACTCATAAGAGAAATAGATACCCAAAAGATAAAAGAGAACAAAAAGAGAGAGTAAAAGTAAGGAAAGGTCAAGAGTGCCCAAGTATGGATAGAAGCACCTAGGTGCTAGTGTCCTAACTAGGGGTCAGTGTTTGAGGCCATAAAAGATAAATCAATTAGGTTATGTCAAGGTTTTATGGTGTGTAAGACCAAAGAGAAATAAATATACAAAGAAAATATGTCAAATATAGTTGTCAACCAATAGTTTTATTGATTAACAATCATATATACATTAGTATGCTTTTGGACTTATAAATGTACCCAAAGTGTGTGATTTTGAGTATATAATATGTAGCAAACTTGGTCTATCCCTAATCAAATCTGACAGGTAGTATTTCCACTAGAAAATTCCATGGTGGAAGTAATAGAATAACCCCTTAACATGTAGTTAGTCTCTAATCCTAGAATCTAACAATTCATATAAATATAAGTTGTATACATATCATAATCCTATAGCATGTTATTGAGAAGATATTTCTCATAAGTTTTGAATGGTTACATGTCTACTAACTATTTCCATACATGGTTTCCTTGGAGAGGTATACTAAATAAAATTATAATTTATAGGGAGCCTAGGATGAAACATATGATCATAAAATATAATATCAAGAATGAAGAATCTAATTTTTGTTCAACGAAATTGGTGTATATGCTTTGGATGTAGAGGATACCAAGAAATCAAATGAGAACCAAGATGCCACACGGGGATATGGTCTATTCACTTTTATGGAGATTTATCTAAATAAGGATCTGGGGTAGGTATTATCTTAACTGGACCAAAAGAACAATAGTATTCAACCTCCTACAAACTATAGTTACCTTACACCAACAATTTGGCTGAATATGAAACCTTGATATGAGGATTATAATTTTCCATTTAGCACAAGATAAAGAAAAAAAAAAATTTGTGTGGACTCGAGGTTGTAGTCAACCAAGTTAGGATCAAATACCAATGTAAATATTCATATATTAAGAGGTACAAGTACATAGTGTGGGATATTATTGAATATTTTTATTCCTTTAACATTTTATCAATTCCTAAGAAACAAAATCAACAATCAGATGTATTATCCACATCTATTTATTCTTCACCCACTCATGAGGTAAATAAAGAAAGGATGTTGGTGTAATTCCCCCCTTTAGTACCGGATAACATGGAAAACTTTTAGGTATGTAATTTTTAACAAAAAATCATTCAGTTCCTAAAAAATTAGATGTTTTTGAATCCAAAATCATATATGAAAAGGATATCAATGATTTAATTAATGATTTCATCATAAATCTCAAAGAAAATAGAATTCCTAGTAGCATGATAGCTCTAGAACATCTATTTTACCCCGATCATAAAACTCAACATAATGCCAAACCCAAGGCTAATGACAAGGATTACGGACAAATAGGCATTGGAACCAAAGAACATTTCAAGTTTGCAAACATAGGCCTAGCTTGCACAAATGAGGAGAAATTTAAAATAATAGCTCTACCAAAAAGTTACACAGATGTTATAGCATAGTCCTATGATGACTTAAATATTTTTAATCCTAGATTTATCACCCATACCATACCATTAATGGAGGGTCACAAACCTTTTAGGAAAAGGAAAAGACTAGTAAACCCCGTCCTAGAGCCTTTAATTTACAAAGAAGTAAATAAATTGATGGTTGTTGGGATAATCTTTCCCATAAGACACTCAACTTGGGTGGATAATCTGGTTCCTATTTGGAAAAAAAGTGGAGAAATAAGATTGTGCGAAGATTTCAGAAACCTAAATAGAGCCTCAAAGAAGGATAATTATCCTCTTCCCTCTATAGGAAGTTATACATATATTAAGCAGATCTGAGATGATTTCTTTCCTTGATGGTTTGAGATGAATACTGCTTTCACCACAAAATGGGTAATGTTTTCCTACAAGAGGCTTCCCTTTGGTTTAATTAATGTTAGAGAAACATTCTAAAGAGTCACGGGTCATGCTTTTAAAGGTATTAATAGAAAACATATTATCATTTACATGGATGATATAATTTTGTTCTCCAAAAACATGGTTAACCACATGGATCACTTACAAAAGGGTTTTGAAATATGTGGAAGGTATGGCATTTCCTTAAATCCAAAAAAGTGTATATTCGATGTTATAGAAGGTAAAATACTTGGCCATATCCTCACAAAGGAAGGTATATCTATTAACCCTGATAGATTTAATAGCATTTCTGAAATTGGCCCACCAAATAGCAAAAAGGAATTGAAATATTTCTTTGTTTATATTAATTTTGTAAGGAAATTTATCTCTCACTTAGCTAAAATTGTCATGCCACTAAATTTCATACTGAAGAAGGACGTTAAAATTGAGTGGACAACATATGCCAAAAAATATTTACAAGATATCAAAGAAACAATAACACAAGCAATTATACTAATTAGTCCTGATTCCACCGTGGAATTCTTATTGTACTCATGTGATTTTGAGCACACCATTGAATTGTAATCACTCATAAAGTTAGAGGAAATGAACATCGCGTCGCATTCATGAGTACCAATTTAAAGGATGCACAACTCAATTACTCCATGGTATATAAACAATCCTTTACACTAGTCAAAGTAGTAAATAAGTTCATACATTATATACTCATAAGTAAATTGCATACCATTGTTTTTGAAGTACAACCATTAAGGGGCTGAATCATTGGGCCATTAAAACATTCATTCTCTTAAAAATTAACATCCATCAATTATTCAATGCATTCATCAAACATTCATCAACATATAGATTAGGTAACAATTAACCAAACACATGAGAATACACCATGAGAGCACAAGAACACATGAACATAAGATTTAAGTGGGAAACCATAATTAGGAAGAAAACCCAATAAATTTTTTTTTTTATTATATTCATGTTTCCAATTTACTTGAGCACCAACTCAAAAGGAGTACCAACCCCTAGGTTTAGTGAGGCACCAGCCGCATAAGGAGCACCAAATATTGATTTAGTAGAGCATCAACCCTACAAGGAGACTCCAGTCCCAAGATGAATCAACACCAACTAGATCCACTTGATATGTTTATCATCTCTACTTTTATTTTACAACAACTAAAGATGACACCATCAATCTCACCTTCTACTTTATCCTTCTCCAAACACCCCATTATCCTTTCTTTCTCACATGCTTCTTCTTCAAGTTATTTGAACATATGACCTAGCTCACCCATACCTGATATATCTCTAGAAAATCATCACATCCTCATTTCCCTCTCTTGATGTTCAGAAATACTGTACCACCTTCAAACATTTCCCTCTAGGTTGCACATTTTCTCCTCATACATAACTAACTCAAATGAGCTTTCTAACTTTATTTTATACCTATCTCTTGATTATAACTCACCAAGGTAGGTAATCATATATTAAAAATCACTCTCCACAACATAAGAACCTAATTAAAATATCATTCATAGGAACATATAGGTATCCAACGTCACCTAGAACCATATAGACCTCCATTATGACTCAAGAAGCCCTAAAGCACCAAAACAAGTAACTCGCCAAAATAGAATGTTCTAGAGAAATAACGGTGTTCATATTAAATTTACTATGCTAATTAAAAGAGGCTAACACCTAGTAGTCTCAAAGAAAATATAAATTCACTATAGAACCATCATGATTAGAGCTTAATGGAAATATAATATGTAATAACATGAAATAAATCATCTAACTACAAGCCATTCCTACTAAAATGTATGATTTCCTTTAAAACTATGAACCTATGAAGATCATAAGCAATCAAATTTGTGTTGTTGCTTCAAGATGATGAAATAATCTCACTAAAATGGCTACAAGGCCATGTTTAGATCTTCCTTTACTAATCAAGCATGAAGAAATGGATGCAAAGATGAGCAAGTTATTCCATTAATGGAGAAAGGCTCTTAATCGTATGTTAATATGAAATACTAGCAAAACTATCGTGTAAAGTGTGAAGGAAGGAGCTTGGTGCTTTAGTTAGCTTTCCATTTGGGAGAAGATGGAATCTCAATGAATGTGGTATAAAGAATAAAGAAGATTTAGACTTGTTAAGTTTGATTAGAGGAATTAACAAGTGATTAACAACTCATGGGAGTTGGAGATGATTTAATTAATCAACTAGGATTAATTAATAGGACTAGAATAATATTTCAGGCTATTTGGAGGTTATGTAGGAGGATTTTGATATTATTTAAAGAATTTTAAAGATAGATTTAGCCAATAAAAGGATTTATTGATTAAATACATTGTTAAAAAGGCTTAATTAACTAATAATAGTTAATTAATTGATTCGAAGAGGATTATAACTAACAAAGTGTCGTTAATTGGCATCTAGAATGTGATAAAGGCTAGTTAATTAATGAAGTGTCATTAATTGACCAAAATAGAGGGAAATGTTAGTTAATTAGCAGAAAATCACTAATTATAATGGAAATGATAGGAAAGAGGATAGTTAGTACAATTTTATCAATAAAATTACGTAAGCGGATTTTAGGTGTCTACATTTTCCCCTCTTTGAGGTGGTGTAAATGACACCACTTCAAAGATAGTAGAAAATTATAAACAAGTAAATTTTGAAGAAAAATTAGTAGAATGAAGGATGCCCCCTTGAGTGTTGATGGGGTGATAGAAGAGGTTGATCGACGATCAAAAATATGAAGGAAACAAATAGAAGAAACAAGGTGGGGGAGGGAGAGATAAAAATGATCCCTATTACCCCAGGTGTTTTGGAAGAAAAATTGATAGTGATAAGACATGATAGTGAAGAATATGGAAATAGATTTTTCATCCAGCTCATTTAATAAACAACCTTGTTTCATCACTTACTCATAATATCTACATGATCGGATCTTATTAAAAATATACGCATACAACAAAAGTTTAAAATAACATGAAAAGTTATAATACTAACATTTGTTCATTTCTAAAACACTAACTCAAACGCAACATACATACAATAATACAATACAAGAAAGTAAACTAGATAACCTAATAGGGAAACAAGTACAAACACACATACTCAAACAAACAATGTTCAAGACATTTGCACCAATGTTTTTGTTGTCAAGCTTCATTCCCACATGTTTGCGTTAATGAAAAGGGTTACAAATGGTGTCCGAAGAAAGGATACATATAAGGGAAATATAGGGAGGCTACAGGGGCTTATGAAAAATAAATTGTGCACTATGGAATAGTACCAAGAAACTTGGTTGTGCAAGGAGTACTGGACATAGTAAACAAACCAGCTTTGTGAATGGAGGTAGATCTAGATGATTCACGAGTCATTGTGTAAGAACAAGTGAAAACATAATAAAGATGTTTTAGGAAAAATTCTAATGTTTGAGGAAAATGTATTTGATACATGCTTCATTGCGTGCATGTCTTTTACTAATTTTTGAAAAAAACATTGTATGTTTACATTTTTTTGGATTTTTTGATTTTTTTACAAAATTAAAATTTTTACTAATGTTTTGGATTTTTGAATGTTTTACCAATTTTTAGGTTTTTTTAAAGTTATATAAAGATATGTACAGAAAAATGAAGAAACCTAGATATCCTCAAAGTGATAAGATGGGATGTACAAGAGGCGAATGACACACATATGTGCAATAAAGTGAAGATGTGAAGATTCCCCTTGTGTGATATGGGAATTTATAAATGTAATATCTCCACATATATACAAGAGGATGATAATATGGATCAAGACCAAGACAAATAGGTTCAATGTGATGATGAACGTAAGCCAATGAAAAACTAATTAGGAGTAAGCATGCCCCCAGTGCAAGTTGGCCAAGAAACACATGATAGAAAAGAAGCATAAAATTATTTTATTGAAAGAAGGGAAAAGATTTTGTCAAACATGGTAAAAAGGAAATCTTATACACATGGATGTTTGGAATAAAGTATAATAACAAATAATGTTATGAAAGGATATGGAAAATGTAGCTAGAAGACTTGCGATGAAAAATTGATTAGACAAAGGTATAAATTGTGAGACAAGGTACAGACTACATCAATAGTCTAAAAAAGGTATAAACAACACTTGGTAACATACTAATATTTTTTACTCATTGAGATCAAGTGTGTGCATGTGGAAATTAATTACCTTTTGAAAGGGATATTTAAAGATGAAATAAGTGAACACACACTAGCCAATGTGTAGGAATGATTAATTTTGATAGGTTTTTTTAATGGTGGGTGGAAGGAGAAACATACATTTATCCGCTGCCATCCAGCATCCATAGTCCCCCAAAGGATATGTATTTGATTCTAGTTGCAAGGTTTCTCTACTACCAAACAGGGTTCATAACCCTAATAGAGATACTAGAAATACCCAAGAGAGAGAGTTATATATTGTTTTTCTTTTTCTTTTTTTCTTTTTTGATTGATTTTTTACTTTCTGAAAATTTATTTTAGATCTCTCGATTGTTTTGATAAGGGGTTAAGAACCACAAATGGCTTGATGGAAGGATGTGGAAGTGATTACGATAATGACATTGGCTAGTGTCAACGAAAATGTCCAAAATTTCTTCGCAACAAGTTTATTATATATAGATAGATATGGGATCTCTAAGATGTTAGCATTCTTTAATTTACCAAGGTGATGAAAGATCAAGGTCAAATGGATACCATAGAGATAAATGTCTCAAAATGAGTTCGAATAGACTAAGAAAAATATCACCAAAGCGATGAAAATGGTTAGTAACACACAGAATAATGGAAATAAAGGGAAGAAAGAACATCCATGAGTATGTAATACCAAATTAAAATATTTTATCCTCTTAAATTTTTTTTTTTTGTAATGTTTTAATGTTTTCTCATTTTTGTGTATTTTTCAATTTATTGGAACCAACAATGTCACTTGGCGTGATAAGATCCAACAAAAATGTTTGCAATTTCTTTACTAAGGGAGACTAGGAGTTTTTTCTTATCAAGAGTCATAATATCTCTAATCTTGATGATTGTGGTGAGATCATACTCAACAAATGACTATGACTTATCTTGAAACATAGATTTTTATGAGGGAGATTGAGTTCCCTATCCATAGTTTTATGCACTTTGTGCCATACTTGATGGTTGCATTAGTCTATATTATTGAATCACATTTGATTTTTAACTTTATGGTTATTTGAATTGTTGGGAGATTTGGAGCTCTTCATATTTTTTTATCTTATCTTGATGAAGAAACTGATTGGTTTTTGTATACACTAGTTTGTGATTTTTTGATCCTAAGAAGTGGGAGAAGAAAGTGGATGTTTAGGATTGTTGATAAGAGCATTAGGGATGATAAGGGGATTGAAAAAAATTTGATAGAAGGATGATATGATGGAAAAAGAGGATAAGGTATAATAATTGAAGAGGATGGGCTACTGGGAGGTGAGCCACAAATAGAAGATGAAGGGCTACTAGGATGTGGCCCCAAGATGGAAGAAAATGGGCTACCAGGAGGTGATCCATAGATAGAAGATGAAGGGATACTAGGATGTGGCCTAAGTATAGAATAAAATGGGCTACCAAGAGGTGTCCCATAGATGGAAGATGATGGGATACCTGAAGGTATCCCATAAATAGAGACAAAGGACTACTAAGATGTGTCCCAATTATAGAAGATGAAGGGATACTAGGATGTGGCAAAAGAATAGAGTATAAAAAAATACCGGGACGTGGCCTAAGTGTAGAAGATAATGGGATACTGGAGGTGACCCATAAATAGAATATGAAGGGATACTAGGAGGTGGCCCACACATAGAATAATATGATGGGCTACCAAGAGGTAACCCAAGGAAAGATTGTGATTGATAAATTGTGATATGTAAAGAATGATTGGGTGATGAGAAGATATGCCAAGGATAAATGAAAGACCTAGGAATTTCTCCATGTAATGGGGAATGTGAAAATGGAAGAACAAAAAGAGGATTAAGTTTGATGATCTTATTATCTTCCTCTATTTTTTAACAAAAGGAATCAACCTCTTTTGTACAATACGTGAATGCATCGAGGTATAAAGATAATCCTTGCTCATTCTCCTCTAGAGGAATTTCATCATATAGCCTCATGAGTTCTTTGATCACTTATTCATTATAAAATAAATCGATTGGTATGGGTCATTGTTGTTCAACCATAGTAGGTTGATTGGAAGAAATAGGTCCAACATGTGTGGAAGATTTATAATATGTTTGATTGATAGAAGAAGATGACTCAAAATACAAAGTAGATTTAGATTTATATGTCTTGTAAGTGGAAGAAGATGTGGATTTGGAATAGGTTGGTATTATTTTTCCTAGAAGACAATATAGTGTAGGTAGGAAAATAGGATCTGTAGAAATTCAATAGATTACAATGTAGGGTTTGACTTGGATGATTTATTGGAGTAAATTTGAGTCACGTGGATATTTGACAATGGAAGAGGTCATTGAGGTGACTTATCAAGTGGATCCTATGAAGAAAGGGAGGACTACAACTAAAAAGTCAAATTAGATGAATGATGGAGAGAATTTGTGGTGACACAAATCCTTAGAGGAAAATGTCATTTTGGAGAGAGTGGTTATTCCTTAGAATAAATTTTATTGGATGATTCTCAAGAAACTAAGGGGAATGCGAATAATATTTTGGATCAAAAGCATCAGAATCATACTACCTACTACAAGATGAAGGTAGGGAAAGGGGTAACCGAATGGGTTCTCTAGCATGAAGAACCAAACGAGGTTTAATCTTGATGGGAATATTTTTATGTGAATGCCTAAACCTAAGTTCCCTATTGTTGTAAGTGTGAGGAACCATGTGATAGTTAGTCATTGTTGTAATTTTTGGGTCTAAATTCCTATACCTAGATAGTATGATTGAAATAATTCAAATGGAAGGAAGTTTCACGTAGATTCGAGTAGCATAACGGTAACCAACTAGACATTTTGTAAGTATGGAGATGCTCATGTGATTTTCCAAATGTAATCTAAGGAAAATAGACATTATGATGACATAATTTTGACAAATCAGAAAGTTTTGCAAAATAATTTACAAGTTTAAATATCAAAATGGTTGATCAAATTTTAGTAGCACAATGGCTACAAACAAAAATTTTCCAATGTTCAGATTGTCTTAATATTTGTTTAATAGAAAATGTTTTTTCTAAGGTTTGAAAAATGTGTACATGTACTATAAGGACCCTAGGAAAAATCAAGAAGCATGACGCATGTAAACATCACAAAGAATGTCAAATAACTAATGGAAAAGAATCCAAAGAATCAAGGCAATATGAATCAAGGATACCAAAGAATAAAGAATGACCCCCAGATAGGGTACCATATAGCAAGAAGTATTCAGGACAAAATCATAAGGTACAAGACTATGATCCAATCACAAGAATAACTACTCCCTATGTTCTCAAAGATAGGTTTGGTACAAATAATGACAACACAATATCAAAACTTAGGTCAAGTTTATAATAAACAAGACCTAAATACTAAGAAGGTGTTAACGTGATCTCAAAATAAGGTATAATAAAAAAGTTTAGATAAAAAAATTCCAAGTCTTTGAAAATGGAGGCTACAAATGCGAGAAGTACAACAACACTATTTATACACGTTAATCAAGCTTTGTAGAAAAATAAATATTTTAGTATTGAAATGATGTTACCACAATGCAAGCAGCGTAACGACGACACTTTCCAAAAGTCAAGGAAATGTTGGGATCAAAACTAAGTCTAAGTATATCAAGAATTTGTTTATGTGAGTAGTGTAACAATACAACTTAGCGACTTAGATAAGTTTTCACAAAGGAAACAATATGTAAGTGTCAAAATTTTATTTATATAATGTGGGAAACATGTAGCAACTCAAAGGAATTCAATGACAAGACAACCTAGCTATAATGATAATGAGTCTTAATATGGGTGTGAGATAAAGGGCCTACTAGAACATGAAGATGTACCATTCACACTTTCAACACTCACATTTTGAAATTGTAACCTAGTCATGTGAGTAGAATACAAAATTGGTGGACACGATTATTTATAGTGGTATCCACGTATGTATGCTTTCTTTTTTCCTAAATGGGAAACAAGAAAACAAAGGAGTAGACCAAGTGGTGATGAAAAATACTTAACCTAACTTTGGCAGAATTTCCCTTGTCTTAGGACAAGGTAGAAACTAAGACAAAGTAATGTCTTGTAAATTTCTTGATGAATAAAAGTGGCTTCAACTTTTATGGAATCTCTCTTTGTTTGAATAACAAGTTTTTGACTCCAAAAAAATTTATCGCTTTGTGAGAAATATTTGGAACATGATGGATAAAGTCAATTTGGCCCCAATGTCAAATGGTCCACCTAGTATTTTGTTCACAAACTCACCAATTATTTCCTAAAGGAGGTACATATTTCTATAATTTCTTCTAGATAATAGACCATTACCCCACAATAAAATTAATGAACGGGGCCCCATACGGGAAACATGAAGCTTTTCTCACAAAGGTTTTCAACTAGTCAAGTGGGTAGCAGGGCACTTCTCGTTTCGTCCACCATTTCTCTCAAGGTGTGGACTACTTTGGGGTTCTTAGGGTAATCCTCATAATGAGTTTTATGGCTTATGCTAAGATACTTCCCCTAGTTTAAAGAGGATGAGTTGTAGCTCTTAACCAAAACCTGCAAATACAATGTGTTGAATAAAGTGGTGTATTTTTTTTTATCTTTGATCTTAATGAGGTTTAGTACACCATTGGAAACTTACAACACACATGTAGTTAGAGTTTGTTTAGATCCCAAGTCTTTTACAAGCGTTAGGTCATGTGCACAAAATATTTAGTAGTTTCCAATATAAAGTGAACCAAAGTTGTTTTTGATTCTCAAGATCGTCCAAGGATGCAAGAGAAGAGCATACACAATGATTTGATTCAACTAGATAAATGTAAAGGGAAACTTTAAATCAAATGTATTTAAACAATGTTTGATAAATTGTTCATTCCCTTAAGTAAAAAAATGAAATATTAAGTTTCCAATTAACCAAATGTTAGAAAAGAATACTAAAGTTACATTTTGTTCTCAATATCACCAAAGGTGCAAGAGAATATCATACAAAAACTTTATTGTAACTAGATAAAAATGGAAAACTTTAAGTCCAAGGACCATAAAAATGCTTTGTAAAAGGTTCATTTTTTTAAGAAAAATGAATTATGAAATATCCAAGTAACTCAAAATGTTTAAAATATATAAATCAAAATTTTTTTATTATCAAGATCACCAAAAGGTTCTAGAGAAGAGCATACACAAGCTTTGGTCTAAATAAAGTAAATCATGGAAATGAAACATTCATCAAAGCATTAGACATGTTAGAAAATGACTAGTTTTTATAACTAAAAATGTAATTTTTTATAAGTCAAAATCCTAAATTTATATTTCCATTGCATAGTTTTCTTAAATACCTTTCCAATGCAAAAATGGATTTATTTCGATTTCAGAGCAAAACTTACGGCCTCCAGGAAGAGCCCTATGTATGGGTTAACTAACCCTGTGGTTTTTCTCACGAGCTTTTGCTTTTGCTCACAAGCTTGCATTTTTTCTCACATGTTTGCACTAGTGCTCACAATATTACATTTTTTATAGCATTTCGCTAGTGCTAAAAATCGATGTAACATGAAAACATGGGATTTGACAAGAAAAATTCCAAAAAATCTCATTTTTTTGTCAATTAGCTTCAATTTTGGTCGCACCTCACCTCCCTTATGCTTGCAAAGAGCCCTAAAACTATGTAAAATCAACAAAAAAAGTTAATAATTACAATATTTATCAATAAATGCTAAAAGAGGGTTAGTAAGAAAAAATGGAAACTAAACTTTAAAAAACTTGAGAAAAATACATGAGACAATGGAGTAAGTCCCACTGGGCGTGCCAAATGTGTTCATATTAAATTTACTATGCTAATTTAAAGAGGCTAACACCTATTAGTCTCAAAGTAAAGCTAAATTCACTATAGAACCATCATGATTATAGCTTAATGGAAATATAATATGTAATAACATGAAATAAATCATCTAACTACAAGCCATTCCTACTAAAATGTATGATTGCCTTTAAAACTATGAACCTATGAAGATCATAAGCAATCAAATTTGTGTTGTTGTTTCAAGATGATGAAAGAATCTCACTAAAATGGCTACAAGGCCATGTTTAGATATTCCTTTACTAATCAAGCATGAAGAAATGGATACAAAGATGAGTAAGTTATTCCATCAATGGAGAAAGACTCTTAATCATATATTTATATAAAATATTAGAAAAAGTACGGTGTAAGGTGTGAAGGAAGGAGCTTGGTCCTTTATATATATTTTTATTTGGGATAAGATTGAATCCTAATGAATGTGGGATAAAGGATAAATTATATTTATACCTTTTAAGCTTGATTAGAGGAATTAACAAGTGATTAGCAACTCGTGCAAGTTGGAGATGATTTAATTAATCAACCAGGATTAATTAATAGGCTATAATAAGATTTTTAGGCTATTTGGAGATGATTTAGGAGGATTTTAATATTATTGAAGCATTTAAAATAGGGATTTAGCCAATAAAAGTGTTTATTAATTAAATACATTGTTAAAAAGGGTTAATTAACTAATACTAGTTAATTAATTGATTCAAAGAGGATTATAACTAATGACGTATCATTAATTGGAATCCAGGATGTGATAAAGGTTATTTAATTAACGAAGTTTCGTTAGTTGACCAAAATAAAGGGAAACATTAGTTAATTAGTGAGAAATCACTAATTATAACGGAAATGATAGGAAAGAGGATAGTTAGTACAATTTTAACAATAAAACTATGTAAGTGTATTTTAGATGTCTACAACACCCCCTTTATCAAATATCATACACCACCTATAAATTGTTTATAAACCTTAAAAATCATATATCAACCATGAAACACCCTACAACAACATCTCATACCATGAAACCCTCTTGAGAACATGCACAACCAAGCACCCCCAAAACTAGTCTTCAAACAAGAAGCTCAAAACCATATCAAATGACCTCAAATATGCAAGTGTGATATACTAATGTAAATATTATGATGTCAAGGTGATCACCAGACTCAAATCATGACATAAATCATATAGTAACACCTCCAAAATATCTCTACAATTGGAGCACCTCAAACTACCCAAAACTGCCCTAAAACTAGTCATGCAAGAATGAGTTCAAAAACCCTCCTAAGTGAAAAAACATGATACAAAAACATCATGTAAATGTATTAAAAATACCATAATTTATCAAAAGATAAATTATTCATTATGTTCAATGGAAAATTGAGCATAAATTGAATTTTTCCATAAACTTACATTTTATGTGGGGCCCACACATTGTAACAATCTCTAAATAATACCTAGAGAAATATGAAAGAGTCCTCTACAATCTCCAATCATCAAATTTACACAAGAAATAAATTTTGGGCCACTACAACCAAGTTCTCTCTAGTCACTATTTAACTAGGGTTTTGAGAGGGTTTAAAACTAGTTTACCTTCTTAACGATTGTTCATAAAAATATGACAATCAAATGACCTCATTCCACTTGGAAAATATTAATAATAGACCTATTCAACTATCCCAAATATCCTGGGTCCTCAATAAAAGCATACACATGCCAATGAACATCAGAAAGGCCAAATTCAACCTTGGTTTCTCACTCCCAAAACTCGATAAGGGAAAAAATGACATATCTTACAAAATCTTCATCATCTAAACTGAAATTTCTAGCACACATTCATATCATCATGTAAAAACATCTAAAATTCTCAAATTTTCTCAGATAATCTCAAAAATGTTGACTTCACCACACTAGGGTATGTTTTCTCAAGGTCTAGGTCTAAGAACAAACCTAAAAACCAAGTCTAACACCTAAACCAGCACTAAATGAAACTTTTGGGTGTCACAAAACCTCATACTCATGCTTATTATGCTCTCACCAAGCTCACACAACTTATAAATTCCTTACTTCATCATGGCATGCCTCATTCTTCTCTTTAGACTCTGAAGAACAAGCACCTTAAACATTTTTTCTTCACTAAATATGACCTTCTCATCACTTTTCCATCCTTGAACACTTGAAATAGCCTCCATCAAACTCCATTACATCATCACACCATACTCCATACCTCTACAAGTCACTATCACACTCCTACAAGACACCACTCCTATTCAAGAACATATGCAACACCATGTAAAATCAACAAGATACCTTGACTTGACACTACCAATCAACCTTCATGCTCCAAATTCCTTATGACATCAATGCAATCAATATAAACTCCTAAAATATCATAATTTTACATCAATGATAACATCGAGCCAAAAATATCCCCCTTTTTCATTGATGGAAAACCTATTGATGGAAAAACAAACTAAACACATTCTCCCCTATAGATACACACATGCCATCAGCTCCTGCTCCCCCTTTTTGAAATAAATTTCAAAGGAACATACATGTACCAACTAGTTTTGAAAACTCAAAAAGGCTCACTAATTGGTTGGAAATATCAACCAAAATAAAAAAGTTCAATTCTTCATCTTCATCTCTGATTTTGACACTTTGGGGCATTATAAGAGCCACATATCTCCCCTAAGAAAATTCATGACAAAAAAATAAATTTCTTACCTTAACAACAAAAACACTATCATCATAGCTCCTCTTGATTCATATATTCCTCAAAACATCTTAACAACAACACTATCACACTATCTTAATTCTTCTCAGCCATCTATACAACTCCCCTTACTTCTTATCTAATACAACATCATCATGACACTACAAACTTGCTAGAGACAACAAACTTATTCTATAGTCAAAATAGTTCTGACTTCAACCTACCCGAATAGATGCTTTCTTTCAAGAAACTTTCTCTCCATGTCTTCTTAATTATTCATGACTGCTATGATCATCATGTCTACTCAAATCCCCTTAATATCTTATGAATTTCTCTTTAACACACTATATTATTCTAATTAACATCCTCAAACTGCAATCAATATACATTGTATTCAAGGAAAAAAATCCTACTTATAGGTCTCAAAACACAATTGTACAGCCCCTCATGACTCCTAAGCTCCTCAAAGACAACAAATCATTTAACAAGTTCCTGATAGACCTTATCAACACATCCCTAGAGACTTAATTCCATACCATTTATTATGACTGCACAAATACTACACTGATTTTCCCTTAAACTAGATGACACGTCCCTTCTTCAAACAATGCAAGAAAACTTTCACAATAATTGAATACCTTCTAATAATCTACAACAGACAAATTTTATCTATCTCTTTATCATACATGACCTCAAACATGACATTCATCTTATATTTGAAGAATCATGACTCATACCAATGTACCTTCTCATCAAATATCGATACCAACATCTAGAATCTCAAGAAATAACTTACATCACTTTTTTATCTTCATGAATGCTTACACTAAGCTATTTACATTTCATGTACACTATTTTCTCATGCATACCTACTCAACTCTCCCTAACATCTATAATCCACTGAAACACCTTAATTTATGCTTTGATCTACTCTTATATTTGGCATGTAACTCACATTTTCTTTAATCTATTTGACCTTTTAAATCTCGTAGAGTACTCATTCCTCCATGAAAAATATTGATGAAACAATACAAACTTAAAGATATGGATTTGACTTTCAAAAACATAGTTTTGTCCTAATACCCACTTTATAGGTCTTCACATGAGCTACATACCTAATTAACTCCCTTTGGGACCTTGAACCCTGAATCATGCATAGTAAACTTGTAAATCCTTATCAACCAAAGGTGGAATAGACTTCATTGAAAATTGATACAACTTCAAAACACCGAAAGAACGGGTTAAGAAACAAATGAATACTTTGTAACATTACTTAAACTCACTTCATACTCATGTTTTTCATGCAACTATTGATCTTCAAGAACACACTAGAATTACTTGAGACATTTCATCCTATCTTGATAGCCTTGTTAATATTACAAAAATCCTCAAAAAACTTTATGTATTCTTCAATATGTCTTAAACCCTATCAATCTGTCTTTTAATGATGACAAATCTCCGTGCCCAAAATTTCACTAATTTCAAACAATCCACTGTACTATCAAACAACCTTAATAAGCTCTCCTTTTATCAAATGTATGTGTTAATCCTCTCCAATATTATACCTTGTTTTTTCAAACCTTCATACACAATTATTCATGAACATACATTGTTTAGGTATCAAAATACAATCCAATCAAGATTTCACACACACCTGCTAGGTCTCCAAAAATCTCCTAAAAATATCACATCTTTATATCTTGCAAACCATTTTTATCATCCTACATGAATTAATATGCCACCATCATGACTCCAACAAACCTTTAAGATACATTTGATGTTCTTATCAAGACACAATAACACTATGAAAATATTAACATACCTTTGACAAATATGTAGCCAATTTTTCTATGACTTGCATCATGTCCTACAAAACCTCTACCTACATGCCAAATAGGACACATTACCATTTTCTTTGTATCAACTCGCACCCTTTTAAAGATATTATACTTTGTATTATTGATACACATCTTGCAATCATCCTTTCACTATTGTTTCAATTTCCATACTTACCTATACGAGTTTTTATAGCACCTTCATCTTGACAAGCATATACCTCGAAACATGTTCATTCTAATATTTGTTCGCATTTTGGTATGTAAGATACTTTTTTATAGTAGTAAAGACTCAGAAAATATCTTCATAGCTGATTAATACCTAAAATACCATAGATATTCTTGTAACCTTCTTAGCAACTTCTTAGAGCCCTCATAACTCTTACAACACACAATAAGCAATTTTGAAATCCATATTTCACTATGCATTACTATAGTAGAAAACTGTCATAACTTCACTCCTTATTATTCATTCATATGATTGTACCATCTTTACAACTCATGACAAGATCCATGGTGAACAAAGACTTATTCTCAACTAATGACTTCACCCCGCACATAGTTTTGACTACTTTAACCTTATATTTGAGACATTTTTCACAATAGTACAATCCTCAATAAAGATCATGAGTCAAGTATCTCACTTCAAGCTGTCTAATTCCTTTTTCAAGCCTACAAAACCATATTTGATTCACCACTCCTAAGATCCTAATATGCCTCCCCTATCTCCATAAATAAAAACACTATGAATCTTCACATACATGCCTAAATTAGGCTTTCAAGTATCAGAATTTACTCAAACATGCAAATCATTTTCCTATAATGACTATCACTCTCAAATATTCACCTTCAAAGCCTTCAAAATCACCTTGATGGTCAATATTTTTAATATTACACCAAAACTTTGATTAACTAATCAAGTGTGAATCAAAATATACCTTGACATGACTAAACCTAACCTTCATGCATACATTCAAACATCTTCTAGGAGCACATTATATTGTCTTTGTCCTTCATACCTTATAACTTAATGAGTCAAGTAAAAAAAACCCATGTTTCTTCTAAATAATAAATGCCACTATGAATTATAATGAAGACACCACATGCTTCTTAAGGCACTTAGAATAGTGTGAACTTAGGAGATTCCTAAATATCCATACCTTTCTCAATATAATTACATAAATTGGGATGAAAATCCTTCTTCTCCATTAATTGAATGGTTGTCAAGGACACATGGCTTTCTTGTAACACTTCTACCCTCGAGTCATGCTCAATCATGGAAAACATGCCTTCCTTACTTACAACTAGACCTAACTTCTTGACTATCTCCTCCTTCTTAGACTTGTCCACAACAACTGAATTTTTGATTAAATCAACATGGTAAGATTCTTTGCAATTCTTGACTAAATTATGTCTATATTTCTTGACCTCATTTTCACGATCACACATTAAGATCCTTACTTCCTTGACTTTGGGAACATATAACTTCTTAAATTTCCTTAGAGATTCATGGTGGCATAAAATTTTAGTATGACCTTCATGGTGAAAACAATAGTAAACAACATGATGCATACCTCTTAACTTATGAAGACTTTGATTTCTTTCATTGCTCCATAGGAACCTACTCTTGAAGATCCTTCTTTCACATTCCTTTTCCCTATGAATAAATTAATTACAATCATAGAAATAAACATGAAATAAACTTGCATACCTCATAGTATTTGGCTACCTGATGGGATTAAACCTTGAATTTCTCTTGGGATAGACCTTGCATGTACTAGCATCCTCATTTTGATCCTCATAACCTGTATGGACACCTACATATCTATTTTTGATACCTTCAATCAATCTAAGACCTTATTTTCACTAGATGACCTTTGACTTCTCAAAATACCATTTAGAGCCTCAGAGCTCTTCTCCAACTTCTCGTAGGCACTTAATATGCTATATGATTTCTCTAACTCTATCTTTAGGGATATCATTTCAACTTTATACTTTGTACAATCATCATCTTTATCCTTTAGGCATTCCACTTCACTCTTGATCTTGGAAAATTCTCTTTCTTTTCCTTTTAGGGATGATTCCACTAATTTAATTGGATTTTCATAATCCTTGATAATTTCTACATGCTCAACATTCATATAATTGATCTGTTATTCATATCCCTTGAACAAAGACTTCAAGATCAAGATATTATTTCTTAGACACATTAATTATGTTTCAGACTCATATGAATTCTCATGATTTTTTTCAACTTTATCATTTTGTACTTCAAAGGATCACCTCAAGCTTGTTAAGCTTTCTTCAGAGGACCTAATTTGATACAAATTTTTGGGAGCATGAATTTTCAGAGGGGGTGAATCTATGGGCCATTAAAACTTTCATTCTCTTAAAAATTAGCAGCCATCACTTATTCAATGCATTCATCAAACATTCATCAAAATATAGGTTAGGAAATGATTAACTAAACACATGATCATACACCATGAAAGCACAAGAATGCATAAACACAAGATTTAAGTTGGAAACCATCATTGGGAAGAAAAACCCACTGAAATAAAACTTTATATTGACATGTTTCATATTTATTTGAGCACCAACTCAACAAGCAGCACCAACCCCTAAGTTTAATGATGCACCAACCCCACAAGGAGAACTAATCCCTGATTTAGTAGAGCATCGACCTTATAAGGAGGATGTAACCCCAAGATGACTTAGAACCAACAAAATCCACTTGATATGTTTTTCATATCTTAATTTTTATTGCAACAATCGATGATGACACCATGAATCTCACCTTCTCCTCTATCCTTCTCAAAACACCCTCTAGCCTTTCTTGATCACATGTTTCTTCTTCAAGATGATTTGAACATCTAACCTAACTATCCCATACTTTATCTCTCTTTATAACATCATCACACCTCATTTTTTTTCTCTTTATGGTCATAACTAACTCTAACACCTTGAAAACATTCCCTCTACGTCACACTTTTTCTCCTCATGCATAACTAGCTCAAATGAGATTTCTAACTTGCTTTTATATTTGCCTCTCAATTATAACTCACCTAGTTCATCCATAATAGAGTAAAATAACTCCCCAAAACATAATAACATCATAAAAATATCATTCATAGTACCATATAGGTTTCCAATGTCACCTAGAACCATCTAGACCTCCATTAGGACTCAAGAATCCCTAAAGCACCAAAACAAACAACTAGCCATAATTGAATGTTATAGAGAAACAACCACATTCATAAAATCTCATAAACCAATTATAAATGTTAAATAAACCTGAAAACCTTCCAAAACCATGAAACACCTTGAAACAACATCTCATTGTATGAACCCCTCTTGAGAACACATATAACCAAATACCCCCAAAACTAGTCTTTAGAAAAGAATCTCAAAACCATATAAAATGACCCCAAATATGCAAGTTTGATATAGAAATCGAAATATTATGACATCAATATCATCACCAAACTTAAATAATTACACAAATCAAACTATAGCACATCCAAAACATCTTTGCAAACTGCAGACCACCTCAAACTGACCAAAATTGCCCCAAAACTAATCATGTAAGAATAAATTTAACATACCTCTTAAGGGAATAAAATTATCTAACACTAGTATTTACATGTATAAAAACTTCCATACTTTCTCAAAATCTTAATTATTCATTGGGTTCAATCGACAACTTGATAAAAAAATAAACTTTTCTAAAAACATCCATTTTTGTGTGGGGCCTACATATAATCACAACCTATAAATACCACCTATAGAAATATGAAGGATCCCTATAAAAATAAAAATGATCACATTTTCACAATTTATCAATTATGGTCCACTACAACTAAGTTCTCTCCAATCACCGCTTAACTAGGGTTTTAAGAGGGTTTAAAAGTTGTTTATCTTCTTAACGATTGTTCATAAAATTATGACAATAAAATTACCTCATTCCACTTAGAAAATATTATTAATATACATCTTAAAATATCCCCAATATCTTGGGTCCCCGTGCAAATCATAGATGTTCTAATCAGCATCGAAAGGCCAAAGTTGTCCTTTTTTCTCATTCCCAAAACTTGGTAGGGGAAAAATTAAAATATCTTGCAAAATCATCATCATCTGAACCTGAAATTTGGACCACACCTTCATGTAATCATTACAAAACATATTTTATGCTCAAATTTTCTTAAATACACTAATAAATACATATTCCACCACACTACAACATGTTTTCTCAAGGCCCATGTCTAGGAATAGACCTAAAAACCAAGTCTAACACATGAACCAACAACGTAATAAATGTGTGAGTTCCCAAAACCTCATAACAATACTTCCCATGATCTCACACATATTTTAAATTCCTTACTTCATCATGGCATGTCTCATTCTTCTCTCTAGGCCTCAAGAACAAGCACCTTGAACATGTTTGCTTTAGAAAATATGACCTTCTCATCACTTTTCCATCCTTGAACACCCGCAAGACCCTTCATCACACTCCATGATATCATCACACCATCCTCCATACCTCTGCAAATCACCATAACACTCCTACAAGCCACTACACTACTCAAGAACCCATGCAACACCATTCAAACCGAACAAGATACTCACCTTGAATTGGCACTACTAATCAACCTTCATGCTAAAAATTCCTTTTAATATCAATTCAATCAATAAAAACTCCTACAAAATCATACTTTAACATCAATGATAACATTGTGCTAGAAATTATCACATATCTAACCATCAAATTGATGTTAGGTCAAAATGAGATCGGATAAAGAAGAGGAAAATGGATGAAAAAGTTACAAGAGTTTGATTTGGAGATAAAATAGCAAATATGGTCGAGGTTAAGGATTAGCACAACTTATAAAATATATATATCCAATGATAGAATAATACAAGTAGAGGAGGAAGCATGCATAAGAACGAATTGTACAACCACGTTATCCAAGTAATTTTTGTATGGTACATGCCCATATGAATTGAAAAGAGAACAAATAATAGCACTCAAGTTCAACATATCCCATTTTATGATTAAAAAGTAGTCTTGTTCAGAAATAATTATGAATGAATCTACTTAAGATGTGTTTTTAAAGAATAAGTAGCATATATCATGCACAATATCCATGAAAAACTAGGAAATGGACATCCATTTGGGAGAGCAACTAATCATAAGATTCTAAAGGCAAAGTTATTATTATCCAACCAAATTTAAATATGCTCATCCCTATGTAAGAGGATTCCACAAATTTCAAACCTTTTCCAATAGGTAGGTACACGTTCTTATGCCATTATAACCTATGATTGAGACTAGACCAATTATACAATGGGGCTTGGATTTCATTAGACTCATCAACCTAAATTCATCGGTGGGTCACAAATATGTACTAAATGTCACTTATTACTACATGAGGTGGACTGAAGCTGAAGCCACTAAGAATTAAAGGACAATTGATGTTTTTAAATTCTATAAGAGAACATTATAACCAAGTTTGGATATCCTTTTTTCATCATATGTGACAATGCGCCATCCTTTTCTTCGTATAATTCCTGAATAGTCCTATGATAATATGATAATCATCAAATTTACATCAAATTATTATTCTCAAGTTAATGGAGTAGTTGATTCAAAAATAAACATTTGATCAATACTATTAAAAAGTTAACAAACAAGAAGCCAAAATAAATGCATTCTTTATTGAAGTATACATTTTGGGCTAATAGGACGAGATACAAGAAAGATTTGAAATCTTCTCCATTATTTTTGGTATATATAAAACATGTCTTCCCAATTACCCTTACATCCTCAACCTATGATTTTATGCAAGAATATATGGAAAAAAGAGGGACAAGGTAGAAACAAGAATCCTATACATCCTCTAAATGGGAGATGAGAGGGATAAAGCAATACAAAATTTTGAAGAAGCACCAAGATATTGTCAAAAGGTTGTTTGACAAAAGATCCAAGGTAAAGACATTCATAATATCAGACATGGTACTTTTATGGGACAAATCCCATGATAATAAGGTGAAACATGGAAAAAAATTTACCAATATTTACTGCCCTTGCAAATGGATTACATTTTGGGTCATAATTCTATCACATTGAAGGATCTATAAGGAAGAGATATGATGCTACCAGTCAATGGACATTTCCTAAAGCATTACTTCTATGTAGATCTATCCCAAGTCCCAACTAAATGACCAAATAGGGAATGAGATTAGTTTCCTTATTTATTATTTTAGTTTCCTATTTTGGTATATTTTTGTTCCATTTCCTGCATTTTCCTTCGGTAATCTAGGTTTCCATGTTTTCCTATTTTGTTGTTTTTTTGTTTTTTGTTGTTTTTGCATCTGGTTTGCCTTGCACTCATAATTAAGTGAAGCAAATTGAAAACATTTACATACATAAATAAATATTATTGGGTTGAGGAATTATGGTGTTTGATAGAAAACATCTTAGATAAATTTGAAATAAAAATCAATATCTCGATTCAAAACATCTATGAAAATTTGGAAATTATGAAGTACAAGGTGAATCCTAAAATAGTTCTATTCATTCAAATGGAAAATGAACCACACTTAAATAAAAATGGTTCTACTAAATCATGACTAATATCACTAGGAAATTCCCCTAATTATTCAATTTGACATAATCCTCAAAATCTGCTAACTTGGTTCTTAACCCCCTAAGAAGATTTTAAAGGAACTCAAAAAGATAAACCCAAATAATTTCTCTAAAAGGGTTGATTCTAGTAAACTCCATTAGTGGTGCAAATTAACTTGCATCAATTAATATATTGTTCACTAAATCACATTCATTTAATCATTAAACCAAGTGACATAAACTTTCAATAATATCAGTGATGTGTGTATAGTTATAAAGAATTTTGGGAGGTATGGAAAGAAATAGTTGTCACTACTATACTTAAAATAAGAAATCTTGAAAGTACAATGCTTAAAACAAAACTCATAACTGAAAGTAAATGGATTCTAACACTATGACTGAAAGTAAATCTTATAAATTCAGAATACAAATAAAGGAACAAATTTATTTCTATTCTACTCATGTAGTAAAATAGAGAAACAAAACTATGGAGGGGTTTTGTAGAATAATGAGTTTCATTGATACTCATACTTTAATCATATTATTCTGTCAATCCAAGGTGGTGTCCATGGCTATTTGCAACAAAGGAAATAGTAGGAATCGTGTCTCAACACGTACTTTAATAAAAAAACTAAGAAAATAATGAACTGATCATGATTACAAAATGAAATGCTTGAAAGGAAAAATACAATAAAAAATAGAATTGAAATGTTCTTAACATAATTAACTATGGAAAAGTAAATGCATCAAAATAATAGAACCAAGTGCTAAAATAGGAAATGCATACACGGGTAGAGAGAGGAAATAAATGTAAATATCCATTTTTTTGGGTAGGAGTGGCCCTTACTCCTTCCCTTCAATCAAGTTTAGTATTAAAATTCACACAACAAAAATTTCCTTGAATCTACTATCTTATTGAATTGAAAGAGTATGCTTGTACAAAATCAATCAAAACCTGAACTTAACCGCTAAATCTAAATACATTAGCTCTTTTATACAAGATAAATTCTAGTCTCTATAGAACATAAATAGTTATTCCCAATAGCTAACATATACTTAAATAAATGTTGAATGAAACAATGACTATCTATTTTAAGGAGTACATTTATGGAAGGAGCAGTTCCTTGAAGTATTTGTATTTGAATAAATCATGGAAAATACATAGGGGGTGTGTGATTGAATCCTTTGAGAGATTCAATTATTCCTAGAAGATTCTTCATATCTTTCATTGATTGAAGGGAATTGCGGTGATAGTAAATCTTCTAGTTGTTGGACACACCCCATCTCCTAGTGACTAGAGTAACTAGACGTCAAAATCAGCTTGAATATTGGTTGAGTTAATGACACATGTTTCTTATTCAAGATGTGGTGCTACCAGATGTATTTCTAGTGGTTTGAGCTATTTGTATGTTCCCGTGAATCCCTTGTTTTGAGAAATTTAGAGTTGATGTTTTGGATGATCTCAGTGTTGTATTATGGGTCCTCTATTAATGAGGAGGTGATTCCTATGCCAACACACTCATCAAGTCCTACAAAAGTGCATGAATTGAGTCATGTGCTATTTCCATTCTGCTCCTATGATAACTCAACATATACTTTTCCAAAGGTACTTGTTAATGCTTATAAAAAGATCAATTTAATCCATTTTTTAGGAAGAATTAACAAGATAAAAATAACAAACATATGCACAATAATTCCTTCAAAAACATAGTAAAGTATTAATTATAAGTAGTTAACATTATACATCATGTAGTATGATATCAAAATAGTATGGGGCTTAACATGGTTTAAACATTAAAAATGAGGTTCATCACTCCCTGGGACTAAAGGTTTAGCAGTCCTCCTACTACCTATTGTTCAATTTTTCTACAATCCTTGAACAATTATATTCATTGGAAAATGTACACCAAGTTTCATCCAATGTGGTGTTATAGAATCTAAAGAACTCAATAACATTATCTCTCCAAGTCTTGTAACTACCCTCAGCCGATCATCTATGAATCCCATCTCAAAGGTACTAGTGCAATAACCAGTGGGGGCCTATATTGCATACCAATCCATTGTTCTTTGAGTTATATAATAATCTTGTAGATATCTTTGTGTTAGGAATTAGTGAACAAATATGTGGAAACAATTCCTCAAATCACAGCAGTAGGAAACTATATAGCAGAATTATACTTGCAGAAATTTAACAACATAAATAAATAATGGAAAAGAGAACACAAGACAATATTTAACATGGTTCACCCAATGTGGGCTATGTCCACCAAGAAATTTCTCATATTTTATTATAAACAAGAGTAAAACAACACTCATAGTCTTCTCTCAGTTATGAACTCACAACAAAATTCCAAAGATGCTAAACCACATCTAAACCACAATTGACACCCAATTTCTTTAACCTTGATCACTCTTGATCATCTCTTGATCATTAAGACTCAATACCTCTTGAACATTCAATATATATTCAAGATACCCTAACACCTCTATTTATAGGATTACAATCCTTGTAAGAAGTCCTAAATCTAACCCTATAAGTTTGAAAGTCATAATTTTTCATCTTCCCACGGCTGGAAAAAATTGTCACGACATTGACATCCAATTAACACCTACTTAACAGCAACGTCACAACATACAACTGAATAATTCTCCTAAAGTATCCAAAATTAACCGTTCAAACTCTAACACTTCAAGATTGATTCCAAAAGACCAAAAATAGGCTCCACGCTCCATAAATCTCCCACTTGGAGATTATTTCCACTGAGGAAAGTTCTTAACCCTTCATTATCAACCATGAAGGCCAATAAAATTTGAACACAACTTCACATTCTCCCTTGTGACTGCCTTGGTTATCATATTTGTAGGATTCTGACTAGTATTAATCTTTTCTAGCTTAAACTTATCCTCTTCCAAATTTTCCGCAATGAAATGATATCTCAAAGTTGAATGTTCTTCATCCTAGAGTGGAAAGTAGAGTTCTTCACCAAATGAATAGTGCTCTGACTATCATTGTGTAGTCTCCCAACTTCTTGCTTATGACCCAACTCATCAAGCAAATGTTATATCTAAATCATATCTTTTCTTTCCTTTGTTGTAGCAACATACTCAAAGCCTCATGGTTGATAAATCCACAACCTTTTGTAACCTTGAAATCCATCTCACTAATGTATCACCAACCATAAATACATAACATGTCGTTCTCCTACTTATGTCCAAATCTTCTTCCACGTATGAATCTACATAGCCACGCAATGTAATGTTTGATCCAACAAAACACAATGTTGCTCCCATGGTCCCTCTCAAATACCAGAGGATCCACTTCACTTTGCTGTCGCTGATCGCTACTGGATCACTCCTAAAATTTCTCAGTGCTCCCATTACATGGGAAATGTTAGTCCTAGTACATAACATAGCATGCATCAAGCTACCAACCAGTAATGAGTATAGTACCATGGACATCTAGATTCTATCCTCCTCAATCTTGGGACTCTACTCCTTGATAATTTAAAGTGACCGCCAAAGGTGTACCAATTGATTTAGCATTCGCATACTAAACCTCTCCAAGACCTTCTTTATGTACTCTTATTGAGATAATATCATCTTCCTCTCCTTCCTATTCTAATTTATTCTCATCCCAAGGATTTTTTTCTTACTGCTCTCAAATCCTTCATAGAAAGGAGTCACCTAGCTACTTCTTGAGTACCTTTATTTCCTACATGTTCTTCCCTGCAACAAGCATATCATCCACATACAGGAATAGAATAATATAAATACCATCAAGAAACTTCTTGATGTACACGCAATGGTCTGAGTGACACCTAGAGTAACCCTTTTCTTACATAAAACTATCAAACTTCTTGTACCACTATCATGGAGCTTGTTTCATTCCATACAAGCTCTTCTTCAATTTGCACACTAACCTCTCCTTCCCTTTGACCTCATAACCATGTGGCTACTACATATAAAATTCCTCCTCCAAATCACCATGAAGCAATGTAGTCTTCACATCCAACTACTCTAAGTGCAGGTCTTCTACTGCTACTAAACCAAGAACAATCCTAATAGAAGTCATTTTAACAACAGGAGAAAAAATTTCATCAAAGTCTATACCTTTATTCTATGTAAATCCCTTGACCACCAACCGGGCCTTGTATCTTTTCCTACCTCCATATTCCTCTTTAATTTTTTACACCCACTTGTTCTACAATGCTCTCTTTTCCTTGGGTAGCTCCACCAGATCCCAAGTCTAGTTCTCCATAAGAGATCTATGCTCTTCATCCATGACCTACTCCCACTTCTTCCTAGCATCTACATGCACTGCTTCCTCAAAAAAATCTTTCTCCACTTTGTCAATGAGTAATAAATAGTTTAAATATAGATTAAATCATTTAGGTTCCCGGCCCCTTGGATAACTTACCATCTACAATGTCCTCTAACATTTTCTATTATTTATTTGATTCCTCTTTTTGTTCCTACAACTAATCTTTTACATGAATTTTTCATTAAAGACAATATCTCTAGACCGAAATATTTTCTTATCCTTAATACTCTAAACACGGAAACCAAAGTCATCCTCACCATATCCAACAAAATTGAATTTCTTAGACTTAGCCTCTAACTTGTTCCTATCATCTTTATCAATGTGAACAAATACCTCACATCCAAATACTCTAAGAAACGAGTAATCAATTTTCTTACTGGACTCAAGCCTCCTCGGGTATACCTCCATCCAAGGCCAGAGAGGGTCCTCTATTAATCAGATAAATAAATGTTCTTATCACTTCCTCCTATTTTAACCTCATACACCTAGCAAACTCCATGATTGTCCTATTCATTCTCTCTCGACACTCTATTTTCTTATGGAGTCTTTGGAACCAATATTTCGGTCTAGACAGAGTATTTCGGTCTAGACAATATCTCTAGACCGAAATATTTTCTTATCCTTAAAAATCTAAACACGGAAACCAAATTCATCCTCACCATATCCAACAAAGGTGCATTTCTTATACTTAGCCTCTAACTTGTTCCTATCATCTTTATCAATGTGAACAAATACCGCACATTCAAATGCTCTAAGAAATGAGTAATCAATTTTCTTACTGCATCAAGCCTCCTCGGGTATACCTTCATCCAAGGCCATAGAGGGTCCTCTATTAATTAGATAAAAAAATGTGCTTACTACTTCCTCCTAAAACATGAGTGGCAGCCCCACATGTAACCTCATACACCTAGCACACTCCATGATTGTCTTGTTCATTCTCTCTGACACTCTATTTTCTTGTGGAGTCTTTGGAACTGTCCTTTTCGTGGATCCCATTTACCAAATAGTAATCAAGAAAATCATTACTGAAATACTCCCCTCCATTATCTGACCTGAGACATTTCAACTTGAGACCTATTTCATTCTCAACCAAGTATTTCCATCTTTTGAAAGTTTCAAACACATCGTATTTCTTTCTAATTCAATATACCCAAAATTTTCTAGTTGCATCACCAATGAAAGGGACATAATAACATGAACCAGCAATAGAGTTTACCTTAGCTGGCCCCTATACATTTGTATGCACTAACTCTAAATTACCCTCCTTCCCGGTAGGTCCAACCTTGAGGAATCTCACCCGCTTCTATTTCCCATAAACATAGTCCTCACAGAATTCCAAATATAACTACTTTAATACAGGAAACTTTTCCTTTATAATATGTATGCCCTTATGACTCATATGATCGAGTCTCTGGGGCCACAAAGTTGCATCTCCATCTGTAACAATTAAATTACAATAATAATCACCACTAGTTAAATACAAGGTACCAATTTTCTTACCTATAGCAACCATAAGAGCTCCCTTAGTAACCTTCCAAGAATCCACTATAAAATTGACCATATATCCATCACTACCCAATTGAACCACTGATATCAAGTTCTTAATCAACTTATGCACATTCCTAATGTCCTTAAGTAGCCATGTGTTCCCATTCTACATTTTCACTTGAAAACAACCTCTCCCTACTATGTTGCATGGTTCATCATCACCAAGATACACATGTCCAAAATCTCCTTGAAAATCAATAAATTAATTTCTATGTGGGGTGGCATGGAAAGAAGCCCTTGAATCTAAAACCCAAGAATTAACAATATTATCTAAAGAAAGAATTAAGGAATCCTAACAAACATCACCTGCTGCCACATTTACCTATTTATTTTCCTCCTTACTTTTCTTATCATCCCAAAGAGTCCAACAATATTTCTTAGCATGACCAACCTTCCCATAGTACCAACATTCTAACTTTCTCTTGGACTTTGACCTTCTCGCAATCATTCAACTTCCAACAATTACCTTTCCCTTTACTCTTTTATCTCCCTATTCTCTCTACCATCAAAGCATTTCCAGAAGTATAAGAATCTCTAGTGCTCTTCTTTTTCATTTCCTCACTTAGGATCACACCTATTACATCCTCAAACTTTAACTTTGAATTAGTAGAGATTGAATTACTTACAGCCATAACCAAATTGTCCCAACTATCCGGAAAGGAACACAAAATCAAAAAACCCGACCTCATCATCAAAGTCAATTTTTACCAATTTTAACATACAACCCTAGTAAATTCATTTAAATGATCAGCAACAAAACCATTCTCATACATCTTCATATTAAATAATGTTTTCATCAAAAATATTTTATCGAGGCAAAGGGTTTTTCATATAAATTCCCCAATGCACTCATGACACCTTTTGTGGTCTTCTCTTGTGATATGTTCAAAGAAACCGAATATGCAAGGCATAACCAAATTTCCCCGAGTGCCTTTCTATCCAGAAACTCCCAATCCTCATCCGACATGGTTGTAGGTTTCTTTGATTTTCTATCCAAAGGAACATGGAGGACCTTTTGATACAATTAATCCTCCATTTTCATCTTTCATAAACCAAATTTATTCTCATTGAACTTCTTAACTCTCTATCTACCCTTATCTGTCATAGCTTCCACTCAAGATAAAATTTCCCGTGATTTACAACTTAAAAAAAAAACCACGAAAGCTTTGATATGAGTTGTTAGGAATTAGTGAACAAATATGCGTAACAATTCCTCAAATCATAGCAAAGAGAAAACTATATAGCAAAATTATACTTGCGAAATATAACAACATAAATAAATAATGCACAAGAGAAGACAAGACAATATTTAACATGGTTCACCTAATGTGGGCTACATCCACCAATAAATTGCTCATATTTTATTATCAAAAAGAGTAAAAACTCTCACACAATATTCTCTTAGTTATAAACTCACAACAGAATTCTAAATATGTTAAACCACATCTAAACCATAATTGACACCCAATTTCTTTAACCTTGATCACTCTTGATCACCTCTTAATCATTAAGACTCAATACCTCTTAAACACTCAAGATATATTCAAGATACCTTAACACCTATATTTATAGGATTACAATCATTTTAAGAAGTCCTAAATCCAACCCTAGAAGTTTCAAAGTCATAATCTCTCATCTTCCCATGGCTACAAAAATTGTCACGATGTTGATAGCTAATTAACATCAACTTAATAGTAACATCATAGAAATGTCATAGCAGCAGATGCTGCAGAATGCTCCCGAAGTCTCCAAACTTAAATGTTCGAACTCCAACATAATTCCGAAGACCAAAATAAAGCTCGCACCCAACACTTTGGCTCGTTTTAAATACCATTAGAGGTTTTTTGGTGAAATCACATGCTTCCTCTTATACTATTTTACAAGAAGTTGATATCTAACCTGACAAGTGAGGAAGTTGACATTGAATGTTGGAATCACCTATTCTCTGAAATTTTTGACACAATTCTTAAGTATATCCATGTATCTATCTACTAGATGTAGACAGTACACTGTGACTGAACCTGTTGAAGAGACAGATTGGGGTAGGTAAATCATGCCTCATCAAGAGGCCTATTGTAGATTCTGATTACACAAATATTTACCTCGATCCCTCCATTCACCTTAGTTCTTGAGATTAGAGATGAAGGCCCTTAACTATACTTCCCCAACATAAATATTAATGGGAATTTTGATTTTCTCAGGGAGAAGAAACTTGTGCACATAGAATTCACACAAAAATTCTCAATATCATTCCCGATTATATATGCACCTACAAATTTTTTATCATCATCAAAATCTATTTCATGTATGAAACGATCCTAGATATTTTCCATTTGATAAACTACTATTTCATAATAATGCATAAAAATTTGAAGGAGGTTTACAAGAAAGAACTTGGTCATAGAGATGACTAACTATAACCACATTTTATTTTAACAATTTATTTTCTTCTTTTAAATTTTTGTTCTCCTCAGAAATCTGCCCTAAGCTTGTAGCATTCATCCATCCACTTGACCATTCCTTTTAAAAAAATTTTTTTGAGGAAAGACAAAATTAGTTTGAATAGCTTGCTCTTCCATGGTCACAGTCTCTTGCTCTTTTCTATTTTCTTGTAAAAGTGCAAGAGATGTATTGAGTTCCTATGTTCTAGCTTTGAAGGGATTGTATTTTTCTCTCGTTCCTCTAGGGATTTCTCTAGATAAATATTTGGCTCTTCATATTTTGCTACAATTTTATGCAATTCTTGAATCTACAAATTTTTAAAAGTTTCCTACTGGGAGAAATGAGCTTATTTGGCCTCAAGGATTAGCTAAACATGGTGAATTATTTCTTGAGATAATTATATCTCAAACTAGTATTTTGGATAAAGATAAGACTTGGGGCATAATAGTATAAAATTCAAGGGAGAACTAGGTTCTCCCTCTTCCATAAGTGCCTTCCCTTTGTCTTTAACAGGTGACTCTTTAGCCGTGGGTAAGAAATGTTAGATTTATTTTTATATATAGGGAATAGATGGGGATATTAATTTGTGAGGAGATATAAGTGGAATTTTAACCATGGTTTACATTATTTCGGCTGCCTCTTGTTCTTCCTGGGAAGGAGGATTTTCAATTGGGGTTTCATGCAGGGTAGGTGTAGGTTTGGAAGTCTTGAGGTGCTTTCTAGGTCTCTCAGAGATTAAGCGTTCTTGCTCCACAACTACCTCAGGATTCAAGGCACATTTCTTTTAGAAATTCATCCATTTCTTCATTCCATGCTTCTTTTTAACAAATTGGTGTTTGCATATCGATGAATTAAACCTGGAACTTTAAATATGAAGCACCCCATTAAAAATTTTATGTAGCAGAACAAATGGAATCATATAAAAATTGAGGTAAATTGATCTTATATTGGGGCTTACTTTGACCATGTTGGAGATGGATTAACATTCTTAATACAGTCCCAACACAATTTCATATTTCCCTTCACATGTAAAGTACTTAATCAACCATTTGGCCACTTCTACCCAAGGTTCAGGAAGGGTTATTCTTTTGACACCTTTAGCTTTACCCTTGTTATCTATGACCAATTATAGTTTCTCCTTCTTTCCAACTGAAATCTTTTAATTATTTCAACATACATTGTTTTATCACTTACTACTAACCCTTCATCAGGTATGCCTGAAAGATGACTGATGATAGTTGGAGTAAAGGGAATTTTCTTACCTTGAATTGTAGAGTGTCCTTCCTCCATATTTCTTGTGAATTCCTTAGTCATTGCCATGCTGAATTCCTCATAAACCAAAGAGAAATTCTATCCATCCCACCTTTTCAAAAATTTCAACCAACTTTACATTGGCCAAAATTTCCATGAAATTTTTGGTTCATGTCGTAGTCGAGGCCCCATGTATAAATTTGAACAAATAGGAATAGGAAAAAGGGAACAAGACTAACAATTCAAAGTTTTTAGGGTTGTGGATAAGTGCAAGAGTGACTAGTGGTGCAGGAGTGGAAAGGTCTAATTTAGAAAGTAGCAGCAGAGAAGAAATGGTATGTAATGAATATAATTGAATTGGGAAAGATATGATGGAATCCCAAAGTGATGATGGAATTGATTGGGCATGTGTGAGGATTATGGAGGTAGTGAATTATGGATTTGGTTGGGATTTGTGAAGCATGCAGAGTGATTAGAAATGTAATGGACAATCAATTTACATGATGCTTAATAATTAATGACTCATAATTAAAACCTTTCCTATATTTAAGAAGTGAATTAATTATGCATACCTTGTTAAATGAACTTATCACATCATTGTTATCCAAATTCACCCCGTGGTTAATTTGATAACATGTATTAGAATTCTCAAGTCCCACACAAACGGATTGATTCAGGGCAAAAATCATGTTTCCAGGGTCCCCTCATATTTTTCTAACTCTCTGTCTAGGTTGAAAAGAGCAAGTTCTAAGAAAAGGTGAAAAAACTGCAAAAAAAAGCTTGGGCGAAAAGAATTGTGAAAATTGGCTAAGTCCTAGTCCTTGCAACAGTAGGGACATGAGGGACATCGAGACACGGATCAGCCAAAAATCCTCCGGGCAGCCCACAAAGCAAAGGGACATCTCGGGGGACGGAAGGACGTGCAGGCGCAAGAAGCCGATCCGGTCGAAGGAGGAAGCAAAATTGACTAAGCGCTTTGAGAAAAACGATTTGGGACATTCGAGGTCATGAGGACGCGAACCACTCGGATCGGCGTAAAGCAGAGAACTTTAGCACTAGGAGAGTCGGCCAGAAGTACGTGGCGGATGTGGAAAGCCGGTTCGGCCGAAGGAGAAGAGAATCAACTAACTGCTTTGGGACATGTGGGACAAAGGAATGTGAACCTACCGAATCGAGACAAACTGGAAGAATTTGTCCTAGACGATGCGAGGCAGTTGGGACAAATGTACACGAAGGATGCGAACCGGCCGGTTCCCACGAAGCAGAGAGAAATTTCATATTGGGACAGTTGGGACAAAGGGATGCGTGGGACGCGGATAGCCGAAAAAGTCGAGAGCCAATCAGATTGCGCCACGTGTCATTAGTCAGATAAGGGAAAAGGAAGCCCATTTCGGGTGGATCGGAGGATTCTGTCCCAAACAGCACTGGGACATCCGGGAAAAAATGATGTGAAGGGTACAAAAAGCCAGTAGACCCGCGGACTAATCAAATCGCGACACGTGTCACAAGGGAGAAAGTCCAAAAGTCAAAGGGCAAGGTTTCAAGCACTGACCCGAGCCAATCAAAAGAGGACACGTGTCCAATGAAGTAGGAAAACCCATGGGACAAAGAGGAGAGAGAATTACATATCCAATCAGTGCTTGACACGTGTCATCCAGGTGGCAGAGTGTGGGAAAAAATTTCAAAACATGTTTTCACTGTTTTTGCCTAAATCTTGGATCGACATATCTTTTGATCCAGAGCTCAGATCTACACGTTCTTTATATCAACGGAAAGCTTATGAAATTCTCTACATTATTTCAGTGTTAATCTTGAGTTTTGGTGTATTTTAGAGAGATAAAATTGAGAAACAGATCTTACGCATGTTCATGGCCAGAAGTGACATTCCAAAGAACCGGATTTAATGCAGAATGGGTCGCATTCTCCTGTAATCTAGTCAAAATGATAGGGTATGGGTTTGTAAGGTCCCCCATGCCATTTTAATGCACTGCTAGTCAAGAAAGGATGGGCTCTCATGTTTTTGTATGTTTTCTGTCCCCGGGCTCGACCCATGCAATGTAAAAGCCAGATTTGGCTCATTTATGAAGGGGGGAACATTTTTGGGCATAGCAACTTCTTCTTTCAGCTCCAGCAAGTGACTGAAACAAGGATCAAACCTCCAAATATTTTAATAGTTTTCTTTTACCTCTCTGAGGGTGTAATGCGTGTTTTTTGACATTGAAAAGATAATGCAAGCTCTGTGAATGGGTTTCAATCCTTTGTTTGTATTATTTGCTTCATTTCAGATCCTAAATTATACCTTATCATTTTGTGTATGTTTTATGTTGTGAACTTTGATATGTGTTTATTTGCATGACAAATATGTTTCACCACTCCTTTTGGTACATCACCATCTTTAGTTAGTTTCAATTTTTGCACTTCTACCCTGTCTCCTTGCAAGTTAAAGTAGGATTAGGATCTGAACCTCTGTAGTTGTGCAAGCATTAGATCTAAATCAGAGGAGTTTGAGGAACCAGCCTCTAATCTGGATATTCCTCTCTCAATTTCAAAAGTCCCCACACTTGGAGAGAGATTTACATGTTGTGCAATCACACTGGATGCTAGAGTGATCAACCTAGAAGCCTGATCTGCATCCAGGGGTGTTGTGAGTCTGCAAGAAACAGATTTTTGCACGACGGTGGGACTAGAGGTCTCATTTTTATTGCAGCAGGGTTGATGTGCATTTGCTACATTTTTCTTGCTTGAAAAGAGCTATTATTTGCATATCTGGCGACTCCAAGGGGAAGAATCAACTGGTTCCAAGCTCAGGCCTGAAAACTCATGAGAAGAATCACCACAAGGTCAAGAGTTGGAGAAGAAGAAGTGCTGTTTGAATACCTGCAATTATCTCTAAGAAGGAGGCAAAGAGGAAGAAGGATTCAAAGGTCTCCATCTCCACCAAATATAACTCTCTCAACTCCTCCACCTGGTAGGCCTTTCATTCAGTCAACAAGGGTTTTAAGACCAATTAGAATGGCTCAGAACAATCCCTATGTCAACTTCACAGGTAGCAGCCCACTTGCTCTCAATGCACAACATCCAGTTCCTATTGCAGCCTTGAAGAACATTCCCTACTTCACTGGAGAAAATCAGACTACTCCAGGTGATCATGTTAAAGATATTGCTAACCTTTGTGCAATCCATGAAATCAATGAAATGCAAGTGGCTGTCAAGTTACTGGCATCTTCCTTCAAGGGTAAAGCATTACAATGGTTTAGGAGCCTTGGAGCTGGTTCTATCACAAACTAGAATCAGTTGTGTATTGCACTTCACAAGCAATTTGGGGAGAAGGGAGACAACTTGTCTCTTTTGGAGCAGCTAACAACTATCAAGAGAGCCCCCAACGAGTAGTTGACTGACTTCAACTTCAAATTTCAAAGGTCTTGGGATAGGATTCCGTGTGTCAGTGCAGCAATGACAGAGAAGGTGCTTTTCTATATTACCTTAAAGCTTTGAATTCTGATATTTCTATGTTAATTCAATCTATGGGAGGCACAACCTTACCTGTTACTTATAGCATTGCCATTAGAGCCGGAAATTGTCTTATTCAAGTGGTGGCGGCTCCTAGGCCTCCCATGCCCTTGTATCCAAACTTAGAAAATCCAAGCACTAGTCAAGCACCCACTTTGGCTCCTGTTCCCACCCCTAGAAATCAAAGTTC
The DNA here is from genome assembly GCA_018340775.1 of Taxus wallichiana var. yunnanensis. Lineage (NCBI taxonomy): Eukaryota > Viridiplantae > Streptophyta > Pinopsida > Cupressales > Taxaceae > Taxus > Taxus wallichiana. The sequence continues at coordinate 285,336,255 of CM031242.1, read as the reverse complement.
AAGTGAAACTTCTACTTCATCCTCTAGTACTTCAAATGAACTCCAAGAGGTCATGAAACGGTTGTAAAATTTGGGAAATGAGCTAGTTACTATCAAAAGACAAACAAGCTCAAAGTGCTAGACCATATCAGCCTCAAGCGCAATACCAGGCTAGGCCCCCATACCAACAAAATAGGTCACCAAATCAGGCTGCAAATCAAAATCAAAGCCAAGTAAGGCCTCCTGCCAATAGACCATTCCAGCCCTATAATCCAAATGCCATATCTGCCTCTAAGGCATTAGTGCCAAAGACAAAACAACATTGCTCAGAATATGATTGGTGTTTTCCATGCAATGAGCCTCAAAACCAATCCATGTGCTTCAATGGTGCTCTCAATCAAGCATTAATGGTGACAACTACTGGTGTGGAGGGTGAGGGGCGATCAAGAAACAAACTAACAACAAGAAACATTCCAAAGCAAAGCAATCAGCCCCAAATGACACCACATTGGTGAATCAAGCGTGAAGATTTCGTGGCATGAATCAAGTAGTTTCTCAAGGTGTTGCAGCCAACACAAGGTCAAAGAGGAGAAACTTGGGTGAAGAACAACTATTAGCCCTAGCCAATCCACAACCTTCCACGACTTTAGAAATGATTGGCAAGCAAAGTCCCATTTTAAATGCACAAGAGCAGCCAAGAACAACCCCTAGGCCAACTCAAATGCCAGCTGTTGCTACCCACGTGCAAGGAGTAAATGTGCAAACTAAGGGATAGTAGAGAGATCCTTCATCACCATTCAGTATCATTGATCAGATGAAGAAGACAAACGTCAATATATCAATGTGGGAATCCCTATCCATCCCAGGACAAAGAGATTTGCTACAAGCTACCATGAAGGACTGGTCAACTTCAAACCAACAGGTCCAAATGCAAGAGAAGGTACTCACAAATGCTACCCAGCCTGAAGGAAATCATGGAAGACAGCAAGGTAAAATGTCAAAGCCCCCTCCATTTTATGTTTCATTGATCATAGGAGACAAGTTGGTACATAATTGCATGATTGACTCTGGGGCAAGTAGTTCAGTAATGCCCAAGCAAATAGCTGATCAGCTAGGGCTTCAATATGAAGTCATCTCCAAGGGTGTAGTGCAATTAGATGGGACAACAGTGACAATGGTTGGAGTAATCAAAGGTTTGAGCCTCACACTACACGCATGTCCCAACGTAATAGTGTTACAAGATGTGTCAGTCATAGACCTTCCACCACTCTTTGCCCTATGTTTGTCAAGGGACTTCACGGCCAAGATTGGAGGGTATTTGTCTGCTGATTGGTCACACATGCTATTCAGAACAAGATATGGAACTAAGGCCACAATCAGATCCGAACCTATTGCAAACTTCCATATTGAGCCTTACACTCCAAGTCAGATTAATGCCAATTGCTCAGCATTTGATCAAGAAGATCACCCTAGCACTGATGAAGCTGACACCAAGGTTGGAAGAATCCCAGATCTAACTCTTGATGAATGGGCAAACAAGATACATGCTTTTGATCCCTATCAAGAAGTAGAAGAATCTGAGCTAGGAGTCTATTGTATACATGAAGAAAATCAACCTATTCCTAGCATCACCAAGCCAGATCATAAGGACAAGAATGAAGTATGGCAATTGTTCTTTGATGGATCAAGGAGTAGACAAGGTGCAGGAGGAGGAGCTATGCTCATTTCACCGCAAGGTATAAAGTATTACTCAGCCTTCCATTTTCAGTTTTCTTGCTCAAACAACACAGCTGAGTATGAAGCCTTAATTCATGGACTGCACTGGGCAATGAAGAGAGGCATCAGGAATTTACAAGTATTTGGTGATAGTGAGCTGGTCGTAAACCAAGTCAAAGGAAAAAATGCTGCCAAAAATGATTTGCTTAAGTGCTACAAAAATCGGGTATGGGATCTTATTGAAGATTTTGAAGCTTTTAGCATCAATTCCATCCCAAGAAAAAAGAATGAAGCCACTGACAGACTTGCAGCAATTGGGGCTGCATTTGATGTTGTAGAGAGTATCAAAAGTGAGAAATCTTAGCCTCATATCAAATTGGTTGTGAGACTAGCTGTTCCAGATAACAACACAAGTTGGTAAGTCTTCGAGAATGATCAGCAAATTGTTAATTTCCTACAAGAAGAAGCTGAGTTCTCCACCAGAAATCAAGACAAGCTGGAGCAGCAATATGGTGATCAGGTAGTACAGCTGAGAACTAACAAATTACCAAAAGGCCTCATAACCTTGGAGTCAATCTTCAACCTGAATGATCAGTTTTGGAAGGAGAAAGAAAACATTCAAGTGAAGGGTGAAGATTCAGAGCCTATTTTAGTGGAAGAAGGCAAAACATTGCAGATTGGAAAAGTAAGTACCTCACAAGAGAAATCTGATTTTGTTCAGCTTTGTCAAGAGTTCCTAGATATCTTTTCTTGGACTTACAAAGATCTAAGAGGTTTCAACCCAAAGCTGGCACAACATACTATTGAGCTAGATCCGAGAATCCAAGCCTGTTAGGCAAAAGCAAAGGCTAGTGAATCCCCATATTGAACCTCTCATGAGAAAAGAGTTAAGCAAGCTTATTGAGGCCAGTATCATCTTCCCCATCAAACACTCAAGTTGGGTTGCAAACTTGGTGCCAATGAGAAAAAGAAATGGAGAAATCAGACTGTGTGTTGACTTCAGAGACTTGAACAGAGCCTCCCTCAAGGACCATTACCCACTCCCTTCCATGGAGCAAATATTGCAAGTTGTAGCTGGTTCAGAAAGGTTTTCACTACTTGATGGCTACTCAGGCTATAATCAGATTATGGTGAAGGGAGAAGACCAATTCAAGATAGCCTTCACAACTAAATGGGGCACATATGCTTACAGGAAAATGCCATTTGGCCTATCAAATGCCGGAGCAACATTTCAGCGAGCTATGGATATGGCATTCAAAGGCTTAATCAACAATATAGTGCTGGTATACCTAGATGATATCATTGTCTTCTCAAAGAATGCAGCAGACCATCTCTTTCACCTCAGACAAGTGTTTCAGAGGTGTAGAAGGTTTGGAGTGTCATTGAATCCAAAGAAGTGTATATTCTTGGCACACGAGGGAAAATTTTTGGGCCACATTGTCTCTAGGGAAGGGCTAACAATTGATCCTGAAAGGGTTGAAGCCATCCGAACGCTCCCATTGCCACACCACAAGAAATCTCTTCAAAGCTTCTTAGGAAGGATAAAATTTGTCGCAGATTTGTGCCTAATTTTGCCACTCTTGTGAAGCCTCTAACAATGATGTTGAAGAAGATTCTGGCATTCAAATGGACAATAGAAGGCAAAGAGAGTTTTGAAAGCATCAAGCATGCAATATCACAAGCTCCAACTCTTATCAACCCAGACTTTTCAAAGGACTTCATGTTGTATGCATTTGGAGGATCAGACACAATCTCAGCTATCTTAACACAAAGTTGAATAGAGAAGGTTGAAAAGAGCCATAGCATTCTTCAGCTAAACCTTGGAAGATTACGAAATAAAGTATTCTTTCATCGAAAAGCATGTCCTTGTTGTCATCAGGAGCTTGAAGAAGTTCAGACATTTGGTCTCAAACAATAAGATTCAACTGCTGGTCTCACATGCTGGGGTTAAGGACTTCCTCCTCAACAAGGATTTGAATGAGAAAAGGGTAGGTTGGATCACCCGTGTCATGGAATATGACATTGATATCAAGATCACCAAGCTGGTAAGAGGGAAAGGATTGTGTAGCAGCTAGTTTTGGGGAAACAAAAAGAAGCATGTAATGAAGAAGAGGCTATTTTGACAGTCCAGGATAGTCATGAGCCAAGTGGCAAACAAGAAGAAGACAATGCTGCCCCAACTCCTTGCTGGACCCAAGGTATTATGCACTTCCTAGGCACAGGCCTATGCCCTCCAAAGATGAACAAGACCCAGAGGAGACACCTTAGATTGTAGGTTGTCTCGTATGCCATTGTTGATGGAGTTTTGTTCAAGAAAGATGTGAATGGAGTGCTCTTTGAGATGAATTAGCACAAATCATATTCAAAGGGTGTTGGAAGACTTTCATAGTGGACCAGGTGGTGGCCATTTTGCACCAAGGGTGACACTCTAAAAATCATGAAGGCTGGTTATTATTGTCCTAAAATCTTCAGTGATTGTTATGCATGGATCAAGAGGTGTAAGAATTGTGCATTCTTCACAGGAAAAGAGAGACTTGCTCCCTCCCATTGCATCCAATCTCAGTTGACCAGCCATTCATGTAATGGGGTTTGGACTTCATTGGAGTCATTAATCCCAATTCAAGCCAAGGGCACAAATGGATTTTGACAGCCACAGACTACTTCACCAAATGGACAGAAGCAGTAGCACTCAAAGAGGTGAATGAGTCTAGCATCTTAGACTTTTATGAGGGGATAACAACCAGATTTGGTGTACCTGCTACAATAATCTCTGATAATGCATTGGCATTCATTGGATCTAAGGTGACTGAGTGGGCTGTCAAGAACGGTATTTACCTAAGCACTTCATCGAACTATTACCCTCAGGGTAATGGCCAGGCCGAGTCTACAAACAAGAACTTGTTGAGGATCATTAGGAGGACTCTTGATGAGAATCAGAGGTCTTGGCATACCAAGCTGAAATCAGCCTTATGGGCTGATAGGATCACTCCCAAAAGATCCACAGGTAACTCTCCATTTAGGCTTGTCTATGGAAGAGAGGCAATCTTGCCCATGTCACTTGAGTTGCCAACGTTGGAACTCATGAAGTAGTTGGAGTTGCTTGAATTTGAGCCCATGGAGGTGAGGTATGCAGAGTTGATGGAGCTACAAGAGATCAGAAATCAGGCATCCCAAGCAATGGAAAAGGATCAAGCTTTGATCAAGAAGACCTTTGATAGAAAGGCCAAGGATAGATCTTTTCAAGTTGGAGATCTAGTGTTGAAATGGGATGTGGATAGAGCAAAACCGGGAAGGCATTCAAAATTTGATGCCATTTGGAGTGGCCCATACATGGTCACAAAGTGCAAGAACAACAATGCTTTCCAATTGGCCTCATTGGATGGTGAAGAACTGCAGATTCCAGTCAATGGAATCTATCTCAAGTGTTGCTTCTAGAAGGAAGTTCACTACCTCTGTAAATATTAGATTAGATTTTCTTTCCTCCAAGTGCTTGTGCACATTGTTTTGCTATAGGTTAGTTTTGTTTTCCCTAAGTGCTTTGGCACAACTTGCTGTTCATGGAGATGTTTTAGCAGTCCTTGCTTTCATCAGGTGACATTCCATCTTCCTCCTTGCACATTCTGAGTCAGTTAGGGTTCTAAACAGAATATTTGATGACTCCATGCCCAATGGACTACTTCAGGCAACTGGTCTTTTCATCTAGTAGGCAGATGACCCCACTGAGTCACCAAATTGTTATCCAAATTCACCCCCCAGGGTTAATTCGATAACATGCATCAGAATTCTCAAGTCCCAGGCAAATGGATCGATTCAGGGCAAAAATCATGTTTCCAGGGTCCCCTCAGATTTTTTCTAACTCTCCTGTCCAGGTTGAAAAGAGCAAGTTCTGAGAAAAGGTGAAAAAGCTGTGCAAAAAAAAAAAGCTTGGGCCAGAAAGAATTGTGAAAATTGGCTAAGTCCTAGTCCTCGCAACAGTAGGGACATGAGGGACATCGAGACGTGGATCGGCCGAAAAGCCTCCAGGTGGCCCGTGAAGCAAAGGGACATCTGGGACAGAAGGACGCACAGCGAGAAGCCGATCCGGCCGAAGGAGGAAGCAAAATTGACTAACTGCTGAGTAAAATAGTTTGGGACATTCGGGCCGTGAGGATGCAAACCACCCAGATCAGCCGAAACAGAGAACTTTAGCACCGGGAAAGTCGAGGCCAGAAGTACGCGGCGGATGTGGAAAGCCGGTTCGGCCGAAGGAGAAGAGAATCGACTAACTGCTTTGGGACATGTGGGACAAAGGAACGTGAACCGGCCGAATCGAGTGAACTGGAAGAATTTTTCCCAGACGATGGGGGCAGTTGGAACAATTACACGCGAAGGATGTGAACTGGCGGTTCGCCAAACAGAGAAATTTCGTATTGGGACAGTTGGGACAAAGGGACGTGTGGGACGTGGATAGCCGAAAAAGCTGAGAGCTAATCAGATTGCACCACTTGTCATCGGCAGATAAGGGACAAGGAAGCCCATTTCGGGCAGATCGGAGGATTCTGTCCCAAACAACACTGGGACATCTGGGACAAAATGACACGAAGGGTGCGAAAAGCCAGCAAACCCGCGGACCAATCAAATCGCGACACGTGTCACAAGGGAGAAAGTCCAAAAGTAAAAGGGCGAGGTTTCAAGCACTTACCCGAGCCAATCAAAAGAGGACACGTGTCTAATGAAGTAGGAAAACCCATGGGATAGAGAGGAGAGAGAATTAAATATCCAATCAGCGCTTGACATGTGTCATCCAGGTGGTAGAGCACGGGAAAAATTTTCAAAACACGTTTTCACCTGTTTTGTGCCCTAAATCTTCAGATCGACATATCTTTTGATCCAGAGCTCAGATCTACACGTTTTTTATATCAACGGAAATCTTATGAAATTCTCTACTTGATTTCAAGGTTAATATTGAGTTTTGGTGTAGTCTGGAGAGAGAAAATTGAGAAACGGCTCTGACACGTGTTCATGGCCAGAAGTGACATTCCAGCGACCAGATTTAATGCAGAATGGGTCGCATTCTCCTGTAATCTGGTCAAAATGACAGGGTATGGGTTTGTAAGGTCCCCCATGCTGTTTTAATGCACCTACAGTCAAGAAGGGATGGGCTCTCATGTTTTTGTATGTTTTCTGTCCCCTGGGCTCGACCCATGCAATGTAAAAGCCAGATTTGGCTCATTTCGAAGGGGGAACATTTTTTGACATAGCAACTTCTTCTTTCAGCTCCAGCAAGTGACTGAAGCAAGGATCAGACCTCTCCAAAGATTGTAATAGTTTTCTTTTACCTCTCTGAGGGTGTAATGCATGTTTTTGACACTGAAAAGATAATGCAAGCTCTGTGAATGGGTTTCAGTCCTCTGTTTGTATTATTTGCTTCATTTCAGATCCTAAATTATACCTTATCAGTCTGTGTATGTTTTATGTTGTGAACTTTGGTCTGTGTTTATTTGCATGACAAATATGTTTCACCACTCCTTTTGGTGCATCACCATCTTTAGTTAGTTTCAATTTTTGCACTTCTACCCCTGTCTCCTTACAAGTTAGAGTAGGATTAGGATCTGAACCTCTGTAGTTGTGCAAGCATTAGATCTAAATCAGAGGAGTTTGAGGAACCAGCCTCTAATCTAGAGATTCCTCTCTTAGTTTCACAAGTCCCCACACTTAGAGAGAGGTTTCCATAATGTCCAATCACACTGGATGCTAGAGTGATCAACCTAGAAGCCCGATCTCGCATCCAGGGTGCTTTGTGAGTCTCGCAACAACAATCCTTTATGTGATTTCAATTCTAGTTTAATGCTCCATCCACATGTGTTCTTTATTTTATTACTTATCAAATCAAGGAATATGATCACCATTTTTGGTTTTCAGTCCTCGAGTTTTTTTTTTTTTTTAGAAGCACTGGCTGCCATTTCTAGTTTTTAGCCAATGCTTCAGAGGAGGATGACCATCATCTCTAGTTTTCAATCATCTCCTCTTTATTTTCTAGCAGAAGGTAGCTCAAGTCTGAGTTTTGTTGGACAAAGAGACTTTGTCCACATAATTCAGATTTGAATCTTCTTGAAGTTATTTTTGAAACTCTTCTCTAGATGTTGGTTTATGGTACAACCTTAGTCTATTCCCATTAACTAACATTACCTTTTTTCTCCATCTATTGGAATCAATTGAATAGTCCCATTGTCAAATACTTGTGCAATCTGATATGGGCCCATCCATCTCATTTGCAATTTCCCTTTAAATTCCTTGTACTTTGAATCAAATAGCAGAGCCAGTCTCCTTCTTGAAATTTCCTTGGATTTATTTATTTATCATGCCAAAGTTTCCTCTGATGTTGGATGATTTCAAGTATGATGTAATGCTTGAAGTATGATTTCATCCAACTCATTCAATTGAACAATTCTGGCTTGTTGTGCTTCTGTCAATTCAATGCCCACTTCAATTGTTGTCCTCAAGGTTTGAATCTCAAATTCTATAGGTAGAATTGGCTTCTTACCATAGACTAATTCATAGGGAGTAAACCCTATGGTTGTTTTCCAAGTATTTTTGTAGGCCCAAACTGCTTGTAGTTTTTGAGCCCAATTTTTCCTTGAGATATCCACTATCTTTGTTAGTATGTTCTCCAACTCTCTATTAGTGACTTCTACTTGGTGACTATAATGTGGATGGTATGGGGATTGATTCTTGTGTTTCAGTTGGTATGTTTCCACAAAATAAATGATTACTTCAAATGTGAATTGTGGTCCTTGATATGAAAAAATGGATCTTGGTACTTTAAATCTCTGAAAGATATGCTCATATAGAAATATGCAACTTTCTCATCTCTTACATGTGGCAGTGCTTGTACCTCAGCCCATTTAGTAACATAGTCAGTAAAAACTAGGATGTATTATTTTCCTTGGGAAGTTGGGTCCATTGGTCCAATGAAATCCAACCCCCACTTCTCAAATGGTTCCAAGACAACCTATGGTTGGAGTGGCATTTCTGATGTAAACGTTGGTTTTACCATTCTTTGGCATTGATCACATCTTCATACATACTTTCTCAGACATCCTTAAACAAGGAAGGCCAATAGTAACTAGCTCCTATAATTTTGTGAATGGTCCTTTGAATTGAATAATTCCCACTTGATGGTTCATCATGGCATGCTCTAAGTATGTCAAATACTTCATTTTCAGCTACACACCTGTGTAAAACATGATCAGGTCCACATTTGAAAAGAATTCCATTTAACCAAGTATACATCACACTCTATTTAATTAATTGTTTTCTTTGCTTTTTGTGTGAAAAAGTTTGGAAACTTCCATGTAGCTAAGTAATTAGCCATATCTGCATACCAAGGACAAGTAATAGAGATTTCAAAAATATTCTCATCTTGAAAATCATCATTAAAATTCTCTTCTTCTTTTGAAGTGGTAAGTCTAGAAATAAAATCAGCTACCACATTGGATTTTCCTGGCTTGTCAACAATTTTAATGTTAAACTCCTGTAGTAACAACAACCACCTTACAATCCTGTCATGCACTAAAGGTTTGTTCATTATATATTTGATAGTAGAGTGGTCAATATGAACAATCACTTCATATCCTATAATATAATGTCAAAACTTGTTGATTACATATACTATTGCAAGAAATTCTTTCTCAGTTGTTGTGTAGTTCCTTTCAGCAGGGGAAATGTTTTTACTAATGTAGTAAATTGCATACATAGGCTATTCTTACTTTTGTTTCACAAGAACAACACCTACTTCTTCAATGGAGGAATTTTTTGTATATGGAAGGGAATCTTCCAATTTGAGCCTCTCAACACTAGTGTGCTTATCATCTTGTCTTTGATAGCATCAAAAGCTTGTTGACATGATTCTATCCATTCAAACTCAGAATCTTTAGTTAGGAGAGAAAATAATGGAGAATCAATTCTACTAAAATATGAAATAAACCTTCGATAGTAACCAACATGACCAAGAAATCTTCTTACCTCTGTTTGGTTGGTGGGAGATGGGAGTTTTACCATGATATCAACCTTTTCTAGATCTACCTTAATTCCCTTAGCTGAGACATGATGGCCTAAAACTATACCTTATTCCATCATAAATAAGCATTTCTCATGATTCAAAGATAATTGATGCTTTTCACATCAAGAAAGAAATTTATCCAGATTATTGACTACCTCTTGGAATGTTGCCCCATAAATGGTGAAATCATCCATGTAAATTTCTACACAATCATGGGTGAGATCAGAAAATATTTCTAGCATGGCTCTTTGAAAAGTGGTAGGAGCATTACATAAACCAAAAGGTAGCACTCTGTAAGAAAATGTTCCCCAAGGACAGGTGAATTTTTTTATCTTGATCTTCAAGAGCCATTGTTATTTGGTTGTATCCACTAAACCCATCAAGGAATGAAAAGTACCTTTTTCTAGATAGATTTTCTAAGACCTGATCAATAAAAGGTAATGGAAAATAATCCCTATGAGTTTCCTTATTCAATTCCCTATAGTCCACACAAAATCTCCATTTTCTGTTCTTTTTAGGAACTATGACTAATGGAGAAACCCATTGACTGTCAAATATTGGATAAATAAATCCTACATTCAAAAGTTTCTCAATCTCTATTTTCACAATATCTCTTAGAGCAGGGTTTATCCTTCTTTGAGGTTTCTGACTAGTCTAGAATCAGTGGTATAGATGTGGTGTGTAAAAATACTAGGATGAATACCCTTCATGTCACTATATTCCAAAGAAAAATATTGAGGATGGGAGAGTAAGAGTCTTGATTGTCGATGTCTTTCCTAGAAGAATAGGCAATTGTTTGGTAGTTGGATGAATAGAATCTACAACAGAGTATTCTCTTAATAATGTGTTTAATGGACACATGTGTGGTAGTAACCTATGAACAGAAGCAATGTTTTGAAAAATGTTCTCTGTTAGATCTATATTTCATACAAAGGGACAAATTATGGGTTGGTTATTTTCATCCATATAATCATCTCTTGTTTCAATTAGTTGTAGCGCATGACTTGAATTAGATCTAATTTAATACTCAAGCACAGGAATTGAATTGAATCTAGTGTAGGACTCAGGTGTAGGACTTATATTGTGTCCAACATAAGGCTCATGGTCATCATATTGGATTTGATATGAGTGTTCTTGAATTACGACCATGGCTAGAGAAGAGATGATATCATCAATCATCTTTAGACCATTGTTTGTTGTCTATGGAAAATGGTTTAGTAGCAGGGTATAATGACAATTTTTTTGAATCTTGACCATTAGTGATCACCATATTCCCTATCCTACAATCAATAAGGGTAGAAGTTGTGGCTAACCAAGGTCATCCTAGGATTATAGGGTATCCAATATTTCTGTTCTTTATTTTTATTATCATGAAATCTACCACATAGTCCCAGGATTCGATAGTAATAGTGACATCTTCAATTATTCCCTTTGGTTTGTTTACAAACTGGTCTATCATTTGCAAAACTATAGATGTGGACTGAGGTTCAGGTAGAGATAATGTGGATAGAGTATATGTTGTCATAACATTGATGGCAGCTCCTAGATCAATCAGAATGTTAGGAATCTGGACATCTCCTATGCAGACTATTACAATAGGGCTTCCAGGGTCTCCATATTTAGGAGGGGGAATATTCCCTTCCAAAATACTAAAAATTTTTCCATCAACATGGATGGTTTTAGGTTGGTTCTTCCTTCTTCCTGAAGCCTTGAAACAGAGATATTTAATTATTTTATTTAACTCAAGGATTTCCTTAAGAGCCTGTAATAGGGGAATGTCAATACTTAACTTCCTCAATCCTTGAATTAATTATGACTCTAGGTTTTTAGTGACTGTAGTACTTGGTTTCTTAGAGATTCTAGATGGAAAGGGAATGTCATTGTTGGGTGGAGGAGTTTCTTCAATAGAACTAGGTTGTGTTTCTTCTAGTTTTTCTATTTCTTCAGGAATTTATTCTATCACAGGAGAGGAAGGTTTTGAAGTAACCTTCCCTAAATGCAACATGATATTCCTATAATCCAATGAATTCACTATGTGATTTTTTTTTATTCCATAGTATATGTCAGTTTCCCTTCCTCACTTTTTTTGGGATTTTTCACAATTTGTACAGTATCGTGGATGGGAAGGTTGATCCGGTTGGGTAGCATTTGTGGGTTCAGTCAACAAGGCATGTTGGCCTTGAGTTCTTCTCTGATTATAGTATTTTTTCCCAGATCCTTGAGGTACATTCCATTATTGTTAGTACTAAATATTAAACCGATGAAACGGTGTAATGTTGGGATATGGAGCCCAATGTTATTGATAATAATTAGGTGGGGCATTCCATTGTGGGATCCACTCCTATGGGGCTTGTTTAACCCAAGGTTGAGAGTATGGCCATGGTGCATTCCATTAATTTGGGGCCCATTGTGATTTTGGGATGTAGGGTTGATTTTGGTTGGACTAAAAATTTCCTCCTTGCCTCTGAGCCATATAATTGAGCTCAAATTCATCTTGTGTGTTTTGTTTTAAATGATTCTTTAACAAGGGAAGTAATCCACATTGGTATATGGCATGCTTGAGTTCAAATTTTTTTATCTTGTCCAAGGGGAAATCCTTAAGCCCATGTTTAGCTCTACATCTTGGGAAGTAGATGAACAAAGGATCTGTATTCCTATCCTTATCTCTATCCATATTTGTATTGAGTTAGACCAAAAGGTCTATCCTAAAAATTGTAACCTCTTCTCTCAATTTGGATAGATCCTCACTGGCCATTTTTCCTTTTTTTCTTCTAAAATTGGGGTGAGTTTAAGAGTAATTCCTACAGAGTTCGATGATTTTTGTGAAATCTAACTTGTTCATGTCTCCCTTTCCCATTAAATTGAATTCTTCTTGTGTGTCTTCATCCAACCCTTTAAGAAATAAGGTTTTGAGTAGATTAATATCCAAACCAGTACCACACCTTCTATGAAGGAAGAGGAACTAATCCAAATAATCCTCTACACTTTCATCTTCCTTTTTTTGAATCCTAAAAATTTTTCTTTCCTATCCCTAACTCTATAGTAATCTTGATACTTGTCCAGGAAAACTTGTTCCATCTCTTCCTAGTTATGGATGGAGTTAGGGATTAAAGTGGAGGGAAACAATTTAATCTTTTGGGAATTAGAATTGTATTCATATGTCTCAAAAAAATCTTCAACTCAAAAAGGAACTGCTCAAGGTCTTCTGAAACTAATCCCCAAAAATTTGGTAAAATAAAGAGATACATATTTTCTTGAGATCCTAATCATTAGGGTCTAATTTGATGGGGTAGGTAAACATTCTTCCAATTGGAGGGTTTCCATTTTCTACACCATTGGGGTTCTCTACTTCATCAGCCATCCTTCTTTGGTCAACAAGTTGTTCCACAGGCTGTGCTAGTTTTGAGGGGGTTTTGAAGATTTATTCTAATGAATCTACCTCTATGGTCTCTAGGTCTAAACATAAAATCCTATCATACTAAGGATGGTTCCCTAACTATCAACACTAAACTTAATTGTTTGTGTTCCACATACTCCAAGCTCAGAGGATTCTTGTTGTCACTACAAGGTCTTCTGATTCAAAAGAAAGAGTTATGGAAATGAAATTTCTAAATGGAAACTTACCAGACAACCAAATAGTACCTTTAGCTAGCACCTTAACCTTTGATAACACCTTAAAATCCCTAGAAATGACACCAAAAAGTAATGTCAATCAAGGTTGGTCTCCATGGTTTTTTACAATAAAATAAATAGTGGGAACCATGTATCGTCATGTACTTTAATAATAAAACTAATAAAATAATGAACTAGTCATGATTACAAAATGAAATGCTTAAAAGGGAAAATATGATAAAAAATAGACTTTAAATATTCTTAGCATAATTAACTATGGAAAAGTAAATGCATCAAAATAACATAACCAATGTTGAAATAGGAAATTCATCCACGAATACAACTCCTTCCCTTCGATCAAAGGTTTAGTATTGAAATTCACACAACAAAAATTTCCCCTGAATCTACTATCTTATTGAATTGAAAGAGTATGCTTGTACAAAATCAATCGAATAACTGAACCGAACCGCTAAATCTAAATACATTAGCTCTTTTATACAAGAGAAATTCTAGTCTCTTTAGGAGAGAACTAGTTATTCCCAATAACTAACATCTACTTAATTGAATGTTGACTGAAACAATGACTATCTATTTTAAGGAGTACATTTATGGAAGGAGAATTCCTTGAAGTATTTAGATTTGAATCAATCATGACAACTACAGAGGAGGTCTATGATTGACTCCTTTGAGGGAGTCAATTAGTGCTGGAATATTCTTTGTATATTTTGTTGATTAAATGGAATTACAGTGATAGTAAATCTTCTAGTTGTTGGTCGCATCTTGTCTCCCAGTGACTAGAGTAACTAAACTTCAAAATCATCCTGAATGTAGGTTGAGTTAATGGCACAAATTTATTGTTCAAGATGTGGTGCTACCGGTTGTATTTCTAGTAGTTTAAGCAATTTAGATGTTCTCATGAATCCCTTATTTCAAGGAATTTAGAGTTGATGATCTGAATTAGCTCGGTTTTGTACTATGATTCCTCTATTAATGTGGAGGAAATTCCTATGCCAAGGCGAGTCCTACATTGGTAGGTGAATTGAGTCCTACGCTATTTCCATTCTACTCCTATGATAACTCAACATATACTTTTCCAAAGGTATTGTTAATGCTTATAAAAAGATCAATTTAAGCCATTTTTGAGGAAGAATTAACAAGATAAAAATAACAAACATATGCATAATAATTCCTTCAAAACATAGTAAAGTATTAAGTATAAGTAGTTAACATTATACATTGTGCAGTATGATATCAAAATAGTATGGGGCTTAACATGGTTTAAATATTACAAAATGGGGTTCATCACAAACCACAATTGGGCCCTACCTTGGGTTTTAATCCCTCTTAAGGCTTGTAACTAAAATCTACTGAACATAACTCAGATTCTTTATTGAATTGGCATGAAGACTAAATTTAGTAACAAAGAAGCTTCTTTATCTATGTATCCTCTATTATCTAATTATGTTTCTATACCTCTACATCATCCATCTCGCATTTCATCATTAATCTCCTTCTCTTATACTCCTCAATTCAATTACGAAAAATGTGAAAAGAAGATTTCAACTAGGAGTTCAAACAAATCAAGTAAAAGATATCAAACAAATCATCCCGAGATTCGATGCATATAAAAAAATTATTTAGTAGGTGTTTAGAATGTAAAACACATAGCTTAATTAACCAATCAGTTTAATCAATCACTTCCTCATTTAGTTGTAATGAATAATCAAATCTATAGTTGATTTATCTCCAAATTTTCATGTTCTAGTTTGTAACTACCTCTTCCATGACACGTACAAACTTGGAGTGTCATCCTTCACATTCCAAGAGATCTTCACAATCATGGATCCTTTATTATAGGTGATATTCTTTGGCTGTGGATGGGTTGTTGTGGACAAGTCCTTTAGCTATAGGTGATTCCTTTTTTACGTAGATGGGTCCTTTTCGCATAAAAGTTACAGGAAGTAGAAGGTGTCCCCAAAGTAAGGATCTATGAACATAGTCTAGGAGATCGGCAAAGCATGAAAATGGTATTTTTGTAAGCAGGGCTGTTGTGGATCGAGTAGCAATCCCTGTAAATTGTGTTTGAGACATAGGGAAATGGCTAGCCTCATATTCTGTGGGTAAGAGAGTCGAAAGTAGATCAACGGGATCTTGAAGGTCGATGGAGAATGGTCATCTAAAGGAAATGGTATTTCTATAGGATCCTCCATGGGTAGAGGAGAGGATGGGCCAGATGAGGTGGAATCTTCTTGTGATGGTGTAGGTTATGGACATGTATCTCCTATGAGTAGGAGAGGTGCCACTGACAACTGCTTGGTGATTTGAGGGGAAAACAACAGAGTGCTAATCATAGCATCTTCCACAAGTTAAGGATAAAATGAAGGGAGTTCCTCTGTGGGTGGAGGAGTAGATGAAATAGGTTTTGGTGTAGGTAGGGGAGCTCGGGCTAAAATTTCATCTATGGAAGGAACATGAGGAAATTAGGAAGCAACTCTCATTTCATTGAAAATAGTGTGGACCTCACGGACAATTCTATCATTGGTTGAAGTGTCACTAGATTGGTTAGAAGATGGGGCATGATTAGGGAATGACTTCTTGAAGATATGTAGGTTTTGGTTAGTGGGTGAATTTGGGTTATCCAAGAATATATATCAGCTGTCTAAAATTTCTTGGGTAATATTATTGAAGGTGATGCAGTTGTCGTCTTTATGACCTTTGACATGATGATAGTTGCAAAATTCATGTTCTTTGTACCATGCAGGCATGGGTCTCTCAAGGTAAAAACTAGTGTGTGGTTTTATAGGTGGAAGGGTAATGACACCAACCTTAATAAGCTTTTCTAAAATAGAAGAATAAGGTTCTCTTATTGAAGTGTACTTTTGTTGTTCTTGTCTGAACTAGAAAGCTTGGATAGGAGACAAATTAGGAGGTTTGGTGGGGTTTAATGGTTGAGGGGGGCCAGCTTTGAGAACTATGGCATTGGTAGATCCTTTCGGTTTTGAATATTCATTTTGGGGTTTCAAAGATGAAGAAGAATCATTTGATTTGAACGTGATGTTCTTGTTACGTAGCTGAATTTTCTTCTCTTTGATAGCACAACTTTCCAATTTTTGTGCCATGGTGAATGCCTTGTCAAAAGTGTGAAATGTCTACACTTGCAAGGTTGGTGAAAGGTCTAGCGTAAGCTCGAGTAAACAAATCTATGAGTTTAGTTTGAGGTAATTGAAATGTGAGCTAGCTAATTAGGTTTCACCAGTGAGTGATAAAGTCAACGATAGACTCATATTTGTACTGTCATGTGGAATAAAGATTAGTCGTGGTGAATTTCTTAACAACGTTGATTGAGAAGTAGTCTAAGAAGGCTTGAGCTACCTGATTGAATGAGTAGATGGAATGTCTAGGTACCCCACTATACCACTCTGATGTAGGTCCTGTGAGGGACATTGGGAAGGTTCGTAAGAGTAAAATGTCATCATGGGAAATCAGGTAACACCCATGTTTGAAAGACCAAAAATGTTTCGGTGGGTCTTCTTTACTATTGAAATGGTTGAATTATGGAATTTCCCAATGTACAAGGTATGGGTGAATAGGGATGGATGGATGAATGGGATCATTACAATTTTGTGGGTCATCATGGGCAATCAGGTAACACCCATGTTTGAAAGACCACAAATGTTGCTATGGGTCTTCTTTACTATTGAAATGGTTGAATTTTGGCATTTCCCAATGTACAAGGTATGGGTGAATAGGGATGGATGGATGAATGGGATCATTACAAATTTCATCATAGGTGAGAGAATTACGTGAGCTGAAAATCGATGCTTCTAGTGTCTGCATCCTTTCCATCATCAATTTGATGAGGTCATTGGTAGGTTATGATGGAAGGGAACCTCTTGTGGCGTAAGGGGGTTGGTATTGAACATGTGATGTGGGCAGCATTCCAGTGTATGGTGATTCCAAATAGAGAGGTTGAGAATAGGGGACCGACACAGAGGGCATATATTCAGAATGGGTGACTGAAAAGATAGGGGTTGTTGATAATATGTATATGTAGGTGGGACGGTTGTAGTGACTCTAGTAATGATTGGGGACAAAGATTGTGGGATGGAGAGGACAATATTCTAGAATGGGGTAGGGGTCATCGACACCATGGGCATTTGTGTTGTAATTGGTATCTATGAGATAATGGGTGCGGATGGGGTTATGGTCTAGGTGGTCAATGAGGGGACAACAGATACTACGGGTGTGATTGATACTATAGATACAATGGTCATAGTGGGTATGGGGCCTAGCTATGAAACCAATGGGGGTAAAATAGGTGAAGGTAACACCACATTAGTAGGGGCTGATGTAGAATTGGGAATAAGGGCCAAAGAGATGGATATAGGTATGTCATATATCAACTGACTTGAAGAGTCCCAGGTGGAAGAGTGGGAAAGGTTTATCGTAAGGCCACGAGATTTTGATCAAGGAGTTGTGAAAATTTCTCATTGCCTACAGAAATGGTGGTACATAGGATTGGATCCATGGGTGAAAGGAAAGAGGGTGGTGAAGGACTAGGCGGGAGTGGTTAATTACTAGCATGGAATATAAGGGGTTAGCTTGGTTGCATGAGTTAACACCATGTGAATTAATTTATATGAGGAGATGTTATATCATGTATGTGACATAAAGAGTAGTAGGAATGGTTGAGATTTAGTACAGGTAAGCCAAACAGGTTAAGGATGACTGATGACATTTCGAAGTAACCAAAGTCGGTTCATTGTGAGAAAATAATAGTTTGACCAAAGGGGGAAAAAACTGATGAATGTCAAATAGATAAGCCATATGATGACATTTTATGAGAGTATAGAGAGTATAGAGACTCGAAAAACTCAAAACCGTGAAGAAGATGAGAATAGGTGTCCCTTGGGAAAGATAACCAAAAGAACAAGGAACCGATAGTGGTTAGGTAGAACCGGTGATAGTGACGTGTAAACCAAACTCGTGAATAAACCGATGCCGGTTATTGTGAAATTTTGAAAAATGCAAGAAAATAGATTATGGTGAACTAAAATCAAATGAATGATCAACCGTAAGTCCGGAGATGATTTAATGAGGTCTTGACACACTCAGAAGAATTTAGAATACTCCAACTATGATTATGGAGAGTGTAAGGAAAACAAATAGAAAATGGAGAGAAGTATCCTCACACCTCAAAATGCACGTAAATCAAACACTAAAAACATGTATCCAACAAGTGATTTTAATGTGTTGAGCTTATGTTATTTAGAAGACTGACTCATGAATTTAGAGTAGAGTTTTTGGTGAGAAAGGCTTCCTATGAAGAAGGATATCTAAAAGGAGAGGTTTTAGGTTATGTTATGGTGGGGGTGGGTCATCCTCTAAGGTAATGACTTGAAATAAGTAACCATCTAGGTGCCCACTATCGATCCAAAGTGATTGTGTGATCATTAACAAATTTTTCTAGGTGAGATGTTTCTTAAGAAGATGTGTATTTTTTTAATTTTGTGCAGTTTGGTAGAAGAAGAAGAAAGAGAGTTTTTTTCTTACAATTCTTTGTGTCAACCATCAGTTGGGCATGACTTCCAGCATATAGGTTTCCCTCATTTTAATGTGAGCTATAATGAAATAAATCAGAATGCAATGCAAGTGTTTTAAACCCAAATAAAAATGTGATATTTGATGTAGCAAGTGATGAACAAGAAGAAGGATGCTCTTTCACTAATGCAATGCAAGAAGGAAGAAGTGTTCGTTTTAAGTACTAGAAAATAGATGTTGTTTTAGACAATTAGAAGAAGAGAGGATTACTAGGGAAATAAATTTAGTGTGAATACTTTTAGAAAATAAACAAACACGCAATCTTTACCTAGGAATGAAGAAAAATGCAAGGAACCCGGAGGGGTCACACCAGGCATGCCAAAATGTTTCACCATTTTCTTTACATTATTGGGAGAAAATAGATAAGGGTTATGGGATGAGGAGGAATAACTATTTATGTTGGTTGGTTGATGGTTGTTGCACGTGTTCGACTTCTCAATCCAATGTTGGATTGTGAGAGATTCCTTTTGGCTGGAAGGAACTACCTGAAATAGAAAACAAGACCAAAAAAGAAGAGTTAAATAATATATGATAGTGGACTACCTAGCGTGCACTAGATCCAGGAAGTGTGATACTCCCTATATGGTTTTCAATCCAATGTTTAAAAGAACTTAATGTGAGAAAAAGAAAATTCCTACTAAGTTGATATGATTTATGTATTTCATTCAAGCACAATAAGAAAATATTAGATAACATGCTAGGTTATAGTCATATCTGAAGGGTAGGTAGGTGTTAGGGTGTTGGAACTAGTCAGGGTTAGGTTTTGGGTTGTTTGGGTCACTTGGTAGAAAGTAGTTTAGCTCTTTTATTGACACGGGTGTAAAATAGAGAGACCAATGTCATTCGGGTGTAAATGACGATCGTTTATAAGGGACCAAGTGATGGTCATGGGTAATCGGCGTCGTAGGGTTGGGGTGATGAGATATGATTATAGGAGTTTAACTGAAGCTAAACAGAGATGGAAGGGTGGATAGGGAGGTTTGTAAAGGTCTCAAGTATACTCAGAGGGGTGTAGGAGGTGAGAATGGGTGATTTGTTGGTGTGGGTAGAGGAATGGATGAGTTTACAAGGAGGTATAATATGGGGAAGGAACATGCAAATTATATATAATAACATAAGTAACAAAAGTCAAGTATATTTAAATAGACCGAGCTAGTAGAAGATACACTTACTGTGATGCAGGTTTGATGGCTGAATGGTGATGGAAGTTGATCATAAGAATGGTGTTTGGTGTCATGGTAGTGCTTCCTAGAATTCTTCCATGAGTGATATGCTTCTAGATCTGTCCTGGTGTTGGCTATGGATGTTTGTAGGTGTGAAAAGACTCTGGTTCTTCTTGCATGCAACTCTCTTCTCATCTCCTTGATCTTATAAATGTGTCAACCCCAAAAACAAGGTTGCTAAGGTGAATAAATGGTAACCAACGATGGTTCCGGTTGATCGACATTGGTTTAGGGATGACCGGTGTCGGTTAAGGTGGGATTCCCTAGGTTTACTAAAAATAACATATCTTGGCAATCATTTTTGCCATATCTTTGTATTATTACAAATTAAAGTAGAAGTTTCCTTTTCATGAGTGGGAATGTGGTTAGAGGGATAATAGGCATTGATTTTTAGGGTTGAACTAAGTCTTAGCTCATTAAGGTAAGTGGGACCAAGTCTTACTTAGTTATGGAAACATGCCAAGAATAGTTATAGGGTAAGGTGGCTAGGTGAGGTGGAGGGGTGAGGTGGAAATTAGCTTAGTTAAAATAATTAAGTAATGAATATTGTGAGGATGGGTATTAAATTAATTAAGTTAATTAAATTAATATTAGTGTGGGGTGGGAGGGGTCATCGTTAGGTGAATATGTTTGAGTTGGTTATTTGAAGGAGACCAAGGGAGTGTGACCCAAATATGGTGTCTACAAATCAACTCACAAATGAACCAAAAGATAAAA
This sequence comes from Taxus wallichiana var. yunnanensis, assembly GCA_018340775.1. Lineage (NCBI taxonomy): Eukaryota > Viridiplantae > Streptophyta > Pinopsida > Cupressales > Taxaceae > Taxus > Taxus wallichiana. The sequence goes on along the minus strand of CM031242.1, from coordinate 285,315,366 downwards.
ATAACCAAAACCCCTCATGCACCTTCCTAGGTAGTTTTTGCCAAGTTCAAAAACATTAAATGCAAAGGATTGTCAGTTCCCTCCAATTCCCATGCCACCACCATCTCCACATTTAGCAGTGTCTAAATTTAAATTTTGCATGCAACTAAACTTGGTGGAGGTGCCAACTCAGCTTTCCCTAACTTTTCCAATGCCCATGCCAAAGTTAGCGGTAGGAAGAGATAAGACTGAATTAAATCTCATTAAATATCTAGAAAGCGATGTGACTAACCACCCAATGTCCATGTCATTCCATAGGCCCCCACCAGGTTAGCCATACTTTAAGTTAGGTTAACATTAATTTAGGAAATCAACATAGGTCCATAGGTAGGTCTTTAGTTTAAGTCACAACATCTTAATTTCAAAAGATTGCAAAGACATAGGTTAGACTTAGCTTTAGGATATAGTCACTTAGCATTAAAACATATAGTTAAAATAGGTTACCATTCAAATCAAGAATTACAATCTAATAAATGTAAAATAACCATCCAAATATCAAAATTCAAATATGTAGTAGGGTCTAAGGACTTCATTCACTCCTTAGCATAGTTAGAATCCAAAGATCACCTGATCTATCTAACTTGGTCGTTATGACCACAAAGTCATGAATTAAAATCATACCTTGGATTAATGGAATTGATCCAAGGTAATGCTATTCTAAAATAAGAATTATGAAAACAGAACCCAAATTTCTCAAATCAAGTAGTGAATTAATTCGCATAAAGGAGGTGAATTGCTCCATTTATATTAAGCAGAAGTATGATAGAATGTACATATTCAATAGATGAATTATTTCCTACTACAAAAATGATTTCCAAAGTCATAAGAGTACACTATCTTAAGAAAAAATCACCTGTCAACATTTGTACCTTCTAAATTAGAAGTCATCCTAGGTACCTGCATGCTAGAGGCATTACACAACATCAAATAACATCTATGCTAGGCATTCCTCTAACCATATTTCTAACCAAAGAATTATCTAGATACTTTGTAGTGTAATTTAAAATAGCATCCATAATTTCTAGGACATGATCGAAATCCTATTTTGATGTGTGAAGAAAGAATTTGAGATTATGTGAAGATGATCCATTTTTCACTATTCCCGACCAAGAGATTGGACCCCTACCACTAGGCTCTATCTCCTTTTCCTACAGACCTATATCTACTCAAGGTGAGATCATCCTATCCCTCCGAGGTGGGATCCCCTACCATCTGTTTATCACTCATTCACATTTTAAATTTCCTTTTCCTTTCCCGTGCTTGCTCCTTTTTCCCTTCCATCTCTCTTACGATTAAGGAAATATAATCCCTTTGCACTCAATGCTTATAATTTTAAAAATCTATCTATAACATCACATATTCATCCTATTAGAAAATATATGTAGTAGATCCTTTTGTTTGGTGTTATATCATACCCATCCTCAACTCTTCTCAAGGATCCACATCTCATGAGTCTCATATTAGAGTCAATACTAGCACATATAAGATTCCCATATCTTATGTTTATTCATCCGCTCTTAGTATCACCAAAGGATTTAAATGTCATTATTCTTCACCTCCTATTAATTATCCTATAGGATCAATTAATCATCTATAATCATCTCCTATTAGTGATCCTAATGGATATATATCTCACCCACCTTCATCTTCTAGAGGATATATCCATCATCCATCTTCAACTCATATTGCTACTCCTACAATATTTATTTGGTGTTAACTTTAGTCCCTACACAAATAGTAGATCCCCAACCTCTTTAGGCATATTCAACACTTGGTATGTGTGTTGCTTATCTAAGTGTAAATCATCCTAAGTATATAGAGTCTCAAGATCTGTCCATAGTGAGTATCATTGGCTATTCTTGGATCATTTTCACTTTGTACATATCATATTCTCTAAAAACTCTTAAAAATTAAAATATTTACAAAAATAAAAATTTAAAAATTGGCATATGACTAGATATATTAGAATTGATTCATATACATGTTATTTAACATATTACTATGATTACTATAATTATTGTATATACTATTTACATACTTGTTTTCATTAGCTATGTTTAGATTGATACACAGACATATATATATTTATTCATTTTAATGGTGTTGTCTTTGACCACTTGACCAAGTTGTGATGAGGGCATATCCTACACATTTATAGGTGACACTGTCTCATTATAGTTTATTTCCACTTCCTCATCATTGATCACTATTTTTAATCTATGTGTAATATATTTTTGAGATTGATATCACTAGTTTATGTTTCTTATGTAGCTCTTTTATATATATTGAAGAGACTTGAATAATCTCATCTTAATAAGGATTAATTTCTCAATTTTGAGTAAGTTAGGGACTTACTTAAACATGAATCAAAGTATTTTATCTATTTTAAATATTATTTATGGTAATTTTTTTATGAATTAAACTTTAGGGAATTGTGACTTGATTATTTGTGAACTCCTACTAATTATTGTGGAAAATATGTTTTATCATGTAAAAATTGAGTAACAAGAATGGAAATAAAAAACAAGTTGATAAAAAAAAACTGCATTTTGAAGTCCATGAGCTCTAGACTTCATCTCTTTTCTCCATACTAATAGAATTAAAGCGTAGGACTCTCGAGGAAAGGCGGAAACCCATTAAAAGTGTAATAATTAATCTAAAAGTGTAGGAATCCTAAGAGAAATAGAGGAATTCTTCTTCTAGTATAATGAATCCCCTCTACAAGCTATGGAAACTCTATAAATGAGCTTAGTTTTCAAAGCTATAAAGATATTAGGAGGTTGAGAAATATTTTGCTAACCATTGAGACCTTAAAGAAGATTTCCTAATACAACACATGGTGGTACAATGTCGTGAAATTAGTATTATGTAAATAGAAATAGAATTAAATTCTCCCACATTTTTATAGAAGATTACTAAACTAACTATGAAATTAATAAGCTCATAGTTGCTTCGTAGAATGATAGTTTTAGTAGCATCCATTTTTAAATCAACAATGTTGGATCCATATCTTGTTATAAGTATAATGGACTAAGAGGGGGTGAATTATTACTTTAAAATATAATATTCAATTCCTTTAACTTATGATAATCTCTAACATTCAACCATGTAATAATGTGAGTGTAAAAAATATTAAACAATCAACCACATAAGCATAACCAAGAGAGAGTACACATGAACACAAGATATAAGTGGGAAACCCTTATAGGAAGAAAACCCAATGAAAATATCTACTGATATTATTCACAACAAAGGACTCAAGTGAATATTACACATCATAAGATATTTATTTAGTGAGTCACTAACCCCACAATGAGAACTAATCCTTAAACCCCAAGTTATCTTAACACCTACTGATTTTTGATAGCTCAAGAGGTCATCAAGAGTCTTGGATATTTTATCAAACTTATGAAATGGTTTTTCCTATTTGTATCATAAAAAAACTCTCCTTTAATAAGAATCACTTCCTCTTCATTGGATTACAAGAATAGATTCATGGAACTCATTTGCATCTCCATCCTTTTGACGGTATTATATAGATTCTTTATCATTTCCCAATGCTTTTCCTCTAGGTCTTGAATATTTACCTCATATTATTTAATTTGAGATATAAAATTCATATTAAATTTCATAGAAGTATTCAATTCAAATTGAACACACACCAATTCAGTCTCATAGACATATTCTTCTTCCTTAGAGTCCCCTGCAAGAATCTGATATGAAGTCACCCAAAAATGTGGAGCCCTCACTTGTAGATATCATGGCATCCTTGGTAATGAACAAGAAATCATCTCCAATATCTTCATTTTCGGATTCAGAATCATAATCTAAAACACCACTATCATTAATTTCTTCAAATGAATAAGCTTCTTCCTTTGTGTAGAAACTCTATTTTCCCTACTTCTTGTAGTCAAAATTCTTGAAATTTTTCTGCCCTTTCTTGTAATTTTGATTTTTCTTTTCATGATCATATTCATGGTATTCATCACCTTATTTTTCATGCCTATGAGGAAACTTAACAGAAAAGTGACCTACTTCACCATAATTGAAACATTTAAATGGAATATTACCTTTTACTTTCTAGAGCCAACCTTCAATCTCCTAAAGAACCATTGCAAAGAGTTATTCATCATCAATATCAAGATTATCATCATCATCCTTAAATTTATTTCCCTTGGTATTCATCTCAAATTTGAAGGAAATCTCCTTCTTGGCTAGTTTAGAATTAGTAACCCTCATCTCATAAGAATTCAAAGTTCCATGCAATTCATCCATTATCAAGAGATTCAAATCCTTGGCTTCTTCAATGGAAGACACTTTGGAATCAAATATAGGAGTAAGAGACCTCAATACCTTTTATACCACAACCTCTTCCTTTACTTATTCACCTAATCCTTTCATGGTGTTGACAACCTTGTCAACCCTAAGCAAGTATGCACCAATAGACTCATCATCACTCATTTTTATCCCTTCAAACTAATTTATGAAGGTTTGAAGCTTAGCTATTCTTACCTTGGAATATCCTTCATAAAGGACCTGAAGTTTCTCCCACATTACTTTTTATGATTTGTAATGCATGACCTTCACAAGTTCAGGTTCAACTAGTCCACACATGATTGCATTCATAGCCCTTGAATTGTCACTACACAACTTCTTGTATGAAGTACATGTTAGAAGAGTTTGAGGAGTTGTATAACCATCCAACATTGATTTATGAATATCAAACCCTAGAGATATGATATGAGTCCTCATCCTTAGACTCTAAAAATATAGTTAACTCCATCAAAAAATGGCACCTTACTATAAGAAGAGACACTCTGTTGACTTGCCATTTTTTTGTTCTTCAAAGGATCTTCAAGTGATCAAACTTATTCAAAAGGACCAGTTCTAATACCAATTATTGAAATAAAATGGACTAAGAGGGGGAGGTGAATCAGTCCTTCAAAATATTATCTTAAATTCCTTTAACTTATGATAACCATTAACATTCAACCATGTATTAATGTGAGCATAAACAAAATGAAATAATCAACCACATAAGCACAACCAAGAGAGAGTACACATGAACATAAGATATAAGTGGGAAACCCTCAAGGGAATAAATCCCACTAAAAAATATCTATTGATATTACTCACAAAAAATAACTCAAGTGAATATTACACATCACAAGATATTTCTTTAGTGAGGCTACAACCCCATAGGAGCACCAACCCCTAAACACTTGTTGATATTACTCACAATAAGTGAGTTACATAGATATGGATGATAACAAAAGATTTTGATTAGAAGATCAATGAATATATTTTGTAAACACACATAGATAATAGTGTTCACAAGGTTCATCTCAAATACCTTCAAACGCTCTTTAAATGCACCTTCACCTAACTTACTCAAAATGATCATTCATGGACTGATTTGTACTCAAAACCTTATAGATAAGATCTTCAATCTTATTTATAATTTCACAAAATCTCTCATCTCTGTCTTTATTACATTAACACTCTTGCACTCTCTTATCTAGCTAGCACTTTTCCCTCTCTTTTGGAATAGATCAAAAATAAACCAAACATACACTTTTATATGACTCTCACCTTAGAAACATAAAACATGTTGATCATAGATCAAAATGTTGGAAATTAAAAATAATATATATAACAACGCACTCATGTAAATTCATAAAATGTACCCATGTAGGTCGAGAAAGCACCAAGACACAAGATAAGCGTAAAAAGTCTTAAAACCCCATCATCAACCTCATCAAAAACCTTCAAACTCTTCACCATGATTATTAAAACCTAAAAATGCCTCAAACATGTCAAACATACCCTAAAAATATCATCCATTCTCTCATAATGTTGTACACTAATCATTTTCTTCATAAAACCACTAAGTAGGATTGTTTCCTACTCAAAACAAGCACTTCAAGGAACCACCTTTCACCTATGAAGCTCAAAATAACCCAATAACACCTCAACTATTCCAATTAAAAACTCATTGGAAATACATTGACTGTTATAACACATCCATACTTGATATACCTCATGAAACATCCAACAAAGCAAACCACACCTCTTTTATTCTTTAGCAAATTAAACTTCCTAGAAATTAGTTTTAGAAACTCAACTAGCTTGCACCCTTTCTGCCACTTTCAATACCTATAAAATCCTTCATTAGTAAAAATATTCATCCCTATTCACTGTAATATATATATAAAGAATCATATAAGCCACATTATGGGTCTTCTACATAGATCTTCTAGCTAAAGACATCATGTCGTGAACCAAAAAATGGGTCAACTTGTAACTTCAATCATGACAACTTAGTACACTTTAAGAGATTAACCAAAACATGAAACATGTCATATTGGATGTCAGAAACACCTCCAATATCATTAGACTCCTTCACCATGCTTAAAAGTGCTCAAGCACTTTCATTTGCCAACACCGCTTACTTTCTATCCTGTTAGGCCCAAATACCAATCTTCAAATATAGGGTACACTTCTCCCTATAGGACCTAAACCATGATCTGAAAATATCATGGATATCTATTAAAAACTCCCAATATTTCATAAATGGTGATTTAGTCAATAGGTTTAGTGGACAACATTTGCACAAACTAAAAATATTCAGAAACTTGCCTTTTTGAGTGGGGCCCACATACTGTCACAAGATATAATATACCTCATTGGAAATATGTAGGAATCCTATACAACCTCCAATCATAAAATTTAAAAAAATAATCTGTTTTGGGAACTTACCAATAATTTTTCCTCCATCACTCTCAAACTAGGGTTTCAAACTCATAAAAAAGTTGTTTACTTCTTAACATTCGTTCATAAAAGTTTGATGAAAAAAAAACTTAATTATTTTTTCAAAATGATCTTAGCTAAATGTAAAAACATCCTCTTAATCCAAAATTTCCCATGAAAATTTTGGAAGATAAGGTGAGAAAATGAAGTTTCCTATCGAGCTGGAAATCATGCTTTCTTGGACCTAGTTTTTCCTAAAACTTCATAACTTTAAAATTTCTCTTCATAATGACCTAAAAATTTTCTCACAACATCATAACACCATGATTTAACATCTTCAATCATCATATTAACTCAAATAGTGTTGGGATGATAAAATAACTAAGTATTAGAATAAGAACAAATGTGTGCGCAAGCATGGAAGGAGGATGCACACGTATGAGGAATAAGGTGGCATGCAAGAATGCACATACAAGGAATATTAGTTGAGGACTTAGCCATTTTATGGGATCAGGATAAAAATAGACTTGGATTTTTCACAACACAAGGGAAAAATAAGGCTACCTTGGCAAGCAAGTATTGGCTATTTTTGAGAAAGCGCATGCATGATTCTATCTATTAATAGGATTAAAGCAGAATATTAGTAGGAAATATATTATTAGAAAATGTTTTATAAAGCATGCATGTAAGTACGCATAGATATTTTTATCACACATATCGTTAGAAATTTTATGGGAAATGAAGGAAATTCCTCACCCCTATAAATACTTAGTGTAGGAAGGGTTATGGATTGTGTTCTATATGTTAGTGTTATGTCATTGTGATGTATCTACAGTATAAATTTGTGACTCAGATGTAATGACTATTATGTGTTCATCTTATTTTATGTAAGACTTAAATATAATGGATTATGGAGGATGGATTACAATCATTGACATTTATGAGTATGGTGAATTTATGGTGTAATGTATATTGGTAATTGACTGAGCTATCATGTTTCCTTATTATGTGTGCTTCCAAAAGAATTTATGCAATGGTTCAAGTATAATTGAATGAGTACTTTGTTAAATATCATCATAAATACGCATGTTGACATATTGGCAAGTAAACATAATCTGATAGAACTTGTAGTTGTGTATGCTTCGGGTGAGCATTCAATTCTCTTGAATGAAGTGTCAATGTGTGTAGCATTTTGGTGGAATAAAAGACTACATTTTGGTTCATTTTACGGGAGCAATTTTTGAGTTGTCTGTCAGGATGTTGCATATATATGGTGTATCGTTAACTCGGAGAGCATTAAAAGCTAGGTAGAGGATGCTCAAGATAAGTTTGTGTAGAGATATAGAAATAGAACTGATTTCAATGCACATCATTGGGTGGAAGATAATATTTATCATGAGCTCTATGAAATTTCCTTCAACTCTTTCTAGTATAATTATACACGTGGTTGGAAGCTTATGCATTAGTGAAATATTGGGGTCCTAGACTGAGACTTTGGAGACAAGAGGATGATAAGATTCTTTTTTATGTAGATGTAGAGTGGACTATAGCTGTAGACTATTAGTGGGCTGGTGTGTTACATAATTATACATTGGAGTATGATTTTTCTACTTATTTTTGTCCATAGGATGCTGAATTCAAATTCTTGTGCAAGCCGAGATGATATTACTTACATGTTGTTTTTATATCAATCAAGATCTTGATTATAACACTCGAATTTCAAGAGCCTCCTTATGGCTAGATAAACCACCACCGTACATAGGGGTAGGATCATGTGTCTTTGAAAGATGGTAGAACCGGTGGTAGAAAGAAAGAGGGAGGAAAGATAGATTTGGCATAATGAAGCATGAGATAGGGATACGGTATGTGTGTGGGATATTGAGGAGGCACTAGAGCTAAGGAGGATAATTACTCATAAATGTTTTTAAGCTCTCATGGAAGATGAGGAGATGTAGCATCAGGATCTCCTAGATTTAGGGAAGTGTAATAGAGAATCCCCTTTAGATTTTGATGAGATTGCATCAAAGGAGATAATGAGGACCATTAGCATGCATCTGATCCCACCTAACCACCTAGCCCTTACACATGGTGTTCCATATCTAGTGGTAGTTATTGAGAAGTAGTCTAGTATAGGTAATCAAGAAGAGATGAGTAGATATCACTTTGCATTAGATTCAAAAGGAAACCAAACTTAGTAGCACACCTATAACAATGTTGTCGGCACCAATATTTGGGATTACCCATGTAGGATTGTTCTTAGGCATGTCACTAGGACATAGTGTTTGTGCAAAGACTATTGGAAGTAATTCAATAACATTTGTTACCATACGAGACCATTTGTGTCCAATTCAATACTACAACTGGGACATAAGGAAGTTCATCAACTGGACCTCATCAGACAACCAAGGGTGTGAGAGGATCAAGAGGATCAGGTTATCCACCTCGAGGAAATACTAGTGGAAGTTCTTGATCTAGATCTAGTGGACATGATCCACATCCACAAAAGCCACCACTAAATCAACCAACACCTCAAAAAATATTATATTTGACACCTTAAGTTCACAATGAGATGTCTCTCCATTTACTAGAGTATAGAGGTATTGAATATGCAATGAGCATGTGCATAAGTGTGGACTTCTATGTTGTGCTAAGGTAATTACAGCTTTAGATAGGAAGGCAAGTTAGTCTGCTACTACACTATAAGGGTGCACACATATTTGGTATTGGAAATATGATCCACATAAAAATGTGGTGGACTCAAATGGTTTGTGCATTTCATTTTTGGTTAAGTTTCACATTCCAGAGTTTGAGCAGTAGAGCATAAGTGCACTCAAAGATATAAAGAAGGGTTTGTATGAAAGCTTGAGGGAATATGACACACATTATAAGACTCTATTGTCTAATTTTTCTTATGATATACATCCTATTCAGGATGCACAATGGTTTATTGGAGGATTTTTACTCCATTTCAAATATCACTCTCTCATAAGACATATGTGGATCCACATTAAACCTCTCGAAGTCCCTCGTGTGCCGAATTTGGTTGACAATTTTGATCTTTGGAGTGATCCCATTCTTAGAGGCACAGATCATAGCTATGGTGAAATAGTTAGAGAATATTTCTACTAACTCATCACATGAGATGCATAATGGTATATGGTGCACTAATTGTGAATTTAAAGAACATGTTAAGGATAGTTTCCCACGCAAGTCTATTCACATGTTATTCTTGGATTGTGAAGTCTGTCAATTAGACCATGATGTTTAGAACTATCCTCTTTTGAAGCACGTGATTTAGAATAATGTGTCTATGTATTGTAATTTTTTTATGCTCATACCAATGAAATCATTGATTGTAGATTGATTAATCATATCCATGAAGCCATTGAAACAAGAGTACACAAAACTAGTGTAGCAAGCTTAATCAAATGAGAAGGAAGGAAAAATAATGAAGGGAACAACAATGGAGATAATATAAATGGAGGCTTCCAAGGAGGATATTGAGGCCGGGTCACAGTGGTGGTAGAGGAAGGTTCACTTGAGAAACTTGTTACACTTGTGGATCCTCTGATCATTACCAATAAGATTACCCTTAGAATATAGCTTGCTCATGGTATGGGAACCAACATAAACTAGAGGATTTCCTAGACATAGATGATCATATGAGTAAAATAAAGAATAAGGACAAGGGTGCAAGGATGATCAAGGTGCAATGTGTGAATTTTGATCAATTCATATCAAAAATATTCCTAATCTAGAATTATAAATCATGTCGGTTAAAACATGTGTTGAGGTAGCACAGTGCACAAGCATCTAAAGGCTAAGCCACTCATCATGAGGGAAGAAGTGAAACATGCCAAGTATTTAGATGCAGCATACCAAATGGAAGTATACTAAGATACTATGGGGGTCATCAAATAACAACGGGGTGAAATAAAGTGTTGAAAAGAATAGACGTGCGAGAGGGAACATGCAAATTGAGTTGATATCTTGCAAAAGGATTTGGATGACCTAAAAGAGGTGTGTAAGATAATGAGACAAGAGAATATTATTCTAATACTAGGGAATTTATTCAAGAGAAGTTACCACGTGCTAGAGTTGAGCATGAGAGGAAGATACTTCATACAAATCTACCACCTCAGGACCATGAATTTGACAAGGAGATCACACTTGATGCAGTTATTGATGGTTGGTTAGTAAGAAATATCTTGATAGATATATGTGTTGAGGTAAATGTACTCACTCTGGAAGCATGGAATCATATGGGGAGGCCTATATTGCAGTCATCTTTGAATGTGTTATATATGGAAAAAACTAAGGCTATGCCTATTAGGGTACTAAAGGATGCATCCATTATTATTCAGGGAGCCAAGTTTACTTGGGAATTTGAGGTATTGGATCTTTCCAAAGTAGATAACTTTCCAACATTACTTGGGTGACCTTGGTGCTATGCAAACAATGCTGATCTGCACTTTAACAAGAGATACATTAGTTTTGAGAACAAATATGAGTGCATGATTATACCTCTATTTGTAAAGAAGGTGGAGCCTTATGTTTATTTCTTGAGTAAGAAGAGATTAATACAATTTATGGATAGATAGTGGGAAATCCAAAGCATGTGGAACCATCAAAGGAAGGTGTAATTTGATTGGAATATGTGCATTCTATAAGTGACACAACTTGTTTTTATTTTTATAACAAGGATCATGGAATGTATGAGATAGTCGGGCATGAAGTTAAAGGTATATTCACAAGGATGATCAGGCTGCACATGGTGAGGCTCTAAAGATCATCTCAAGTACCAAGATATACTGGAGAGGGGAAGCCTGATACATTCTCACCCACCATGGAGAATCAGTGGGTTGATGAGGGAGATAAAAGAAACATGATGTTTTATACCTTGTGTGGGACAGTAACATGCTAGTGAAAAAGACACAGGGATAACCTCTTGGAATGGCAAGTACTGAAAATCATGTTTTCCACCAGGTTTACTCAGAGAAATGCACCTACTCACATCTGTGAATTTCATGGTAAGACTTCATCTTCCCATCACATCCATACTTATGAGAGACTATGGGCACAAGGCAAGTAGGATTTTCCATCATCCTTATGGGTATATAAGTTATACTTTACATTGCACGGATGTGCACATTCATGGCATTTCCACACATAATTGAAAAGGGAGACTATAAATTGGCAAGTGATGACTACAGGTATGATTCAAACTTTTGATTACTTTTCTACTAAGCCTCTAATCCATGAAGCATTACAAATCATAAATTACATCACATTAGGGGATAACACAAAGGTGGAAGAGATCATGTTATATCCGTTTGGTGAATTTGATTCGAGGCACGCCTTGATCTTTAGGATGTAGAAGAAGTACATACGGGTTGCACATGGAAATAAAAAGAGAAAGGAAAGCTAGTATAAATGATTGATGATGAGGAATTATACACCTGGAAGTTAGCCACACTGAAGCTACGTGTAAGGTATTTGATACTTCCGATGAAAGGGAGAATTTATACCATGCCCCCATGAAACAAAGAAGGTGAATATCGGCACAGAGGATGATCCTAAGAAAGAAATTATTAGGGATTACTGGTTAGAACAGAAGTAGCCAAGATCATCGAGATTTTACGTGACTTTTAGGATCTTTTTCCAAGAGGATACCATGAATTAAAAGGTGTGCATCCTTTCATAGGTGAAATAAAGATAAATTTTGAAAATGTCATGTTCCCTTTTAGGAAGAGACCTTAAAAAATGAACCCAAATTTTCACATCAAGGTAAAATAATAAATTGATATGATACTCAAGTATGGAATTATAAAGCCAAATGAATAAGCTAAATGGGTTAGCCCCATGGTTATTAGTATCAAGAAAAATTGACGAATCATGAGCTATGTGGACTAAAGAGAGTTGAATGATTTTTTGTTATAGATCCCTTCCCCATGCCTTTTACTACGGAAATTTTGGAATTTATAGCTGGGTGTGAGATATATTCCTTTACAAATGGTTTTTCAAGCTATCATCGATACACATCATGAAGGAAGACCAATATAATACCAATTTTTCTCTTGAGTGGGAACTTTTTCCTATACAGTTATGCATTTTGGATTGAAGAATGTGCCAACAATATTCTCACACATTGTTGTGAAAGAATATCAAGATTTTATTCACAAGCTCTTGAAATTCTATATGAATGACTGGAATTTTTATGGTTTAGTAAAAGATCATGGTGATAATCTCAGACTTATATTTGAGAGGTCTAGGAAATTGATATTCTTTTTAACATTAAAAATATATCTTTGTTACACCCTTTTCACTTTACTTGGGCACATCATTTGCAAAAAGGGATTGTTAGTAGACCCGGCTAAGATACCTATCATTTTGGGTTTGGAAGAGCTTACCAATCGAGTTAAGTGCATAGATTTTTGGGACACACAAGTTACTACAGGAAATTTTTCAAGGGATATGCAAATATTTCTACGCCCTAGAGGATTTTATCAAAGCTAAAGGGAAATTTTATGGGGGGTGACATGCAACATTAAGTGTTTAAAATATTTAAGGAAAGGTTTACCACCGCACTAATTTTGTGATTTCCTTCATGGGACAAACCTTTTCACATTCATGTTGATGCCTCTTACATGGAAATTGGAAGATTCTTGACTCAACTAGGGGAATTAATTTTAGATCATCTCGTTTGCTTTGAAAGAAGGAAGTTGACACCTATGGAGAAGAATTATACTACCATGAAGTGTGAATCTTTTTCGATGATTTACATGTTGTATACATTCATATAGTACTTGGTGGAAACCTCATTCATCTTCTATATAGATCATATGGAATTTAAGTACTTAGTCAACAAGATTGTTTTATAAGGGTGCATCATAGATGGATACTACTATTTCAAGAATTTGACTTCATAGTTGTTGTCAAGTCAAGAAAATTAATTTAGGGATTCACCATCTACCATGGTTAAATTTTGGTGAGGACATCTATAACATTGAAGATATTATTCTTGATGCACATTCGTTTAGGTTGAACCATACTCCCACAAATTTATAAGACATAGTTGTCTTTTTACGTACTAGAATGGTGCCAAAGGGAATGAAGACTCGGAGAAGAAGAAAATTACTATACGCATGGATCCTTATCAATTGATTAGAGGATACTTATACAAAATGGGAAGAGATGAGATCTTATGTTGTTGTGTACTTGAACATGCTTATGATGCCATTATGGAGGATTATCATGGTTGAATAGCGGGAGTAAATTATACAAGTGATGTTACAAGGTGCAAGATCCTCATGGCTAGAATTTGGTGGGAAATATTATACATGGATACCAAAGAGTATGTAAAATCATATCATCATTTTCAGCACCTTGGAAGGCCTGGACATAGAGATGAGATTCCACTTAGACCTATTGTAAGTGCAAATTCTTTTGAGAAGTGGGATATTTACTTTGTAAGACCTATTGCATTACCCGCACGTAGGACCCGGTGTGTGTGCTACATTATCACTTGCACTGATTATCTCACAAGGTGGGAAAAGGATGCACCTACAAAATACTATAAAACAACCATATCAACAATATTTCTTTGGGAAAACATTATTAGTAGGTATGACTATCCATTATTCTTGACAAGTGATAAAAGAACTCATTTCTTGAATGAGACAATAATAATTTTGTTATCATAGTTTATGGTAGCACACCATAAAACCAATCCTTATCATCCTTAAGATAATGGTACTATATAAGCTTTTAACAAGATCTTGGGATAAACATTGACGAAAAAATTTTGATGTTGGAAGAAAATATTGGGATGATAAATTTTCAATTTTACTTTGGGATTACATGACTACTTATAAAAGATTGAACAAGTCCACACCTTTTCAATTATCATTTGTCGTAAAATAATTATTGTCATTTCAATTCATCTTACCAACCCTACGTATTACATGCATAGGTGGATTAGATGATGTGCAAGTTGTTGAAGAGTGTATTGACAAACTACTACAATTAGATGAGTGGGACGCCATTACACATTAGATACGAGAAGACTAAGAAGGAAAGATAAAAATTATGGCTTGATAGGCACATTAAAAATGAGGCATTTTCAGTTAGCAAGATGGTTCTTCTCTATGACCCAAAGTTCTCTCAAAGCACCCACAAAAAAATAAAGGTGAATTGGTTGGTACCTTTTGTAGTAACCAAGATAATTGAACCAGCACATGTCAATTGTAGGTGCTAGATGGAACCATGTTTCCTAGTTACTTCAATGGGAGTAGGATGAAGCCCAACTATAAATAAATCTTTGTGGTGTTTTTAATAAGCTAGTATTTCCATTTAGATTAAGTTTCCCTTTCACGTGCTTCTTTCCATTTTCTATTTTTATTTGATGAGAACGCTTATGAGCGGGAAGATGATTACTATCTATTGAGTTCATGCACAGAGGACTATGCATGCTTTTAGAGTGGGGTGAATGAGGTATAAGAAAACTAAAGAGACCTTCTTGGTGCCTTGAATCAGTAGTATGCATGTTTTTAGAAGGCTGATGTGTTGGTTATGGAGTGTGATCCTAGGAAAAAGAGGGAAAAGGTGTCATAAGAAATGATAAGGATGGTGATAATAAGGAAATTCCCATAATGAAGACCACACACCGAGGAAAGGATCATGTAGTATAATGTGAGGTAGGCGTGTGAGAATGAACTACTTGGTATATGGTGCAAAGTTTTATATACTATGGTGCATGGAAGAACGCGTGAGGAGGTCTATGGCCTTGAAAGTAGTAAGCGTGTCAAAAGGTTACGAATATAGTGCGTGAAAGAAATATGGGGAAAAATGTGAAAAATAAGGAAAAATAAGATTTAAAGATGTCGTATGGTGGTTGGTGGTGAGAATTTAATGCGGTAAATATTTAAAAATCTATAAAAAGACATCAGGGTAAATTCATTTTTACCTTACCTAGTGAGACATTTTGTGTTTTCAAGGAGCCAATTTGAGTGAACTCTTGTGAAATTACATGAAAACCTATAAAATTGAGTGAACTAGATTGTGGAAACACAAAAATTTGAAGTATAGCTCCTTCATAATAAATTTTGAGGGTTAAGGAAGGCATAGGATTTATTTATTAAGTGAGGGTTTGCAAAATTTACGAAAGTTAGGGTTTGCAAAGTTCTTTGGGGTGAAAATTAGAAAGTTAGGGAACATAGTTCCTTGGATCCATTGAGAAAGCAAAGTATCTTGCGTAGAAGGATAATTAATGAATGAAAGGATAAAAATTTTCAAGGTTGGTATTAAAGCGTGTCATAGATCCCATGAATGAAGTAATTGTATCACCGAAGGAAAAAGGAAAGAAAAAACCCATAGTGGTTAAAGATGTACATGAGGAGTGGTATTCTACGATGTAATATTTGAATGAAGTGATTTTGGGAAATATTGGGTTTCACATGTGTGCCATATGACAATTAGAAATTATAATCATCACATTGATGCAAACATGCGTGAGATAGAAGTTGAGTTGATTCAAAGGACAAAAGAGAGGATTGCAGAAGATAAGCCAATTTACTATGATGTGGGGCATCACATCTTACACAACATAGGAGTTATTCTTCTATATTAACTCACCTAATTTGGTAAAACCGAGAGACTATATCAGTTGTGATACATGTGCATCATCTAAATTCTTGGAAGAGCATGAATAAGTTCACAATAAGCCATTAGCGTCATGTTGAAAACTTTCCTCCATTTCTTGTAGTTTGAATTCTTGAATTTTAATGTAAAAGGTCATTAGTGAAAAAGTAATAATTAGGTGTTTTAGAGGAGAAATTAAAATTTATTATGATTTTTCTATGTGAATAGGAGGTTTCCTTGATTCTATGAGATCAACATGATCTTGTTAGGATTGCCTCTAAGTTGAATAAACTCTCCTAGTTGTTTTCAAACAAGACATGCCTATTCTTGAGGTAAGTTGAGATGATATCTCAACCAAAATGAGAAATATATTATCCTATTTAATATGATCAGGTAAATTTGTAGATAATTATGCATAGAAGGCTTGAGTTTCCATCGGTAGAGGTGGTGCAAAGATCGAGAAGAAAATAAATCTTAGAAAAGAGTTGATATTTACACTTGGAGTAAAGAATCATGTTGAAGTAGTGTTGTATGTCATTTCAAAGAGGATAAATAAATTTGAATTTGTTTTGAATGATTCAAATTACTCCTTAATGATATGTGTTTCAATGTGATATGATGTAGTCAAGCTTGATCGATAGGCTTTAAACTCTAATTTTGTGTTTGCATGTTTATATTGGACTAACTAAGAGAGAGTTTGTCAAGATAGTGAACTGAAAATCCCCAATATGTTAAAATCACACTAAAACCTACAAAAGGAAGGTAGATTAATTAGAAATTGAATGATATTTATTAGGGGTCTTGAGATTGTGATTTGAATAAGTTATAAGCAATTCGTGCTTGTGGGTCATATCTAGGTAAGATCTAATTTTCATTTCCCGACCATTTTTGGTTAAATTTTTATCATATCTATGTCCCCTGTTAATTGAAGAAGGCGCCAATTTACTGAGATCACTTAGACACGTGTGGAGGAAGATCTTGATAACAATAATTTTTGATATCGTGAGGAAACACGGTGAACAAAGAAAGATTTAATGGGTGCAATTTTTGATGATTTATCATTTTTCAAATATTGATAATGGTATTTATGATGTATTAGACTACACCCAATGTTTCCATGATATCTTCTATGATATAAGCATTCTTTTAGACAACTATTACATCATAGTCTTGGATCGGACCTATAAGATGACTGCTAAACCTTATTTCTCCAAAATATTATTAGAGGACTCGTAAGAGGTTATAGGTGAAAATCCCATACAAAAACTATTTTAAATGGTGATTATATCCCTATGATCACAGTCCTAAAGAAGGTGAGAGTGCAAGATTTAAATCGAGTCATTTTTAGTAGAGGCGAGTTACTAAAATAGATATAATTAAGAATAGAGAAAGATAATGGATTTATTAATACTAAAACTTGATGTATCCATCACTTACAAGAAAGAAATAAAATAAAATTTCCCTATTCCAAATATGAGGTCATCTATTCATGATAGGACAAAGTCCTAAGGGAACAAGCTATCATGTTATGGTTTTGAGAGCATAATTATGATCTATAGTCTAAATAGAGGAGGTAACGGTATGGTATGGTCACAAAATCATGATTTAAGGTTACATACATGTTAAAAAAAAGGATCATGATTGTATTTTGGTTATAGGGTCTTAAAATAGGTAACAATAAGTACACAAAATTGAGCACTCCCTCTTGTTTATTTTAGTTACAACTCCTAATAATATGGATAAAGTTATGACATGTAGGTATGGAATAAGTGTTTGAATAATACAAGGTGAGTTGATGTATCTAAAAATGTGAGAAGACTCTAAATATCCCTAGTTCAAGTAAATAGGTCTATTGTTTTAGAACTAGTGAACAAAGTATCTACAGAATTATTATCATGGAGAAAAGGAAAGACTAGTGAATGCATGTGAATCTAAGGGTGTAGGATAGAAGCATAAACAACCATAGTACTAATGTTCATATGAATATAAGGTTGTGTACATATGAAATACAAATTTTGAACTCTCCTAGGAAGACCACATAAATTAAGAAAAACCTAGTATTGGTAATTGTGCTCCCCATGGAGGATTTTCTTACCATATTGGCATAATATCTATTTCAGAGCTCTTCCAAGAAGAGGTGTCAAGATATATGAATTTGATCATAAATTATATATCACAGAGACTAAATTTGCATTGATGATAGAGATAGAATAAATGAAGAAACATGCATGGTGATGTCATGTGCACATAATATGGAGGCCTGTGGGAAATGGATGATATGATCATAGCTCAAGAAGATGAGCTATATGGTGCATGAAATGGTTGATGTTGCATATTCATGAATATTTCTTATATTTTCTAGAAGGAGGATTCATCTCGATCATGCTACATGATTGGAAGATTTACTAGCCTCGAAGTACAGAACAAATCTCCCGGTGGATTCAGGAAATGATGATAAAGTGAATAAAACTTCCAAATACATGAATTATCAATGGGGAGGGCATGTGATGGACATATCTAAACTAGATGATCCTATTATAAGAATGGTCACATGTTTTCTCACAAAGTTGAATTGCCAGGAGAGATGGGGCAAAGTAAGGAAGTGACGGCTTCATGTCACAAATAAATTATCTAAAGGCACAATCTATAATATTTTTGGGTTCATAGTAGAACATATTATTATGGAGGTACGTGTAACAGACAAGATCAAATTTGGAAACATCCTATTGCTGATTATTTTATCAAAGTTAGGGGTACCTGATGGGCCTAAGGATAACATATGAGAGTTCCCTAAGGAAAACACATCCACTGTAAATATATTTTCTAACTACACCTGTGATAATTATATCACTCCTTCGTATAAGGCTAGGAGGAAAAAATGGTACAAAATAATGTGTGAGGCATTTGGAGTAGAATGGTGAATTCCAAGTAAAGCGCCAACACAACTTGAAGGAAAGGATGAGTTTTTTGTGTACAACACTCTTATATTGGATGATTCTACTTTAAGGATGGGTCCAAGAGTCCTTTATGTTAACTTCCTTTTTCTTTCATAGCGCATTAATTTTAGATTACGGTGAATAGATTTATTGAGTCAAGAAAACTAAGGTTTTATGTTGATAAGGTAAACTATGAGTATCATACTTTACACAAGAAAAAATTTTATCCAAAGAAGAGTTCGTATGAGGAGACATTGATGCTGATGATATCAATATGACCAATTCTATCACTCGAAGATTACTAATCTTGAAGTGGAAAAGGTATATATCTACCGAAGATGAGAAAAGTGGACGATAATTATGTGGATAATGATTTGGGAATACCATAAGAGCCTACATGGACAATTATGATGGGGTTGAAAATAACATGTAAGGAAACTCCACCGCTAGTGAGGAGGAAGAAGGTAGTTAATATGAACCTCTGGTCCAAAGCATAACTACAAAGAGGACACCAAACCCTAAGGAAATAGAAAAAACATGTAAGCAAATAGAAGCCACCAAAGAAGAATACGTCTCCAATAAGGAATAAATATAATACTTTTTCTAGCAAAGACAGAGAGGGGTTCGAGGAATGAAGAAGAGGTTGGAAGAGATGAGGAAAAGGAAGTGTTGAAGAAAGAACCCCTTGTGCATGAAATTGAGGAGTCAGATATGGAAGAGCACGATGCACATTATAAAGAGATCCCACTTGAGGATCCGGAGGAAGCACATAATAAAGTACATTTACTTGAGATTTTTATGAGAGGAAGTACCCTACTGAGGAATATGGATATGAGAAAATTATTGAGTTGGAAGTTGAGATTCATATCAAGAATGAGGTAGAGTGTATTGTCAAACAAGATATTGAGTGCGAGAGAAGGAGAAGGAAAAAGTATCAAAGATTCGGTGGTGCATAGAACACCCTTACATTGAGATTTCTGAAAGTGACCCATGGGAAGAATAGGAAGCTAAGGCATACACCCTATGGCCCTATGAGGTAATATGATTATGATCCTAAATTTTTTTTGCATAAAATATACTAAAGAACAAAGTGGCCAAAAAGATCTCTTCTATTGGTAATTCTTTAAGAAGGAAAAATCCTTTCCACGTAAAAGGAAAATGTTCTCCTGGGCATTACAAACACATATAGAAGAGCCTACATTTGAGGTTAGTGCACAAGTGTTAACCAAAACTAGACTTAATTATAAGATAGGGAAGCATACGAGATAGTTTATGCACGGGTGCTCTCAAGAATTAACAAGCGTGTAATGCGCTTAATAAACTATCAACGAATGTAGGGGTGTAAATTTTTATAAATAATTCTACATAAGGAATATGCAAAAGGAGTTATGAGGGAAGAATGAGGAGATAAAGGTGAAGGATAAGGATATCAAGAAGAAAGATCAAGAAATTTTGAGGCTGAAATAAGATCTAGGGGAAGAAAAGGGGCAAACAAACACTATATATAAGAAGGTAGAATGCATTGTAGATGTTAGTACACTCATGCACCTAGATCTAATTTATCAAATCCAACCTACATATGAGATGACACTTCATTGTTTAAAGTAATTTGCATACAATATTACACATGAGAAGAAGGTTCTTACAATAGAGTCTGCAAAATAAGTATTGGTGGGACACAAGAAAAATTTCAGGAAACAGAACCAAAAACACCTTGCATAGTATGATGTGTTGGCACTAGAGGTTAAAGGGGCTGCAAAAGTGGTGGATTTTGTACCTGATAATTGTGAGTAATTAGATCATGTTATGGGTTTTCTTGTTTTTAGGGATGAAGCAGAGTTAAAGGAGTTCGGGCTAGGAACAAAGAGAAATAGGGCGGAATGGGAAAAGATATTGGTTGAGGTAGAGAAAAAGAGGGAAATAATAAACATGTTGAAAACCTCACTCAAGGATAGGTTGAAGGAACTCTTCCCATATATTATGTGCAGGATGAATGTGTTGAATGAAGAGGATAAGTAGTTGGGGGATTTTATTAGATAGTTGAAGGGTAAGATTGATTACTTTACTCTTGCAGAGATCATGACATTGTTTATAGTGAACCGATTCAGGAAAGCAAGGAATTGGAAGGTTGGAAGGAACTGGAGAAAATATTGGTTAAGGTATTTCCAGTTCTTCTCCCCTAATATAGGTTTATTATTTCATTCTTTGGCACAATATGTAGTCTTTATTCTTCATTCTTTGTACCATGGTTGATATACTATTATTCTTTTTGCGTGACAATTTCTAGAGTTTGCAGAGGACGGACAACATACCTAGTGTGGGGTAATGTTGGGATGATAAAATGACTCAAGATTATCATAAAAATAAGGAATGTGCACATGCACATGGAATTACAAGGATGTTCATGTATGATTAAAAATGTGGCGCATGGGATTGTGTGTATAAGGAAGATTAGTTGAGCACTTAGCCATTTTCCAAGATCAAGCTAAAAATAGACTTGGAGTGTTCACCATGCAAGGGATAAAATAAGGCTACCTTAGCAAGAAAGTATTGGCTATTTTTTGAGAAAGCACATGCATGAGTCTAAATATTAATAAGATTAAATCATAATATTACCAGGAAATCTATTATTAGTGAATGTTTTTAAAGCATTCATGTAATTATGCATGGCTATTTTGAGCATGCCTATCTTTAGGAAGTGCATGGGTGGTGAAGGGAAAGTCCACACCCCTATAAATACTTGGCTTAGGAAGGGTTATGGATCATGTTATGTATGTTATGGTTATGTTGCTTTGTTGTATTGATGTGCATGGATCTATGAGTCACATGTAACAACTATTATGTATTAAGCTTCGTTATGTAAGAGTTAAATATAATGGATTATGGATGATGGATTACGATCATTGATGTGTTTGATTGTGGTGAATATATCTTATAATTGATATTAGTAATTTTCTGATTTTTCATGTTTCCTTATTATGTGTTCTTATAATTAAATGTATGTAATGGTTCAGTTTTATTGAATGATTACTTGGTTGAATATCATCATAAATATGTATGTTAATATCCGACAAGCAAATACAAATGAGGGACCTAGTAGTTGCACATGCTTTAGGTGAGCATTAAATTATTTTAAATGAAGTGCCAATGTGCATAGCATTTAGGTGGAATAAAATAATATAAATATTTCTACATCTTCACCACCACCATGACTTGCACGACTAGGTCTTAGTGTTTTGCATGTTCTAAGCCAAATCAAAGTAGTAGTACCTCATAACTCAACATGAAACCTATTTAAAAGTACCTAAAAAAATTAAGACATCATGTATCACTCACCTACATAATTTCATGATCTCACATGGACCTGAAACACATTATCATGCCTCATTTGGCCTCGAGGCATACGGACAAGGTCTAGATGAGCACATGCAACAGAGTATTCCACCTATACCTACACTCTAAAACTCATGTGAGTGTCTCAAAATATCAAACCATTCTCTCCATGCCTATACCATAATCCTCAAGTCACCATAAAACTCAAACCATCATGCTCTATTACCTAGGCTAGCTAGGTCACCTGATTAGGCCTACTAGGCCAAACCATTCTCACTTTTTCCTCTCTTACAACCATGAATCAACCTGAAAGTCCATGTCATCATCAAGAAAAGAATATTATAGCACCCTTCCATAATCATATTTTTCATTAATGGTATTTTACATCGATTAAAAAACCTAAACTTACTCATGTAAATATATCTATTTCCAATAGGACTTGTCCTCAATAAGTTATCATGAATGTCAAAGTTAGTTTTACATTCATGAGAGGAAGAAAGATGTTGGCATGTTGAGAAATAGGTGTTATAATTTATGGAAAAATATATTAATGAAAAATTTTATTATGGAGTGGAGCCATATGATTCTCATAGTGATGAACACATGGAAATTTAGGTATGTTTTTGGTTGCACATGTTGATTCAGTGAGAATTGTTTCTTCTAACAAGCCTATTCAGGTGATCTAGCTAGCCTAGGCAATATTGCATAGTGATTTGAGATTATTGGTGACTTGAGAAGTCTGTTGGAATGATGGAGAGAATTTTTGAGAGTTCTTGGGAACTCACATGAGTTTGAGTTACTGGATACTGAGGTTGGTGACCATGTTTCAGGTGCTCATTTGGACAAGCTATGGCTATTAGAATGTATGAGGTTGAGTTTTAGAGCTATATTATCTCATGGATTCATGTAAATAGGTTTATCATGGTGTAATAGGTATGTTAGGACATTTTTAGTGTTTCATCTGATGACTTATAGTGTTATTTCAGTTGACCCTAGCCTTTACAATGTAAAACCCTAAGGGCTAACTATGCAAGTCTTAGTGGATAGAGAAATGGAGTACTATTTGTGACATAGTGATGATTGGAGATGTATTAAGGGTGTTTTTTGGTGTTGTAGGAAAATTTTCAGGTTTTCATGATGAGTGTTTTGCATGATCTGATGTTTGTGGTGAAACAGGGTTAAGAACAAGGTCATTTTCAGCTCGAATTGGATCTTCTAATGATCACCCTAATATGTGTGATTTGTATGGGACCTTGTGGATTTCAAGTATAATTATAAATTTATTCTAGAAGGTTTTAAAAAAATAGAGTTCATTTCATCATCATGTTTTTATGAATGAATGTTAAGAAGGTAAACAACTATTTATGTGTTTGAAATCCTAGCTCAAAAGTAGTAGGAAAGAAATTTATTCTTAGTGACAAAAATTTATTTCTACTACTTGGAATATGATTTCATAGAAAAGGGACTCCTAGGTTTACATAAAGTTATGATATAGGTTTTCATGATGAGTGGACCCCACTCAAATAGGCATGTTTATGAAGAAGTTTAATTTGGGAAAAGGTTTCCCAATGGAGTTACAAACTAAATGACCATTATATGATGTGTGTGATTTTTATTAATATCCATGATGGTTTTAGGTCATGGTGATGCAGTTAAATTTTCAAGTATGCTTCATTTATGTTGACATGTCTAAGGTAAGTTTTGGGACAGTTTCGCATGATTTACAGAGATCATCTTTGTTAAAGGCCTTCGCTTGGAGTTAGAATGATTTATAATATGTTTTGGAATGGTAATTCAGATATATTTTGAATGGTATAATTTTTGTCTCATTATTAGTTTATTTAATATAGTTTCTGGGTAAATATGTGAGTAATAATATTTCTTTCTCTTTAAGACAAGACTACTTTTGTAGAAAGATTGAGTTGGTTAGTACATGAAATTTATTAGGTGATGATTACTATTACCTAGAATGTGAAGAGCGATTCATTTGGCATCCATTTTATCCATTTTAAAGTCTCTAAAATTTTAGGAATGACGTTAACCAATTACATTTGTAAAATTGTTGTTAGGAAGCTTTTTTGGTGAAGGAAAATGTTGATGTGGTTTGAACACATGATTCTTTCAGAGTTCTAACTTTCTTAGAATTTTTCAAAAGGTTTTGAGATTTACATTGAGTGGTCACACTCCATATTTTAGTTCATATTGAGGGTTATTTAGGCCCAAAGGAAGATTTAGGTTTATAGAAAGAACTTTTTATAAATAAAATGAGCCACTGGACCCATTAAATTAAATAATATGATTGGTTCATGTAAATTATGACCATGGATGATGTTTAAATGACATATTACTCATGTTTGGTGATTTTTAGAGCTTGAATAAAAATATTTTTGACATGAGGGGATTTTTCTCATTCCATTGGTGGGGTTTTGAGGATTTTTGGTGCATGGATGAAGGTTTTTGGCATGGACGACCTATATGGGTCAATTGTGAATGTTCTATTGATTCTTATGGGATGTTTTTAGTTTTGTGTAGTAGAGACAAAAGAGGGAAACATAAATATTTTTAATTTGAATGAAGGAGAGGCTATAAAGTGATGTTTTGGGTACAATGTTGCTAATATTTTTAAAACCCTTTTATATTATTTTTTAAAAGTTCTTGCTGCAAAAGAAAACCCCCTTGGTCCTAGCTAAAACCCCTAGAATTACATTCTAGGTCAATATATGGTGGTATTTTCATGAGGTGGATTTGAGCGAAGCAAAGGATGGTGAATTTTCCTTGATGGTGAGTTGATGAAGGAGGGAAGAGTTGGTGTCATGTGTTGAGTGTTAATTTCAAATCATGTTGATGTCATTACTAGGAATTTGAAGTATTTTTAGGTCTGATAAAGAGTTGAAATCATTTTCAAAGAAGGTTATATTTTTGTGTATTCATGAGATAAGGTTGATTATATTGGTATCTCTTGATTGTATCTTGTTGTCATATTGCTAAAGGAAACTATTGTTGTGATTTTACTTATATATCAATAAAGGAGGTTTTGTGTATATATTTTTCATTATTGATATGTATGAATGAATCCTTGCTTTAATGGAATATGTTTAATGGTGAAATATATTTGATTGTGAACAAGTATTAATGTATGTGTTTCATGAAAATGTGTGTTACATGGTTGAAGTATAAAGAGTAAAAAAAATTATTTGTGAATGATTCACACCCCCCCACTCATTTTCACTTCCAAAAATTGGTATAAATAAGTCCCGTGGAAGCATCCTAACAAGCTAGAGGGAGATATTTTGTGATAGTAATGGGGGATCTTTATCACTTAAGGTAGGCAATCGAGTTTTGTAAATAGAAGTTGGACATATTGTGTGTATCTCATGAGTAATGATTCAAGGTTTTAAAGGCTCAACTTGAGGAGGCCCTAGCTGAGTTGAAGATAAAGAGGGAAGAGTGTCTCAAACATGAGGTTGAGAAAGAGGATATGAAGAAAGAGTTATCTACCATTACAAGAAAGGTATCATATTTTCATGAAATTTTAGATAGTTTGTATAAGATGTTAGGGAAAAAAAAGGCATATGGTGATAGAAAAAGTCTAGGATTCAAGGAGGATTCATTCAAATCAGATAAAAATGAGGAAGAATCAAGTCAAGGATCTAATGATAGAAGAGATCCGGGCATGGGATATAATTAAAAACTTCAAGCTCATGGAAGATCATCTATCAGACAAACAAATGCATATAGGTATGGAGTTTTTCATGGTAACTACTATAAGTGTGGTGTTTATGGACATAGAGCTAGTATGTGTAGTCCTAAGGTTGAGAAGAAGGATGACTGTAATGGACAAGTTCAGAGGCATCATTGTGAAGGAGAGAATGAAGAAGAATGTCAAGGAAAGAAGGAGAAAAATGTAGGTTAGAGATATGGTGCATAATGTTACCTTTGTCATGCAAAGGGACATCTTGCAAAGTATTGTAAGAATGGACAATCAAACACTAGAAGGTATGTAAGAAAGTTTAATGGATATTTTTTTTCTTGTAATGGTTTTGGAAAAAGGAAATTGAGTGCAAGAAAAAAATATGGAGTATTTTAGGTGCCGGAGAAGGTAGGGCACATTACAAGGTTCTGTGATGCAGGATAGTTGAAGAAAGGGACTCAAGGATCCAAGCCACAAGTCCAAGAGTACAAGAAGAAGAAAGAGGCTAGCCAAGGTGTTCAAGAGGATCTCAAAGGTCTGATTGATCAAGAAAAGTCATTTATTGTACAACTAGAAAAATAATGAGTCAATCAAGGAGCCAAAATAAGGTTTGGGACCTATTTAGGTCTCTCTTCTTTCCCGCCACGGTGATATATGTGTCTACTAGGCTTCTTAGAGGTGTATTGGTTGTAATGAAGCATTGAAGTGAGGGGGATCTATCTTGGTCTATGTGTGTCTTCTCCATGGTGTTAAGGTATGTCAAATTTCAAGCATTGTTCTTCAAAGAGTATAAGTATGTGTCTCGAGTTTGGTTTTTCATGATGAAGTGGTTTATATGGGATGACTCAGTAGATGTAAGATTCAGGTTGGTATATCATAACAGGTATACTATTTTCATTAAAAACATATGATGTGTCTTCCTTGCAAACTGAGTATGTGATTTAGTAATGTTGTCTTGTAAAGAAGTATGTGGTATCCCAAGATGTTAATTCTGAGTCAATATAAATTTCATGAGTTTTTCATGAGCTATAAGTGCATTAATTAAGTGTGTATGAGTCTCTATGATGTGTGTGAATCATTGAAGTGGTCTCTAAATGTAAAGCATGGTGTGTCTAGTTTTTCCAAGTCTTCATTTTCATTCGAGTGTTGTGTTTTGGTCATTTAGTGTTTTTAAGTTCAAATGTTCTATGTATGAAGTGTTTATCATACTATCGATGTTCTAAAGCTCGAGATGAAGATTTAAAGATGGAATGGGTCATCAAGTATGATGACTTGATCATAACATCACTTCAAATGTGGTCTATGATAATAGTGTAAAAGAAAAGATGAGTTTGAAGGTACAAATGGAGAAGGTCAAAGCTAAAAATTTATAAAAATAATCTAGATTGTGATTTCTTCATTATTCAAGTGGTTTTCGATCTTGTCATTGTTCAAATTTCTTACAATCTTTGACATTTATCAAATTTGACAGTAAATGTGCACAGAGACCTAATTAAGAAGAATGAACTTGAGATCGGGTATGTTTTTCTTTGGATTTAGTCTTCAAGGTTCTTGGAGATAATATTATGGCCAAATGGGTATCTATAACTGATAAGGTTTCTTCATGAAAATGTAATCATCAAAATTTAGATGTGTTTTTATGCCTAACAAGGGTTAATTGGCTGTGAGTGTGAATTTGTGATGTAAATAAGGTACAATGGAAATTTTTTTATTATAATGTTAATAATACATGTATAAGAATGTGAAACCATTGAATGGTTAAATAGATTGTGTTAAGAAGGTCAAATTGTGTGATGATATTATCTTATGTACCCTTGGAGCATCATGGACTAGGTCTTGTCTAGATACAGGACTATAAGTAAATATTTGTTATCTTTTGAGTTCTTCTTGTCCTTGTACATAAGATTAATGGATTTTATATTTGTTCCTATGTGAATTTGGAGTGGTATTCATTAGTTCTCTCATCCAAATGATGACTCAAATTGGAAGTGTATAAAAGGATTCATGGTAAAATTGTGGCATAGGTCGGTGCAATCTACATACATGTGCATAGTTATATTTATAGTCATAAAATTACCCACTTACTAATATTATTATATCACAAAGTATGTTGTTTTATGTATGGATCTTACATAAGAAAAATATTCACTCTTGACCAATTTCATTGTCAAGTCATCAGTCTTCTTGATCCTCATTATTTTTTGTCTTACACATTCGTCACTCACTCGCATAGTACCATTCAACTTTAAGGGATCCTATATGTCATTATTCACTCATTTTTCATCTCTAGTCTTTGACTAGGGTGCTTAAATAGGGATTAGGTGCACAGGGTGCCCAGTTTCTGATTTTTATTTACCCTAGTCCCTGCCACACTTGGTTTTAATTTAGACATTCGAGGTTGGTCTTTATGGTTTTCCCTTCCATCTCCGTAGGGGATAGTCAACATGTTGGGTCATTACTATTGAAATTTGAGCAAGCTATCCCTATATAAACACAACATAAACATTATATTAAGGGTGGACTATTTCTACCGATGGATAGCTATCTACATATAGCAAGAGGACCGCATTCGAGCACTATTCTACATCACACACTGCATAGAAATGGGATCCTATTCTATTCCATCCACCATTTTGCATTTTATCTAGCTATTTTCCATGACTTTGATGTCATCTCGCGCGCTAGGACACCCCGGGAACATTATTACACACATAAGAACATAAAAATTCATTGGGTCTAAGATGTAGTGTAGCACTCAGTCATAAATCCATCCATTTGGTAGCTAAGGATAGCCTAACCCATTCATTTGCGTATTTTTTTTAGGGTTTTGATGCTTTTGTATGAGGTCTTATAGGTGATTGTTCATTGTAGATCTACAATGACACTAGCGAACTAAGTGCAACACCAACATGACCAAAGGATAAGTATTGTAAAGGATTAGCGACCATGCCAGACTTAGATTCGGAGGTACTCCATAGACCAGGGCACCCAAATTCTAGACCGGAGCACCCCATGTGCCCTTTTCCTTCCCCAAGAAATCCATTATGGTCAGATCTTCCTCTTCGCCATCTTCGAGGTTTATTTCGACATCATGTTCCATTATTTCATCACTCTACTCAGTACCATGTCACTAAGAAGTAAGTCCAAATCAAGTTAGTACCTTTCCCCTTTCATTTCATTTAATTTTATTATTTAGCATTTACATTTCATTATATCTCAATTATTGCATTTTTATACTTCTTAGATTCTTAATAAAATTCATATTTTATAGAATCATTTTGGTGAACCCGTAGATTAGAACATTTTTCCCTAGGATCCACAAAAACCCTAAATGGCTAAGGATAGCTCATCTTCTTCTCACTTCATCATGCCTCATGTGAGTGTTAATCCCATCTATGATGAGGCCACCATCACTAAACTCACTGCCCTATATTGTGATGTTACTATGCTAGATCATATTCAACAACTCTTAGCCAACAAATGCCATGTACCTACTAGCTTTAAAAATTCTACTATTGGCATTGTTTCTAATCCAATGAGCTTCACTCATTGTACTCCATGTTATACTGTTAGCCATGACCCTCCTTTAGACATTTCTAAGGAAATTCTAGATGACTCTCTTATTGATTTCATGCTTGGTCTTGACAATGGTACATCTGTGCATACTAATTCTCCTCCTAGTAAGACCACTACTATAGCTACATCTCATGATTCTCCTATTTCTGATACTACTTCTCATAATCCATCATGTATTAATACTCCTTCATACTATGTTGATGATCTAATTGATGGCATGCTTAGTAAAATATTCATATATGATTCTCTATCTAATTATGATGAGTCCTTTGCTAGTCATTATTATACTACTCTACATACTACGAATGTGAATCCCCACTCCTTTATCATCTTCTCCTGAGGTTGTATCTAATATTGTGCATGAGTCACCTCCATCCATCACTTCATATACTCCTACCACTTTACCTCCACCTATCGCTCCATCTCCATATATTTCTTCATCTCCTAAGGATGTTTCCGATGCTAGTCCTACCCATTCCATGGATATTCCATGTTCTCCATCCCCTATATCTTCTTCAATTCCTATGCCTAGTGTGCCTTTAGCATTGGAATCTCCTTTGTCTCCTCTAGACATACCTATGATTACTCACAATGGAAAGTTACAACCACTTAACACATTATTGTCATCTTCTACTATCCCTTCACAAGACATCTTGTCTCTCATGCATGTTGTTGGTCAATTACAATCTCAGGTTCAATCACTCACATTAGAAATCAAGGCCTATCATGCTTCCATTGATAAAAATTCATTGCATGAAAACCCTATTCCTAAGAAGATTCATAACTCATCATTTCCTAAGGATTTTATCATGCCAACCTTTTTATCTTTTGATGGTATTGGAAATCCTTACCTATACCTCAAACATTATTTTATGGCTATGGCTTCATATTCTAATGAGTGATTATTTCTTAAATACTTTCACTATAGTCTCATCGATGATGCTTTGCAATGGTATAATCACCTACCATTTGGATATATTATCACATATCATGAAATGGAGGAGGCTTTCCTCCATCGCTTCGTCATTAACAATGGCCCTAGAGTTACTTATGACCATCTACCTACTTTACATCAGGGAAAAATAGAACCTATCATGGATTACATCTTATGATTCAATTCTTGTATGCACCAATTAGTCTTCCAACCTATTGACTTAGAGAAATAATTCATATTTTGTCGTGGTTTGATTCCCACACTAAAAAATGGTTGCAATATGACACATGTGAATCATTCACACTTACGTGTCATAGAATTTTTGTTTTCAAACAAGACCTCATTCCTCCACATGTTACGGATCCTCCACCTATAGTTTTCACTTTGTTACACCATCTATTTCTTCTCCATTAACATCATTTGATCATCCCACATGATCTCCACCTCATAAGAAATCTCAACCTATTACATCAAAAATAATCCTACTTCACAACAGGACACACCCCAATCTTCTACACTGCATTCTGTATGAGCCATTACATTTATCTCATCATGGTAGACCACATAATTCCCTATGTGTTTTAATTAATGAAAAATTAATTCAATTACATTCTAACCAACATCATCCACAACATCATTTACAATGTCAGTGTGATTGACCATATTGTAATTATCACCGTATCAATGGCCATAGGGATAATGATTGCTTCGCCCTTCATGATCACTTATAAAAAATAGAGAATAAGGGCATCATCTCCTTTATCTCTTGCTCACTCCCACTATAAAAGGAAGGAATCCCATGCGCGCTAGCCTATCACCCAGCAGAAGCTGAGTGCTCACCCGAGGCACACGTGTCGAGTCTCTCTTTTATGTGAGTTTTAGTGGGAAGCATTCATATATAATTAGTATAAGAGTATTCAGGAAAGAATTTTAGACATACAAGAATCATAGGGCTCAAAATGGCCTCCAGATCCTTGTAGTTTCTTCAGACCAAGTGTTTTAATATACTCCACAACATATATTGTAATAGAAGGAAAGATACAATCATTCATTCATAGCATGAAAGGAAAGAGAACTTCT
Source organism: Taxus wallichiana var. yunnanensis (assembly GCA_018340775.1). Classification (NCBI taxonomy): domain Eukaryota; kingdom Viridiplantae; phylum Streptophyta; class Pinopsida; order Cupressales; family Taxaceae; genus Taxus; species Taxus wallichiana. The sequence continues at coordinate 285,283,388 of CM031242.1, read as the reverse complement.
ATGAATGAAATATACATAAAACCCACTGATATTCATATCTAATTGCAATAGGTAACCTCATTGTATTCATCATTGTTTCATTACAAAGAGCCATAGAGAGAGTAGACTGCAATCATGCACATCACTAGGCTTGTATAACTAAGCCAAAAAGAAAAAGAAATTACAATGCTAAGCTTAGTACATTCCTTTCTGCACCAAAGTTCCACTCAGTAATCTGTGCAGAGCTTCACCCATGTTATCTCTCTCTGTGTGTATCCCTCCTATCTTCTCCTCTCATGTCTATATTCCTATGTGTATGTTATCTTGGTCTCCTTATCTCTATCTCTCTTTTCCCACTGTAGGAACTTGTATTTATCACCTTCCCATGTTGCCAACTTGCCTTGCCGCACCCTCAGATCCATGCCAAGTGTCGAATGTGGTCCTTCAGTGAGCATGTTTCCTCAGGCCTGAGCTCTCCACTCCATCTCATGATGGTCTTCTAGAAGACTCCTTCGTTGGCATGCTCTTTCCTGGGCCACCTGTTGCTAGGATGACATCTTATCCATGTGCAACCGATCACGCTTTTCACGTGTTCTACCTTTGTTGCTTAAATCAGCTAAGTCTCAAATCTCCTTTCACACATTGTGCATGCTATTTTCTTCCTTAATCCTTTTCTCTTATGCACTTTTTCCTTGTGTGCCCTTCTATAACTGGGGTCCCACGCACCCATGTGCCTTCATACTTAGTCAATATTTCAGGGGCCCAACATCACCCCACACTACGCCTGTTCTCCACCCTTGAAAACATCTTACTTGACCAAGGTGCAAGTTGGTTCAATGGAACCAAGATGTAGACAAATATTACAAAAATGAATAAGGAATGAAAGAATAGGGGAAATAATGAAGAATGGGGGGGACATTAAATCAAAAGGCTAGGGAAGTCCTTCCATAAGTCTACCTCCAACTTACTCCATGTATCGACCTCATTCTGTGCCTTCTAACAAAGGTCACCACCAAGGTGCTTACTTCATCAAAGCTTAGACCAGCTCCCTGGGTGCCCAAGGTGTCCACAATTTGTTCCATTTCCTTTCCCAGGTCCATGAGCTTGTCCATTCTCCTTGTAATCTGGGGGTATCAGTTCCTTCAACCGGGCCTTAGTTGAGCTTCTTAAAGCCTCAATCACCTCTGATTTCTTTTCTACCTGGCCAGAACCTTGTCCCTTTCTACCTTGTTCCCCTTGTTCTTTTCTCCTGAACTCTTCATCTCTACTTCAAGCATGGCAACCAAAGAGATTTCCACCTTATCTCGATCCACGCATGTGTCATATGTGGCTTCTGCAGACTGGGCAATGACCTTGATCTCCGTGAGTACTTGATTGTACTCGAAACAAGTGCTATCACTTTTAACCGGTCCTCCTCCTTCAGGCATGTGGCCACTTCCTTTGCATATTCCAATGCCAAGGGTCACCTCTCCATGGTGAGGATGCATGTTAAGTCTTCTAGGCATTCCAATGTCGATGCATACCTCTGAGGGATAGGCATTAGATCTGGGTGTTTCAAAATGATGGCACTTTTTATTGAGTCTACTTTCTTGTAGACCTCCTGCACCTTTGCCTTTTCCTCCTTGAGCTCGCACTTTAGCTGTGTGCTGATTAATTCCTCTTATTTTAAGCTTCTAGCCACCTTAGCCAACTCTTCCTCCTTCTTGGCCAACTTTCCCTCTAAATCCCTTATGTTGTCATTCCACGCGAATAGTCTTGCCTCTATTTCCACCGTGACCTTGTTTAGAGCATTACATACTTGCTCATCTGAGAGCTCCTAGGAATTCACTAAGGGGTTGTCTCCCTTAGACTCTGGTAGTGTGATAAGTACCTTTTGGTAGACTTCAAAGTCTAGCTCATCGACGTGGGATTCAAATGCCCAAGAAAGCATCTTCTTGGTCCTGGGGTATACGCCTCCTTTTCAAATGATCCCATGGTGATAAGTCTCTCAGTGGGTATTGTGCTCTGGAATCATGCACGTAGCACCTTCCTTGAATCATCCACATAGCCCATTATCTACCTCTGTTCTACATCCAAGAGGTCTTCTACCCAAGTGCACTGCCTTTGGGAAGCTAACTATCAGAGTGGGGCCTCCTAGGCTATCATGTCCTTTTTCAATGCTCTCCTCCTTCCCTTCCTTTAGCACTATGTCTGTGCTCCACTCTAACTCCTGGTCTACAAGGATCTCAAGCATCTTCTTTACTTCTCACTTTGCCACTTTGGTTATCTGCTCCTTGGTAAAACCATGTGGCTCTCTGCCCCTCGGCATCCCTCTCATCTACCTTTGTATCTTTAGTGCCTTCATCACCTTGTGTGCCTTTTCATCATGTGAATACGAACTCTTGATTTTCTTCTCCACTCTCCTCTAAGTCATAGACACTAAATATGTGAGGTTCCAAAGGTTCCTTGTCTTTCTCTAGCTCTTCCTCCTCATCGCCACCTCCTTCACTCTCATCCTCTCCTTCTCCTAGGTATCTCTCCAAGCTGTCAGTCACCTCCGAGTCAGCTTCTTCATCTACCTTCTGCTTCTTCCTGAGAGATGTTGCTTCTAGTAGGAGATTCTACCTTCTCTTCTTCTTCTTGTGACTCCTCCATGGTGGTGGGTTGTTCAGTGCCTCTACTTCTGGTGTCTTCTCCTTTACTGGAGACTTCTTTCTCTAAACATAGGTTCTTGGCTTGGCGCTCATAGAAGGCATGCTCATTGTCTGAATAGTTGATTTACACTCGTGCTCCTTCCTCTCCTCTGCCCCTCTTCTTAGACATTGGCTTCTTCTTTCCCAAGGGGTCTTTAGGTATGGAGATCTCATCCACCAAGTACGCACCATTTTCAAATTTTGGCCTTATGTGCATGTATACGCGTGTCGCGGATCCTCCAGTGATAGGAAGTGTTATTGGCCTAGTCATATGGATCTCATGTGACACATACTTCTCCATGTATGTGCACTTACCTCTCGGGATATTTTAGTTTCTTCCTCATATCCCTGTGCTCCGGTCCAACTTTCCTAGCTCCAGCCTTTTTTTTCAATTCTTTAAATCTATTCACTCCCGCTTGGAAGTACTAGGTAGTGAACGTGAAAGGGAGCTTGCACCAAGGGCTCCATGATTCATCAACAAGTTTGAACCTGCCCAAGTAGTAGTGCTGGTATACCGTGAACTTAGCTTCTCCTTGTGTGGCTGTTGGGAGTTGTTCAGGATCCTCCACTCCACCCCGAATGCATTTCTCAAGCATGTATACCATTTTTCAAGCCGTGCTTTATGGGGAGCCATCATTGTATCACATGCATACTTTTCAAACCTCTTCGCGGGTGAAGGGTCTTCGGCTGGGTACTCCCACACAAACTTGTCTAGTGCATCTGGCACTCCAATTTCTATAAACACTATGGTGAGTAGGACATTGCCAAAGAGGATCATGTCCCCTTCCTTTGCACACTTTACAATTTCCCTCAATGTATGTAGAACAAGTTGTAAATAGTCCCCTCTGTAATCTTCCTACAGACATGTAGCCATGGCTTGTTAACTTGCGTCCACCTTTCTTGGCCATTCAGCTTCATTACTAGGTGCGTGGCCATCTTCATAACTAGGTCCTTGATGTCTGAGATGTCATAATACCATGACCCTTTCTTGCAGGCATACTCTGTGATGGTCTCTTGAATAGCCTCCTTATCACCAAGGTCATCTTCCAGGCTATCTCCCTCACATATGAGGCCTGTAAACTATGTAATCAACTGGGGAGTTATGTGCATCTTGCACCCAACAAAGTGGAAGTAGTCCTCATGTACCCGAGACATCAACCACTGGTACAAGTGATCCGGCTTCCCAAAATAAGGCAACTCATAAAGTTGTAACAACCCTACCTTTGCCAACTTGACCTTCATGTCATCATTGTAGATAGGTAACCCTTCAGGTGTTCACTTGTTGGTTGGGCATACCAATTCTAATGCCATCTATTTTTCTATAGTGTTGGTGTGGTGATTATAATCACTGACTGGTATGCTTCTCAAATGGGATTCCCATTCCTTCCCCATCATCACTCCATCAGGGTACTACATTTCTACATACCATTCTTCATTTGTATCTACCTCGGGTTCTGGTTGTTTAGCCCTTGCTTTGCCCTTCCCTTTCTTTGGTGCCATGGTCAAGGTAATTGTGTCACTCTAATCCTCTCCTTGTTACTCGATTTCCTTCTCCCAACCTTGATCTCAGATCCACGATACAATTCTCCTAAACCCATGCCCTAGTTTTCTAAACCCTAACTTTGATAAATTCTTCACAAGATAGCATCTTTTCACTTCATTCCATGCCCATGTAATTCCTTCCTTCTGGTTCACAATCTCAAACTAGCTCCTTACATTTTTAATCACATAGATCTTCTCCTTGATCGAATATGAAAAATCCCTAGCTTATATCTTTCACTTATATCTCCAACTCTTCATTTTCGCAAAGTAAAATGAGAGTGCCCCTAACCTTCTATTTATAGTTTTTCCTTTTTCTAGTCATTAAATGCTACTTTACCTACCCCGTACTTTTCTCATTTAATGCATATTTTTAAAACAAACCCTTCTTCAGCACCTTCACTCACGTGCCCTTCCTACGTGAAAACTCCTCCAACCTTCTGGCACGTAACCAAACCAACCTGACAAGAGACTCTTACGCGTGCTCAACCACACCAAAGGCACTTCTTCTATCCAGATTCTTGCTTTCACCTACCTCGTGTTACTTTAACTACACTTCCTTTTCCTTTGTACATGGGATCTACAAGTAGCTTTACCCTGGCACCAACCATTCTATCTTTTCTCTTCATCTCTCTTTCAATCGGGCTACTCAACAAGGCTCTTCAACACAACTTCCTTGGTACTTTTAATCACACACTTCTTCACTTTTCTCCACCCCACACTTAAATGATGCATGGTCCTCTACACACTCATAAATTCTCTAAAAATAGCAATAAGGTTACTGGTGCCCAAGGCACAAAACAAAACAACAATGTGAAAGGGAAACACAAGGAAAGGAAAATGCATAAAGGAAAATTCTAAACTAACTGGAAAAACTACCTTATTTACAAACACCAAGAAGACTTATTTATAGTAGGGCTTTAACCTACTACCATTAAAGTGTCCAGGAAGCTTCATCCCATCCAACACTTGTAACTGGCATGCGCCCGAATCAAGGATGTACGAGATTGTGTAGGGACCTAACCAATGGAATTTCAACTTCCCAGGATGGTGTAGAAATTTAGAATCATATAGTAACACCATCTTCCCAACCTCAAATTTCTTGTTTCTAATATGGTGATCATGCCAAGCCTTTTTCTTTTCCTTTTCCATTGTTTGGCTCCAATGGGCAAGTGATCATCTTTCATCCAATTTCATTAGTTCATCAATTCTTTCTTCCAAAGCACTTGTTCATCGAGCTAATCCTCTTGCGCACGCTATTCAGAGAAGGTAACATAAATTCAACTAGAAAAATAGCTTCCATGCCAAACACCAATTGAAAAGGTGTGGCTTTATTTATTCTTTTATACGTAGTCCTGTAAGCCCATAAAACTATTGATACCTTGTCATCCCAATCCTGTCTTCCAACATCACAGATTTTGGTCAAGGTATGACTCAGTATTTTGTTGAATGCTTCCACGGTTCCATTTTCTTATGGGTGATAGGGTGTAGTCTTATGATGAGCCACCATGAACTCAGATAGTAGGATCCTCACGGTCTCATTTAGAAAATGCATACCCCTATCACTAGTCAAACTCAAAGGGCATCCATACCTTGTGATAATGTTCTCCCATAGGAACCTTGCCATTGTTGTTGCCTGCCATGTAATCTTTAGTCGGGCTGCTTCCACCCACCTTGTGAGATAATCCATGCAAGTGATGACATAACATGACCTAGTCCTATGTAATTTTTTGTGCAATAGGTCCTACAAAGTCTATCGCCCACTTTTCAAAAGGCTCCGCGCTAGGAATAGGACACAAAGGCATTTCATCTCTCCTTCCTAGTTTTCCAATGCGCTGACAGTGGTCACATGCTTTACAATAATCTCTACAATCCCTATACAAGGTTTCCCACCATAAACCTGCCATTAAAATATTACATGCGGTGGCATCACCTGTGTAATTCCCACCCACACTTCCTCCATGTGCTTCCTCCATGATGGCTAGGCACTCATGCTCTAACACACATCTACACAAAATTTCATCACATCCCAATTTTTATAAGTCTCCACTAATCAACATGTAGGGTGCAGCATGTATGGCCAACTACTTTTTTTCCAATGCCCTCATTCCATCTCGGTGCCACACCTTCTTTTAAAAATATAGCAATCTCTTCCAAATCCGAGGGGTATGCGCCATAATCTAAATAGTTACGTGTCATCTGCATTGCTTCCTCAATACTTTACGTGTCCTCTCCTGAATCAATTCTTGACAGATGATCAGGTCCACAATTGCTTTTTCTAGGCTTCACTACAATGGTGAACTCAAACTCTTGAAACAACAACACCCATCGACATATGTGCCCTTGAAGAATGGGCTTGTTCACTAAATACTTTAATGCCATGTGGTCGGTGTAGAATACAAAGGGTGTTGCCAGCAGATATATTGTCGAAATTTGAAAAGTGCATAGATCATTGACAATGCCTCATGCTCGGTTGTGGTATAATTATGCTCTACTGGTGTTAACTTCTTGCTCACAAAACAGAGAGGATGATCAACAATCCCCTCACCTGGTTGTGTGCAAGTACTGCTCCAATGGTGGTTCCTGAGGCATCTACATGGACATGGAAGGGCTTGTCCTAAGAGGGAAATCATAAAATAGGCATGGTAATAAGCCTATCTTTTAAGGTATCAAATGCCCTCTGTTGCACCTTCCCCAATGGAAGGTACTTTTGTGTCTAAGCAGCTCCTCTAAAGGCGCGGTGATCTTGGCATACCCCTTAATGAATTTTTTGTAATATCCCGTATGCCCAAGGAATCCGTGCACTGCGCTCTAGCTAGTAGGCTCCCTTAACCCCACAATAACGCAACTTTAGTAGGATCTACCAAGCAAGCCCTCCTTACATATGATATGCCCCAATAAATTCCCAAAGGGTGTAGCAAACACACACTTCTTAATGTTGAGGGATATCCTCAACTACCTACACCTTTCAAACATTAATCTCAAGTTGTCACAATGGTCCTTAACTAGACCATATACTGTCCAATCATCCAAGTAAACCTGAAGAAACTTATGAATGAAGTCTTGGAATGCTTGCACCACTATGCATGAAAAGACAATAGGCGCATTCTTCAACCCAAAGGGCATGACCGTATATGTAAAACTTCCCCACTCAGTGGTGAAAGTTGTCTTCTCCTAGTCCTCCTTTGCAATCCGGACTTGGTGGTATCCTAAAAATCCATCCGTAAAGGAATAGATTTTGTGCCTAGTGACTCCTTCCAAAATTTCTTCAGTGAAGGGGGTTAGAAATGGATCAATGACACAAACTACATTCAATTCCCTATAATCCACATAGATCCTAATCCACCCATCTTTCTTGATGTTGATTACCATCGGACTTATCCATTCCAATTCTTCCACTACCTCAATGATCCTAGAAGCTATCATCTTGTCTATCTCCTCCTTAACCTTCACGCGTAAGTTGGGATTCATCCAGTAGGGCCTTTTTCTAACCGGGTGTGCACCTTCCTTTAGTTTTATCCTCATCTCCCCAAGGAATGGTGGATGCCTTTTAGCTCATGGTACCCGCATGGGAATAAATCCTCAAATTCATGTAATAGATCAATGATCTTAGATACTTCCTTCTCCATCCAATAATCCCCAATAATAGCTTCCTTAGGTTCTTCTCCTAAACCGATGTTAACTTTATGTGTCTTTAATGGCTCATGGTAAGCATGCACGTGAGCATCTGCACTATCCACTACTTCACACGTCCCTACAGAATGGCTAACATCTAAACTCTCTCGATTCCTCTCCATCAATCACATATACTAACTTTCCCTTCTCCTTTTCCAAACACGTGTGCTCAAGCTATAACTCTTCTATTTCTTTAATCTCTTCAAAGCACGCCTCCAATCCTGGTTCACCTAGTAATTCCAATAACCTATCTTCCATTCTGGCACTATCCCCCATGGTAAGGTGCTTGATACCTTATAAGGCCTTATCAACCGATGGTTTGGTACTCCGATACTCAAAGGCTTGAATAAGATCAGCCGTGAGCTCTTTCCAATTCCTTGTCTGGCGGCGTGTCTCCGAATGAATGTACCATGCATGCGCATAACCCTGCAATGTAGAATACAACTTGTGCACCTAGAGGGATGGTGGCAAGGCCTCTGCACCTTCTCTCTAGACCCTGTTCACACTCCTGGATATGGAAAGAGGTGGGCTCCTTCCCATGGTACTCCTTGATGATGGTGGGTATATTACTTCTAGAAAATTTGATGAGAGAGAAATTATTACCTCACACCACTCTAAAAGGATCTCTCTGATGTGTGGCCCACCAATGAGCTGCTGTGCCAAGCAAGACATAACTCAACATCTCCCTTCATTCCTTCTCATTCCTCCACTGAGATTCTATCTCTGCAGAAAGATCTCAGGGAAGGATCCTCCAGAGTACTTGGGTAGTTCTTTCCTCCAAGGTGTTGAACCATGCGCGCCTTTGTTACCTTGGTCACTAATCCTCTCAACTATCATCCCATTAATTCATATGTCCCATGCACCCAATTTTCACATGCTAGACTGGTGGTATCACTCACTAATTGAGCATCTTCAAACTAGATAACCCCTGTTAATAGGGTGTACCATCTCAAGATCTCTGATTGAGCACACATAAATCTTATCCAAAACTTCTTCTCCCAACGGTTCAATGTAGGGTGCTGACTTCCCATCAACCAGGGGTATAATGACCCACTCCTCTTTGTTCTCAAAACTAATGTACCCTTTGTTGAACCGGAGGTCCACATTGTTCTTGTAACACCAAGGGTGCCCAAGTAATGCTGGGAAATTTTCCACCTCAGTGAGCGCCAAGACTTCAAGTCCCCAAGTAAACTTGGCTCCCTGGATAGTAATAGTTGCATCCTTCAAGACACTGATGGGAATTTCCTTAGTCTTGTTTGCCATATACAACACATTTGAAGATGGTTGTAATGCAGGTCTCCCCATCTGATGCCATGCATCCAAAGTCAAAACATTAACCTTGTGCCAGTGTCAATGAGTATATTGTTGAGGAGCCATCCATCCACAATTGCATTCAATGTAATCTCTTTTTCATAGTCAAGGCTGTGAGGGGAAGGTTAGCATGCAAGACATCTCTCACTCTTCTCTAGTGCATGGTACCTTCTCTCTCAACCAGGATCCTAGAAAAGGGATGATGTTCTCCTACCTTAGCATTTTACACACCTCCTTGACCTCATCCAGGTCATCCTTTTGCACCTCGACTCTCCTTCCTTGTTCCTCCTTTTTGGATTGCTCCTTGAGACACTGGATATCTCCCCTTGTAAACTTTGAATAACATCCATGGTGTCCTGATATATCTCCTTCTGATGCGGGGTCTAGGTACTTTCCATGAATGACCTCTTCCCTTAAAACCAGGCTCTTCTGTCTTGGTATCTCCCTTATACACATGGCTTCTGCCCTTGTTGTTACCAAGACAAGCTCCAAACCTTCATCCCGTGTTACTCGAGGCATCCATTATATGTCTACCTTCTTGATGCTAACCATCGCAACACCTTTTTCCTTCCGGTGCTACTGATTCATATGCTCATATAACTCCAGGCACTCCTCATACTTATGCTTCTTTCCACACCATGAGCACTACAACAAGTCCAGGCACTCACGCTTGTAATGTTCTGTAGATCCACAGTTGAAACATGTTCCTCATAGGAACTCACTCCTTCCTCCATGGTTACCTCATCCATGGAATCCTCCTCAAAAACCTCTTCCACGTGTGCCTCCATCTACGTGCTCCTCATAACAATGATCATCATTTTTAGAACCATTGGCAATGCTAGTTTGGCACACCCCATGATCAATGGCCTCATGTATCTGATCAATGAGCCTATAGTCTTTAGTATCATGGGTGTGGAGGTGTAAATCTTGCAATAACAAGATACATTCTTCATGATCGCGTTGTGAAAGTAAGGGACATCTACTGGCATCATGGTCCCCATGACAGATTTCACAATCTAATGTCACAACACATACCATCCTCTGGGGGAAATTATCCTTAACATGCCCCTCTATCTCACAATCTATGCACCACAAACCACTGTGAGTCTCATGGACCGAGTTCAGATAGCTTTTCCAACTTCTTAGCCATAGCAGCAATCTAAGCCTCCAAGAATGGGCTAACTCCAATATCAATACTACCAATAGCTTCGGTGTGCAAGGCAGCCTCCAATGCTTCATGGATCTGTAAAAGTTTTATGAGATAAGGCCCTCCTAAAAGGGGTGATCAATCCTCCAACAAACCACTGTGCATGCTGAGAAGGATGTATATCATATGATAACTTAGACAAGAGAGTTTTAAAGCACGCATCATACTCCCGCACACTCTCTTCCATTCCTTGTTGTATCTCCTTCAAAGTGCTAATGATTTTTTGCTCGAACTCAGGAATGTGGAACTTTGCCAGAATGCATTCTTTAAGGTAGTGTAATCCACCACTGTTTGATGAGGATCATAATTTCTATACCAGCTATGTGTGCGCCCTTACAACATGGTTATAAATTGACTAGCCTTTCATTTCTGGGGTTGTGATACCTTTCATGCACCATAGTAGTTCACACTTGTGAACATGTTCTGCAACATCCTCAATGCCCCTATAATCTGGTAAATGCAGAGACATTTCAAAGAAAACTTGAGGTGGTGGTTGGGGTCCTTGTCCTAAACCAGAGCCTTGGTTCCCTCTAGTGTTTCCTCCACCACTTGATCCACCAGTCCACTGGTCCTTGTACCTCTAGAGCCACTAGATCCACTAGAACCACTAGGCCCAATAGGGCCTGTAAGAGCTATGTCAAGTGCCCCCATGGTCCCACTAAATGTACACCGATGGTTTGGATGGCACCCCACTACCGCTACTTTGTCCCGCGCCACTCCCTGATGTGAGACCAAAAGCTTGTACACTTGCTCCTTGTCCAAAAACTCCTCCAAATACTGGAATATGTGCAGCCATAGAAGAAGGAACTAAAAAATTATACCTCCTAGGCACGGATCTATCTCTTCCACTGGTTTCAATTGGATCAATACTTCTTCCTGGATCGGGAAAACCAAGCGCCAGGGCTTGGTCACTGGGTGGGTTTAGATATGCACCAACGACTCTCCTTTCTCCATGTGATGAACTCTCACTAGAAGCCGAAGGGGTCTCCCTCACGCACTTGCCAAGATGGGGTAGCACAGACTGCTCAGGTTCCACATCCTCTACGTGAACCTCAACTCCTTCCCACAATGTTTATCTCCATAGATCCATCACACTAGTAGCTTCGCATCATCTAGTAATCTCCCTTTCATGCGCTTCACCATACTTGAGTCATCTTTCTTCCCTCTCCTTTTCTGTCATATCATCTACCATCTTCCTCCACCCAAGCTTCCTTACCCAGCGCTCAGAATGGTTTATCCGGCCATGGGGAGCACTTCTAAACTCATGGTAACCATCAATATCTTCATAGCTAGAGGAATAACATGTAGAAATGATCCTCTAGGTTCTCATAGAAACTCAAACTCAGCAATTTTTGGGAAAGAATACGTGGAAATGGTGTATTCTAGAGTGTAGCTAGCTAGTACTCCTCCCCACCAGTGATCTACAACACGGGTCCATGTTAGATCTGCATCCTGCAACCTTTGGTAGTCTTCTTTGGTCCATATCCACGATCCATAATGCCAACTTGATCTAGATGCATAGGCTAAAAGCCACCCAAATAACTCTACTGGGAAGTAGTAGAAAAAATTCTCATACAAATCATGGTAGAGATTCTCCTCTACCCATCTACATGTATCAAACTCAGGTCTAGTGTTGAATCTCTAGGAAAATTCATCCTCCGTGCTCTTGAACCATGATTCAACATTTTCCAATGTTAACCGATCCATCATTACTCTTTACACAGATCATGATGCATGTTATATCCCACTACAACTTTGAAAAGAGGTCCTGCAATAGAACCAAGATGTAGTCAATTTTACTCCCACTATAAAAGGAAGGAATCCCATGCGTGTTAGCCTATCACCTAAAGCAAAGTTGAGCACTCACCCGAGGCACACGCGGGTGCCGAGTCTCTTTTATGTGAGTTTTAGTGGGAAGCATTCATCTATAATTAGTATAAGAGTATTCAAGAAAGAAGTTTAGACATACAAGAATCATAGGGCTCAGAACGGCCTCCAGATCCTTGTAGTTTCTTTAGACCGAGTGTTTTAATATACTCCACAACATATATTGTAACAGAAGGAAAGATACAATCATTCATTCATAGCATGAAAGGAAAGAGAACTTCTATGAACAAAATATACATAAAACCCACTAATATTCATATCTAATTGCAATAGGTAACCTCATTATATTCATTATTTCATTACAAAGAGCCATAGAGGGTAGACCGCATCATGCACATCACTAGGCTTGTATAACTAAGCCAAAAAGAAAAAGAAATTACAATGCTAAGCTTAGTACATTCCTTTCTACACCAAAGTTCCACTCACAGTAATCCTACAGAGCTTCACCCATGTTATCTCTCTCTGTGTGTATCCCTCCTATCTTCTCCTCTCATGTCTATATTCCCGTGTGTATGTTATCCCGGTCTCCTTATCTCTGTCTCTCTTTTCCCACTATAGGAACTTGTATTTATCACCTTCCCACATTGCCAACTCACCTTTCCATGCCCTCAGATCTGTCACCAAGTGTCGAATGTGGTCCTTCAGTGAGCATGTTTCCTTAGGCCTGAGCTCTCCACTCCATCTCATGATGGTCTTCTAGAAGACTCCTTCATTGGCATGCTCTTTCCTAGGCCACCTATTGTCAAGGCTAGCATCTTATCCATGCACAACCGATCACACTTTTCACGTGTTCTGCCTTTGTTTCTTAAATCGGCTAAGTCTCGAATCTCCTTTCATGCACCGTGCATGCTATTTTCTTCCTTAAGCCTTTTCTCTTGCGCGCTTTTGCCTTGCGCGCCCTTCTATAACTAGGGTCCCATGTGCCCATGTGCCTTCATACTTAGTCAATATTTTGAATTCTTGCATTATATAGTTCATTCTTGACTATTTAGGGGTCTTATCTAAATCAACCTCATCATCTATACGTTGGGGGCATCACTAATCTCCCCCTTCATCCTACTAACATACATTTCATTACACTATAACAACTATATTTCGATCATTCATCACAATTACATTTCCAAAATCATATTACATACATAATTCATTATCGTCTACATTATATCATCATCACATTACTCATTACTCATTACAAATAAATTCAACCAATACAAATGATATTTAAACACATCAAGAATCATATATAAGTAACACCAATCACACATCATCATCATATTATCACATCAATATGCAGTAAATATAATCATCATATGCTAATAAATTTGTATATATATATATATATATATATATATATATATATATATATATATATATATATATCAAAGTTACAAAAACATCTCATCACTGGGGGAAACTCCCCTACATCAAATACATCCATATGACTCATATCTCATCATCATTATCACTATCTAGTAATACAAGTACTCTGGAACTAGAAGCCTCACCACTAACTTGAAGCCACTGATCGCGACCTCTATACCTATCCACCTTCCTACGTAATAATGTATTCTTTGTAGACTTCTCTATAAAGTGATTATGTATTGCGATAAATTACGCAAACGCATCCTATGCTAATGGACCATGACTGTCGCATCTCTCACTCATATTATCTCCTCATGTGCCTCATCCCTCTCACTCAATAACATGGTACATGTCATTGTTACTATATCTAATGGCTCAAAAATGAGAATGCTCTCTTGGAATGTCATTCACATGCTCTAACATCCCTTCACCTGCAAGTATGTTCGTTGACACATTTTGTGTCAATGTGCAAATAGATGTGTCCACAATCAAGATCCAATACATGTCACCTACAAAAATAGCACAACATATTAGGAAACCATAACCATCATGTAAGTAAATAACCAATCATATAATACAACTATCTAGATACTAACACTCTGCTATCTCTGTTGCTACATCATTGGGGGCATGTGCTTGCCCCCACTCCACCTCCTTGTGGTAATCTCACTACATCCACAAATAATGGAAACAATAACACCCATCGATGCATTTTCCACCATGTATGGTATGCCTCCATGTACCCCACATCATCTATGTCAATCGGCTTTATGGATGCATCAACCTCATCTTGCCCGGGAGGTACTAGTTACTCTCTTGTTGGCCCTGGTCTAGCTCCGGCCCTTATAGGTGCTCTAATGGCTTGTAACCACACATATGGCTCTAGGGAACATCTTGGTCCATACCAACCTATCAATATATTCTCTCCACCTAAAATAACTCAGTCACCCCTAGAAATTGATCCTCTAACCACATAGTCTCCTTATGCATTGTAACTCTATAGGATCATATGGCCATCCTCCTTAATCTTAGTATGTCCTCCATGTCACTTCCTCTAGAACCATCCAATCTATCTAGGATCTATAAGTATATCAGTATCCATCCTTTTCCAATGTACTCCAACCCATCTCCCAACAAATTTGTCTAGTCTACCCCACTCTCTCGCGGACCACCAACCGGCCTCAATGTTATTATATGCTCATAGGACCACACATGCAACAAATTATTCACACCTATACTACCTCCATGATTCTCCTTTGTAAATCAGTAGAGATTTATATACAAGTGGGACAACACACACCATGATCATGCATACCTAGTACCCTCCTCCTCTATCCACTAGTAAATATCATGCATATTATATAAGATTCCAACACCACCGCCTCCACCGACGATTGATAATACAATAACCACGACTATAAATTTTTGCAAGCATGGAACCCTTGACCTCAAAATCACATCCAAACTAATATGGGCCTTGACAAGAACTCAAGTCCCCATAAAATACTACCTAACAACCCGCATATGTATTTCCATGTTCTTTGTATCCATGACATTTACCCTCTCCCGACAACCTGGTAATTACGGTTTGCGATATACATCCTCTAGTGTGACTGTCATCTCCCTATAGGTAGCCAAAACATACAAGTATCCACACACCATATCTCACATAGAGTAGTCAACATAGGCATATTATGGGGCACATCCCCCATCCTAGCTATGTGTTGCGGAGTTGACATGGTCCATAACCTCCCAATCATCATCCGATAAACCTAACCCAAGCAAAGTACTCAAATGTCGACCACCGTGAAACTCCCTCAAATGGATATCCCTCTACACAACACCAAACAACACCAAACAACACGTTAGAAAAATATACATAGGAAAACATAAACATTTACGACATTACTACACAAGTAAAAATCACATTTACACCACTCAGGATTGACTACACACTTTCTATATTGGGCGTTTAGAAAGGGTGAGGGTACCCAAGAAGCAGAACACCGGTTCCCATGATGTGGTCATTCCTGTCCCGAAGATCACTAGCACCTTCACCACTCTTGTCTACAAATAAAATGTAGAGAAAATAAATTCCAAATTTCACAAAAAAAATTTCTAAAAATGACTACTACACGTGCATTTTTCAAAAATGTTCTCGATTACCAACTCCATTGTTGTACTCAATGCTATAATAGTTTCTACCATCTCAAAATGGCTAGGTCGTGTTGATCTCACTTACGGTTTACTTACACACTCAAAGGCCACTCTAACACTAGCAAGAAAGACAAATGCGTTGACTAATTACCTTTTCACTTTACTATTTAAAATCAATTTCCATTATTCACTCTATTATGGTCATACTTTACATTCACCACTCAACTAATACATGTCACATGATTTTGTTAATATCTTGAACATTTCTACTCTAATTTATATCTCGTTTGTGCCATTATCTTCAAAAATTTCCAACTATCGTATCATACACATTAAAAGCACACTATTTGTCCACTATGTTGCCCTTCACTCAATATACACAAATTTTTGCGTTATCTATTCTATATTATCTATTATTGGGGTTAATTTAGGCTCATCGTTAGTTCTTGTTATCACTCCCCCTTTCACAAAAATGGGGGCCTATAATTTGGTCCATCCTATAATTCCCCTTACATGAATACATAATCATTCAATAATTATAATTCATCATATTCAAACATTTACTAATAGACCATGCAAAGTTTCATCATTTTCTACTAATTCCCCCTAATGACCTAGCCTGGGGGCACTAAGTGTAAAATCTCTCTATGATTAAACCAATCAATCAATCAACCAATAAAATACATCAAAATCTCTAAAAATAAAAATCACACCATTCAATCAACACAATACAACATATTTGACCTCCCAGATGACCTAACTTGGGAGTTATATTGTTATTTTCCTAGATGACCTAACTTGAGATGTTTTCTACATTTTTACATTACTTCTAGATGACCTAACTTGGAAACCATCATACATTTCATGTTTTCTTCCAAATGACCTACCTTGTAAACCATCTCACATTGTAGTGACACCCTTAGAGTGGGGGTAACAATACATCATTTCCTTTCCTATATTGCTCCTATATGGGTCAACACATTTTCAAATTTTTGGATCCAAAACCACTAAAAATTTGATCTCGAGTCTGCATCTATAGTGCCTATATCTTGAGTATGTATTTAAAGGTTGTAGAATAATGGACCTATCTCCCTATACTCTTACTCTTGTGGCAAGATGCCCAAATCCTTCAATTTTTCATACACATGTAATTGGGTTGGGAATTGATCACTCCCTACCCCATCATATCATCATCATACAACATTCAAAATCATCAATCATTCAACATTACAATCATCACTTTCATCTAGTGCACTTCATCATTGTTTGTCATCTCTCGCTATGTTGCATGGATCAACATGTTGATCCATGGTTTGTCATGCTATATGTTCAAATTTGGCATATTATTCTACCACATCTGTACATTCTTCTACAACATGGGATTCTCTAGATTTCTCTCAGGTACACATATCTAACTACTTTATGTTATTGAGATTTTTCCCACTAACATAAAGTGAGGGAAAATTTAGTCAAAAAATCATGCACTTACTCCTATTATTATACCACCTAATATGTTGTTTTATGTATGGATCTTGCGTAAGAAAAGCATTCACTGATGACACATCTCATTGTCTAGTCATCATTCTTGTTGTTCCTTTTGTTTGTATATCTTACACATTCATCACTCACTCACATAGTACCAGTCAGGTTTTAGGGGTTCTTATCTATCATAGTTCACTCATTTTTCATCTCTAGTCTTTGACTAGGGTACCTAGATAGGGATTAGGGTGCCTAGGGCACCCTAGTCCCCGTCAAACTTGGTTTTAATTTATAAATTTGAGGTTGGTCTTTATGGTTTTCTCTCCCATCTCCCTAGGTGCTATTTGGCATGTCGGGTCATTAGTGTCAAAATTTGAGCAAGATATCCCTATATAAACACAACATACACACTATTTTAAGGGAGGACTATTTATACTAAGGGATAACTATCTACATAGAGAAAGGGAATGCATTTAGGAACTATTCTACATCACACATTGTATAGGAAGGGGAGTCTATTCTATTCCATCCACCATTTTGCATTTTATCTAGCTATTTCTTGCTACTTTGGCGTCATTGGTGCTAGGGCACCCTAGGCACATTATTGCACACACAAGCACATAGAACTACATCAGTTTTAGATGTAGTGCGGTGCTTAGATTTAATTTCTTCCATTTGGAAGCTGAGGATAGTCTCGACACATTTGTCTACATCTTTCTTTTTTATGGTTTTGATGCTTTTGTACAGAGTCTTATAGGTGATTATTCATTGGAGATCTATAGCAACACCGGTGAAAAAGTGTGACACCAAACCAACCAAATATGAAGTATTGTGAAGGATAAGTGACCATACCAAACTCATATTTTGAGGTACTCCATAGACTAGGGTGCCTAGATTATAGACTGGAGCACCCTAGGTGCCCTTTTCCTTCCCTGGAGACCTAGTCTTGTCAGATCTGCCATCTTCTCGAGGTTCGTTATGACATAATATTAAGTCATTTCATCACTCTACTCGGTCCCAAAGTTCTGTTTGTAAGGTAAGTCCAAATCAGGTAATTACCTTTTCCCTTTCATATAATTTCATTTCAGCATATCTCAATTATTGCATTGTTATACTTCTTAGATTCTTAATAAAATTCATTTTTTTATAGAATCAATATTGAAATTTTTTCTATGTATGAGCTTCAATAAGTTGGTATATCCATGTGTAAAGGTGTTATGAGCTTAGAATCTATGTGAGGAATATTATCTCATTCTTTATGATGCTCGTGTTACTCCATGAGTGAAAACAACTTGCTACAAGTTTGATGAGTGAGAAAGTGGCAGAGCTTGTACACTACTACATGTATGAGGTGTTAAGAATCTCTTGAATTCATCTAGTTGATTAATAAGGTGTGAATTTTCCCTCTAAATGATTTCACAGATATGTCAAAGTAATTTAAATCTGTAAAATTTATCAAAGTTGTGAGATTAAGTACATAGTATGGTTTGAGGCTTGTTTGAGCATATACAAGCTTCAAATGACAGTCAAGCGCACTCATGAAATAATCATATACTCTCATAATAGTCCAAGGTATATTAATTTGTCAAAATTATGATCATGAAAGGTGAAGGCATGTTCAAAGTCTCTATTCATGCTACTTTGTTGAATTATAAATTGTATGAGGACCTACAGCTCGTAGGTGATATTTGAGCATGGAAGAAGTCACTCTTAAAGGTTACTTTTTGTCTTGATTTATTTCCAAGGTTGAGTAAGTAATTTTTATAGTGGATAACTCCTTAAATCAGTCTATTAGTCATGTTCTAGTCAAAAATATGGAGCCAAAGGTCTCATTTGGACTGAAATAGTGATACAATGTTGTATAAATGGAGCTACAAATATATAAGAAGTAAATTATGATCTTATCTTGTCTTTAAATGATTGAAAAAGATCACTCTTGAATTGGTTTGTACATTCTATGAAGAGTTCAAGGTTTTTTCATGATTAATGGATGGTTAATAATGTTGAAGGTAAGGTTCATAGCCCTCACTCAATCTGATGTGATGCTACAATATTGTAAAGTTGCTTCTACAAGTGTGGATGGTGTGCATGGCCTAAATCACTTAGGGGGAGATGAAAATGATATTTAACTAACTAGTTCAAGTGATAAAAAGGTAAGTTTTTTGAAAAATTTGAAGTTAGATATGAGTTAAGGTTGATGCTTTGATGATGGTCATTGTACAAATAGTGTGAAAAGGTGCATCTACATATGTCGGTTGATAAGTATGGTTCAAATCGGTCATTGGGACCATGTTGTTTCTCCTCTAGAGGATGTTCTTGATGAGTTGAACCCATGTAAGGTAAGTTTTGGATACATTCTCCAAAGTCAATAAATTTAGGTTTAGTCATTGCACTATCTCATTCAAATGTGGCTATAAGGAGTGAAGAAATGGTTTAGGACATGGATTAGGTGTTTTCACCATATCTATGGCTTGTAATGAAGGTAAAAAGATAATTTTTGGGGTTTTCCACTAGAATAGAGTGGTACTAGCTCAGGGGGAGTGATGGAAATTTGGGCCAAATATTTAATGGTACTTTATATCATGTCAATGGTGGCTTTAAAACCACCGAAGAGTCGATTCAGAGGATCTTAGTCCTTGAGAAGCTTTGAAACCAAAATTGAAGAAGAAGAAACCTAGTTGGAGATTTAGGAAAAAAAAATTAATAACTATGGTAATATTTTTTCCTTTCTCACTGTTAGCATGAATTTATGGTATATTAATGCTTACCATGGTCTACTACAATGTCTTTAGAGGCTGAAAAAGGTTAAAACAAGGTACTATGTGTCAAGTGCATACTCTTGAGCCCTATTTTGGAGGTCATAAAGTGCTTGTATTCATGAAAGTGGTAAGTAATATGTTTCTCAATGCTTTCATTCATCATTTTTGACATGTTCATGAAGTGAATTATTCAACCTTGGTATGTTATGGTGATTTCTTGAAGGATTATAAAGGCAAAAACAGAGTTTTGAGGTGAAATGGCAAGTATTGCATTCTTAGAAGGTGGATGATGGTATTTTATCCCAAATTAGAGGTATGATGATGTTTTATTCATGTTTTTTTGTATGTTTAGAAGGTGTATATGCTCTCCCAGGGAGAGCATGGTGCTTCTATGCTTGAAACGGAGCCAAAAATTCAATTTCGTGAAGAATCTTATGTTTGTGAGCTAGAATGATATCTTTGGCTGATGTTTCCAACCAAAAGGTAATCCTATAAAAGAGAGGTTGATAATAATATTCAGGTATAGGTATAAATTTTTCATTAATGTAAAAATGGGGAGAAGTTCAGGTGGTTTTCTATCAATGAAAAAGGGAGAGATTGTTGGCATGCTGAGGCATATGTGTTTTCATTGATGCAAAACCTAATTAATGAAAACATAGATGATGGAGTGGAGCCCTATGATTCTCATAGTTATGGTCACATGGATATTAAGTATGCATTTGGTTTTAGATGTTGATCTAGTGAGAAATATTTGTTCTAGCAAGCCTATTTAGGTGACCTAGCTAGCCTACGTGACAGTGCATGGTGGTTTGAGCTTCTTGGAGACTTGAGAATATTTTTGGAACAATGGAGAAACATTTTGGAGATTTATTAGGCACTCATATGATTTTCATGGTATAGATACAGGATGGTGACCATGTTCTATGTGTTCATTTAGACAAGGTATGGTTGTTAGAATGCATGAGGTTGAGTTGTGGAGCTATAAAATATCATGTATCAATGTAGAAAGGTTTATTATTATGTACTAGGTATGTTAGGACCTTTTGGATTATTTATATGATGAGTGATAGTGATATTTTAGTTTACCCTAGCCTTTATAGTGTAAAATCCTAAGGGATAGATATGCAAGTCTCAGTGGATGGAAATATGGAGTGTTATTTGTGACATGGTAATGATTAGAGATTTATTTAGGGAATGTCATGGTATTGTGTGAAATGTTTCAGGTTTCCATGATGAGTTTTTTTGCATGATATGATGTTTTTTGTGAAACATGGTCAAGAACAAGGTCATTTTCAGCTCGAATTGGATCTTTTGATGCTCACCCTGAACTGTGTGCTTTTTATGGAACATTATGGATTTTGTGGATGTTTCTAAATTAATTATATAAGGTTTTAAAATAATAATTTAGTCATTTCATCAGCATATTTTTATGAATGAATGTCAAGAAGGTAAACAACTCTTTATGTGTTTGAAATCCCACTCAAAAGTGGTAGAAACGAAATTGCTTCTAAGTGGCCAAAATTGATTGATAGTGCTTGGAAGAGGATTTTTATGGTGAAGATAATTCCTCTTGGTTTCCATATAGGTATGATAGAGGTTTCAGTGATGAGTTTACCCCACTCAAATAGGCCTATTTATGAAGAATTTCAGTTTAGGACAAGGTTTTCCAAATGGTTTGCAAACTAAATGACCATTATGTGATGTATGTGATTTGTTATTAATTTACATGATGGTTTTAGGTCATGGTGATGTAGTTAAATGTTCAAGTATGATTCATTTATGTTGACTGGTCAAAGGGCATTTTTGAGGTAGTTTCAAGAAGCTTACAAATATCATCTTGGTTCAAGGCCTTTATCTTGGAGTTTGAAGGATTTACAATACGTCCTGGAAAGTTAATTTTGATAGATTTCCAATTTTATAAGTTTATTATCATGATGAGTTGATTTTATGTGGTTTCTAGGTCAATTTGTGACAAGAATATTTTTCTCTCTTCAGGATCTATCTACTTTTGTTGGAAGATTGAGTTGATTAGTGCATGAAATGGAACGAGAAATATTTACTATCACCTGAAATTTGAATAGAGATGCATTTTGAATCCATTGGATCCATTTATAATTATTTAAAGTTTTAGGAAGGATTTTAACCATCTACATTTGTAAAAACTACTTTGTAGGGAGATTTTTTGGTGAAGGCAAAAGTTGATGTGGTTTGAATACATGATTGTTTCATAATATCTCACTTTATTCAAAGTGTTCTACATGTTATGGTATTTCTATTTAGTTATCACATACCATGTTTGAGTTCATATTGAGGTGTATTGAGGCCCAAAGGTAGATTCAGGTTGTTGGAAACATCTGTTTTATGAAGGAAATGAGCCACTGGGCCCATTAAATGAAATAATATTATTGGTTCATGTAAATTGTGACCATGGATTATGTTTAAATTACATATTAATAATGTGTGGTTATTTTTAGAGATTGACTAAAAATAGATTTGGCATGAAGAGATTTTTCTCATTCCATTGGTGGGGTTTGAGGATTTTTGGTACATGGATGAAGGTTTTTGGCATGATTGACATATATGGGTCAATTGTGAATGTTATAGTGATTCTTATGGGATTTTAATAGTTTTTTTGTTGAGATAAAGGAGGTAAACTAACCTATTTTTAATTTTAATGAAGGAGAGGATATAAAAGTGATATTTTGGGTATAATGTGGTGAATATTTTGGAAACCCTTTTATCTTCTTTTAAATAAAATATTGTTGCAAAGTAAACCCACTTGGGCCTAGCTCAAAACTCCAATAATTACATTATATTTCAATATATGGTGGTATTTTCATGAGGTGGATTTGAGTGAAGCAAAGGATGGTGAAGTTTCCTTGATAGAAAGTTGATGAAAGAGGGCAAAGTTGGTGTTATGTGTTGAGTGTCAATTTCAGATCATGTTGATGTCATTACAGGGTATCGAAGTATTTTTTAGGTCCGATAAAGAGTATAATTCATTTTCAAAGAGGAATATATTATTGTTTATTCATGAGAAAAAGTTGATTATATTGGTATCTCTTGATTGTATCTTGTTGTCATATTCTTTGAAGGAAATTATTGTTGTGATATGATTTGAATATCAATAAAGAAGGTTTTGTGTATATCTTGTGTTATTATTGATATGTATGCATGAATCCTTGCTTTGATGAAATATGTTTCATGGTGAAGTATATCTTATTGTGATCAAGCATTAATGTATGTGTTTCATGAGGATGTGTGTTTGATGGTTGAAGTATAAAGAGTAAAAATTTTATTGGTGACTAATTCACCCTAGTCATTATCACTTCCAAAAATATTCAAACTCCAAGTATATTTTAAATTATTTTTCTTAAAATGATAAGGGAATAACTAATCAATTAATAGATATCATAAGTTTGTTGTAAGATACATCAAGTTAATATAAGTAGAATTGTTGGATGTTTCGTTGAGAATTATTTAGTAATTCCAAGACAAATCTAAGGTGGAGAGTAAGGGCCACACTCACCAAAGGAAGATGAAAATTTTATGGTAGTTTCATTAGTTAGTTTCATTTATTTCATTCTAAATTTAAGTGAATTATATATTTATAAGTAGATAGGTTCATTTAAATTTTATGCATCTCTGTTATGTGTTCATTTGATGGTTTATTGTTGTTAATGTATTTTTATTCCTAGTTTTTTTATCATTTGAATTTTCTCCATTTTAGTTTGAACAATAGGATCATTGGAAATTTATTTCATCATATTACCTAGTGCACATAACATTGGATTTCACCCTATATTTGATACAAATTTAACTAAATTAGAAGACACAACGACCCTTGTCGCTTTTAGGTGTCATTTCTAGGAAAGGTATCAATAGGTATTTCGTGGGCTATGAATTTTGAGAATTATTCTTGTATGTTTCCATGTAATATTGTTTATTCCTTGCTTCCACTTATGATTCAAGTTCATGTATGTGATAACATAAAAATCTTGTGAGCTTCTCTAAATATGTGGAATTGGAAAACTTTCATAATCTCATGGTTTGGAGGAATTATTGATCTAATAATTCCTTTAGCATATCTTTAGTAAATATAGGATTTTTGTTAAATTATTTATGTATTTCATGTGTAGGCTTAGTGATTGGAAAGAAATATTCATTAAAAATAATTCCCCGAAATAAAACTAGACCATAGGTTCAATAGTTGAGGCTGAAATACAAGAGAAAATAGGAGTAGAAAATGAGTCCCCTCCATAGGGAATAATATTAATCCCTTTTTAATAAGTGGTGAATATCAAGATCCTATGAATAATATATCCCCATACATATTTCCTACCTTTAGGGGAATAACTTTAAAATACCCTGAAAAGTTTCTATTTGACTTTAAGGTCCTTTACCAAACTTAATATTACAATTTAGAAATGAAAAGATAAAAATATTACCGGTGCACCCACAACATAACTCAGACCAAATTCACAAGTTATAAGATCCTAGACTAATCTTTCCTCTGCAATTTTATCTTTAGAACTAACAAAAACACCAAACAATGTTCTATGATCCTTATATCTTCATACATTATTTCTACACATAGCATTCAATTCCATTAATCCCTCAAATTCATTCTTTAAGAAAGAAAAAGATTACTTCTTCAAGTTGTTCAAATCTACCCTTAGTCTCCTTATCAAGCACTAAACCCAAAACCTATAAATTCATAGAAAAATAAATATTTTAGTAATCCTCTCCTTTTTAACTTCTTAAACAATCAAATCATGATTAATTTATCAATTAAAACCATTCTAGGAGGTTTAAAACACTAATTTCAACCCTAAGACCAAAACAATCCTTAAACTATCCTTAAGACCAATTTCTTGCTCAAACATAGGTTTAGTGGTTTTGAGGTATCCACAAATACTCATAGACTTCATTAGCATATCCTTAACACCTAAAAATTTCTTGCCAAGTTTGAAGACTCAACTCATTGTCTTGTTTCTTCTAGACCACTTTTTCACTTCAAGGCTTACTATAAAAATAAGGCCTATGATCACAAAAATCCCATAAAAATTTGTATGTAAATAGTTTCAAGACACAAATTATAACTTTTTGATCATTTGTGGATGGTTTTGAATTATCCTATAAGTTTCATGATTTAACTCTTAACTCCAATTTTCTTTGTAAAATGACTCTTTATACCACACTGTCACTTTGTGCATACAATCACGATTAGGACTGTAATACGAAAATTCTCTAAATTTCTCTAGTGAAACTCAAATTTTATTTCAAATTATACTTAATAACTTATCAAATATTTTTTTACAAATTTTATAGGCTAAATTCCAGCATTAAGGGCTTCAAACTTTATTCTCGTAACTCCTTACATTGTTCAACTTAGAGAAACTTGAGGCTTGATTTTTGCAATACATTTTTGTAATGAGTGACCCAAAGTTTCCAATTTGAAATATATTTTTGTAATAATAATTACTTAAAATTAATATTACCAGTGGAAATTAAATAAATAAATTTATTAGTGATTTCACTTGTGCTTTCCCTTCACAAATCTGTAAATAACTAATATTCAAAGTTATGGTACTTATTAGAAGGAAGCTTCTCATATGTAGATTCTTTTCACTTATACTACCAACCTAGTCAAAAATCTCCATTAAATTATTATGTATTCATTACATGCAAAATTATTCCTCAAGTAATACATTGTTAGCTCATTCTTTCCTTCTTCTTTTAGATTGTGTATGACCTGTAGTTAGTTTTTAATCCTCCTCTGGACATAAAACAATAAATTTAGGGTTCTTAATAGATATCGGTGTTTCAAACGATCAACTCTTTATCCCATAAATAAATAATACGGTGCATATAATGACCCTCGTATACATAATCATTCTTTGTTGTCTTACACACCATAAGTTTTGTTTACACCTCAAACAAAGTGTTGATTACTGCATGCTTCTTCCTTTTCACAAAGGGATGGTATGTCATAATCTAAAACCTTTTAAAACATAAACCTAAAAATTAATCAATAGATACCTTCCAATCCTTACCCCTTATTCCATTTTTTAAAAGACACAAACATAAATCCTCCACCAAACCCTACCAAGGGTTTTACAATAACTTTGTGAGGCACTATAAAGCAAGATTCAAAAATTTCACTCCAAATAAAACCTTAATATTATAGAATAAGGTCTATACCAACATAATGAATACTCTTGAGCACAAAATATTGATTTAAAATTCCTACAAACATTGAATAACTTGCATACTCTCACATAGATAGTACCTTGTAACAGTTTGAACACGCTTAATGAAATATTCATATAAACTAATAATATAAAAGATTTACCATCACCCAAAAGTACTTTTAAAGGAATGAAAACAAGTAAAATATGAATGAAGTAAAATGGGGATCAAGGATTAATCTACCATTTCATTCAAAAATTGTCTTTTCGATGTTTCTTGAATTTATTTCTCCTTCACCAAAAATAGAGTTTTCCATTACATTTACTCTTTATTTTCCTTATCTCCCACGAGGAATAGCTTCCTCTCCTTCATCCTTCACATACCTGGAGGATAAATAATTACTCCATTTGAATTCCTTTCTTGTAATTTACTCACTTTTATGTTTCTAAGCCCTAACTAACTTGACACAATACCTTAACATATGACCTTACATACATCAAGAAGACATATTACACTATTTTTCATTACACAAACCTAAAATAACCACAAGGATGTGTATTTTTAATTACCTAACTCCTAAAATTCCTTTAAAAAGCTTACTAGACACCTTTTCATGCTTTAAATCGTCAAATTTGAAAATGGAGGGAAACTAATCATTTTAATTCTTGAGTAACTTAACTCCACTTTAACACTTCTCATTGCATCCTTGGCCTTCAGTCATGACTTAGGGACTAATATTCACCTTTATTGATGTCATACACTTGATTAGGAGGATATTTGACTCTTTTTATCTTCTTTCCTTGATGTTCCTACATCATACACCCAAGGTGGTGAAAAGAAGCCTTCAAAAACTTTGTTTGGATATTCTTATTTTCAGTTGAGTCTTTTCCTTGTTTGTCTTTTCTCTTTCCATCTTCATTGTTCTTGTATGTTTCATAGCCTCTTGGGTCCCACATTACTTGTTTTGTAGCCTTGCATTTTGTTTTACATTTCTCCTTGTCTTTTTGAATTTCATCTTTATCTCCATTGCCTTCATACTGCCATCTCTCATACCTATACATACAAACATATCAAATAAAAATATAGATAGTTCTTCACCTTCTATCACTTCTTTCATCCATTCATAATAGATCTCCTTCTTGTGATCATATTTCTCTTTGTCAAAATCTGCATTTTATTTCCATTTTTCTTTCTTTATATCATCCTTCATTACCTCAAAATTATCTAAACCTATATCTCTTTCTTATTTTTTCTTTTTGCCAAAGAAATTTGTTCTTTCTCAGCTGTAACTTTCTTTTCCCCTTCTTTTTCCTTTACACTAGGCATATTTGAAGATGATTCTTCTATCTTACTCATGCAAAACTAATCTTCATGCTTCTCAAGCTCATCTTTTCCAGCCATCCACTCTTTCTTTCTTGTATTATGCTCCTCAAATGCACTAGTAGGTTATTTTGGTACAACTTCAAGGAATTCACCCACAAATTGAAGATTATCATGCACTTCAACATTAGAAGTACTCACCTTGTTTTCAATTTTTTCTTGCAAACTCTTTGAAGAGTTTAAAATTTCATCAATCATACTCATTTTCTCTCTCAACATGAGAACATATTCTTCACTTATAGCTTCATCAAACTTAGAATTGTCATATTCATCTTCTTTAGCACAATTTTCATCTTTCTTCCATGTTTGTTCTTCATTCTTGTAAGAGCATTCATCAACTTTCCATGTAGCTTCCTTTCTCATCTCTTTGATGGCTATACATTCTTCTTTCTTTGCTACACCTAATGGATTCAAACCACCATAGTTATATTCTTCATCAAATATTTGATAAATCACTACTTTACCTTGGAATTTGCTTGGATTGTCTTGATGAATTTGTTCACATTCTTGCAAAATTTTTGGCTTCCATTCTTGAACTGATTTCTTCATCTCATCTAGTTCTCTTACATTAGTGTTCACTTCATCTTCCATGCATTTCCAAAGTATGTTCATCTCATTCTTGGTCTTAGCTATCCATATTTTTCTTTTCATGTGCTTAGACTAGTTTCTTGTCCTCATTTTTGGTTCTTTCTTGCTCAAGTAACTTGATCTCTATCCTAAATCAACTTTTCTTTCTTCTTTAGCTTGTGAACTTGACTTCAAACCTTTGCAAATTTGTTTTTCACTTGCATTTCTTATCTTTATATTGTTCCTAATCCATATAGGCTCAATGTAACCATGATTCATGACTTCTTTTGAATGATGAATTTGATATTTTCTCTTAGTGCATTCTTGTTTCTTCTTGGATTTACTAGAAGTGTCTTCCATACCTTTTTATTTACTTTCTTATCCTAAAAATCTGATATGTCCTCCATATTTCATCTTTAGAATCTGTTGGTATCTAAATTGATTCTCCTTTGCAAGCTGAGAAGCATCACAAATTTAACAAGAATCCTAGAGACAGATAAATCATCATGTATGTCATTTTGTACCTGGGAGACGATTCACTAGCTTTCTTTCACTCGGATGTTTGAGAAATGGATATCACCTTCAAAAGGATTTGATCTTTCCTCACTACTTTAGATTGTTCCTTTCACCTAGAGTGAGAGGACCCATTTTTTAACCTCTGTTAGTGAAGGAGAATAAAGATATCCTTCTTTGCATAAATTTTAAAGGAAACTTTGATAAAATATGATCAATACGCCACAATTTAACTCTCACGAGTTTTCACTTCTAAAGGATGGTGATATTTTTAAACAAGGTTAAGGTTACTAAAGACATAATGGAATCTTGATTGATTCTACATATTTTGGCAGTAGAATTTATTCATTTGTGGACATAAAGGAAAAAAGGGGTAGTTCAAGTAGGATTCATTATTTTTGAATAATTTTTGGTGGGAGATTAAGCAGGATAAACTTTATTTTGCCAGATATTTGAGAACCTTCACAAAAATTAGAAAAATAAATGATAGAATGCTTTAGAATAGCTAAAATTTTCCTTCAACTAGAAGGTGTGTATCAATGGAGGCCCAGATCTACACGGTTTCACACAATCTCCAAGAATTTAACACAAATTCTCAATCTAAAGACTCGATTAAACATTAAAGACCCCGGTTCATCATGCCTAAGATAAATTCAAAGGCTTACAAACAATCTTTATCAACAAAATGACAGTAAAGTGATTTTAAATTGTTTATCCCATTACAGGACGAAGGATCTTCTAATTATGAAATCACAAATGACACTAAACTATCACAGGGACGAGATCATGTGTGATTCGGAGGTATTTTAACATAAGATTGTAATAGGAACAAGAAATACTATTTGCTAGACATTCTGAAATAAAGCAGACAAAAATTTTCCCAAGATTAACACAGATTAATTTGAAGTTGATTAGATTCATCAGCAGGGGAAGTTTTCTTGAACAATCTCAGAGCTTGTCAATGGTTGTACACTTGCAACCAACTTGACATGATCAAATCTAAAACATAAGATATTAACAGGTTTCTTATATGGTCTCTCAAGAAGATGGGATTTCTCAAATTTTCTCGTAAGAATTCAACCCCCGACCATTTGCATGACTAAAGCATGCTTTTTATAACACTCAATTTACATCCAAGCTTTCCCCCCAAGAAAAGAATATTCAAGGAACCTTTGTTTGTTACATGTTTGATCATGATTTCAGAAAATGACGTTTAACATGTTTGCAACAAAAAGTTGCTAGGTATTGAAAAGGTGAATCATTGCAAATATTTGCATAATTATTTTAACTTGGAACACATTTTCATCCTTCGTGCATGCAACCTCCATCATTTCATCCTTTTCCCATTCTTTCCTTTGCAACTTTGCTCTACATCCAGACTTCTCTGGTAATTCACATTTTTACAAGTGCCCAAGCAATTCCAACTTCAAAATATCAACCTTTACAATCCTTGGACTCACAAATTAAGCTCTAAATCCATTTAATTGCACTTTGCAGACAAAATGACAAGGAATTTCATCAAAAAATGATGAAAAAATGTGTATTCATATCTCTAAGAGTCTTGGAGAAAAAATGGTGGCAAAATCAGATGCAATGCACAATAACCATTGATTATTTCCTTTCTCAACTTTATATTAGATCCATCCACTTGGAAAAATCTTATTTAAGCAGCGGGCTGTGGTTGAATTTTTCATTTTATGACTTTTGGAGAAAATGCACAATTTTCACATTTTTCCCCACCCCTCTACCTTTGAAATACATGCTCGACATGTGGCTTAATCTGGGCCTTTGATGGAGTCACAACTCATTTATGCAATTTTACCCTTTTTAACAAAAGGAAAAATTTCAGTTTTCCTCTAGTGATCCACCTCCCCGCTTTGAATTTTCAATGCTAACCCGAAAAAAATTCGAAGTGCTCTCGACGACCCGCCTTTCCGCTTCTAACTTTTGTTGTGGGCCCCAACAAAGTTGTGGGTTATTTCACAAATTTTCTCCCTCTTACAAAGAGGGAAAAAACTTCAAAATGTTCTATCAACCCGCTTCCCCTTGTCAGAGCTTGAAAAACTACCACGTGTCCTTTGGGGTCAAAGTAAGACTATTTCCCCGTTGTTTCATATTTTTGAATAGCCAATCAGAGACTATCGGGGCCATGGGGACAATTTGGTATTTTTACAAATGTGACCAAAGTGGAAAATTTCACCAAAAAGACCCATCGAGCCACAACCAATTAAAAATGAACACGTATACACCTTTAGGGAAAAAGAGAAATTTTCTCCACCTTTATAAATTTGACCGCCAATCAGAACTCAATGGGGTCGCGGGGCCAAATTGATATTTTTGCAAACATAACAAAAAGTTACAAGTTATAAAATAGACCCAATGTGCCTCATCCAATCAAAAGAGACCACGTAGCTAAAGATGCTGAGATATAATTTGATGGGGAAAACACACCCGTCGAACCATAAGATGCGGGGAACTTCACCATTTGTGCCCATAATTGAATCTTTCTTTAAGGACAAAAAATTTGCAAATAATTCATGGCTCGACGAAATCCATGACCATAGAGAAGGATTTACAATAACACCTGGTAAAGATAAAACTTGTATGCATCCATTCAAGGAGATAGAAAATACGACGAACCAGGTAGATTGGGAAATTTTTAGAACAAATGGGGCGAGATCAAATTGAGCACCAACATTGGCTCCGAATCGGGGATGGGAACTCCTGTGAATTTCACAATAATAATAGAGCAGACCATGTGCCAAAAATCCATTGGGCAATGGATAAGAATAATATTGTAGATTAGAATAATCAATCCCCTCGCACGAGCCGAGAAACCAACAAAACCGGTCACTGGGACCAAGAAACATCAAACAGTAAAAACACAAAAGTAGAACGAAAACAAAAGACTATACATCCTCAATGATATATAACATTTTATTTTCACTAGGTAACTTCACAAGGCTGCCCTCAATTGGTATGGTGGTATAAGACGTGTCCATTTTCACACTTCCACCCACACTAGCTACTCACTTTCTGGATAGTAACATTCCTCACTTAACAAGATAATCCACAATTATTACATTCAAAGCTAAGTACTTTCCTAGATATGCTACCAATTGCACTACTAATCCTTTGACACATCCAACTACTGGAACCTCTCTTGAATCCATGGTAGTGCATTTCCCATAAGCTATTGTTACTTTGAGATCCAAATCATTCATGACCTCAAGAGGCATTACATTACATGAGGCTCTTGAATCAAATATACAGTTATGTAATAACTTATCCTTAGTAATCAGAATAGTGAAAAATGGATCCACCTTCAGTTGAGACTCAACCAGAAAGCTTCCCAAATAAACCTCAGGTGGTTCACCCAATTCCTCTAATGCTTTTGGTTTTTCTAATTCTGCAATGGCATGAGGAACCTCTACATTGTTTATATTTTTACCCTGGGTGACCTTTTCTTATTTAAATTCCAAATATTTGAATGCTCTATTCCTATGTTCAAGGATTCTAAGAAATTCAACAATAGGAATAGAAATCTTGATCTGACTCAAGATTTGGGCTATGTCATAAGGAACATATTTGGGTAAATCAAGTATTTGGAGGAAGGTTTACAAATTCATCTAATGGGACGGGATTTTTATAGTCTAAGCATGGGGAGGAAAATTAGTTTTATTCGGGGTAAAAAATCCTTTTCCAGATGCATTCTTATTAGGGGTTTCCTTAGGAATACTGGTAAGCACTGGAACTTTTGGTTTAGCCTGAGGCCCTGCCCCTTTAACAACTTTGCTTCTTGTATTGTATTCCTTATCTTGGGCAACTGTTGCATTCATTAACAACTATCCATCCTCTTTTGAATGAATTCCTCCATCATACTTTTTAGTAATTAATGCCCTTAAGTAATCAAAATCATTTTTAGGCAACTCAAAATCTTGTACCATATCAATTTTAGAAGTATGAGTGGGAGGAAGAGGTAATACCCGGTGAATGCAATCCCAAAAATCAACAGCAGTTCTGGCACTTATTAGTTTAGTTGAGGTTGCTCCCTGCTTTGTGAACTTGTAGAGGAATCCATCATGCATGCATCATCATCTATCTCATCATCATCATCTTCCTCAACTTCTTTATCTTCATCACATGGGGAATGGGGAAAGAAACATCTATCACACCACTCCATATCATGGACCTCTTCCATAGTAGCAACTCTGACACTAAAGGATCAGGCACCAATCTATTTTCCTAAGGTTGGGGTTGTCTATT
Source organism: Taxus wallichiana var. yunnanensis (assembly GCA_018340775.1). Classification (NCBI taxonomy): domain Eukaryota; kingdom Viridiplantae; phylum Streptophyta; class Pinopsida; order Cupressales; family Taxaceae; genus Taxus; species Taxus wallichiana. Next base: position 285,250,443 of record CM031242.1, on the reverse strand, counting down.
TCCTAATCCCATGGGCCCTTTACCCATGTCATCTGATCTATGATCACTTCTGGGATGATTTTCAAATCTTTCTTAACCTTGGTAACCTTATCTAATCCCCTTCTCTACGCGCGGTTTATAGGATATTTCGTTACTAATGACTCTCCGCCAAATTTTTACAACCTCTTCTAGATCAACGAGACTTACTTTGACCGAGAATTCTCTAGATTGATCAGCTTGATACCTTCCCTCTTAGGATGCTTAAAAACTTTCTTGATGTTATTTTCAATCTACAAAGCCATGGTGAAGGCCTGCCTCAATGTTCCTGGGTTCTTGTCCCTTAAATAATAGGAAGCCTTTTTGTCAAAAGCATCAAAGTATTTTATTAAACAAGAAACATCACTTGGCCTCAGGATCACAGGTATCCTATTCAAGGTCTTATTGAACCGAGTATTGAATTCATGAATAGATTCATTAGGATTCTTCTTAATATTTTCAAATTCAGACAAAAGAAACATGGGATCTATCTTATCCCCATATTACAATCTAAAAGCATTTTTCATTTTTGTCCATGAGTCTATTGAGTTGTCTGGTAAATACTTATACCAGTCATGTGCATCCTCCTCAAGAGTATGAATAAACAATTTTATATACACATCCTCAAATTTAATCTCAAATTCTTCCATCATATTGACAAATAGTTTTAAATGTTGATTGCCAGTGATAACATTATTTCCTTGAAATTTAGGTAGTCTATTTCTAACATCTTGTGCCACTTTGCATTTGGATATCTAGACATAGCTCCAAAATTTATAGGACTAAAAGTGTTCACAACAAATGGAGATCTGGGTGGGGGCTGGGCCATATTGTTTTAGGGAGGTGATCTTATAGGAGAAATAGAATGATGAGGAGTGAGGGGTCTGTGGGGCACAAGAATGTAATTCTTAGAATGAATGTTCTCTAAAAACTCTATTTCTTAGAAGATCCTATCAGCTTTGGAAAACACAAGGACAAAATGAGATGCAAAATTTTCAAATACAAATGAAGGCCCCTCTCCAGATGGAGAATTCTGATCTACAAAAATACTACCTGATTCAGAAGCACTTGAGGAAGTATGGAAATCTTTAATGACAGGATGATCAGTTTCCACAATTGATAACTCTTTTCTTGATTCCTGATCTCCATCTATTTTCCAGACTCTTTTTCCTTCAAAATTTATCTTTCCCAATTCTAGAAACAACCTTCTAGTAGGTTCTTTAATGAAGAAATATCTTCTTCCTTCCAGCTTTGCAAAGATTAGTGATAAATTTCAATTGACATAGGTTAAGACACTGACATTTATCAAAAAATAATTCAACACAGAGTCACCACTAAGGATTTTAACCTTAGTTGTGCAAATGCACTAAAATTGATCTGTCAAATGTTTTTCAAGACTAAATTCATGCAAAGCTTCATAGATCTAGCCTTCCTTTACCTATATTTAACATTGATGATGTAAACTTAGTGCAAAAACCAACAGAAACTAGAAATATTGCACACAGAACTTGTAACTTCACAAATCTTACAGATCTCAACAAAGGATGACATTTAAATAATGTATTTGCACTTAGATCATGTAAGAAACATTACCATGGTCGATATGAGAATTCCTTTGAAGAATCCCTAAACGGTACCATTTTGGTGTTGATATCCAAATTGATTCTCCTTTGCAAGATGAGTAGCATCACATATTTAACATAAAGCCTAAAGATAGATAAATAATCATGTATGTCATTTTGTAGCTGGGGAGGTGATTCAGTTGGCTCTTTGTCACTCAGATGTTGGATAAATGGTAGTACCTTCAAATGGATTTGATATATCCTCAATAATTTAGGTTTTTCCTTTCAAACAGGGTGAGAGGACCCATTTTGTAACCTCTGTTGGTGAAGGAGAATTAATATATCCTTCTTTGCATTAATTTGAAAGGAAATATTAAGAAAATATGATCAATGCACCACAATTTAACTCTCACGAGTTGTCACTTCTAAAGAATGGTGATATTTTCTAAACAAGGTTAAGGTTACTAAAGACATTATGGAATCTTGATTGCTTCTACATATTTTGGCAATAGAATTTATTTATTTGTGGACATACAGGGAAAACAAGGGTAGTTTACGTAGGATTCATTTTTTTTGAATATTTTTTGGTGGGACATTAAGAAGGATAAATTTGATTTTTCTAGATCTTTGAGAACCTTCACAATAATTGGAAAACTAAATGACATAATGCTTCAAAATAGCTAAAATATTCCTTTAACCAAAAGGTGTGCATCAATGGAGGCCCAAATTTCACAATGTCACACAATCTCCAAGAATTTAACACAAAGGCTCAAGATAAAGACTCAATTAAATATTAAAGACCCCTGGTTCCTCACACCTAAGATACACTCAAAGGCTTACAAACAATCTTTATCAACAAAATGACAATAAAGTGATTTTAAATTGTTTATCTCATTACATGATGAAGGCTCTTCTCGTAATGAAATTGCAAATGCCACTAAACTATCACAAGGATGAGATCCTATGTGATTCAGAGGGATTTTAACACAAGATTGTAATAGGAACAAGAAATACTATTTGCATACATTCTAAAATAAAGCAGACACAAATTTTCCCAAGATTAACATGATTAATTCAAAGTTGATTAGATTCATTAGCAAGGGAAGGTTTCTTGAACAATCTCAGAGCTTTTCAATGGTTGTACACTTGCAACCAACTTGACATGATCAAATCTAAAACATAAGATATTAATAGGTTTCTTAGATGGTCTCTCAAGAAGATGGGATTTCTCAAATTTTCTCATAAGAATTCAACCCCAACCATTTGCATGACTAAAGCATTCTTTTTATAACACTCAATTTACATCCAAGATTTTCCCCAAGAAAAGAATATTCGAGGAACCTTTGTTTGTTACATGTTTGATCATGATTTCTAGAAAATGACGTTTAACAAGTTTGCAACAAAAATTTGCTAGTTGTTCAAAAAGGTGAATCATTGCAAATATCTCCATCATTGTTTTAACTAGGAGCACGTTTTCATCCTTCGTGCATGCAACCTCCATCATTTCATCATTTTCCCATTCTTTCCTCTGCAAATTTGCTCTCCATCCAGCTTCTCTAATAATTCACATTTTGCAAGTGCTCGAGAAATTCCAACTTCAAAATATCAACCTTTACATTCCTTGGACTCACAAATTAAGCTCTAAATCCATTCAATTGCACTTTGCAGACAAAAAAAACAATGAATTTCATCAAAAATGATGAAAAACAATGTGTATTCGTATCTCCAGGAGTCTTTGAGCAAAATGGCAACAAAATCAGATGTAATGCACAACCATTAATTCTGCCCTTTCTCAACTTTAGATTAGAGTCGTCCACATGGAAAAATCTGATTCGAAGTGGGCTTGGGGTTGCCTTTTGCATTTTATGAATTTTGGAGAAAATGTGTAATTTTCACATTTTTCCCGCCCCTCCACCTTTGAAATACAGGCTTGACATGTGGCTTAATCTGGGCCTTTGATGGAGTCATGGCTCATTTATGTAATTTTACCCTTTTTAACAAAAAGGAAAAATTTCCAATTTTCCTCCACCGACCCGCCTCCCGCTTTGACTTTTCAATGCTGAGCCAAAAAAATTTAAAGTGCTCCAATGCCATGTATTTCGCTTCTAACTTTTGATGTGGGCCCGGAGGAGTTGTGGGTTATTTCATGACTTTTCTCCCTCATACAAAGAGGCAAAAAACTTCAAAATGTTCCACCGACCCACTTCCCCGCTTGTAACTTGAAAAACTACCACGTGTCCTTCTTCGGGGTCAAAGTAAGACTTTTTCCCTACCACTTCATATTTGTTGAATAGCCAATCAGAGACTATCGAGGCCGTGGGGCCAATTTGGTATTTTTTACAAATGTGACCAAAGTGGAAAATTTCACCAAAAAGACCCGTCGGGCCATAACCAATTAAAAATGAACACGTATACACCTTCGGGAAAAAAAGATAAATTATCCCAGCCTTTATGAATTTGACTAGCCAATCAGAACTCAATGGGGCCGCGGGGCCAAATTGATCTTTTTACAAACATTGCAAAAAGTTACAAGTTATAAAATAGACCACGTAGTGAAGATGCTTTGAGATATAATTTGCACCTATAATTGAATTTTTCTTTAAGGAAAAATAATTTTCAAATAATTCATGGCTCGACAACAATCCATGAACATAGAGAAGGATTTACAATAACACCTGGTAAAGATAAAACTTGTACACATCCATTTGGGGAGATAGAAAATACGATGAGCCAAGAAGATTGGGAAATTTTTAGAACAAAAAAGCAAGTGCGAGATCAAATTAAGCACCAATAGAATCCATTTCTTTCTTTTTGACACTTTCCTCTTCTTTCAAATAGCTTTCCCATGATTCATAAAATGGAAATTGGTCTTCCTGTTCTTCATGATCATGTTTATCAACTTCCATTTTTTCTTATTTTACCTATACAAGTTATACTTGCATTACCTTAGCCTCATCTTCTTTCACTTGGGCTTCTTTTGACCTTATTCTCATCCATTTTGAAGTCTTCTTCTTCATCTCCATCATACTAGTCTTCATACCTATAAATACCCATTCAAATACATAGTTAGATAATAAAAATAGATCCCATAAGGCCCACATGAATCTCTCCTTCATCTTCATTCCTTTTCTTTCTCTTTTCTCATTCTTCTCTTCACATATTTTCACATCTTCCTCCACTATTTCTCTCTCTAGAGTCTTCATATTTTTCTTTGACTCTTCTTCATGAGTATCCTAATAGACCACTTCACCTTCTTCTTTAGTCTCCAATCAAACCTCTGATCTTCCATTCCCATCATGACTTTTATCATTTCTTCAAGCCTCTTAAATATGTCATTTGCCTCTTTTTTATCTTTTTCTAAGAAAAACTTTTCCTCTTTTTTTTCTTCTTTTCTCTTTGTCATAACTTCTTCCTTATTTCAACATCTTGGACTTGTTGCCCATATCTCTCTTCAATATCTCCATATGACCTTCTCTTTAATCTTGTTCACCTTGAACTATTAGTCTTCACCTAGGTCTCTTTCACCCTAGTCTTTTAGACAACTTTCTCCTTTAGCTTCTTATCCTACCAATCATTCACCACTTCAACACTTATTAGATACAAACATGCCTCAGAATTCCATGAAAAGTGTCTAATCAACAATGTTCTAAAAATATTCAATCATCAAAGCACTTAAAATATCAAGAAAGTTTCAATCTTCAAAGTCCAACCTTCTTAACTTAGCATGTTCAATGCAAGTTCTAGAAAAATTCATTCTTCAAGGCTCAAAATAAGAATAATTATTCTTCAAGGCCCAATTGCTGTAAATACACACCTCTGAGACATTATATCAGTATCTAAAAGTATGAAAATCACCTTCACTAACTTCCTTTTTCACCTTTTCTTCCAAAATTTGGTTCCTTCACTCTTAAAACTTGATTATCTCAACATTATTATAAAATATAAATTTAAGAGACTCAAGCCAATATTTTATACCACAAATGGTGCACCCATAACACAAATCAGACCAAATTGACAAGTTAAAATATCCTAGATTGATCTTTGCTCTGTAATTTTAGCTTTAGAAGCTTAATATCAAGACTATGAGGTCTATAACTAACCAAACACACCAAAAAATGTTCTATGCTCCTTATATATTCATACATTGTTTCTACACTTAGAATTTAGTTCCATTAATCCCTCAAATTCATTCTTTAATAAATAAAAAGGTTACTTCTTCAAGTTGTTCAAATCTTCCCTTAGTCTTATTATCAAGCAATAGACCCAAAACCTGCAAATTCTTGCAAATTTACATATTTTATTAATCCCCTCCTTCTAAAATTCTTCAAAAATCAAATCATGCTTAATTCATCAATGAAAACCATTCTAGGAGGTTCAAAACATTAATTTTAACTCTAATACCAAAACAATCCTTGAGGCTTGAAGTCTCCTTAAGACTGATTTCTTTCTCAAACATAGGTTTGGTGGTTTTTGACGTACCAAAAAATACTTGTAGAATTCATTAGCATATCCTTAACACCTTTAAATTTCTTGCCAAGTTTAAAGACTCAACTCCTTGGTTTGTTCCTTCTAGACCACTTTTTCACTTGTAGGCTTACTAGACCAAATCATACCTATGATCACACAAATCCCCATAACACTTTAGATGCAAAGAGTTTCAAGACACAAAATAGAAATTTTTGATCATGTGTGGAATATTTTGAATTTATATAGAAGTTTCATGATTGAACTCTTAACTTAACTCCAAGTTCCTTTGTAAAATGACTCTTTATACCACACTTGTCACTGTGCACACAGTCACAATTAGGACTGGTAAGAAAATTCTCTAAATTTATCTAGTGGAACTCAAATTTTCTTTCAAATTCTACTTAATAAATTATCAAAGATTATTTATACAAATTTTCTAGTCTAAATTCCACCACTAAGGGCTTCAAACTTCATGCCCTAGATCCCTTACACTGTTCAACTCAGAGAAACCCGAGGCAAGAGTTTTGTAAAAAAAATTGTAATGAGTGACTCAGAGTTCAGAATTTGAAATATATGTTGGTAATAATAATTAATTAAAAGGAACCTTACCAGTGGACATTATCCAATGAAATTAATTATTGATTTCACTTGAACTTTCCTTCACAAACTATAAATAACTAATATTCATGTTATGATACTTATTAGAAGTAATCTTATCACCGTAGGTCCTTGTCACTTATCCTCCTAACCTATTCCAAAATCCCCATTACATTATTATGTATTCATTACATGCAACAATAGTCCTAAATAAGACATTTCTAGCTCGTGCTTTATTTCTTCTTGTAGGTTGTGTATGATTTGTAGTTAGTTTTCAATCCTCCTTTGGACATCAAACAATAAATTTAGGGTTCTTAATAGATATCAATGTTTTAAATGATCAATTCTTTATCTCATAAATAAACCATATAATGGATTCAATTACCCCCATATACATAAGCATTCTTGGTGGTCTTACATACAGAAGTTTACTTTACACCTCAAATAGAGTGTTGATTACAGACATGCTTCTTCCTTTTCACAAAGGGATGATATGTCATAATATAAACACTTTTAAAATATCAACCTAAACACTACTTAGGAGATACCTTCAAATCCTTGCCCCTTAATCTATTGTTTGAATTACACACACATAAATCCTCTACCAAACCCTACCTAGGGTTTCAAAGTAAGCATGTGAGGCACTATAAAGAAATATTCAAAACATTCACTCAAAATCAAACCTCAATATTCTAGTAGAATATATGTACCAACATAATGAATACTCTTGATCACATAATACTTATTTAAAATTGCTACAAAAATTTATCCAATAACTTCCATACTCTCATAGAGATAGTACCTTGCAACAGTCTTAACACAGTTAATGAAAGATTTATATAAACTAATTATATACAAGATTTACCATCACTAAAAAGTACTTTTCACGGAATGAAAAAAAATCAAATATGAATGAAGTAAAATGAGGATCAAGGATTCATCTATCATTTCATTCAAAAATTATCTTTTCTTGACTATTTCTAGGAATTTACAGTCTATCCCTTCATCAAAAATAGAGTTTTCCATTACATTTCCTCTTTATTTTCCTTCTCTCCCATAATTAATACATTCCTCTCCTTCATCCTTCACATACGGAGAATAACTAACTACTCCATTTGAATTTATTTCTTTTAACTCAGTCACTTTTATGTTTCCAAGCCCTAACTAACTTTACTCAAGGCCTTAATGCATGACCTTACATACATCAAGAAGACATATTACACTATTTTTCATTACATAGACCTAAAATCACGACAAGGATGTGTATTTTTACTTACCTAACTCCTAACATGCCTTTAACAAGCTTACTAGACACCTTTTCATGCTTTAAAGGTTCAAATTTGAAAATGGAGGGAAACTAGTCTTTTGAATTCTTGAGCAACTTGACTCCACTTTACAACTTTCCATTGCATCATTGGCCTTCACTCATGACTTAGGGACTAATATTCACCTTTCTTGATGTCATGCACATGATTAGGACGATATTTGAATTTGTTTATCTTCTTTCCTTGATGCTCTGGATCATTACCTTCAACCCTCAAGGACTCGATCATCTATTAAAAATTGGGCTGAAATGGAATCATGTTTTATATATAAATATCAAGATTATTATAGAACAAAAATAATAACTCTTCAATATGACCCAAATTGAAGATGATAACATTGATGATTATCTTGATAGATACTTCATTGTCCATAAATTATGTGGAAATGGACTAGAACAAGAGCTAAAAAATATTTTTCGAGAGGGTTAAATGTTGAATCTAGAGATATTCTAAATTTAATGGGTAGAGGTGATGTGATAAAACTATGATGTGGAGATATTGTCAATATATTTAAACTATTCAAGGACTAGACTATGATTTTAAAGGAATAAACAAAGGAAAAAAATTAGTGAAGTGATCCAAATGATGGAGGAATGCTTTTAACAAAAAAATATATATATATATATATATATATATATATATATATATATATATATATATATATATATATATATATATATATATAATCATATAATCATTTCTCTAGATAGTGTGCAAGAAAAATGCAAGGCTTATGATCCTTTACCTATTTATTTCCCTAGGTATAGAGATAAGTATGCACTTAAGGAATGACGTTGAGATAAGGTGGATATATATGGTTTTTATGATCTAAACCACTCCTCCATTCAATGTAACTTACTCCTAGTTATTAAGAATCATGTAAAGAAAATAACCCACCATGAACCATACCTCAATTATGTAGGTAGAAGAAATGGTGATATTTTTACTTTAAATCAACATTTTCTTCCTAAAAATAAGTAGATTTTAAATTAATGGAATACACTATGGCCTATCCAAAAGCATGTGGGTCAATGCATTCCTCAAGAATGGAACTATCTGTCATGCAAAAAGTAATATCAACAATAATGGATGCCTTAAAACAATATAAATAACAATAGGCACCCTATTGTAGTATTTTCTCATTTGATTAAAGTTAATGTGTTATCTAATAAAGAAAGTACACAACTCATAAATGGTGGAGGGTTTATGTTACCTCAGATACGATGTGATGGATATGGGTGTTTAAGTGATTGATCCTTATCGCGCAAGATTAATAAACCCGTAACTCAAAGAAACTACATAAAATTGATCGATAAGATATGAGGGGTTTCTCAACAAAGCAGATCCAAGAAGAGTTAAATTCTTTAGCATATTTCAACTTCTTTAGCATATTTCAACTCCTGTTTTAAATAATAAGTGATATAAATGATTGAAAAGAAAAGTGCAAGAAGAAACTGAAGAAATACAAAATCTGAAAGTAAAGAAGATTAGATCTAAAAGATGATTTGATTAAAATAAATATTACAGTGCGGGTCGATGGCACCCTGGACTATGTAAAGGAAGGTTGATGGTGACCTATGAGGCTAGATCCGAACTGTAAGATGAGTATGAAAACCCTAAAAGATTTGGATGTAACCCAAATGCAGCAGAGGCTTGAGTATGTTGGATTCAACCTGGAGAAGGAATTTTAAGGAGAAGAAACCAAAAATGGTAGAAAGCAAGGATTTGAAAGGGTAGATTGGAAATTAAGACCCTAGTCGATGGTGACCAGGTGAAGTGACAAAGTGAATGAGATGAATAATATGCTGGTTTGAGATAACATAGGAGTAGGATGATAACCTCAGTGTAGACTGGAACAAAGACATAAAACATGTAGAGGTTGGAGAAGGCTCTGGGGATGGAAAAAAAAACTACACAGAGCTGAGTTAATGATGACTCAGGTTGGGTGATGATGACTATAACAAAGTAAGGCGGGGCCTAAGGTAAAAGGAATGAAAAGGAAACCTATAAGTATATAAACTGGAAGAATGACTGATAAAAGAGTCCTCAAGAAGATCGATGAAGATGATATGATCCTGTAATGTAAGATTTAACAAGATAAAAAATAAAAATGATATAAGATAGAAAAATAAATAAATGTAAACCTCCCGACATTATGTAAGATGATCAAGAGGATATTCCAAGGGCTGAAAAATGGTTGATGGGATTCTCTGGTTTGAAGGAGGAATTGGAAAATGGAACAGAGTCACACCTGTGTGTTCTCTGTGTTTTTCTTGTGTTCTCACTCTATTCCGATTGTGTTCTCATTATGTTCTTGTTGCGTTAGATCTATCCTATTTGTGTTATGATGATTTATTCCTTGATTATGGAGAGGTGTAATTTATTTTTGTAGGGTTGATGGTGACTAGGTTGGGTTGATGACGATTGTGGGGAGAGTTTCCCCAAATGGGATACTTTTGTGATTTTGTCATGATTTGGTGTATTTAAGAGTTGGAAAATCTTCTTTAAAGCATGTGGGTGGGATTAGGTTGTTTTAGGATGAGTCATGGGTATTTAGAAGATAGGGATGATTATAAAAATCATAGGGATTTAGCTTTAGAATGAAAGCATCCAAAATGGAAGTCCATTAGGGCATGTGAATATGGATACAAATTAATTAATTAATGTGAATTAATAAATATTAAATGAATAATTAGTTAATTGATTAAATAAATATGCACACGCAGAAATTAAGGGTATAGATACCAAATTTAGGTGTCTAAATTTTGCCATTTTTATTGAGTGTTTTAAGAATGCAATCCATGAGACAAAAATGATAAAATTTGGATGAGGATTGATGATGAGAGCCCTCAAATTGGGGATTGATGATGTCAAGGGAAATCGATGATATGTTTGAAAAGGTAGATGATGAAGGATGGGTGAGAAAGGATGGGTAAAAATAATAACCAAAGAAATATTCCCTAGGAAAAAGGATCATAATAATAATGGAAAACTATGGAGGTGACTCCAATATCACAATGGTAGGGGAAAATTGTGGTCTCACCATAGACATGACAACAATGATCTATGGGCCGTGAGTGGGTCAAGATCACTACAAAGATGGATGTAGGTGTGATGAATAACAAGTCATATGAAATTCATTAAAGTATGTGCAACTATATGCGAAAAGTATGTGAAATCCTTTGTATATAAGGAATCGAGTGAAAAGGTATGCATTCACCAAGAATAAGGATGAATGTTGTGGTGTCCAATGGGACACAAAACAAAAGTGGCCAATAAGCTAAAATGAAAAAGTGAGTGATGAAGTAACATGCCCCGAAGGGGGAAAATATGAAAAAATGTCAAATATGCCCTAAGTGAGGAAAGGTATGGCCATAAAGGAAAAAACAAAATTATTCCCAAGAGGGGAAAAGCATAGACACAAAGATGGAATTTGATGAAGAGTAATGGTGCCCAAAGGAAGAGCACAAATATGGCCACAAGAGTGGACTTAAGATGAGATATATTAGATAAGCTTTGATGAAATAAATGGACAAGATCAGATAGATCAATAATATTAGACGATATGTCATATTGGATTTGGATGAGATAAGAGTTAGATGTAACTTAACAATGGAGATCTATGGGTATAAATGACACTATGTCGTGTGAGGAAAATATGCCTCCAAATGCATTACGGGTAAACAAGGAGGGGATCTAGGTAACACAAGGAACATGCGACCAATACAACTGTTAGTATGCAACCAACGAAAGTTGGTTATAACAAAGATCATGAGATAAAGACAGATGGGATGGACTCATAGACCTAATTTTGACATGACAAAGGGGTTTGAGATGAAACTTGTATGTGAGAAGAGGGTTTTGTGTTAGTGGTGTTCCCTAAAACTATGCCTGACTTTGGGAATGGGAAAGAGAAAGATTATCAATACGGGAAGATTTATTAGGATTACGATAAGATGGAAGGCTAATCAATGCGGAAGGAATTCAAATGCCATAAGTAGTAGCATTCCTTCGAGCGTATGTTCTAATTTATTAAAAATATGGGGATGGCAATAATAATACATGATAGTCATCATGCGAGGATCAGTCTATTTATTTAATTTTGATTTTGATTTCATGCCTTTTGATATTTTTTGTTTTTCTTTTAATTCTTATTTTTTTGGCAGAGAACAATTTTCCTTCAAGGGATTAGTCTATTTTTGAGAAATTTAGTTTTTGATTTAAGCATCCTTGAATTTTCTTTTTACATGAGGGAGAGTCGGGACTAGCTAAGTAGACCACTTAGGAGGGGATAATAATGTACCAAAGACACCCCTGGACCCTTTACATGGTTTCAATAGGTTAATAAGACAAGTGATGGTAGTAATGATTAGGAGTTCTCACCGAAGGGGAGAACCTATCCATAAGGAATATGCTATGGACAGAACTATGGTGCCCATATTTAAGGTCACATCTAGGAAGTGATGGAAGAAAAATAATTCCAAATCATCATGATGAGATATGGAAAAGGCTAAGATGGAGGAATGATATAAAGATTTGACTTAGAGCACTAGTAGACATGCTAACAATATAATGGTCACAAGTGTGATGTGTGAAGTGGTTCCACTTCCATTTTACCACCAAGGGAGGGGAGACATTAAAGTTTTGATAGGATGAGATGATAGCTTATAAAGAATTATATGCGATAGATGAGTGAGAAATAAAAATTATGCACTTAATAAAGTGAAAATATGTGTCCCTAACGAGATGAAGATATGGTTCTCCAAGAGAGAGACAAATATGACCAAAACAGAGGATTTTGATGAAAATAAATGGTGCCCCAAGAGAGGCACAAATATGGCCACAAAGGTGGACTTGAATGGAAAAGATGGTGGTGCCCCAAAAGAGGCATAAATATGGCCACAATGGTGGAATTTGATGAGAATAATCATTTCTCAATGGAGAAACAATTATGGCCACAACATAGTGGGCTTAGGATGAGAGTGAAATATTAGATAAGATGTCGCAAGATAGATAATATGGAAACTATGCACTACCTTTCAAAAGTGAGGAAGTGAGGAAAAGATAAACGTTCCGGTAAGATGAAAAATGGCCACAAGAGTGGGATTATGGTGAGATTATGGTTTCAAGAGAGGAACAAACATGGCCACAAAGGTGGAATTTGAATGAAAAATATGGAGATAAATGGTCCCTCAAAGGAGGAACAAACATGGCCACAATAGTGGACTTAGGATGAAACAGATGGCACCCCAAAAAGGCACAAATATGGCCACAAAGGTGGACTTTGATTAATATGGTACCCAAAGAGAGGCACAAATATGGCCAAAAGGTGGAATTTTATGAGATGAAGTGGTCCCTCAATGGAAGGACAAATAGGGCCACAATAAAGTGGAATTTTATGAAAGGGATAGAAATATAGTGTCCCTAAAGAGGCACGAGTATGGCCACAATGGTGGAATTTGATGAGATGAATATTTAGACAAGATTAATTTGGATTTAAGAATGGATGAGATGGTTTGGATGAGATCAAATAAAGTGGTGTTAAAGGGAAGTTCCCAAACATCAAGGGAGTTTTTGGGTGGATAAGAAGATGTATTGATAGGATGCATGTATAAGAGGATAAAAATAAAGGGAGGGTAATCCCCCAACGGAAGAGACTATGTCTCATTTGGGTGATTTGGATGTGGATGAGCATGTGTAAGCCATAGGGTTTTTGATGGGATTGTTGATTAAGATTTTAGATTTGGATTGAATAAATGGATGGGGAGCATAGGGATGATCGGTAAGGTAAACAATACCAATGAGTAAGGGAATACCTTCCTTAGGAGGAACATCATGTGCATGAGATATGTTAAAGGATGATGTGGATGTAGGAATTTTGGAAACCCTATGGATGGGATACAAATTGGATTGGTTATAGATGGAGAAGGATATTCCCCCTGAATGAGGAAATCATATTTCTCAATAAGATTATGGAAAATTGTCTTAAAGGTTTTACAATGCTCAATTTGATGACCCAAAGTATGGTGATAGGTGCTTAATTAATTATGATTGGACCATGATGAATTTTTATTATGTGGATTAAAGGCTCTAGTGGGAGGAAACTTGATGGTATATATTTCAATCAAATGTCGAAGGATATCCACGTGAGACCCAATCTAAGTGTCATAGGTAAGGTAACTCTTGTAGGTTTTCATAGGATAGTTTGGATTGGATTTAGGGAAGTAGTGGATGTAGATTGGATGGGTACATTAGGTGTCTTGAAAGATGAATCAATTTTGAGAGGAGGGTTGGATGGTTTGGATTTGGGTTTATCATTGGGAGATGTCTTAGATGGAGGGACTGGCCCTAAAATAGATGTTGTAATATTAGATTGCTGAGAAGAGGGAAGACCTAAATTCTTACGAGGATGCATATGAGACTTTTGGGGGTGTTTACCTTAAGTCTTATATTTTGATGAGAATATCTACCTTTGGTAGGGATGATAATAATCTCAACTAGAGGATCCAAAGGTGTAAGTGTAGGTTTTGGATTGGTTGATGTAGAAATATTTAATTTTGTAGAGGGAGAACAAATCCCCCTTGTGTTTGTCTTAGGTGGGGGAACCTATTCCATGAATGTATCAAGATGTTTCATTAATATTTTTGCAATTATAGGAGATGTGATTGGTGTGGTTACAATAATAGATGTAGACACGGTCAATGTTGAAGGGTTAAGTGTAGGAGATTGGGATGAGATAGGTGGTGTGGCTATAGGAAAATATGTGGGTACACATGAATAAAATTACAAGGTGGATGTAAGTAGGATTTTTGATGTGGTAGATGTGGATGTAATTGGAATAGAAAGGGATGTAAGCGAGGTAGTGATGGATGTGTTTGGTGTAGATGTGGGTGTATTCAAAGTTGATGTGGTTGTGGTAAAAGTAGGGATCGATGTAGATGTGGAATAGGTGGTAGAGGTTAATGGGATAGGTGTGATGATCATGGACATGGTTGATATAGATGTAGGGGCAAGTATTAATGGATTCATAGGCACAATGTCTATGATAGGGGTAGATGACGAGGTAGATGAGATAGGTAAGGATGAAGGTGTTTGATGTATCATATTGATTGAATAAGGATTGAATGTATAAGATGTAAAAGGTAAATATGGATTGGTTGATGGTGGATTTGGGAAGGGTTTTCTAAAGATACCCAAAGGTGGAGATTGAATTGGTTATGGGATTGTGTAATGTTGGGAAGCAAGGACATAGTAGGATGGTTAAATCTGTTGAGACATATATGGAGTAAAAATTCAAAAGATGGTGATTTTTGGATAGGCATGGGATAAATTACATGGATGTCATTGATATAAGGTGATGAAGGCAAACTAAAATTAACTATTAACATGATTGAGAGATGATTTTATAGTGAAAGTAGTCATATAGGGGATAGAAGGAGACAATCATGAGATATCAATCATGGTAGGTATTTACGGAGCAATAGCAATGGATGTGGACTTGGTATGGGTGTGGGTATAGTATAATTATCAGATAGGTTTCAATGTTTAATATAAGGGGTGGATGGATAAGGATGTAAGGAATCTTGGTGTGTTAAATCCAAAGGGGATGTTGGATATGATGTTTGGGGTTGGTTTGAAATATTTAATTGTTGAGGCACACAAGAAGTGTGAATGTGGATGGATTTGGGTGATTGGATGGGTATCCCATTGGTAATACTAATTAAAGTAGGGATAGTGTTCACATGAGAAGATGTAGGTGGAATAGAATCCTTCGATTGAGTGGATGGATATGATTGAGAGATTTTAGGGGGTCTACAAAGTAGAAAGTCATAGATGGGGTTAGAGGGAGGCTTAGAGGCCTCTAAAGGAGCCAAAGATGGTGGTGTGGTTGGCTAAAGGGATATAGACTGAGGGGAAATAGGTGAATCCATTTGAAAGGGGGATATATTTGAATAATATGGTCTTTACAAGGTTAAGAAATCTAATGTGGAATCTAAAGATTACTGGATGAAGTGGTAACATCATTAGATACATCACATTGTTGCATGGTCTAATTTTGAAGAAAGGAAATAGTACAGGTGTAAAATAAGGAAATATTTGTTTATGAAATGTATTAACAAACAAATCAAGAAGAATATTTTCATTATATGGATTTAAGAAAGTGTATAAGAGGGGAATGGATAACGGGTAAATAGGAGAAGGCAACCTAGATCTGTTTTCAAGATTGTTTTGGACAAGGAAGTTGTTGATGGTGAATCACAGCACCCATGAATGTCTGTAACTCGATGGGTTGAGACTCTCAATGCGATTGCATAACATGGAGCTTTTCCTAAGTGTGGGACCTTGTGAATTGGGAAAGCTCTCGGATGAAGGCAGTTCCTATTCTCTCTGTTTAGATGCACACAAAAATGCAGAGGGTTTACTCAAAAACCTAATCTAACTTACCAAGGAAACAGGTAAGTAGATGAATAAAAATAAACCTAAACTAACAAAGGTGATGCACTGAGGAATGAAGGACACCTGTCTTGCCAATAAACACAAACAATTAAAATGCAATGCAAGATCATGCACAGATAACCAAAATTGTAGTGAAAGATTAGGAGGATGCAAATAAACATAGAGAGGGTTGAGAATCATCCACAAACATGCATTATCTACTCCAAAGATTGATACAATACACTACAAAATGCCAAGAGGCAAAGTTGCATTACAGTTTTAAATGGGAGGTTTGAACTCCACAAACTCACCTGCCAAAGAGAAGAAGGGAGGGGCAAAACAAGAATGTCCAACCTTTAGAAAGAATCCTCCTTACAATTTATAGGAAGAATGAGAGAGGGAAGAGAGAGGAAATCCAAATCTACCCCAACCACCTCTAGGTTACATTTAATTTATCTCATTATGGCGGTAGGTGAGAACCCTAGCAAACCCAAAAAGTGGTGAACTATATTTTACATTTTTAAGAATTTTTTCTCACCCAATTAAAGATATCCAGTCATAGTTGGATAGAGGACCTCGTAAGCTTTCCGAAAAGTCCAACCTTGCGTGAATCTGAGCTCCCTGTGAAAATTTATGGCCATTTGAATATCTGGGTCAGGGTCTACTTCCTGTCAGTGCTCAAAATGTTGCGCCTCCTGAAGATGCGCCCGGCGCATCCATCCTTATGTCGACATACTCTTATTTACACCAATGTGCAAATTTTTTCATGTTGACACCTTATGTTGTGCACCCTTTACCTGCGCCAAAGTGCGAATTTCTTTATGTCGACACCTTATGTTTTGTGCCCTTTACCTATGCTAAGGTGCAAATTTCTTCATGTCGACACCTTATGTTTTGCACCCTTTACCTATGCCAAGGCGCGAATTTCTTCATGTTGACACCTTATGTTGTGCACCTTTTACCGTGCCAAGGCGTGAATTTTTTTATGTCGACACCTTATGTTGTGCGCCTTTACTGCGCGCCTAAGGCGCGAATTTTTTCATGTCGACACCTTATGTCGTGCACCCTTTACCTGCGCCAAAGCGCAAATTTCTTCATGTTGACACCTTATGTTGTGCACCCTTTACCTGCACTAAGGTGTGAATTTCTTCATGTTGACACCTTATGTTGTTCTTGAATTCCTCTTTAATTTAAAGTATAAAAACTATGGTGAATTCTTTGTGTTGATAGCATTTGCATTTTATATTTGATAGCACTCAAGAGAATCCATAATCATCTTTGATATTTTCATTTGTAAGGTCTTACATGAGAACCTTATTTGAGGTTTGCATAGAAGGTTGTTGGAAAGGTTTGCATGGTTTTTTTATTTCTTTCATTACAGTGATTTTCCTTGCTTACATTTTGGCACGCCCGGTGGGACTCACACCCCATTGTCTTTCATTTCTAGTTTCTTTCTTTGTTCTTGTGTTCTTCATTTCATAATCACCTTCTTGTTTGTCTGAAGCTTTTACAGGTGAACTGAGCTGAGTGTTTGCAGTTGCAAGAAGTTACAGGAAGATTGTTTACTTTCCATTTTTTATTTTCTTTTAATATACCAATTTCTATGTTCTTCATATTTATATGTTTTTCTACGCATGTAGGTAATTCAACTCACATGCACATTACGCACCACCTACATACTAAACAATAAAAAACATAAGCTTAGATTAGATTTTTATTCAAATTTTGCATATATATATACAGTGTCTCTGTTTTTTGTTTTTACTTGCTTTAAATTTAAAAAAACACATTTGAAAACAAACAAAAACAAAACCAAAACCAAAACCTAGCTCTATCCCCCTTACCTCTCCCCACCCCCTTACCTTTCCCCTCCCCAGCTTGGCCAAGTTATTCCTACTCTCTTGTAGCCACCAACTCCCACACACCTCGTCCTAAATACCCCAAGCCCTACACCCCACAGATCCCATCACCCAACTCCCCTATTCCCTAACTACCTCATTCCTCGTCCCCCCCCGACCGATCCCTCACCCCATCCCTGTTTCCTACCCCCTCCTCGAATGAGCCCTCACCTCTTCCATGTTTCCCTTCCTAACTTCCCCGAGCCCCCTTAGCCCCTCCTCATTCCCCCGCCATTCCCACACTTGTCCAACCCACTCTACACACTTTGAGCATCCTCCCAACTCACTTTCCACCACCCCCGAGCTCAATGTGAGCTCCAACTCATCCCCTATGGACACAACCCCAAGCCTCAACCCCGCATGCTCCCCTATGGAAATGACTCTAAACCACAATCGTGTACGCGCTCCCCTCTTCTCACCCTCCTACACCCCTGTGTGATCCCCACTCAATCCATCACTAGCTCGCTTCCCCTCACCGATCTCCTCCACCGCTCGACCTACAACTCAAATAGTCCACACTACCAAATGTACACAACCGTAGCAATTTAGGTTTACACGTCATTTTATCTATGTGTTTGGTAGCAATTTAGGTTTTCCTTTGTTTTTATTATAGTTTATTATTTTAGGTTTTTCATTTATTTTTCTACTTAGGATTTTATTCATATCTTGCCTTTTCTATTATTGTTTTAAACTTTAGTTTATTTTAGTTACCTCTAATTATTTGGTTTTGTTTCTTCTATTTTTTTACTTTAATCTATATTTCCGTATAACATCATTTCTAGTAGGTTTATTAGTTTAATGAACTAATTACTTTATTGTACATTACTTTAGTTTTTAATTATTTTCTAATAGGTTTTTGTAGGACCTTTCAATTCCATTTCATTTTATTTTTTGTCACTTTTCATCAACTAACCTAATCATGTAACTTGTTTTTATAGGTCTCTCGAATGATTTTTGGTCCCTTCACATTATTGTTCACATACTTAATATAAAATGGAAAATTATCCACCCTTCACACAAAAATCAACCTAAACCCATTGCAACCCCTTGTCCTTTTCACTTTCTCGTCAATTGCAGCCATTTAGACTAATCATGAAAGTTTCTCATCTAGTGTTACTAAACGTTTCGGCCAATTTTTGTTGTTACATTTTCATATTTTTATACATATTTAGTCATTTTACAAAGTATACTAACACTTTTTAGTGTGTTTTGAATGTTTTTCCTTTGTCCTTTTTTTTTTTTGGTAAAACTAATCAAGGTGTGATCACGAGTATGCTCTTCCTCGTACTTTTCTAAATGATCTTGGGAATCAAAAACATGCTCATTTCTTTATTTTTTTTTTTTTTGGGAATCAACATTTCACTTAAGAAAATCCAACCCACACGTATGTTCTTTCCTCGTGGTTTTAAGTGATCTTGGAAATCGAAACATGGCTTTTCTTTTTCCATCTTGTTTATTTGTTTTATTATTTTTCCCTCATTCTGGAAAAATTTCTAATCATTGTTTGCAGGACCTACTCTCACACAAGGTGGATTAAACATTTCAAAAACTACTAACTACAGGTTTCCAAAGGAGTTCAACCAAACCACACCTAAATCAAAAGATTAAAAAAACCACATTCAAAACACTTGATTTGCAAGTTTGGTTAAGAGCTACAGCCTAACCACTTAACTAGAACATAACCCCCTTGGTATAAGCCTTAAGCTACAAAAATTGGGGTGGTTCTAAAGAACCCCAAAGTATTCCACACCTTGAGGGAGCTGGTAGACGAAACGGGAACCTTTTATCCTACTTGATTAGTAAATGATTTTTGAGTTAGAGTCACAAATATCCTTAGTGGCGACCCCAGTGTGATTCATTATGAGCAAGGTCTTTGCTCAAGGTTTCAAAGGGGATAAAGTAAATCTGTCAGCTAGAAATAGTGTTCCGCTCACTCGGATATTTTTCTAACATCTATTTGAGAGATCCACCCAGGAAGCCAAACATTGTCCAAGCCAATTTAAGGTAGATGCCACAACTTTCATTTCACCACTTTTCATTTTTCTCACATGTTACACACTTGTGTTTCACTTTCGTCATTCACATTTTCTCTCTCATCCATCTTGTTACTTTGTACACATGTCTAAGTTTTGGGTTGTGGACATCCATATTCACACTTAAGCACTTTCATTTTCATCTAAGTCTTGACGTTGCGATACTCACTTTATCACATTCAAGAACTCTCTTGATCACCTTGATCTTTCATCATCATAAGTCTTAAGTTTAACGTTATTTTGTTGAACTCTAAGCATTCCCCATTCTTACATCATCACATTTTCGCATCCACTTTGTTGAGTTGTGATGTCTTACATTTTTATCCCGTCATCTTACGTTTTTGTACTTTGCAATCATTTTGTTGCATTTTTACATTCTCATTATTTATTCACTTCTCTCAATAAATAATTCACTTTTTTAATTTGAGGTCACTAATCCCTTACATCCACCTTGTCTCTTATCTCTATTATTTGTGATATTCTAACCTTTTTTATCATCGTTTATTCACTTCTTGTGACAACCTTTACCTTTTCGTTCTTTTAGTGATTTCACTTCCTTGTTGTGTCTTATCTTTTAACACACTTTTTGTTAAGAGTTGACATTGATCATCATCTTCTTAAGTATCCCCTTTTACCATTCATCTTGTTAAAAGTTGAGAAAATCCATCATTTTATTTCCTAAGTCTCTTCATTTAACATTTTTGTTAATAATTGAGCATCATCCAACATGTTTTAAGTCTTCTCTTGTCACACTTACAATTGTCACAAGTTGAGCACGCTAACCTTTCATCTCTCCCCTCTTTATGTTCACTTTTGTAAAGGATCGTAAAATCATTTCAAACCTCTTCATATTTCTTAACACTCACTTTGTTAAGAATAATCTAAACTAACATTTCAACCCATCTTCCACCTTAACATCATTCATTTTTGTTAGGTGTTGCGAAGTCCCCTCTTGTTGTCACTCTTATCATACATTTTGTTAGGAGTTGATCAACTTCATCTTGTTACATCTTGTCTCCCTTGACATTCATTTTTGTTAAGTGTCGAGCATGTTTCACTTTTTCCCCCTTTTTCATTTCTCTTAATACTTACCATGTTAGGAGTTAACCCTTTTTACATCTTTTCATCACTCTTATCATTCTTTTTATTACGATTTGATCACGTCCACCTTATCAAGTATCTCTTCCTTCGTTACTCATTTTTGTTATGGAATAGAGCACATATAATTTATTGTCATCCCTTTTTCTCTTTAATATCATTTTGTTAAGAGACGGGCACTTGATTAACCTTTTTTCTTCTTCCCTCTTAGCACTCATTTTACTACGGGTTAAACTTTTTCCATCTTCTTCCCTCTCTTCCATCTTGGAATTTACTTTGTCAAGGGTCAAGTTTGTCAATCAATTTCACACGCTTCCATCTTGACATTAACTTTTTTAATGGTTGCACCATTCATATCTTCCAAACATCTTGCCCATCTTAGCATTCACTTTGTTAAGGGACAAGTTACTACCAAACTTATTCACACACCTCTCTTCCATCATCACATTCACTTTGCTAAGGGTCAATATTTTCAAACATTTTCATCACTTCCATCTTAGCATTCACTTTTCTAAGGGTTGCATTATTCATCATACCTTTCGTCAATCTCTCTCATTTTTCATTACAATGGTGTATTTATACAATTCATCCTTTTCCCAAGAATGTCAAATGATGAAAGACACCGTTGTGGGTATGCAAAAAAATGTAAACAATTCAATTTTGATGAATTGTGTCCATACCCTTTTAACATGGACATCTTATGCATACCCTTCCCATAGTATTTTGAGATGCCCAAATTTGAAAAATACAAGGAAAAACTGATTTGAGACAGCATATCAAATAATTTTCCATAGCATGCCATGAAGTGGCATATAACGATAGATTTCTCTTGTGCCTTTTTCCTAAAATTATAGGAGGAAAATATTTGGATTGGTTCTTACACCTTCCAAAGGGATCTATCACTACCTTCGCATATCTCTTAGAGAAGTTCATTAAACACTTTTCTTTCAACCTCACTCACAATAATCACCATACTAGAGCTTCTCACGATGAATCTTGGTACATCAACCTGCAATTGCAATGTCATCACTTCTGGTGTCATGAATAATCATAGTATGTCCAACATACCTGACCAATCAATCAAAAATTCAATCAGACAATCTAGCCAAGACACTACGCCATGCAAAGTTAAACATAAGTTTACACTCGGTGAAAGTCTCTCTCATGTTTTTCATCAACTCAAAGTGGATAGGATGATAAAATATCCTCTTACAAGACCTTGTATTAAAGGAGAATATAATCCATACTGGTAAAAAACTTATGCACATTGTGATTTTCATCCTATTGATGGACACTCAACAGATAAGTGTGTGCGCTTTAAGAATTATGTCCAAGATTTAATTGATGACAGAGAGATATTTGTAGATCTTGACAATGAAGCTCTTGTAATCGATGACATGTCAAATTCCACACCTTCAAATGAAGAGTTGACTATTATTCCCACTTCTATTCAAACTGACATTCCGCGAGATCACAATGAAGGTCAAATATCTCCCCTTTTAAACCAATCTATTTCTTCTATAGATTTTCTTCCTACAGTCCAAATAGACATTGAACCTGTTTTGGTCAACAATCTTCTAACACCTAACAAAAACTTGAATTTGTTTAAAGACTCTCTTTCAACCCTTGACATGACAGAAGAGATCCCATCATCAAACACCATTGAGCTTGATTTTATTATTTCCATTCCAGCTCCTACACCTAACATATCTAGTATATTTGTTAAATTACAAGAAAAATAATCTTGGACACTTGCTTCAATGCAACCTTATGTGTCCATTATACCTCACATGATCCATCCTATACGAATATCATCAATGATGATTCCTACTTGTTAATATATCTATATGCGCACATTCTTTGAGGTACGTATACCCAAGAATGCCCTTGTACAACCATTTCAATTTTTAATTGTAAATATTTCATCAAATCAACTAATTCAAAAACTAGAAGGAGAAATATTGAGTATTTACTTTCTACGGCTCACAAGGAGCCCTTAGTCTACATCTAGTGATCAATCCTTCTTTCCTCGTTCTCCTTTTCTCATAGTTGAATATATATCTCAAAATATTCCCTGTATTGACAATCTTCTTTTAACATCACATATGTCTTTTGATCTCATTGAATACTTATCTAATCACACATCCTTTGACTTGGATCTTGTCTGCCCAAGTCTAGTACTTCAAAACCCATCCAATTATTTGACTCAATATTTTGTCCTTCCAAGTCTCATATTACATAACTTATCAAAACTTTGGTTTTACTCTTTTGACTTTTCTCTTGTCCATCCAAGTCTTGTATTTCAGGACTTATCGAATCTTTTGATTCTCCCTCTTGACTTGAATTTAATCTACATAAGTCTTATATCTCAGGGCCATTCAAATTCAATAAACATGGAACTTTTTCTTTATGAGACCATTTCAACTCCTAAACATGTTCAATTATTTAAAAATCATTAAAAACAAAAAAAAATTGTATTAGAGCAAAGTTTACCAATCGGAAATGGAAAAATGTGTACAAATAGTGTTAGGAATTACATCTATTGGAAGATACCTTAATCATACCATTATCATATACTTTCCTTCTTCACCTATTACAACACATGTTAACCTTGTTCCTCTTGGGCATTGTGTGTCTCATATTTCTTATGGTTCTTACCATTTTAGATCTTTTTCGATGACGATTTTGTCTCAAAGCTTACTGGTGGAAAACTCCTCCTTTAAAATAATTTCTCTTTTAATAGAAAACACTAATTTTCTTTACCCAGTCCATTTTGATCACCCATCTCAATCTATGGTGTTGAAACCTTACGTCCTACTAGTTACATGAGGTTGAGACTTGGGGGTAGAATGTTCCTTCCAAAAAATCATGCTATCAACATACAAGGAAAATTAAATCACTCAAAAAATACAAAAAAATATAAAATCAATACACCTTTCGTCCTTCACGGTCTTCATTGATAAGCCCATTCTTCTTGTGATAAGTATGAGATTGGGAATGGAGAAATCCCTTACTCACCTACCTTTTTTATTCGATGTTGAGACCTTTCATTTAATTGATGGCATGGGGCAACATGTAGGGGGTCCTTCACAAAAAAAAAAAAAAAAATCATTCAATAAAGCCTATATGACATTTGAATCAAAGTTCTTAATCAAATAATCCCAAGAAGTAATTTAGCTACTCATGTTACAGAAATACACCAATTCCTTCAACTAGATTTTTTCGATTAGTAGGCCATCAATGGATCTAATTCAAGTCAAAACCTATAAAGTGAAATCATCTTGTAATCGATCAGGTAATATTGAATGGATATGAGTTAAATTTTTCTCATACGGATCATTATTACACTTTTTGTCATCACATCCTTTCTCTTCACCTTTCATATCACTATTCATCTCATTTTCACATCCTTCTTGGCTCTTGGTGATGAGCCCTTGCATCTTCCTAGTTGCATGGAGCCATGAGTAGAGTGAAACACCCTATCATTTTATCATCTACATTTTTTCCAATGGACTGGAATGTTTTTAATTATTTGCATCTGCTTTCAAGCAATGTACCTCTTTACCAAGTTGTAAAATACCAAAAAAAAATCAAAAATGTTTCACAAAACTTCAAAAACAATATAAAATTGTTCTAAAAGCAAAATATAATATAAAATTGTCCAAAACTCCAAAAATAGTTTCAAACTATCATAAACAAAATATTCAGATGATGTTTGACAAACTTTTAGCAACTAGATAACATAGTTCAACAACTTTGCCATTTGATGGCACTCCTCATGATTGTTCCAGAACATACTCATCTTTATTGCCCATGGTGTATATCTATTCCTAAGGAAATCATTTACCCTTTCGCAATGTAGCTTTTCCTTGGGGTACACTTGGATTTTACATTTTAATCCAATACAGATCAAACTTCAATGGGATCTCGACAAGAGTATCTTTTAGAGTATCTAAGTATCACTCCGCTCTTCACCCTGATCCAATCCTCTCGTGTGCTAAGCTATCACTTGGGGGAATTCAAATATGTCTAGTTATTCAATGTGGAACACATTCAGAGTGTCATTAGATGTCATTTTTACATGTTGTATTGTATTGTTGTAGTTTGTTAACATTGTTACGATGCTTTTTATTCTTTCAATTTGTCATTGTGTTTTAGTTTTTTTTACCTTTATTCAGAGACAGTTGTAGGAAATTTATTCACATCCTAGTTCATAAATAAATTTGGTGTTGTTCCATCATGTTCATATTGTGTTTCTTTCTATTGTTTATTTTATATATTTTGTCATTTGTACGAGTTGTGTTTTCTCTCTGGTTTATTTAAGCCATGAAATGTATTCATTTTTTTGCATTTTTATTTCAAAACTTTTAAAATCCAAAAAAATCAAATATTTTTCAAAATCCAAAAAAATTTTAAATATTTCAAAAAACCAAAAACCAAAAAAATTATTACAAAACGAAAAAACATTCACTTGTCACATAAATCCTATAATTGGAAAACCCTTTAAGTGATTCATTTAACATCTTAATAAAATCTTGATAAATGTCATACTTTTATCTATTACCCTAGTGATTGTGTTAATCTTACCACTATCACTTTCTTCCCTTTACATGATATGCTAAATCTTCTTGGGGCAAGTCACACAATTCTTTTTCCTTCATGATATAACTTCACCGGGAAATTTTAACTTTGATCATTTTCAAAATGAAGTCAACAAGAGTACCATAAGGAGTCACTTTAACTCTGCTCTTCCAATCTGATCCTATTCCCACTTAGGATCATTTGTATCTACTTAATCATCATTATGGCACACATTAGGTGCATAGCTGATTATCTTCTTTTTCTACTTTGGTTTGCATTGTTGATGTTTACTCTTTTTTGGACCACGTACAAGTAGTGTGATCACATCTTGGTTCCTTTATAACCATGATGCGGACACCTACTTTGTATATTAGGTTTTTTTTCTTTTTTATATTTTCTTTTCTATGTGTGTTTGTTTACATGGATCTAGGTTAACCATCTTGATTCTTTTATATTCATGGTGACAACTCTATTGTGCAACATCAAAAATTAGGTTGCTCTAAAAATTACTCTCCAAATAACGCTCATGCTATGAACACATTCCTTTCCCATCCTTTTTCTAATCTCTCATTTTCCTTCCTATCAAGTGGTTTTCCACCACCTTGTTACATCATCCAACCACTTGAGGGGGCATTCCTCTACCATTATAATCACTGGGGAACCCTAATGCTTCATTTATTACTAGGGCATCTCAATGCTTCACATTTTTATCCAATTGCCAATCTACATGCATCTATTATCTTTAAAGCGCTATTACTTTGCAATAACACTTTAAAGAGGGGAAAAATGTAGACACCCCAAAATTACACTTTTGTTTCCACTTGTTCCCAATATTATTCTAGTACACCCTGTTATTCACCCATTTACAATTAATTGATTAAATTAATTAATTAATACATATTGTACCCCTTTGGATTAATTAAATTAATCCCATGTACCCTTTGTACCCCTTTGGCTAAATTAATTATTATTTATTAATTAAATAATTAATTAATTAAGTGTGTGCACATCCTAGTCATCTTCCACTTGCTCAAACTCCACCTAGACTCTACTTAGACTCCACTTGGACTCCATATCTTTATCCTTGATAACTGCACTTCTAGAATCTTAGAAAGGTGGGGGCAATTAAAATGCACATAAAACCACCTTTCCAGATGTAGCTTTTTGCAATTAATTTATTTACTACCCCTAACACTATTACAACTGCCCACAATGTTATTTTTAGCATACTCATTTATTCATGTGTAGCCGATTTCAACTACCTTCTACTTCTATAAATTATAGGTTTACTTTCCTTTTAAATCCTTTTGAATTTGAAGTACAAAAACTCTATTGAATTCTTTGAGTTGATAGCATTTTTATTCTTTATTTGGAGAGAAATCAAGAGTGTCCACAATCATCTCGATATTTTCATTTAAAGGTCTTATAGGAGACCCTTATTTGAGGTTTGCACAAAAGGTTATTAGAAAGGTTTGCATGGTTTGTTTATTTATTTTATTCTATTCATTTTCCTTACAGATATTATGTTTGATTGTTAGGTTGTGTTTTATCAAGTGTGAGATGTAGAAGGTTAAACCCCTATTTAAGTTATGTGGACAAGTAGGATGCAAAAATAAAGGTTCTTTTTAAACCAAATCAAAATATGATTTTTCAAGGAAGAAACACACAAGAAAAGGAAGTACGATGCAAAAAAGAGAAAATAAGGAAAAAGAGGAAAATTTGGATATAGATTTTCCTTTTTATTTAGTCTTTAGCTTGAAGAGAAATTCAGCATCCAAACCAACACGAGAAAGCAAGAAGCGGGGCCTCACACTGCTGGCAAAGTGTTAGTAGAAGACCAAGAAAAGAAGAATATAGAAAGAAATGAAAAGGATCACCTAAAGGGTGGTCCCACTGGGCATGCCAAGAATGTTGTAGTATTTTCTCATTTGATTCAAGATAATGCGTTAACTACTAAAAAAAGTAAAAAACTCACAAATGCTAGAGGGTTTATGTTACCTCATATGTGATGTGATGGATGTTGGAATTGAAGTGATTAATCCTCACCGATGCAAGCTTAATAAACCTGCAACTCAAAGACACTAAAGAAAATTGATTAGATAAGATATGAGGGGTTTCTCGATAAAGCGGATCCAAGAAGCGTTAACTTCCTTGGTGGATATCAACCCCTATTTTTTAAAAGTGATATAAAGGATTGATAAGAAAAGTGCATGCATAAAAGTGAAGAAATATAGAATCTAAAAGTAACTAAGATTAGATCTAGAAATTTATTTAATTAAAATAAATGTAAATTAAATGTTACCTGGTCTGGGTCGACGGTGACTAGACTATGTAAAGGTAGGTTAACGGCAACCTTGGAGGTTGCATCTAGACTCTAAGTGAATATGCAAACCTGCAAGATCCGGATGTAACCCGGATGTAGTAGAGGCTTGAGTATGTTGAATTTAACTTACGAAGGAATTTTAAGGAGAAAAACTATAAAATGGAAGAAAACAAGGATTGGAAATGGAAGATTGGAAATCGGGACTAGTCGACGGTGACTAAGGTGAAGAGACAATGAGTGGGATGAAGAATAGGCTGGTTTGAGATAAAAGAGGAGTAGGATGATGATTCGGTAGAATGGAATAGAGACAGCACATAGGGAGAGGCTAGAGAAGGCTCTAGGGATGGAAAACACATCTACAGAGTGAGTCGATGGTGACTCAAGATGGGTGATGGTGACTATAACAGAGTAAGGTAGGGCGTAGAAGGTAGAAGGAATGAAAAGGTAACTGAAAGTATAGAAACTAGAAGAATAGACTAATAAAAGAGTCCGAGCACCGATGAATATGATCTTATTCTACAATTTTAGATTTAACAAGATAATAATAAAAATGATATAAGATAGTAGAAAAAGCAATGTAAACCTATCGATGTTATGTAGATGATCAATAAGATCTTCCAAGGGCTGCAAGAGGGTTGATGAGATGCTCTTGTTTGAAGGAGGAATTACAAAATGGAAGGGAGTCACACATGTGTGTTTTCTATGTTTTTGTTGTGTTCTCGCTACTTTCGCTTGCATTCTTGTTGCATTGTCTCTTTCATTTCTAAGTTCTTATCATTTCCACCTTGATTATGGAGATGTGTAACTTATTTTTATAGGGCCAATGGAGACCAAGATGGGTCAATGCCGATTCGGGAAAGTTTCCTCAAATGGGCTTCTTTTGTGATTTTGGCATGATTTTGTGTATTTAAGAGTTGGAAAAGTGGATTTAAATCATGTGGGTAGGATTAGGTTGTTTTAGAATGATTCATGGGTAGTTAGAAGATAGGGATGTGTAGAAAAAGCATAGGAATTTATATTTAAAATGAAAGCATCCTAAATGGAAAGTTGATTAGGGCTTGTGGATGCGGATACCAATTAATTAATTAATGGGGATTAATTAATTATTGTTTATTGATGAGGATTGGATAATGATAGAATAAATGGGCATTTAATCTAATAAGGGGATGAATTAAATAAATATGTGCACATGGGTGATTAAGGGTATGGATACTAAATTTAGGTGTCTACACACCCCAATGTAGCTATAATTAAAACATCTATAATAAACCATTCCAAAACCAAAGGAACAATCAAAAATTATAATACCAATAACAAGCCCTAATTCCTAGACCTTCCAATAACCACAAACCATATCAATTAAAGTAGGTGAACCAACCACAATATCTTGTTAAACCTATGGCCAATTCAAAAAATGTAAAATGTGGAGCCCTTGTATATACTTTAGAATCAATAAATCTACCAATATAAATTTGATTAGTTATGATAATATTTAGCTCCACTCAAGAAAGACTCTTTAACATCATTTATAGGTCATTAAGGAAATATTTAAGGAAATAGAAGAACTAGAAAAGTCTATTCTTAAAACACCTCTACAAGATGAACTACCCGCTAAAATTTCTTATTCACTAGGTACACCATTTCTAGAGAGATTGAGGTAAAAAGAAGAAAATTAAGATCATCATAAGTGTTTAAATTTCACCTCATACAATAAATAAAACATCTTAGTATTATAATTCCTCTAATATAAACAATTAGGGCGTTTGTGAGATTAATATGACCATTAAATAATTATGCTTCAAAACCTCATGAAGAAGAAAAAAATCCTAAGACCATACAAGTAGATGGGAAGTTGGCTGAAATTTTATTAGGTAAGCTTCTTCCTCCCAATTATGGATATTGTTGACATGGTTCTTCATCAATTTTTAAGACTCGGGCACAAACCAAGTAGAATCAGAAGCCTATAAAAGCCATAGAACACTATAAAAGCTACCTAATACTAAGAAAATATACATAAGACTTACGTAAAGCTGCTAGAAGAACAAGATATAATATAGACCAAGTTGACAAAGTCACCACCAAAATAAGTTACTTTTGGATAATTATCATAACAATATACTTATTTTACTTGCATGTAATAGTTAGATATGTAATAAAATAGTAATAAGAATGAGATGAATAGATAATAGAGTAGATATGAGGAAAAATGAATTAATAATGTAATGAGAGTGTGTGAGATGGATGTGAAAGATATATGTAATATTTATATCGAATGCATATAGGAATATGTTTGATGTAATGAAGAATGTGTATTATGTTATTTAAATTCTTTATGCTTTACTTTATAATATCAAGTGAACTCCCGGTACATCATTAATGAAAAGGTGAACTACTTAATGCTCACATATATATTGAGGATTAAAATCAAAATTTTGGTATCTGATTTTAGTGCAACAAGCTATGTGATTCATGGGAGTTACAATGTCCGAAAGGGGAGTATGCATTGTAGATATCAAGAAAAATATCCTAAGGTATACAACTAAATATTTTTGTTTGCAAGTTTATCATATCAATAGGGAAGATGGTGCCAATGTAACAAGTGCAATAATATCCCTAGAAATGATCTTGAGTAATTATGAGTATAACTTTTGTGAGGCTCTCATGGCCAAATTCCATGAAAATACAAGGAAAATCAAGGAGGGTAAACACACTTTATATTATGGCTCACTCCTATTATGCCTAGCAATGTATTTTACAAATACCCTACTCGAAAAAATAGATTAAGTTTAGTGGAACCAAAACATACCTATAGCGGAAATTTTTTGGCATATATGAACACCATGTATCAAGTAGACTAAATCACTTCATTAATTGGGTGGAAAAAGAACATTAGAAAATTTCTTCTAGAAGTAGAGTTTCCAAAAATTAGTATCTAGATATTAGGATGTTGTTTTCATAGTATAAATTAACACATTCAACTAGGCCTTTATTCTATGGACTACCCACATTTCCCCACTACCATATGAAGAATCATAAAAAATTGTGGCAACACCAATCCAATAAATCAGAAATATCTTGATAGATAGTAGGAAATCAGTACCACCTAACATTGATGATGTAATCAATGAGACATGGGGTGAATTCAAGTGTAAATATTCTGAATAATTCACTCAAGGGGGATCATAACCATCAATTCCACTAAAAACCAATGGGGTAGAAGAAAGGGAAAAATAAGGCCCAATAATATAGGACCAACGGTTTACAAATAAAAGAAACCATAACCTAAAGAATAACCCCATCCGAACCCCAAACTAAAAGGTAAAAGGATAGGGTATCAAATAAAATGTTTTTAGAATAAGAATCAAGTGAATAAATAGATTACTTTGGTGAGTAGGAAATTCAAATCACACTTTTAGATACTAAAAGGATACCTTAAGGAACAACACCTCCCCAACCATAAAATAGGAAGAATATCTAGACCTAGATTTCACTGGGGAAATTAAATCCCTATAGTAATTATAGCTCATAAGATCCACATATAAATTCTCCAAAGTCTGCCTTGACCAAAGATAACAAATAAAAAAATTAGTTCCACATTAGTGATCATTCACCCTATTAAATGGGAAAATTTCAATACTTAAGGGATGAACATATTCATTGTACTCCTAATCATATTTTAATCATTAATGTTAAATGATTCAAAGTATCAAAATGGAAATGTGAATTTTTATATCCTTGTACCTTATCATAAAATCCCTATCCTCATAAATTCCTCTTCTCATCTCCTTTTGTATAGTTTCAATCTCATTTGAGAAAATGTGGTGTTGGTTAGTATAACCATATTTTGTGGATTGTGCATTTGAATTAATACTAGTGCCCTTAAACCCATGTTTAATTCAAAGGATTTAATTGATTATAGTGTGAACCATGAAAGATGTATAGTGATGGTCAAATACTTCACTTTCCTCCCCTGTTCATTTAAGTTCATATTATATTTTTTTATTATTGAATGTACATGGTTATTTTCTCATTTGAGTAATAATGTGGTTTTATTTTATGTCATGTACTTGTTTAGTACTCATTGTCCAAGACTAACAAGTGTGTTGTTTATGTGGGGGAAAGATAGGGTCATCATGGAGGAATAAGTAATGATGAAAATGAAGTAAACCTTGTATGAAAATAAGGAGTAAAAAAATGTATGTGGGATTTGTTGTAGTGGAATGATAACTTAGTTTTGGAATAAACCAAGGGGAGGGATAGCTAGCATGAATTTTTATTTTATTGGAGGAACTAAGAACTTATGCCCCATACCTTAGTGGAGTGATAAGTGGTTTGGATTGACCCTAGTTCCTTTACAATCCATTAGAGGATTGGTAGTACATGTTAATTTCTTTGAATGTTCCTAATCCTCTCTCCTTAAATCTTCCTACAAAGGCTTGGCATGGTGATGCATATATGATGAAATGTTATTTTCTCTCTCTCTTAATGTTAATCTTTTGTGGACTTAATTGGTTTCTATTTGGAATGCATGTGCATTGATTGATGTGTTGTATTTTATTGTATGCATGAGTATGCTTTATATGTGTGTATGTTGGGGACTTGCATTGCCAAAGGTGGAGGGATAAGTGTTATTATGGTGTATGGTTTTGGGAGGAAACAAAGGTTGGTGAGACTAGTCTTAGTGGAGCGATAAGTGCAGAGGGATAAGTGTGTTTTCATGCATGGTTACATGACTTCTTTGGAGGAACCAAAGGCTATTCTCCCTTCCTTAGTGGAGGGATAAGTGGAAGTATTGGAACCATTTCCCTTGACAAGTTATTTTATGGCTTGGCGGTATTATACTTTTCCTTTCTAATGTTTAGTTGGCATCATCATCTCCTTGTTTAGGAGATACATGTGAAGTGACACATGTTGTGTTTTGGTTCAGGAATTTTGTTGTTGCTATGTGGGCCAAAATTATTAAGTAAGTTTTGTTTTCATATATATATATATATATATATATATATATATATATATATATATATATATATATATATATATATATATATATATATATATATTCTTATTTTGGTTGTGTTTCTTTTGTGGGCGTTACACTTGTAATAGCATAATTTTCCATTAGTTCATTTAGATAGAGATATTTATAAATCATTGTAAGTCTAAAATGTTTTGAGTGATACATTAGTAAATATTTGTTCATAATTCCTTTAACTTAAACTCCATTTATCTCTACAAACTTACTAAAATGCTTAATTAGAGCACCCATGTATTTTGATTAATCTCTATTATAGATTAAAGGAATTAATCCCTTTTTAAAATATATTGAATTTATGTGGATAAGATTTTCAAAATATTTCTCAATTTCATCCAAATATAAAAAATTATAGTGTCAAATAGAACACGTGTTACGATGAATTAATCAAAATTTTCCTAGTAAATGATATCATTTTTTAAAAGTATGTAATGGTATCTCCTTCTCATTAATGATGATACAATTATGATCCTTAATATTGAATTTAAAATAGCTATTAGGATCCTTAATATCTATTAAAATTTTCCAATTATCAAATATACGCCCTTAAAATTGTCTAGGAAAATTATAAAATATGTATAGTTTGAGATACGTGTTTTCTCAAGAATATGAAGTACAAATATATATATATATATATATGGATATGTCTTGATAATGTTTCATAGAACATTTTTCCTTAAATATGGAAAGAATACCACATTGTAAGCATTATTTCCATATATGTTAAATGATACAACAAATTTTTTCCTTGTCAACTTCCCTATGGTATTTAAACATAAAACCTAGGTCAATGATGGATATTCTTTGAATAATTTGGATGTAGGTTCATACATGGAAATCCATCTTGCATAAACATATTTTAGAAAAATTTTACCATATGTCACTCAATTGCAAATGTTTGGAACTCTATAAATATTTTTAGACTATTAGACATATAACTATGTAATTAAAAGATAAAATCTTCCACTTTTGTGACATTTTCAAATTTCCTAATAAATTTATATGAAATATTCATTATATGATCCATGAAATAAATTTGAATGATATATAGGGAAAAAAATTGTATTCAAATGTAATTACCATTTTTTTCGATGCATTATTGATGCACAAGCAATACCGACACACACAACTTGGTAGTTATAGAATAATTATCTCTCCCAAATATATCCCTCAAATTTGAAATAAATAACTTTTAAATGTTCATAGCATTGCAATATTATGCCATTAAATGGATTTCTAATATATAAGGTTTCTATATATAGTTCTTAAGAGTATAAACTTGAATGCAATTCCATGATGTGATGTCAACTACTATGAGTTCATCAATGGACAATGACATAAACCATGCTGTTTTACTTTTTGTTTCAAGTCCTTCTCAATCATCACTAGACATTTTTCCATTCCCAAGAACTATTATCTAACTAATGTGATTTTTTAATGTTAGGAAATTGATTATGTTGAAACAAAAATATTATAATTTAGAAAATTATAAATAAATCTACCCTTTTCATAATTCAAGTAAATAGTTGAGAACTGTATATTTTTGGCATGTAGATTAGACTAAATAAATTTTCCTAATTGAGTTGTAATTATTCCTCTTTTCTCAACAATATGTCAAAGACTTTTTTATGGTTTTCATTTTTTTCATATCTTACATGAATGCATACTTTTAGATTTGTGTATTTATGTGTTCATTTTTATGTCCATGTTTTCTCTTAACTAACACAAATATTTTATCACAATATTTCTCATTTGTGTTTATCTTAAGTTTCATTTTGTGTTCCTTTCCAATTTTCCAAATATAAATTACACATTTAAATTTTTTGGAGTATCATTTCCATTTTATAGCTCTATTATTTAATGAATGGATATTTAGTTTCGCATTTGAACTTAAAAGACATTCCAATTGTCCATCTACCTCTATTTATTTGCACAAATTTATGTATAGTATTTTAAAATGAAGTAGGTGTTTGATGATTATAAAGATATTTTATTATTTACATCTCATCATTGGTAATTTCATCTAGTCTATTACTCCTTAGCATAAAATTACGAGTAGAATTTCCAATTGAATTGTTTGTTTGGTGAGAATAAGTGTATTATTGTTGCATATCATAATCTATAATGTCATCCAAAAAGGAAAATAATAAGGAATATCATCAACTAGAGTCATGTCATCTTCAATGATATTTAAAATTGTTAACAAGTTATTTTGATTGATTATTTCATGAGGAATATCGCTATCGGTTGGTTTTGCATGTAAAAGGGTTTTGGTATCACTATTGAACATTAACATGAAACTAACAATAAAGTTAAAAAGAGTTCCTCATTTAATTTATTAGTACCTATATTTTTGTGGATGCTAGTTGCATGACCCCTTTTGTGTCTAGTTGAAATAAGATAAAAATTTCACTTTTTATCATTGACCCACCACCTTATGATTATCCACGAGAGGCCATAAAATTTTTATTTGATTTCCAAAACATAACCACGAAATCGATCAAATGGCTATTAAAATTTTGTGGGAGGTTATAAAAGAGGGATAGGTTGCTTAAATGAAACCTCCTATGTAAGTAAATGAGTGTAATATAATGCACTATAGGTGTCTGTCTATGCTTTAGGAGGTCATCTATGATGTATTCGTGCATCTGTGTGATAAAATATCTTTACAAAAAAATTTATGTCGATGTAGGGACAATTTTATTGGAACACATGGTTTTTATACAAGAAGACAACTAAAATACACTTTTTGTGATCTACCATTGGCCGCGTATTTTTATAGGTATATATTGGAAAATATTCCTAGTTTGAGTTTCAAGGTAGTAGTGATATGCATTCATAAGTATGAAATTTATTTTAAACTCTAGGTGAGCTAACTTGGAAAATTAAATTACATCCTAAAATTTGAGGTTAAATGGTGCTTTGTACTACTCCTCCAAATCACCAAATGTCAATTTCAAAAATCTAAATATTTATAAATTAGAAAAAAAAAATCCTCTAAAATTTTCCTTGGCATTGGTTCATTAAATATGTTCATATTTTCATTATAGTTATGACCTTATAAGATTTAGTGCACTCATCCCATTCAATTTCTTTGGTATCAATAAGATCTTTTATAAAGTGTTTTAAATTAATACATCGATTAGTAAGATTACCAATACATTTATGATAATTGGAATAGGCCTTATGATTAAAACTCTTACTATGACGCTCACTTACAACAACCTAAATCGGTAGAAAGAGAGACACAATCTGCACTCAAGTAATTGATTTAGCATAATTTGGAGACTACAAGGTAAATGTTTTAATTTCCTTTTAGTATGTTGTAATTATAGTATGGTAGATTTGGAGATAGAATTTAAAGTATCCTTATTATCAGGAGGTTTTCATTTGAATTTAGATTTATTTGGTAATTTGGCATTAGATGTAGAAGATGAGCTAACATCATATTTGATATTTTTCGTGTGTAGTAATTTGGCCTCAAATTCCTTGAGAGTGTGTCGTAGATGATCAAATGACGGGAATTTTTCAAATATAATTGATTCTTGCAATGGATTAAATAAGCTTAATGTGAATAAATATTATTGTTCACTATCATTAAAGTTTTTATTCATTTTATTAAGCATAGTTTTATAGTGTAAAACATAGTCACTTATGTGTTCATTAGATCCTTAGTCGACTTTATACATTTGATCATAAGAATTTTTGTCTCCAATGTTGATAAAGAATTATGCAAAGAACTAATTAGCCAAAGTGGTGAAAAAGCACACAAATTTTTTTGGTGGATCGTATAAACATTACAAATCAAACTCTTTAATACTCATGGGAAAAATCATTTTGAATAATATTTCATCAGAGACATAGTCAAAACAAGAAACACGAGAATGAGTGAAGGGGCTCTGTGGGATCAATCTTACCATCATAAATAGGTAACTTAGGAGAAACAAAACCAAGAGGTAATTGATAAGATACTACTTCGGGTGCACGATTATTATGAAGAAAGCGAGTAAAATTATGGTATGAAAAGTAATAGATGTACCTTATTGTATTGCAATATTTGGGATTGTAAAGTATGAATATGGGTTTCAAGGTTTTGTGTTCTAGAAGAAGATCAATGATAACCGTTATGTTTGTAATTACGGATAGTGTTTGATGTATGAAAATAGATGGAAACATTAGGAATTGGGGAAATTGGTACCCCCATAGCTGTAGGCATGATGGAAACTTGAATATTATATGTTTTTGTATGATATTGATAAGTGTTCTTAAGTTTCCCCCATATAGCATATAAAAGGAGATATATATGAGAAAAATTCTCATGTAAATACTAATACATATATTATGTCTCATCTTTAGGAAGGGAGTGATAATGATTGTCGAGTTAACATTATACCCTTCACCTTGCACATGACTAATGACAATGGTCAAGAATAAAATTAGAAAATATATCAGCATTGGAATAAGAACCAATAGTAGGGGTCATTGTACCATAGTGTATTCTAACATACGGGAGTAATATCTCATGGTGGTGGAAGATCAAGAAATACTAGGCTAGAGGAAAATATTATAGAATAGCTTAGGTTTAGTCATGATAATATATAGAAAGAAACATATAACACCAAAAATAAACATAATTTCATGTTATCACTTAATAACAACACCCTATGGTTTGCAAAAGTGTGTGTGCTTGAGCTCACGAGTGTGATTGGATAACATGGGTACCATCTCAAAGTTGTGCGACTTGCTTCTTGAGATAGACCTCCGAGAGAAAGCTAGTTCTTTCTCCTAAACTACCTACTACGATCTACTC
Source organism: Taxus wallichiana var. yunnanensis (assembly GCA_018340775.1). NCBI lineage: Eukaryota > Viridiplantae > Streptophyta > Pinopsida > Cupressales > Taxaceae > Taxus > Taxus wallichiana. The sequence continues at coordinate 285,212,266 of CM031242.1, read as the reverse complement.
TAATGCAGGAAAAACTATCTATCATAATCTAAGTTTCCAAGGGACCAGGGAGAGAGATTGTATGAAAAAAATTCCTTCACTAAAGTGGCGATACACCAGAAAAGGAGTGTGAGAGTAGTCTTCCAATGCGTGGAAAGTAGAATCAAAGTACATACTAGAAGGGGTGATAACAGTTCTCCAAAATCTAGCAAATGCATTCACATCAATATTCCATACATGCACAATAAAAATGAATCCCTAAGAGTATAAGATAGACATAATATATATGCAATAAGATTGAAGGGGCAAGGGGAATGCAACAAACACAGTAGGGGAAGATACATCCACAAACTTGCATCTATTGCTTCATGAGTATGCACAATCCAATATATTACAAGATAAGGGCCTGGATCACCATGCAAGGAGTCCACTACAAGGATTGGCTTCAAAAAATAATTTTGATAGACTTTTTATACATAAAACTATCTCCCTTACAATGAGCCCAACACTCCAATTTATAGGAATTTGAGAAGAGAGAGAGAGAGGGAAAAATAAAAATCATGAAATATAGCCTTCAACCACTTGTAAGATGTCATAAATGGATTGAAATGATGGTATTTTACCTCCAAAAGGCCCCCCATACTACCCCATAACTTACAATAGTGAGAAATGTTAGCCCCATGTTTCATTAATGCATCACAACTACCAAATAAAATATTGTTCTAAACCTGGCCATGTTTTCTACAAAATTTCTATCAATCCCTCATTAAATTCTAGATTTCTCAATTTCTATGCCAACAATACCAATTTTGTGTGTTTTCATTGAGAAATGCAAAAGTTATGGCCTTCTGAGTGTGGGCAACTATTTTGGGTCTACCAAGCATTTATGTCATTTGATGGGAATTAGCATCTGGTTTTATAGAGATAGATGTTTCTTTTATTTTTATATAGCAACGCTCATTAAAAAAATAAATCTAGCTTTTGCGGTGCACGAGAGGATGTCGTGTCTATTCTAGAAAGTCCAATTTCATGAAAATCCTAGATCGGGGTCAAAAGTTATGGCCGTTTGAAGTTCGAGGTCTGATTTGCAATGTTTTGGCTATATCGGGTCCTTGCGTCCTAGCTATCCCAGAAAAAAACCTTTGATCCACCTGCAAGCCTCCTTTCATGACAAAATTGGGAAAATCGTCTCCTCAGCGAACTCGTGTCTCATGTGTCCCACCATTGACCGGGTTGTTAACCAATGCTTCACCCACATCTCTTTTGTTGTTGGCTATTTCAATCTCTCAAGTCCCAGACATCCCGCGTGTACCTATGCAGCATGGGCTATTTTTATCTGACTTTTCTGATTTTCTATTGGTGTGGCGATTTCGGCCTTGTGGTGAACTCATGTCCCGACGTCCTGCGAACTGCGTGGGACAAAAAAAATTGATTTTGCAGATTTATTTGCAAATCGGCCATTTCAGCCATGCGGGTTCTAGATGTCCCACACGTACCTATGTGGCATGGGCTCCAAAAACCCGATTTACATGCAATACACTAGGACAAGCCAAATTTTCTTTCCTTTTGCAATTCTTTCAACTTCTTAGACATTTTCCTTGGATGGGGAAGTTAGAAAGAGGTGAAAGGACCCCTAAAACCTAATTTTTACCTTTCCATATTTTCTACTTGCTCCAACATGGGGAAATTATGCAATTTATCCAAAATTACCTCAAGAGGTGAATTTGGGATAACTTGATTCCATAACATAACTAGGGTTTGAGAAACAAATATCTAATGTAGAATTCGAGTTTCACCAAAAATTTACACCCTTTTTATATTAATTAGAGTTTATTATGTGGTACATAAACATAAAAATTAATGTAAGGTATGAAGACTAAGATTTATTCCAATAAATTAACCTCCAACATTATTTGTATAAAATCACATTAATTTATTGGTTCTTTTAATAAATAAAAAATAAGATCAAAATACGAGAGAGAGAGAGAGAGAGAGAGAGAGAGAGAGAGAGAGACTTAGCTATACACAAAATTACATGAAGAATTTTTGAAGAAAAACTAGACAAACTAGAAGTGCATAACATGGCAAGTATCTCTAGTTGAAATTGTAATCTAGAAATCTCTTGGTACAAGATCATACGGTGGGGTTAGGATGTATACTCCAGTCTTGCCCCTTCTATATAGTTTTGGATGCCTTTATAATTTGGCTATATGACCTTATGTGTCCCTTGGTGGCTTGGAAATGTACTTCTCTATCAAACTCTAGATGTCACATAGACTCGATATCATTTATAATCAGCCAAATCACTCACAAACTGTAAACATGGGTTGAAGTCATTGCAAGAAAGTTAGTCGGGTTTTGGTTTACCCCATGCACTACATACATTAGTGTCACTCCAAAGATGCCTCAAACTACCTGTAGTTCTCCACCTAACTGTAATATCTATATGGATGCAACTAAGTATAGACACTCAAATTTGGCAATCTATCCTTTGACGCTACCAATATTGAAATTGCAAACTTGTATTTACAAATATAACATACTCTCTTTCTTAGCACACCTTGCTAGATCTTTCATTACTTACTTATATTTTCACACCTCTTTTTCATAAGTTTTTAAAGTTTAACTTCATAAAACACACCTCAAAGCATTCATCATTAGACCCATAAAGTCAAAATGTAACACCCATTTTATAATAACTCCAAATTAAGGGAATTTATTTTATTTTAAAATCAACACCTTAACCCAATGTAATGCCTTCAATTATTTTATATAACAAAAATAATAATCCAACAATAAATATAGTTTACAATCCATATGATAACATCATAACCATGAGCAAGCTCATTGTAAAGGTCAATTAAATCTACTTGATCCCCTTTATCGTCACTTTGTCTCGAGTGTGTATACTTGTATACATTTGTATAACCTATTCATTTACATTCAAGAACTGATGTAGCTCCTAAGTGTCTACATGAAAATCAATTAACTGAGTTTCATCCAGCATCTCACACCATTAGATAGGAACTCAGTGAACTGACAATGTATTTAGCTAGTACACTACTTAGGCCAAAGTTTTCAAGATATGATTTGCAAGCTTAGTTTCATGACTACACATAAACTAAATAAAACATGTCCCATAATCACACAGTCATCTCTACGATTACGGATCATGTCTCATTAAATTAAATGTTTAATTTCATGTATCAATAAGGCCTAGAATATAAGTCTCGCCTCTCGACTTGAAAGTATGCTAATAGTCTCATCTTAGGACCCCAATTGGAAAGATATCGATTACTTAATGATTCCCATCATGAATGTTAGGAATTAATAGTGTTCACATTATTATTTTTGAGTTACTGTATAGTAAATAGTACTTATGGTAATTTGGTTTTTTAGTAGCTTTATATAATATATGATTTGGGATTGATATTATTGTGGTTACAATAATACTATCGCATATATTTTGTGAGGGTTTGGTTGGTAGTTTGTTGAAGAGAATATCTCCATGATTATAGGGAAAATATTTCCTATATACATATGCAATTCCCGGATGAATTTAATGTGTGTGAACATCAATATATTGAATATTGAATAAGAATTTTATTTGTTTATTATCTGCAAATCTATTGTTACCTTTTCATCTGGTATCAGAGCAAGTGAGTTTTATTTTTGGTTCATAAAATGGAGTCTTTAAGATTGTGAGGGATAGCCTTATTACTATTCACACCTGAATGAAATTTTGTTGATAAGAGAAATGTGCAGATCTATCATATCTCTCACGCGTTGTATCTCTTCTCATAGGTATTTTATTTCCTTCAGAAATTATATGTCAAGGTTAGGAACTTGAAGAGAGTAAGAGGCATCTCATTTCAATATATTGTGTGCACCCATGCGCGTATGACAACAAATATATTTTTAGGCACAATATTCAATGTTATTTTTAAAGATATTTTGATCTCCAATCTGCCATCCAGAATTCTCAGCTACTGTTGTAAAATCATTGAATTTTTTTCTGAAAGGACGTCAAACACCATGGTTTTAAAATACACAATTTATGTACTAGGTGCCTCGTCACATACCATTTTGGCTTACGATCAGTTTTGATCGAATATTTTAAGAAAGAAACTGCGTTTTCATATACACAAGAGGTGTTACCACGAGCAGGTGCAAAGAGGCATCTGTATAAATAAATTACAGTCATCTATGATGTGGAACAATTGATTCATTCAAGGCCTTTACATTTTTCTCAATTTCTCTCGGTCAACACGAATGCCATGCTGCATCGTTGCCTCATTCAATTGGAAAATGATATTTAGTCTACAATTACTCTTGGCGAGCTGTTTTCAAACAAATTTTGGCATTCTATTGGAACTCTACATGACAGATCTGAATTTTTGGGCATAATATAATAGCTCCATGTGTCTTACATGTGATCTACGTGTATGCACAAGTAGTTATTGTAAGCGAGGTTTCTCAGCTTACAAAAATTGACAGGATCTTCTACTCAAATATGCACCAAATCCGAATTCCTTTGCACATGGGTTTGTTTTGTCTATTATAAATTGTCATTAGGTGATTATTAATATTTTTCATAGTAAGATTCGTTCCTTTAAAATGTATTTCTTTTCATGTGTTTAGGTCTAGCTTAATTTTTGAGTTGATTCTCGTTTAGAAATTATTTTTTATCATCTAAGATTTTTAGATAATTTTGAGTCGTTATTGTATTTAGATTACATTTTATGTTTTAGTCAAAGTATAATGTCTTTTGTATTTTCATATCATTTTCCCATTAGTTTTGTATAATTAACCGTCTTGGTAAAGTCATAAAGTGTAAGTGTATTATTACATTGTGAAATTCAAGAGTCAAGTCGAGTCAAGTTCAAAATAAAAAATGAGTCATAAGTTAAAAGTCATTTTTTCACAATAAAATGTGTTTAGTCATGTTGTCGAAAGTCAAATACTTTATTTATGAAAGGACACATTATCGGGGAGAACCCAACATCCTAAATCAAATATGTCGGATATATAGAAAAATGACATTTTCTATTATCAAAGACAAATTGATTGAGTATGCAACAAAATGGAGGATGGATGCATAGGAGGATAGAGGACAAGCATCGTCCTCTCGTCGATCACCTGATGATGAGGCCACATAGAAGATGTGGTGGCATATATATAGCATGATGTATGTTGATTTTGAGTTCTTGTTTGTAGTGTGTTGGTTTGCTAAATAAACCCCTTTCCAAAATTTTGGGGAAGATTCACATTCTTAAAATACTCACTTTTGGGGAGCAGGAGAATATTTTGAGGTAGAAATAAGGTATGGTTATCTAGCTAGTTCCAATCTTGTGTATCTTAGAGATTCAAAATTTGGGCACCCAGGGAGGAAGGGAACATCCCATAGGAACCCAAAGAGGAAGGGAGTATTCGTGCATAATTCGGCTTGACACTACGCCTTTACAAAGGTAAAGATATAATCTATGGAGTTTTTACCTGATCTAAGCAGTTCTTTTAGGAGGTGGTTCAACTTCTTCAAAATATGGTTCTTCGTCGTGTTCACATTAAGGGGTGAAGATTAGATAGTAATAAGTTTCACACTAAAGGGGTGAATATTAGGAATTAATAGTGTTCACATTATTATTGTTGAGTTACCATATAGTAAATAGTACTTATGGTTATTTGGTTATTTAGTTAGTTTATAGAATATATGATTCGGGATTGATATTGTTGTGGTTACAACAATACTATCACATATAGTTTTGTGAGGGTTTGGTTGGTAGTTTGTTGGAGAGAATATATCCATGATTATAGGGAAAAGCTTTCCTATATACATATGCAATTCCCAGATGAATGTAATGTGTGTGAACATCAATATATTGAATATTGAAGAAGAAGTTTATTTGTTTATTATCTACAAATCTGTTGTTACCTTTTCAATGAAGTAATTATTACCCTTCCCACATCCATCCTAAGATGTTACGGTTAGATTACAATCAAATGAATAGGTGGGATTTAGATTCAACGCTTTCATAATACTCGTTGTTTTATTAGATCGTAGGTTTCATCATCCCGTGACTATGTCAAATTTACATTAATGACAAGGTCTATAGTAACTTACTAGTTACTATCGTACGAAGTGTCTTAGTCACATAGTGTCACCTTACTAGTTTTGTTGTTAGGACTAGGTTTAGTTTAACCATGTAATTACAATTTGATAACGATCCAATCTCATTTAGATTGTATCATAATTCAACCATATTATTAACTATCGTTAAGTACCTCTTTAAGAAAGAGATATAATATTTTTAAGTAATTAGACAAGGTTTAATATTAACGATAATCATAAATGTATCATTCACATTTCATAATACTAACTTATTTAAGGTATAGTACTTTTGCATTTTGACATCATTATGTCATTTAATAAGTTATTGTTGTAAAGGTACAACTATCAACAATGTACTTTTTAGAGTTGTACTTTGTAATGAATTAATTATTTAATTAATCTCTTTATGATTGAGTTAAGGAAATATCATTATTTCATAACTCTGCTTCACTTTCCAAAACAATGTTATTATTTAACTCGTTAATTAAACATATAAATGATGATGTCATTGATATAGTTGTAATGATTGTCATTCAATAAATTAGAATAACAATTGTCGTAAAGTATAATTATTTAATCAAGTACAATTTTCATAATCATTTTCAAAGTACATACCATTATTAAAATAGTGTAAATCATCATTACAAATCATAAGATATATTCAAATAATAAATGTATTTAATAAAACTCATTATGGATAAAGCCTTAATTTATAAAGTACTATAATAATTTCATATTAATATAATTAGGCCTATGGCCTTATGAATTTCTGTAAAATCATAATTCTCATTTTAATAAATATAATAATTCAAAATGTGGATATTCAAATAAAATCTATATTTGGAATCAAATACATACAATCATCGCATGGAAATCATACATGGAATCAATCCAAATATAATTTCATAATAATTATTCCATCTTACTATCTATAGGATAAAAATAAATAATATACATGGTCAATTCACCGAACAGGACATGGATTAACAACTCTCTATCTAGTTATTTCATTACAAAATAATTGGACATCTACGGTTTTATTTAATATAAGATTAATTTAAAAGTATCATATCAAGTAAACATGTAAACTATAATGAAGTGATCTAATAATGTAAACCAAGTTTCTATCAACAACTTGCAAACATCCACAAGTTCATTAAGTCTCTAACATGTTAACTTCATTTAAACTTAAGTCACATCAACCAAAACAATATTCTTTTCATCAAACAATTAAGTAATGCACTTGCACCCAATATACATTTATTACAATTCAACATGCTTGTCATTTAAAGAATCAGAAAGGAGAAAGCAAATTCTTTCCTCAAGTCTAGTGTTGTCAATAATCAACTTAAGCACAACAAGAAATGATAAACAGTCTTCTTTACCTTCTCCAATTAATTGACAAAATTATTAATTTCATAGTTAAATCTAATAAGCATCTATATCCTTTTTCTTACACTTTTCATATTACATGATCAAAAGTTTCATTCACGAAGGTTTAATAATAAAGTTTCCTTTCATGCATGCAACAAGCATCAACCCACACAAAATACCATTACTATGATACTCATAATAATAATGCATTTGTTAATTTAATCAAATGGTTAAGAAAAAAATTATCCACACCCATTCGTATCTACATGTGTATTTTTTCGAAACTATATTAATCCATAAATCGATTAAATCGGAGAAAATAATAACCTATCTTCAAAAGATAAACATGACCTCTTACTTCACAAGTAACAATTCCCAAGATACATTTTGAGATAAAATTTAGTTGGTTGGATGCAATTCTAGAACCTTATTAAATCAAGAAGGAACCTAATTATAGTCTTAACGAAGACCATCAGGAAAGTAATGACCTCCTTACAAGACAACAAAGATGAAAAAGTTAACTCACCATATTAAACATACTTATTATGGGTTACTAAAGTTATACCAACCTATTTAACCCGAGTTCACACTTAACAATGTAAGTTTTAACTACTTTAACTTATCAATACCATTACAGACTTGAAATAAAAGGGGTCAAGCCCTACCCAAATCTTATTCCATTCCCAGTTCCTTCCTTAGAAAGAATAGAAAAACTTTACCATGTAGGCCCAAGATGGTTCTTCATAGTAAACTAACAAATCAATAAAAAAATCAAAAGGAATACAATATACCCATGATGCATATTCTTCCTATATAGTTATTGATCAAATAATAGTTAAAAACAATCATCCACTATAACCTAGGTACAAGCTCGATAGATTAATGATACCCATTTCATATTGTAAAAGTACGGGTTTTAAAAAAGATGAATAAATCACAAACATATATTCGAAATAAATATGCATTAACAAAAATTAACACATTATAAAATTTAATTAAACACCTAGAAGAAAAATAAACAAAAAACATTATATAAATAAAAGCGAAGTCATTCAACCATTTACGAAATGAAATAACTAGAGATAGTTGAGAATAACCTATTCTGCGAAGGATAATGTCCCCGCTATCTTCTTCAATATTTTAGTTTTTATTTTTCCTCTCAAAACTTCCAACATGTCAAGAAAGAGTTTCCCAACATTTTTCTCTAATAACCCACCAAACATATGATCCAGATTCAAAATATAACAACCTAATAACCTAAGAAACACAAAACTTAAATAATGCAAGGTATTTCATTAATAGATTCCACAAAAATCTCAACCAAACAGTTTATCAAAAGCGCATGCACGGGCGAAACAAAATAAATATTGAGAAGAAAAAGAAAGGAGATCGAAATAACAACGAAATTAATAAAAATGAAATTCCCAAAATTTATGGAAGGTAGATTCCTTCGTAATCTTATTGAGTTTCTCAAGATCAATAAATGCCCATTAAATTTTGCAAGTGTAACATAGTTGGTGGATCAACTATTTTCCACTTCCATTCAATTCCCTCCAAAACAGGTTTCAAGTGGTTGAAGATAATACAAAACCCCTAAATCTTTACATGGGTCATTTAAAGATGAATTTAATTATTAACCAATCAAAATCCAAAATTTATGTTCAAAGACCATATTTCAACCAAAAACAAATAGAATTCAATGGTATATAGTTGAAGACCATACTATCATCCAATAATGAATTGCTGTCACATTGGTGTTCGACCATCGATCATAATTGAATGGTTAACTCCTATTTTTACTAGCTAATGGCCTTTAAGACATCAAACATTATTTTAAGTTTCTTTAAATTCTAAGACCAATATAATCGTTTACTGATAATAATAACTACTTAGCTAGGAGCCACGATCGGTCAAAGATGATATAAAACTAACCAGGTTTTAATCCAAAACATGACGTGGTAAATTAACCATCAATTAAAAATTAAGTGATCTATATTTTATACCATTTACAACATTTTCAAAATAACCCAAGTAAATAATCAAATACCAATATAATTTTACCTTGTTATACAAATCATAGTATTTACCTTACTAAGAAATGTTGGCATATTATTACATAGGTGTTGTCATTGATGAAAAAAATCATTAATGAAAAATTATATGATGGATTAGGGTCATAGTATGCTAATGATGATGATGAAATGATGGTTCAGAGGTATTCATGGTGATATCAGTTGATTCATTGTGGGTGGCCTATTCTTGCAAGCCTATTCAAGTGACCTAGTTAGCCTAGATGATGATACATAGAGGTTGGAGCTTCTTGGTTTCTTCATAATCATGTTTACATAATGTAGATCATGTTTTAAGATTTCTTGGGAACTCGTATGAGCTTCAAGGTGTAGATATAGGTTAGTGACCATGTTTTAGGTGCTCATTTGGACCAGGTATAACGGTTAGATTGCATGAGGATGACTTATGGATCTATATGTGTTAGAAGAACAAACGACTGAGAGGGGGTGAATCATTCCTTCAATAATTTTCCTTTCATTTACCAAACCATGCATTCATCAATTATATTTTCCATACAACATTGATAACAATGTGTGCTTATTAAGATATGCAACATCAACCATAAGAGCAAGAAACAAAGTACTCAACACAAGAACACTAGATGTAAGTGGGAAACCCTTATGGGGAAGAAAACCCACTAAAAATCTACTTATATTAAAAAAATTAAAGAATTTTAGTGAAGTGTAAAATTCACAAGGAGTACTAACCCTTGATTTAGTAAGGCATCAACCCCATAAGGAGCACTAACCCCTAATTTAGTAGAGAACCAACCCCATATTTAGTGAATTACCCACTCCAAAAGGAGGCTAAAACCCTCTATGATGAAAAAGGACCAATTCAGCCACTTGAAGATGTTTTATCTTTGAACATTATGCTACCACAACTAATAAAGATCACATATTCAACTCACAAACCCTAGGTCAAACCCTAGGTCCTCAATCTTTATCTATCTTCTTCGTTCTCACCTTGTCTTGCATCTAATATCTTACACACATGCCATAAAAATATCATTAACCTGAAACACATCTGATATTCCTTCAATTCATGCCTTCATAACTCTAAAACACTCTCCTCTTGGTTGCACTACTCCCCCTTGTAAGAAAAGCACTCAAATGACCCAAAAACATTCTTTTATAAGCTTCCTCTCATTTCAAATTCAAAACTAGCATTTTCCCTCCATTTTATAGACCCATGTATCATACAAATACCCAAAAATATAAATATAACAATCATAAGTGACCCAAGTATGTTAGCCTAGCCAAAATCAACATTTCATGCTTCGAAAATGGTTAAATCCCTATGGGCACAAAGATAAAAATGCCCTAAAATCAAAACCATACTTATTAAAAACCCATAAATCATTACACATTTTTAAAATAGATTTTAAAATTCATAAATGGTTGCAATTTAGGTCAACCAATCAAATTATTTCATTCAATGGGCCCAATACTCTTTATACTTGTCAAAACAATTGTTTCTTACACCCTTCAGGATCCGAAAACTTCATCATGAAACTATATCACTTAAAAACATAAAAATATTTCATTCAACAAATGAATGGAAATGGAAGAACTTTTATAACACTTACAATGAAGTTATAATCCTTTAAACAATCACCTGCTCAAACCTTAGACACTTTTGTCTTCACCAAATCCAACTATCTAAATAGTTGTTTTCAAAGATAAGCTGATTATCACTTTTATAGGAACAAAAAAGACCTAAAAATGGATTAATTGGATTAAAAATCCATCCCTATTCACATTAAATTTGATATCAAGTATCACCTAATCCATATCATGCTTCAAACAACTCAAAACGTTCAGTAGATCATGTCTTGTCCTGCACTAGAAATGATATTCTTGTCCAAAAATAGACCTAGAAACCATATTAAAAATCCTAATCATGATATAATCCATATATAAATATAAATATATCTAAATTATATTTCCAAAACATTTTGAATCATCTCAAAATTCCACTGTAGCTCTCGTTATGCCCATTTTACTGAACACTACTTTTTATGGCCTCAAAACTACCCTTTGACCAATCAACCTGAATGGAGCTCATTTGACCATGTATCTGCATCAACATGTCTTAAAACCTCTTTGTAAATCAATATAAACTCATATACATCATAGACCATGAATTTATCTTGCTACTCTTTTGGACAACCTTGTCCCAAAACACTCTTCTTCATAAACTAAATCTGTTTGAGTGGGGCCCACTCATCACCATGACCTATACCATACCTTTCTGGAAATATGAAGGAGTCTTCCACATTATCCAATCATAATCCATGAACTAGGAAACAAAACTGACCACTTAGGAATCATTTCTTGCATACCACTTTCAAGCTAGGGTTTCAAACCCATAACTAGATGTTTACCTTCTTAACATTCGTTCATAAAAACATGATGATGAAATGACCTCATTATTTTTTAAACCTTCTAGAAAAAAATTATAAAAATCCCTAAAATTAAAAATGTCCCACTCAAATCACATAACTCAAAGTGAGCATTAGAAAATCAAATTTGAGCAGGAAATGCACTAGTTCTTAACTATGTCTCACAAAAACTGGCATATCTTCCAAAATTCACAACCTATCAACCTAAAATTTTATTCAAATCACCATGACACATAATAATAACACCTCTAATAATAATAATGCCATCACAATCTCTCAAACTCTCTAGCCTATCTCATTTTCATAACATCACCTTAGGGTTTTACACTATATAGAAGTTAGGGCCAAATGGAAGAACATTATAACACATCATGAAAGCACTAGAATTGACACAAACATAATTGGTACACAATGATACACCTACATTAATGCATAAATGAGTTCATAAAGCACCAAATCTCAATCTCATACCTCCTAGCATCCATACCTACTCAAAATGAACACTTGAAACATAGTCAATCCCATGTATCTGCACCATGCAACTAATGTGAGTGACCAAACACTCTCCAAACCTATCATCCATCATGATAACATGATTCTCAAGAAACCAATAATCACATACCATCATAAATAATCATCTAGGAACCTAAATGGGCTTGCAAGAGCAAGAAATCCTCTTTGAATCTCCCTGTAGCATCATGAACTCACCTAAGACATCATGAAAACATAATCAATAACATCATATGACCATAACACATCATCCATATTGTCATTAATGTGTTTTTTCATCAATTACAACACCTATAGGACCACATGCCAACAATCTCCCCTTTGTCATTGATGGAAAACTACCTAAACTTCTCCCCTTTTTACATTAATGACAAAGGATATTTGTACTTGCATAATATTCATCTTTCTCAGCTTCATATCATCATGATTTGGTTAGAAACATCAACCAAATATCTCATACAAGCTCAAGAACCTTGAAATTTGCACTCAAAACCTAATTTTGCCTTCTTTGCAAGCATGCAATCACCATGCTCCCCCTGGGCCAAACATCTACAACATCTGAAAATACTAATGAACATGAAAGATACATCATCTTACCTTTTTTAGAGACAAAAAAACCATTCTCCACCTTCTAGACATGCACAAACTAGTTGTTTTCATCTCATACCTATTTTTTCCTTCATGAATCAACTATAGTAGACCATCATATGAGCCAACCATACCATGGACATGCCAACAATGTCATAAATGAGCATAAAAAGCATCATAAATTCTTCTTGAATCAATCATAATCTTGTCTAGGCATATTTTTAGCATACTGTGCACTATCTTGCTCTCCAACTGACTTAAGAACACAAGTCCCTAATCAAACTTCTCAGTTTATTTAGGACCAATTTTGAAGTTCTCTCAAACTTGACTCCACTAATGATTCAACAAATTATCACTCCCCCTAGACTTAAGACCAACATTTCTAGCCCATTGGCATAAATTCAAGCATTTTTCTGACTTTCTTGATAATAAATCACCTTAGACACTTTTTCACTTCCCCAAACCATTTTCTCTATGAATAAAAATAATATAAGATAAAATAATGCATTCCATAACTTCACCTTACTTGTTATGTGATGGTGCAAATTAAACTTCAACAGATCAAAATAAGTTAGTGAAGGTAGTTTTGGAATGGGAGGGATTATTCGAGTATCATAAGGGGGATTGTTTAAGGGTATATGCTAGCCAAGTTGGGCCTCACTCAAATAATCATGTTGAAGCCATAGCTATGTTGTGGGGATTAAAGCTCTATAAAAATATGAATATACAAAACCTTATTATTGAATGATATTAAATTTGTGTTATTAATAACCTTAAGAAAAACGATAATACTTGATGGAAGCTTAAACACATAATTAAGGAGGCCAAGCAAATGATGGTAAATTTTCTTAGGGTCGAAATACATCAGATGTACAAGAGTGACAAAAATATTGCGGATGGTCTAAAAATCATGAAAACGACCTTCGAGGGACAAATGAGTTGGCAGCATGAGGAGTTACCTTGGAATCATATCAAAAATTGATTAATGAGGACAATATTTTCTAAGATAAACCTTCATAATTACAGGGATATGTGGGATAAAACTCGTGTGGATGTTAATAGCAATTTTGATAGGGTTTCTAATATCCACACTGTGTTTTATCTCTGTCTTTGTTCCTTCTTCTTTCTCGGTTTCATTACTATGTCTGGTTTTTGTGGTAGGATTATCATGGGTGGGGATAGGGTGAGGACCTGAACCTACTGCCTATATGCATCTTAAAAGGGATGGTACCATGTGGTGTATTCTTTGCAAGGTTGGTACCTTCATCTATATTGAGAATTTGCTTTGAGCCATGATCTATAACTCACCAACGAGTTTGGGAAAGTGTCGGAGGATGGATGAGTTAAGATGAGAGGCACTGAAATTGAGGTCATGGAGAACACCATCACCAAAGCCACTGGTATGTCCATCGATGGTCTTAAAATATTTAAAGATAAAACTAGGAAAAAAACATGAGATTTCCACCTTCTTTAGTCCTGGGGAAAATATTGTTCAGTATGACAATGGTATAGCTAGAACTTTCTTTCCCAATAGGTGGCTAGATGTGTGTCTCATTGTGATGAAATACCTCACACTTGAGGGAAAATTTAGGAAGATTTTCTCATACCACCTATCCATTTTGAACTACCTTCATAGAAAGCAAATGACGAGCCTTACTTTTTTTCCTTGTTTGGTCCTTAACCATCTCCATCATCGATTATCAGAATGAAAAGTTGTAAACCCCCTCCACCATGGCCTTATATTGTTGATGTTCAAGAAAGGTATAATCCTTATCCCTGCCTAGACCTCAGGATAAAAGTGATGATTTGGATAATGATACCCTAGCATCCCAAATGCAAACAGAGGAAAAGGGGTGCCAACAAGAGGTCCCTACTGATTTTTTCAAAATCCTCTGTGATTTGAAAAAGGGGACTTTCCCATGGAGGAAATTACGGGAATAGGGAAAGATCCAGAGATACTATTGATTGGGAATCTTGAATTTTTATAGTGGAAGTGGTGGCGAAACTATTTTGGTGGTCAATAAAAATTTGGTTCAGGAAGTTAAAGAATGCCATAGATAGATTGATATCCAAAACAAGCATATTGGTGGCTTAAATGCTAATTACATCATATAGGAACAAATAATCTAAAATCTTTGCAAGATCAGATTTCCAAACTTCAAGAGGAAAAGGATGATGTTAATATGCGTCTGGAATTGAGAAGTATTGATGAGGAAGACAATGAGGAGCTCGAGGAGAAGAACAAGGGTAAAATTCCTTCCAGAGTCATCATTAAGTGTAAAGGGAACAAGGAAGTGGGTCTGAGCACTATAACCAGAAGCAAAACACACGAGATCAAGGTCGAATGATGGCTTCCCGTTGGCTTATTTTTACTACGTTTCCTATGGTTTCATGCTTCTAGTCTCTCTAAGTATCTTATTTTAAAAAAAAATTGTATGTTTAATTCTTAGACAGGTTTGTGTTCTGTTTTATTTTGTCTACACTTTTTTCAAGTTGGTTTGTCTTAGTGATGTTGGTTCCTCTTGTTGGCCTATGTGCCTTGGAATTTGTTTGTGTATTTTTTTTTATAGTCCCTTCAAAACTAAATCTTATTACCTATCTAAAAATAACTTGTTTCGGGAGGAAGAGGATTATAACATCTCTACCATACCTTAAATGACTTGAGAATATTCACATCACCTTCTAGGGCATCATCTCAAGATCACCATGTCATGAAGACACTTTACACACCCGTGAAATATTTGGACCTGTACAATAATTTATCACTTTCCATAACAATTGTAACATTCATGAGTGAGCAAAAATTATGATTTTGAGACTCCATGATCTTCACTCTTCTTGTACTAAATGTAACTTTCACTTTTGCAATCAAATAATATTCCACGTATACTTAGGATTCCTTAGAAATTTTCCATAATCAGCCACTATGTTGTTCTCTCACACCATTCAAGTTGAACTTACATACTATAGACCTTTTCTTTTGATTTAGTATTCTAATCCTCCCATTATCTTTGAAATACATATAGCCAAATCATTTCAGTTCTCACACAGACCTAAAAACTCATTCATCATGTAACACCTATGAGGCATCAACCACCCTAATCTCTTATACTTAAATATTTGAAAAGACTCATCTAACAAGACCTCATTAATACTCTTCATACCGATAGAATATTATGTCGGTGTAGTGTATCCCTTCATAGTGTCTCTAAGGTTTCTTATACACCAATCAACTACTACAAACCTCGAGAGGCATAAGATAATATTGATGTTTTGATCTAAAATCATTATACACATTTCCTTCAAATGTATACTACAAAGATTGATCATTTTATCTCTCCCCTCTTTTTCATTCCTTACATACACCATTCTTAGTTCCATCCAATTATGCTTGAATCACATTAAATTCTCCATGTATAATCTTGTCTCGGATAGATTTCTCTACCTAGGACTCATGCTCGACTTTGAATTTTAAATATACTTATTTTCATCATCAAGTAGAAAAGATACGAGTTTTAATTATTTTTAATTTACATGCTTAGACATCATACAAATGTCCTTATGTCTGGGTTACATGATATACACCCCTTGTATCTTTCTGAATCATCAACATTTGAAATTATACTTCCCAGAATTAATCTTAAGTCCATAAGAGCTTCATGAATCCTTTTTATGAAGTAAAAACTCCTTTATTCTAGAGATAATACTAAAAAAACACATTAATTCCCTTAAACTACCTATTTGGATGACATATTGAGTACCTCTCGACTTTGTTTGGTCAATTCAATCTTGTAGGCATTATTTCCTTAATTAACTATGTCTTTCTAGATACATCATGGACTCATAGATTCTCAACACATCATTATTATCTCTTCAAAAATGATTCCTTGAGCAATGTAACCTCCTTGCAATCAAATATACTTCTTCAATAAATTTACTATGTATATACCTTGGAGAAAATGGTAGGGTTTCAAATTCAAACCCTTGACCTCAAGCTTTAAATTTAGTGACACATGTAGCTCAATATCCAAGATAAATAATCCAGAGCTTATAAGAGTTAACACAAATTCCACCATACATGTAGCATATCTTTTATGCCTTAATCACTAGAGAATACATCCTCTTGTTCAATGAACCTTGACACTAAGATACACATTTATCCATGTTTTGGGAATGTAACATAGACCCATAATTTTGAATCAAGTTGCATTTTCACTAATATTTAGCTTGATCATGAAAGATCTCTTGTTCAAGCATCCTCATAACCTTCAACTGTGCCACCTTTAAGTCACTAGGAACCTTGTAGTAGATCACATAGAAACTATACTTTTCTCAGTGGTATCTTGAATGGAAAATGAACTCAAAGCGTGATGAGCATCTTCTAACTTTCTAGTACACTTGAGGCATTTGGACATCCTTTATCATTCCCTTTTAACCTTGGAACCTTTCCATCTTCTGAATTTGAATCTTAACACAAATTGACTCAAGACCATTTTATACTTCATAGGAATTTGACACAACTTTTCAAACCATACAGACACTATAAGATCTTCATATCTTTCATTGTCAATATTTTGCAACTTTCAAACTTTAAAACCTCCTTCACGGGAAATCCTTAAGAACAGACCATCCACCTTTACTCCATCACAATGAGACCACGACACAACCTTGTAGACATATTAAAACACATGTATATACCTTTATATCTTTGAGCACATTGAAAACCTTAAAACATATCGTATATGATTGTCCTAAGTCATGATAGCACATTCCCTTTCATAGCACATTCCCTTTCATATACACACACATAGTGATATACAAGAAAATTTTCACACTTATACAGTAGATTCTTCATGATACTTTTCTTTGACTACAACATATTGATTCACTATCTCATGGATTCATTTCTATTGTGGTCCTTACTCGGACTTACTTAGATAATAGATATATGTCAAGACGTACTTGATGAAAACTAACCTACTTGAACTTAAGAGAGGACATGAATTTTGAATATATCACTATAATACCATAACCTTATAGGCCATTACACTAGATTGAGTCATTTTGAACTCAATATACTTTTGATACACACCCTTAGAGATGAAATAGACTAATAGCTTCAAGAAGCAACTTCTAAATACCCTTTTTGACTTTGAGTAACTTATAATCAAGAAATGAAAAATCACACAAATCAATCTCGGACCATAAAGTACTTAACACCTTAAGTTAGTTCAAGAGACACATTTGATACCTTTAAATAAAACTTGAAACATACCATGAAATCCTTTCATGACAACAAGTAAAGGACACTTACTCATATCATACTTTTATAAAGACTTCCTTTTAATAGATGCCTAGGATACTACTTCATGAGAAGACTAGGTCATTGACACAAATTCAAACCTACAAGACATCAGAGATGACCAAAATATTTTCATGACTTAAAACTTCACTTCAATTATAAATTTGACTACATATGAAAATATATTCATGAAAAATAAACTTCACATTTCACTAATACAACTGTGTTGTTTCAACTCCATTATCATGACCTTACATTGAAGTCTAGGAAAAACCTTAAGAGTGATGATCATACACAAGAAAACAACTTATCTTAAATGCATAGACCTACATTTTATTTAACATTCACTTCAAAAAAAAATTTACAGGACTTAGGCGAGAGAATAAATTTTGAACTTGACAATACTAGATGACAAACCAAGAGTAGGACTCTAAACTTCTTTGACCATCACTATCTTAAAGTTTTACTCAGATTGATAATTCAGATAAATATGAACTATTTTGGATATAGACTGAGACTCATGCACTTTATCACAATTAACAGTCTTATAAGGACACATCTTGACTAAACCACATATGTAGAAAATTTTATGTCAATATACTTATACACAAATTATGGATCATGACCCACACTAGTAAATAAAAACACCTTACATATGATAAGAACTCAAAAATACATGGATGGATTAATTCACATACCTAATTTCTCTTGAAGTTTTTAAGATCTAATTTTATTCATCCTCTCATGCACTAGGGAATGAATTGAATTCAAGCACAAGTGTTCTTCTTCAGATATGAACCCCTCAACTAAGGAAAACATGTTTCTTTGACCTGACTTGGGCATGATGACCTTGTTTTCTTCCTTGAAAGACTCCATACTATGCACAATAGATTGAGAATCAATTTTTTTGACATCATTAGATTGAACCACATCTTTCTTTCCCTTATAATTTGAACTAACATCCTTTGACTCATTCATGAGAGTTCTCTTCTTAAAAACACTTCCATTTTGGGCTTGAACTTTGCTAGATTACTTTGATGATCTCATTTGGTAACAATATCATGCAACGTGCCCTTACTTGTGACACTTATGACATATAAAACCATTTTTGTTTCTTCTTGGTTTAAACACTCTTAGGTTCCATCCAAAATCCTTGGATCTATTCCCATACTCACAACATGAGTAACATTCACCCTTGAAAACACCTACTTCATTTCCAAATGACCTTCTCTTGCAATCTCTAGCTCTATGACAAAAATCATGACATACAAAGCAATATCCATGAAATGATGACCCATACCTTATAGAATTAGGTTGTTTAATTGAGTTATAACTTTTCAAATTAGTCTTCTTGATCACTTTATAATCTGAATTTTATCTAGGACCAACTTCATATTCATTCTTATTTTTATTTCCTTCAAACCCTAGGTCTAATTTATCATTTGTGGCCTTTTTTCCTTCTAAAACACCATCAAGATATTTGGAGCTCTTCTCAAGCTTCTCATACATCCTTAACCTACTTGATGCATTCTTCAAATTTGATTCAAGGGCCTTCAATTTTTCTTCATACCTAGAACAAGCATCCTCTTTCTCCTTTAGGGCATTAGACAAACTTTCCACTTGATATTTCAAACCCTTGATGGCTTGATCATGTTCTTCCTCCATTCTTTTAACCTGATTTTGATAGGCCTCAATACATGACTGAGATACTTCATTCTTCATCCTCAATGCTGCTACAAGATCTGAAGACTTACCCATTTCTTGTGCTTCAAAGGATCTCCTTCAAGTTTCTAAACTTGCTTCACAAGGACCTTCTCTGATACCAATTATTGGAAGCACAAGGGACTTGGAGGGGGGTAAATCAGTCCTTAAATAATTTTCCTTTCATTTACCAAACAATGCATTCATCAATTATATTGTTCATATAACATTCATAAGTATGTGTCCTTATTAATAATGCAACATCAAAAATAAGAGCAAGAAACAAAGTACTCAACAAAAGAACACCATATGTAAGTAGGAAACCCTCATGGGGAAGAAAACCCACTAAAAATATACTTATATTACAAAAATAAATAATTTTAGTGATGTAAAAACTTCAAAATTAGCACCAACCCCTTATTTAGTGAGGCACCAACCCCACAAAGAGCACCAACCCCTAATTTAGTAGAGCACCAACCCTACAAAGAGCACCAACCCCTAATTTAGTAAAGAACTTACTCCAAAAGGAGGATATAACCCCATAGCATGAAAAATAAAAACTCATCCACATAAATATGTTTTATCTCTGAAATTTCTACTTCCATAACTGATGGAGATCGCATATTTAGCTCACAAACCCTAGGTCTTCAATATTCCCCTATCTTCTTCCTTTTCATCTTGTCTTACTTCTAATCTCTTGCACACATCCTGTAAAAAACTCATCAACTTGAAATAAATCTTATTTGACTTCAAATCATGCCTTCATACCTGCAAAACACTTTCCTCTTGGTTGCACTACTCCCCTTGTAAGACTAACACTCAAATGACCCAAAAACATGATTTAATAAGTTTCTTCTAATTTTAAATTCGAACACAAGAATTTTCCCTCCTTTTTATTGACCCATACATCATAAAAAAATCATAAGTTCAAATTATAACATTCAAAATTGACCCAAGTAGGTCAGACTATCCAAAATCAACATTTTCATGCTCTAAAAATAGTCAAATCCCTATGGGCACAAATATAAAAATTTCATAACATGAAAACCATACTTATTCATGACCCGTAAATAATTAAACATGTTTAAAATACCATTTAACATCCATACATGTTCACAATTCAGGTCAACCAATGAAATTATTTCATTTAATGGGGCCAATACTCTTTTTACTTGTCAAAACAAATGTTTCATACACCGTTTAGGATCCTGAAAACTTATTTAGGCCACTATATCACTTAAAAACATCCAAAATATGTCATGTTACCACTCAATGGAAATGGAATAACCTTTAGGACACTTATAATGAAGTTAAAATCCTTGAAACAATCACATGCTCGGACCTTAACCACTTTTGTCTTCACCAAATCCAACTTCCCAAAAGTTGTTTTCAAAGATTAGTTGATTACCACATTTCTAGGAACCAATACCTATACATGGATTAATTTAATTAAAAATGTATATTTATTCACATTCAATTTATATAAAACATCACCTAATCCATATCATGCTTCAAACAACTCAAAACAATCAAGCAAATCCTTTCCTATCTTATACCGGCAACAATCTTCTTATACAAAACCTTACCTGGAAACCATAGAAAAATCCTCATCATGAGACATTCCATATATCACTGTAAATCAATTTTAATTTTGTTTCCAATGCATTTTGAATCATCTTAAAATTCAACATGTTGCTCTAGTTATGCCCGTTTTTATGAACACTACTTTTTATTGCCTAAAAATGCCCTTTAACCAATCAACCTGAATGGATATCCTTTGAACATGTACCTACATAAAATTGTCCTAAAACCTCTTTATAAATCAAGAGAAACTAACATACATTCACCTTCAATTTTTCTTGTAACTTCTTTAGACAACCTTGTCTCAAGACACTCTTCTTCGTAAACGGGCCTGTTATAATGGGGCCCACTCATCACCATGACCTCTACCATAGGTTTCTAGAAATATAAATGAGTCATATACATGTTCCACAAAACATCCATTCACTAGGAAAAACATTGGCCACTTATGAATCATTTCTTGCATACCACTTTCAAGCTAGGGTTTCAAACTCATAATTAGTTTTTTACCTTCTTAAAATTTGTTCATAAAAACATGACGATGAGATGACCTCATTATTTTTCCAAAACCTTCTAGACTCAATTTAAAAACATCCCTGAAATCTACAAGGCTCCATGCAAATCTCAAAATTTAGGGTGAGCATTAGAAGATCAAATTCAAGCTAGAAATACACTAGTTCTTGACCATGTCTCACAAAAAATGATAAAAAATGCAAAATTCACAAAATAACAACCTCAAATTTTTCTCAAATCACCATGACACATCATAAAAACATCTCCAATTATAGTCATTTTCCATTTACCCTTAGCACAATTTTCTAACCCCATGCGCACCAGCCTATCATCTAGCGGGCGCTAGGCGCTCACCAAGGCACATGCGGGCGTCAAGTCCCTCCTTTATGTGAGCATTATAAGAAGATATTTCCATTGCTAAAGGATTAGTTGTAGAAAATTAGATGTTCATGTAAAAGCATGATATGATTTACCATATCCTTATACCCATGCATGAAAATGAGAGAAACAACACAACATGGATTATGAAAAACAAATCTTATTTATAATATGAAGAAATGACACTAGGGTTTACACCCATGAATAAGATATTCAAAACAAACAATATATATATATATATATATATATATATATATATATATATATTGATTAAGAGTGCTAAGTAACCACATTACATTCAAAATACCATGCCAGGTCAAACACAGTGAATGTCAGGGATCCGGCCCATACAGTATATGTTAAAACAAAGATCTAACTCATATATCAGGAGTCCTAGCTATGCCCCCTTATTACATGAGTTTTACAGACCCATCCCTTAGACATGATGACCTTCTTACAACTCCCTAATGGAAAGAAACCCCAACCCTAGGGCCCCTTAATACTTTCAATAGCTATTATCCCTCCCCATGCTATATTTCTATCCACATATGTCTTTCCCTCCTTCCCCTCCTCCTCCTTCTTTGCTTCCGAGCATCTCTCTTTATAGCTTCAACACCCACCACCATGCCTTCCTTCAGGATTAGATTGCATGCCAAGTGTCCATGTGGTCCTTCATTAGTGAATGCTTATCCTATTCTGAGCTCTCCACCTTCTATAATGATTTCTTCCTAGGAATATTCCCTGCATGGAATATCCTTTTATTGACCACCAAGTCTCCAGGCTGGCACCTTATCCACTCGACATGCCTAGTCGGGTTATGTTTTTCCTCACTTACCTCCAGAATTCCAAATATGGATAATTCCTTAGATCATGTGTATTGTCTTACACACATGCCTTGGTTTCTCCTAAACCCTTCTTAAACCTTTATTCTATGTTCTTCTCCCCTCGCGCCCTTCTTCTTATTAATCTTGTGTGCTCGGGAACCCTCTAGTTTTTAGCCAATATTTTTAGGCCCAACATCACCCCACAATAAGCTTGTTCTCCTTCCTTAGAAACATCCTTCTTCTTTACAGAATAAAGAATGGTGGGACTCAAAAACATATTATGGAGGATGAAATAATGGAAGATATGAAAGTATTAAGAATGGAAGAATGGAGAAAATTTTTCTATTGCTACAAGAGGAGTGGGAATTCCTTCCTTATTATTGCCTCAATATTCTCCAAATCATCCACTTCACCTTGCACTTGTTGGAGTAGGTCACCCACTAGAGCACTCACCTCCTTAAATATCAATTCATTTCCCTTAGCGTTCAATGTATCTACAATCCCTTCCAGCTATTTGTTAAGGTCGTCCAACACATCCATTCTATGAGTGACCTAGGGGTATAGTTCCTTAATACGATTTTTAACTGAACCTCACAAGGTTTTGATTGCTTCCATTTTCTTCTCAACTTCAGCTAGGATTTTATCTTGATCTACCTTGTTTCCTTTATTCTTCTCCTGTAATTATTTTAGATCTACCTCATGTGTAGCAACTAGTATACTTGCTACCCTATCTCTATCAAGTTGTTATCATATATGGCCTAATACATTCACATGACAGTCTTCACGGTGGCAAGGAGCTCGAGAATCTGAGTTATTATTTCCCCAATCTTCTTCTTATCTTCCTCCTTCTAGAATGCTAATGCCTCTTCTATCGATTCTAGTGCAATCAGTCACCTTTCCATTGTAAGGATACGGGTTAAGTCTTCCAAGCATTGCAAGGTTGACTCATATTTCTACTCAGGAGGGTCCAAGTCTAGATACCTTAAGATAATGGCATCTATAATCATCTATATCTTTTTGTAGACCTCATGTACCTTCTCATTTTCCTCCCTTAGTTCGTGCCTTAACTGTGTGTTGGTTAGCTCCTCCTACTTTAGATCCTTGCTCTTCTCAATGAATCTTCATTATTCTTCTCCATATCTCCCTCTAGGAATATTACCCTATCATTTCTTTTGAAGAGTCTCGTCTCAACCTCCATTGATAGCTTGTTGAGTGCATTCTAGACCTTTTCATCAGATAATGGTTGAGCATTTATCAGGGGGTTCACTCCCTTTGTCTCTAGTATCTTCATTAGTACCCCTTTGCTGACCTTGAAATCGGGCTCATCAACATGGGACTCAAAATCCCAAGATAACATATTCCTTGTTCATGGGTACACATCTTCTTCTTCAAATGAAGACCATACGAGGAGTTGGTTTGTAGGCACGGTACATTAAAAGAATGCGCACAATACCTTACTTAGATCATTGATGTAACCCATTCCTTGCTCTTTTCCTGCTACTACACTCTTTCTTCAAATGTGTGCTACCTTGAAAACCTCACCACAAGGTTGGGGTCTTCACCAATGCTTCAATATTATTTTCCCATGCTTTTCTCCTCCATCTCCTTGAGCACTTCGTTAGCTCTACGCTCTACCTCTGTTCCATTAAATCCTTTATTATTCCCACTAATTCCCTTTCTGTGGAATCTTCTATCTACTCCTTGGTGAGGCTTGGGGTCCTCTAATATTTGGCGTTCACCTCCTCACTCTCCCATCTTCCTTAAATGCCTTCTTCTTCCCCATCCTTTTCTTCACTTCCTTCATCTGAGTCATGTACATCATACATGGGATGGTCCTGAGCCTCTTCATGCTCGTCATCATCCTTTTCTCCTCTGTAGGCTTCTAGGCTCTCTGTTTCTTCCGATTCCACCTTCTCTGCCATCTTTCTATTCTTCCTAACTAACGACTTCAAAAGTATAGGGATTATTCCTTCTCACCTTCTTTAGTAGGTGAATCCTTTCTCGGTGACTCTTCTTCTGCAAGGGGATCCTCTTACTCTGGTGCCTCTTCATCATGTGTCTTTTCTTTTTCTTTAAAGGGATACTTATTCATCCATGCATATTTTCTCTGCCTAGCGCTTGACTCTAGTGCACCTACCGATTGTGTGATGTGTGTACACTTGGTGCCTTCTTCTCTAGTGCCTCCTCTCTTTCCCTCTTCCTTGGCACGACCTTCTTCCTCATGGTGGGGTCTTATGGGATGGATACATCATTCTCCACGTAAAAAAATTTCTCATACTTAGTCTGATGCATTGGTATAACCTTGATGTGGTTCTTCCAAAGCAATCAGCAACATCACAGGTTTTATCATGTGCACCTCATGGGAGACATACTTCTCCACATAAGTGTGCTTCTTGGGGTATACTAGCTTTTTGTGTATCTCATGGTGGTCTTGGTCCACCTCGCTGAGGTTGAACCTTAGTATTTTTTCCTCCTTGAAGCGGTTGACCCTTGCTTGGAAATATTGAGCAGTGAAAGAGAAGGGTAATTTACACCATGGGCTCTTGGTCCCATCTGTCAAGGAGAACTTGTCAATGTAGAAATGTTGGTATACAGAAAATTGAGATTCTCCCTGTACTAGCATTGGTAATTGTTCAGGTGTCCTCTATTCAGACCCAAACATGTTGCACATTATCTTATACCACTTTTCCAGGTGCTCCTTGTGGGTAGCCTTCATGGTGTCACAATTATATTTCTCAAATCTTTTCGTCAAAGAGGGGTTCTCATCCAGGTACTCCCATAAAAATTTGTCTATCCCATTGGGAACTCCAATTTATAAAAACATGATCGTAAGGAGGATATTACAAAACATGATCTTCTCCCCATCACACACGACACTAATGATATCCTCTACTATGAATGTTAAGAGGTTGTAGATGGTTCCCTCTAAGATCTTTTTGAAAATGTTTAACTAGCAATTTTGATCTGTTTCCACCTCTCATGTCCATTTAGCTTGGTCACTAAGTGCATGGCCATCCTCATCACATGGTCAGAAATTTTTATATGTCAAAGTATCGTGACCCCTTCTTATAGTCTCAGGCATTCACAGTTTTATTTATAGCATCCTTGTCCTCCAAGTCATTATCAAATGAGTCTCCTTCATAGATAAGACCAAGTAAATTTTGATATCATTGGGGAGTTATCCTCATCCTTCCTCCCACTAAGTATGAATGGTCTTCATGTATTCATGACATCATCCATTGGTACAACCACTCAAGTTTACCAAAATAGGGAAACTCATATAGTTGCAATAATTTGGCCTTCTCCATTTTCACCTTGACCTCATTGTCATAGATGGTCATTCCATCATGTGTCCACTTGTCGTAAGTCTCACCATTTCTAATGCCATTTATTTCTCTATTGTGCTCGTTTGATGGTTGTAGTCACTTACCGCCATCTTCCTTACATGGGATACCCACTCCTTTTTGAGCAACATGCCATCTAGGTATTGCATCTCTATATACCACTCCTTATTAAAACTAGTGGAAACAACTTGTTTCCCTTTTCCCTTTCCCTTATTTGGTGAAATGGTTTCCTTCTTTAGTGTCATCTTCTTGTCAGGTTACTAAAAAAACTCTTCCTTTCTCTTCTTCCTTACTCTACTCAAATCTATGGCTTACCTTTACGAAAAATCCCTTTACTCCCGTGCCCTAGCTACAAAACCCTAACCTAGAAAATCCTTCCACAAGACAACGTACTCTCCTGAAACCTTCTTCCTCCGGTAGTATACTTCTTCCACTTTGGGTTGCAAATCACACTAGTCACACACTCATATTTTCATAATTTTTCCTTCGCACAAATCCTTTTTGTGGATGCCTTAGTTCACAAGAGCTCTTTGATATTGTAATTACAAGGTAAACAATAATGTGCCCAACCTTCTACTTATAGATTTTTTCTCATCTCCCATGATAAATGTTATACCACCTACCAATGTACTTTTGAAATAAAGGTAGATTTTTCCACTAAATCCCACCCTTAAGCGATATTTCCCCCACACCCAATCCTACACGAAAAATCTCTACAACCTTCGGTGTGTAAAAATCCTTATTCACCAAAAATCCTCATGCATGTGCTTGTAGTGCCAAAGGAACTTCTTCCATCCTTCACCTGATTTTTCCACGCCTACATCATGTTGTTCCTATGCTTCTCATCCTTTGTATGTAGTATTTGTAAAGTTATCCTGACACCAAACTCCTTATTTCCACCATTTCTACGTGCGGTCTTCCACACTACGTTATTTTTATCCTTCAAATACGGGCCATCGAAACATATCTTCCACTACTCCACCCCACACAAAAATAGATGTGTTGTCCTCTGTGCATATACATCCTTTTAAAACAATAAGTGGTTATCGGCACACAAGGCATGTAAAAAAACAAAACAAAAAGAAAGGAACAAGAAATGATAAGGGGAAACACAGGAAGGGAAAAGAATAAAAGGAAATCCTATGCTAAATGGCAATATTGCCTTATTTATGAATACAAGGAAGACTTATTTATAGTAAGGCTTCATTCTACTCCCATTGAAATGGCCTGGTAATCATGTTCCATCCAATGCTTTTAAGCGGCAAGCAGTTGAATCAAGGATGTACGAGATAATATATGGCCCTAACTAATGGAATTTTAGTTTCCTAGGATGGCGCAGAAATTTGGAGTCATAAAGCAAGAACATTTACCCAACCTCGAGTTGTTTTTTTTTAATATGGTGATTATGTCATGCTTTTTATCAAGATTTTTCAGTCTTCTAACTCCATCTAGCAAGTGATCTCCTTTCATCCTGCTACATTAATTTCTCCATGCGCTTTTGAATTGCTTGTTCATTAGCTAACCCTCCTGCACATGCAATACACAACAATGGTAGAATAAATTCAATAGGTAAAATAGCCTCCGAACCAAACACCAACTGAAATAGTGTGTCCTTGTTCAATCTGTTGTAAGTTTTCATGTATTCCCATAGAATGAGTGATACCTTGTCATCCCAATCTTGTCTTCCCACATCACAAATTTTTGTCAGCGTATGACTCAAAATTTTGTTAAATGCCTCAGAAATTCCATTAGCTTGTGTATGATATGGGTTAGTCTTATTATTGGCCACCACGAACTCTGCCAAAAAAATCCTAATTTTTTCATTCAAAAAAATGTACCCCTCTCGCTAGTTAATCTTAAAGGACATCCATACATGTTGATTATTTTTTCCCACAAGAATCTAGTAGTTATTACCAATTTGTAATACCTTGTAGGAACTTCCTCGACCACTTTGTTAAGTAATAAGTGTAAGTAATGATATAGCATGAACTAATCCTTTGCGTGGCAAGTGAAATTGGTCCTACAAAATCAATGGCTTACTTTTCACATGGTTTTATACATCTGTCTATAGGTCTCAAGGGCATCTCACCTCTTTTTCCTAGCTTTCTGGTAGACACTTTCCCACTAAAGCCTTGCCAATATGATTTTTCATGTGGTGGAATTCCCTACATAGTGTCCTCTTGCAATCCCATCATGTAATTCCTTTATGATTACAAATGTGCTCATCTTTGGAACACACACCAGCGCAAAACCTCATCACGGCCTAGTTTGTATAAGTCTCCACTAATTAGCATTTATGATGTAGCACATGTGGCTAATCTGTTTTCTTTCCGAGTCTTCATTCATTCTAGCGCCACACCCCTTTTTAGAAACACAACAATATCTTCAAAGTTAGAGGGCATGCACGAAACCTAAACAATTACACATCGGCATAACATCCTTAGTGCTCTGCACATCCTCTCTTATGTCAATCGTAGTGAAATGGTAAGGCCCTAAGTTACTCTTTCCTATTTTCACAATAACCATAAATTCAAACTCCTAAGACAATAGGATCCATCTACATATACGCCCATGTAAAAGAAGATTGTTAACCAAATATTTCAATGTCATGTAATCCATGTAAAATGTGAAGGGTGTTTCTAGCAGAATCTTGCTGAACTTATGTAGCATATAGATCTTTGATAGTGTTTCACACTTGGTAGTAGTATAGTTTTTCTTTTGGTGTCAACTTTCTACCTACAAAGAAAAGGGGTGATCAACAATCCCTCACCGAGGTTGTGTTATTATTTCTCCAATGGCTATCCCTGAGGCATCAACATTTATGTGGAAAGGTTTATCCCAAGAGGGAAACCATAATATGGGTGTAGTGACAAGTCTATCCTTTAAAGTGTCAAACGACGTCTGTTGCACCTCTCCCCAATGAAAGGCACTCTTGTGTTTTAGTAACTCCTCCAATGGCACAACAATATTGACATACCCCTTTATAAACTTCCGGTAGTACCTTGTATACCCAAGGAATCTATGCACTGTGCTCTAATTGGTAGGCTCCCCTAATCCCATAATAACAGAAATTTTTGTGAGATCCACTAGTAAGTATTCCTTATATATGATGTGCCCCAATAGGGTTCCAAATAGAGTAGCAAAGACACACTTATTGATGTTGAGGGATATGCACAACTATTGACATCTTTCAAACATCAACCACAAATTGTCACAATGGTCTTTCACTAGTCCATACACCATCCAATCATCAAGGTAGACTTGAAGGAATTTATGGATAAAATCTGAAATGCCTAGACCATTATGTGTGAAAACATAGTAGGCACATTCTTCAGTCCAAAGGGCATGACCGTATAGGAAAAAAATCCCCATTCTAGTGGAAAAAGTTGTCTTTTCTTGGTCTTCTTTAGCCATTATAACTTGATTGTATCCTAAGAATAGATTTCACACCCAACTACTCCTTCCAGGATTTCTTCAGTGAAGGGGGTTGGAAAAGGGTCAATGACACATACTACATTCAAGTCCCTATAGTCAACATAGATCCTTATCCTTCCATACTTTTTAATACTGATGACCATGGGGATTACCCATTCTAATTCCTCCATATCTTCAATGATGCCTAAAGCAATCATTTTTTCTATCTCCTCCTTAACTTTGATGCAAATATTTGGATTCATTCGATAAGGCCTCTTCCAAATCAGGCACACACCCTCCTTTAACTTGATTTTCATTTCTCCCAAGGAGTGGTGAATTCCTTTAAGCTCATGGTATCCATATGGAAATAAGTCTTGAAACTCATGTAGTAGATCAATGATCTTTGAAACCTCCTTCTCTGACCAATAGTCTCCAATAGTGGCCTCCTTAGGTTTCATTTATGAACAAATGTTAACCTTATTTTTTTAGGGGCTCATGGTAGGCACGTGCTTTCTCATCAACACTATCAATAACTTCATGCATACCTTTAGTATGGTTAACATCCAAACTCTCCATCTCTTCACCATCTATCACATAGACCATCTTTCCTTTCTCTTTCTCCATGCATGTGTGCTTAAGTTATACCTTTTATGACTCTTCCTCATCAAAGTATGGTTCCAAGCTAGGTTCACCCAATAAATCTAGTATTCTATCTTCTTCCATGACACTATCTCCCATCGTTAGGTGCTTAACAACCTGCAACACCTTATCCACTAATGGTTTAGTACTCTGATATTTGAAAGCTTGAAGGAGGTTAACCGTCAAATCCTACCAATTTCCTATCTGATGACGCATCTTAGAGTGAATATACCATGCATGTGCACAACCTTGTAAGGTGGAATACAACTTATGCACCCATAAAGAAGGTGGCAAGGCCTCCGCGCCTTCCATCCATGTTTTCTCACATGCTTGGACATGAAACGAGGTAGGTTCCTTCCCATGGTAGTCTCATATTGTAGTGGGTGCATTGCTTTGGGAAAACCTAACAGAGAACATGATTCTCACTTCATGCCACTCTAGAAGGCTATTGCAATGTGTCACCCACCAATGTGTTGTGGTCCCAAGAAATTTATAGTTGAGCATCCTTCTTCTTTCAATCTCATTTTTCCATTGATCCTCCATTTATTGTAAGAAATCATCAGGGTTAACACCTCCAAAGTAACTTGACAACTTCCTCCCTCCCATTCCCTTCGACCGAGCATGCCTTTTTCACTCTTGTAACAGATCCTCTTAACTATCACCCAATTAACTCATAAGTCCCATGCGCCCAATTTTCACATGCCACACTAGTTGTATCACTCATGGACTAAGCATCTTCAAACTAAATAACTCCCTTTGTAGGGTGAATCACCTCAAGATCCCTGATAAAGCGTACATAGATCCTGTCAAGAACTTCTTCTCCTAAGGGATCAGTATAGGGTGTTGACTTCCCATCGTTAAGGGGATGATGACTCGTTCTTCCTTTTTTCAAAACTTATGTACCCCTTATTGAAATGTAGGTCAGCATTGTTCTTATAACACCAAGGGAACCCAAGTAACACTATAAAGTTGTCTACCTCAGCTAGTGCCAATACTTCGAATTCCCCACTCAACTTTTCCCCTTGGATAGTGATAACAACATCTTTCAAGACACCAATGGGCATTGCCTTTGTCTATTTATCCATATACAAAACATTTGAAGATGGTTATAATCGGGAATTCCCATTCATGTCATCCATCTAGAGTGAGGAAATCGACTTCCATGCCCATTTCAATCAGAATATTTCTCAAAATCCATCCATTCAAAACAACATTCAAGGTCATCTACTTATCATAATCAAGGTTTTGGGGAGGAATGTTAACATATAGAACCTACCTTTCACGCTCTATTTTGGCATGTGGTACCTTCTCCCGTAATCATTCTCTTAAAAAAGGAATGAAATTATCTTTCCTTAAAATTTTGCATACTTCCCTTACCTCATCTAGATCCTTCTATGGAGCCTCCGCATTCTTCATTTACTCTAACTACCTTGACTGTTCCTTTAGGCACTGGATCTCTCCTTGTAGGCTTCGAATTACATCCATGGTTTCTTGATACACCTCCTTCTAATGAGTAGGGTTTGAATACTTCCTGTGCAACACCTCTTATCTTATAACCATCAGTTTCTACATTGGTATATCCCTTGCGTACGTAGTCTAAACTCACATCGTAATTAGTACAGGCTCTAGTTTTGACTCACACACCACTATTGGCATCCACTGTGAATTGTCCTTCCTCACTCTTACCATCTTGACACCTTTTTCTTTCCAAAGGTTGCTCTTTGGATCATATGTTCAAATAGCTTAGGACATTCCTCATACTTTTTTTTTTTTTCGAAACCAAGAGCATTGTAATGTGAGACCAAGGCATTCACGCTTATAGTGCTCTGTAGACCCACAATTGTAACAAGTTCCACGTGGGAACTCACTTCTCCCTCCACGGTTACCACAACCATGAAATCCTCCTTAAAAACCTATTCCATGTGCCCCTTCATCTGTGCACCCTTAATAGTGATGACCATCCTCCTTGGAATTATTCGTGAGGCTATTTTGGCACTCACTAATATCAATGGCATCATGTATTTGGTCAATCAATCTACAATCCTTGTTGTCATGAGTAATAGAGGTAAAAATCTTGCAATAGCAAGACACATTTTTATGGATCAGGTGTTGTAACAGTGGACATCTACTTACATCATGATCTCAGTGGAAAATTTCATAGTCCATTTTCATGGCGTGTACCGATCTCCTAGGGTGACTCTCCTTTGTATGCCCCTCTACCTCACAATCAGTGCACCATAGACCACTGTGAGTCTCATGCACCAAGTTTATAGAAATATTTTCTAGATGATCAGTCATTACAGAAATCTAAGCCTCAAGAAACAAGCTAAATCCTATATCAACTCCTCCAAAACCCTTAGCACGCAGGGTAACTGTTATCCGAAATGAGCCCCTACTTATTTTGGCTAACTTGCCTTCATTCTTTCCTTCCTTTTGTTTCAACTTCAATTTTCACACATTGTAAGCACTTAAAAGATTATAAAAATTGCTTCATTAAATAAATAATTTCTTCCCCTTTCCAGAAAGGTAAGGAATTCCTCGTAACTCCTTGTATTTTTTGAGTTATGGCTTGGCGGAGGTTGGATGCAAATTTTTCCCAAGTATAAAGGTGGGTTAGCGAGAGGCGGAGGAAAACTTGACACATAGCCCTTTTGGCTAAAAGGCACAAAGTCACAAGGTGGCCCACACAGCTCATGGGGGGAAGGGAGTGCACCTTTGCGAGGCTAGTGGGAAAATTTATGGCAATTAACCCTTTTGGGTAAAAAACTCAAAGGAAAAATTTGGCCCGAAAGCCCGTAGAGGAAAATAAATTGTTGAGGCAGGAAACCAATCAAGATGCCACATGTCCATTCATCAGCGAGGACGGGGTGTCAAGAGAATTTTGGAAATTTTTTCAAAATGGTGAAAACAAAAAGGCAAAAATGGAACCGCATCTCTGTAGAAAATTAGATGATGTCACATGTCTCGGAGCAATGGGACGCGGAGGATTTTGGAAAATTTTCCAATTTCGTGAAAAGGGGAAAATGATTGTTTTGAAGCCACGAATCATCCAGAAGGTGCCACATGTCATGTGGACTTGAGGGGCCATGGATTTTTGGGGAATTTTTCCAAAAGGGAAAAATTTAAAGTTTGACCCCACCGACCCCAATTTTGACTCTATTTTTTACCAATTTTTCCCTAAATCTTCAGAGGGCCATATCTTTCGAACCAGAGCTCAGTTTTTCATGATTTTGGTGTCATTGGAAATATGTTGAAATCCTCTACATGATGGACCCCTCAATTTTGAATTTTTATAGAGTTTGATGGGAGAAATTTTGCAAAACACATTTTGGCATGGAAAAGACAAAAACTAGTTCCAACCACCAGATTTAATGAAGTATGGGTCATTTTATTTGGTCTGTGAAGTAGATGCATGGAAATATGAGATTTTTCATTGATCCCATCAATAGATGAAGAATTAAAATGCATTTTGAAAAGTGGTTGGAGAAAATCCCACGTTTTTTCCCTTCCCTTCTCGCATTTTGCTATATAATGTAACAGAGGCATCATTTTTCAGGGTTGTTGTTCATCCTTCTTCTTTGCCTCTCCCTTATTTTCTTCCCCAAGGTTGAAAATGGAGTTTGAACCTCCTCCCCTACTCTGTAATGGCATTTTTTCCTCTTACCCATGAAATGATGCACTGTGCAAACTTCTGGAGCAATAAAAAATGTGTTTTGTGATGCATTTGTCCATCCTTTCTCATTTTTGGTTGTTTTCTTCTTGCCTCTCTTCATTGTAGGTATTTGTGCATGTATGGATGTTCATCACATGTTTTGGAGCTATTTTCATGGATTTTTGAAACATTTTTCTATGTGAAATCCATCTTTGGTCCTGTGATGCACTTGTCCATCCTTTCCCTTGCTCACCTCTTCTTGTTCTATGGCAATTTTGATAGATAATCAACACTTTCTTTCTCTAATGTATCACCGTTTTAGTGTAGGCTCTATTTTCCTTGTTTTAGTGGAAGTTAGATTAGGTTATATTATCTTTCTGCACTAGAATAGCTTATATGGAGTAGTTTAGAAAGAGGAACTAACCTTCTCTAGATAGCTTTCCCCATTTGTAAAGGTCCCAAACTTTGGGAAATCTCAATGTTGTGCAATCACACCAAATGACATTTCCTTAGAAAAGTAGATCCATAAATCATTTGGGGTGCTATGATTTTGCACTAATAGTTTTTACATGCCTGGTGGAATCTTAGAGGTCTACACTTCATCGCAACAAGATTGATGTGCACTTGTTGCAATTTCCAGCTTATTAGAAAATTCAATTTACACATCTAAAGAACTCCGTCTTGTAACCAACTAATTATTTGAGTTGTACACCTATTTTCCATTCACTCTTCTTTCCATATATTTCATTATTTTCCATCATTCCATGAATTTCTATAATTATTACTTCATTTCCATTATGGAATTCACATTCATATCAGCAACAATACATTCTACCTCCTATGTGCTATAAAACTCCTTCAAATCATTATTTTGAGAAAATCCAAAATCAGCATGGTTACCCCTATGATCAGTAGTGCTAAAATCAGTTTGGCTATAGAGCTTTCCAAAAGCAGGGGTATGTCAACAATGAAGACAATCAAATGTAAGATGCTGGTTTGTTGGAGAATATCCAAAAAATGGAGATTGGCATGGTGCAATCAAGAGCAACAGCTCAAATGAAGGCTTTTAGAATTGGTTGTAGGGCACCTTGTCCATGGGTTCTCCATTTTCCAAGATACTTCAGCCCTCAAGAGAAGCTGGACTTCATGATGGAGTTACTACCCCAACTTGCCAAATGGATTGAAGGGATAGAGGTGTATTCAGCAACCTTGTTAATGGGTAAGCACACCATCTCATGCTTTTTATTTTCCTCTTTCCCAATTTGTTTTATCTTAGCGCAAAGTGTCACGTTTTAAACTCTCCATCTATTGTCCCAAAATCTAATTCCATTTCTCCATTCCCTAGTCTCCCACCTCATCTCAATTATTCTATCCTTTTCCATTCCAAACAATCACCCCCTCCAAACAAACAAGAAGTTCTACCTCCTCCACCACCAAAAATAATTACAAAACCAGTTGAGTCACAACCCACCCCTCCTCTTGCATTCCCAAATCCATGTTGGGAGGATGAGAATAAAAATCTAGTCAACAGCAAAAATAAGAATCAAACAAAGAAGAAAAAATTAGAAGTTTGGTAAGCTTGGCTCTCAAATTTGGGATAACAAAGATCCCCTTGATGGTTAAGCCTTTAGAGGAGATTAAGGTTGAAGAACAAGTGGTGGCCAAGGCTGATTTTATAGCAGTAGAGAAGCAAGAAGATCATTCATCAAGTTTCTCAGAGTGTAGTGTCCATGTTCACACTCTGCTAGAAGAAGATGTTGATCAATAGAAGTTACACAATCAGTCATGAAGGAGGAGGAATAGTCAGCTCCAAGTCCCATTGAAGAGGAGAAGATGGGAGAGATCAAATTAGAGTTGAATCCACTTAATGAAGAAAGCATCATTGAAGATTCCTTGCTTTTATTGAAGGGCCTGTTTTGGTTAATGAACCCATGATGGAGGACCATACAGTTTCGAGGCTCCAAGTGAGGAGCAGGCCACAGAGGAACCTTTAGTTCTTCCTCCCACTTCATCTCCTTCAATCTCTAATGTTGAGGAGGAGTTTGATCTTTCAAACTTCATGTTTGAGGATGAGGAGAACCATGGTGATCAAATTGCAGATCAGGAGGACATCATGGAAGAGGTTGAACACTTGCAATAGGACAATAGTGAGGCAATTTATTTGTCTAATTTGGAGGATTGTTTTGATGGAGAGGAAATAGTTGAAATCACATTGTTTTCTCCTTCATCATCCATCTTCCAAACACAAGATTCTTCTGCCATGAAGGATAGCATTCATTTGCAATAGCCTGCATTTTATAGCAGCTCTTTGGAATCAAGGTTGGAATATATTAATCTTCCATGTTCTTCACAAGTGGAAGAGGAAGGAAAAGAGTAGAAAAGTTCCATCATTCCTTCCACACCATTCACCCAAGGAGGTCTGCAAGAAGACTCCATTTTTGGAGTTAAAATTCAAAGTAATGGGCACATTCAAAGGACCATACCTTGCCCAATCAAGTACTTGGCTTCATTGGAGCCAAGGGGGAAGCCAAAACTAGTCATGCTTACTCTTGAGCATGAGGATGATATTCAAAGTACCAAGGATCAGCTACAATGCCTCTTCAATCCAAATGCAAAGTAACTAAAAGAGGTATTTGATTTGCTTTCAGTTGACACCTTGCTAATTTGGGTAGAAGACCAGCTTCTTGTTGATTTTCCACTCATCCAACCAGTCATGTTCAGTGTCAAATCAATTACATGGCTGCCAATTTTGAAGAAGGGAAGCTATTTTGCACAACCAATTGCAGGGTTTGTTTAGCTTACCTTTGCTTCTAGTTAGAGTAGTATAGGTAGGTTTGTTTCTAGCAAAAGAAGTTCTTTTGCACACTCTGCATATCCCACTTAGGGTATGTATGATTTATAATTTTTTACATAGTTGTTTGGTGTTGTTTTGGTTGCTCTTACACAATGCATTCAGTGGATTTTCGTGAAGATCAATTTCAAGTTTCAATGGGTTTCCAAGTGGCTCAAAGGTCAGATTTTTAGAGTTTAGATCAAAATCAATTTATCAGGCTTAACTCCATGCCCAATGGATGTAACAAAGGCCACTAATCATTCATCTAGCAGGTAGATGACCCCTATGAGTTGCCAAAATTGTTTTTAAAATGAGCCCCTACTTATTTTGGCTAACTTGCCTTAATTATTTCCTTCCTTGTGCTTTAACTTCAATTTTCACACATTATAAGCACTCAAAAGATTCTAGAAATTTCTTCATAAAATAGATATTTTCTTCCCCTTTCCATAAAGGTAAGGAAGTCCTCCTAACTCCTTTTATTTTTTGAGTTATGGCTCGGCGGAGGTTGGATGTAAATTTTTCCCAAGTATGAAGGTGGGTTGGCGGAGAGGTGGAGGAAAACTTGACACTTAGCCCTTTTAGATAAAAGGTGAAAAGTCACAAAGAGGCCCATAGGCTCATGGAGGGGAAGGGAGCACACTGGTGGGCCAGTGGGAAAATTGATGGCACTTAGCCCTTTTGGGCAAAAAACTCAAAGGAAATTTTTTTCCCAAAAGTAGCATGCAGAGGAAAATAAATTGTTGAGGCTGGAAACCAATCAAGATGCCACGTGTCCATTCATCGGTAGGGATCAAGGCATCAAGAGGATTTTGGAAATTTTTCCAAAGTGGTGAAAACACAAAAGGAAAAAATGGAACCACATCTCTGCAGCAAATCAGATGATGCCACGTGTCTCGGAGTGGCGGGGCCGTGGAGGATTTTTGGAAAATTTTCCAATTTCACGAAAAGGGGAAAAATGATTGTTTTGAAGCCGCGGATCATCCAGAAGGTGCCATGTGTCATGTGGACCTAAGGGGCCATGGATATTTTTGGGGAATTTTTCCAAAAGGGAAAAATTTAAAGTTTGACCCCGCCGACCCCAATTTTGATTTTGTTTTTACCATTTTTGCCCTAAATCTTCAGAGGGCCATATCTTTTGAACCAGAGCTCGATTTTCATGATTTTAGTGTCATCGGAAAGACGTTGAAATCCTCTACATGATGGACCCATAAATTTTAAATTTTGATAGGAGAAATTTTGTAAAACACATTTTGGCGTGGAAAAGACAAAAAACTAGTTCCAACCACCAGATTTAATGAAGTATGGGTCATTTTCTTTGGTCTTCAAAGTAGATGCATGGAAATATGAGATTTTGCATTGAGCCCATCAATAGATGAAGAATTAAAATGCATTTTGAAAAGTGGTTGGAGAAAATCCCACATTTTTCCCTTCCCTTCTTGCATTTTGCTATATAATGTAACAAAGGCATCATTTTTAGGGTTGTTGTTCATCCTTCTTCTCTACCTCTCCCTTATTTTCTTCCCCAAGGTCAAAAATGGAGTTTGAACCTCCTCCCCTACTCTGTAATGTCATTTTTTCCTCTTACCCGTGAAATGATGCACTGTGCAAACTTCTAGAGCAATAAAAACATGTTTTGTGATGCATTTGTCCATCCTTGCTCATTTTTGGTTGTTTTCTTCTTGCCTCTCTTCATTGCAGGTATTTGTGCATGTTTGGATGTTCATTGTAGGTTTTAGAGTTGTGTTCATGGAGTTTTGGAACATTTTCTATGTGAAATCCATCTTTGGTCTATGATGCACTTTTCCATCCTTTCCATTGCTCACCTCTTCTTATTCCATGGCAGTTTTGATAGATAATCAACACTTTCCTTCTCTGGTGTATCACTGTTTTAGTGTAGGCTCGATCTTTCCTTGTTTTCTTCCTCTCCTTGTCTCCTTAGAAGTTATATTAGGTTATATTAGCTTTCTGTATTTGGAATAGCTCTTGGCGAGTAGTTTAGGAAGAGGAATCAACCTTCTCTAGAGAGATTTCCCCATTTTTAAAGGTCCCACATTTTGGGAAAGCTCAATGTTGTGCAATCACACCAAATGACATTTCCTTAGAAAATAAGATCCATAAATCATTTGGGGTGCTATGATTTTTCACTAACAGTAACTTGTAAGGCCTTGCACAGGTCTGTGAAAATGTTCTTCTAAAAGGTGCTATCAACCCTCCAACAAACCACTCGGCATGCCGAGAAGGATGAATATCATAAGAATTTTTTTATAAGAGAGTCTTGAAACATGCATCATACTCCTGCACACTCTCTTCCATACCTTTTTGAATCTCCTTCAGTGTACTAATGCTCTTTTTTTCAAATTCAAGGATATGAAATTCAGCGAAGAAGGCATTGCGTAGAGCAGTGTATTCAAGAATTGTTTTATTTGGGTTATACTTTTGGTACCAATTATGTGTGCATCCTTACAATGTCACTACAAACTAACTTTCCTTCCACTCTAGGGCATTGATTTCCCTCTGCATTCCATAGCATCTCACACTTGTGTACATGCTCTGTAGCATTCTCAATACCTTTGTATCTGGTAGATGAAAATACATTTCAAAAAAAAAAGCTGTTGAGGTGATTAAGGCCCTTACCCACCTAACCCAAAACCTTGATTTCCTCCAGTCTTACCTCCACCACCAGATCCACTCTATCCACCAGGTATTTTTCCTCCTTATCCTCAAAATCTACCATATCTACCAGGTCCTCCAGCTCGATCCCACTAGATCCACCTCCGTAGTTGGTAACAAGCCTGAAGTGGTTGCGCCTAGTGTCCCTAATGTCCCACTGAATTACACACCAACAACTTGTGATATTGCATCACTACTAGATGTATCAATTCCATACATGATACCCAAACTTTTTGTACCCGTATTTTTCCCAAACTTCATTCCAAACAATATTCCTCCAAACACATGGAATGATTGTGCATCCATAGATGTACCAAATGAAAAATTATATCTCCTAGGTACATATCAGTCACTCCCACAAATACCAATTGGTTTATCAGCACTTATCTCTAGATTTGGAATACTAAGTGCCATGGGTTGGTCACCAGGAAGATTTAGATGCATGTCAGCAACTCTCCTTTCTCCAAGTGATGAAATATCATCAAAAGCTGAAGGGGTCTCTCTTCCGCACTTACCAAGATGGGGTAGCACAAACCGCTCAAGCTCTACGTCCTCCACGTGAACCTCAATTCCTTCCCACAATGTCTACCTCCATAAATCCATAACTCCCACAACCTTTCATTGTATAGAAAACTCCCTTTCATGAGATTAATTATAATTCAGTCACCTTTTCCACGCAAGGTCCACCATCTTCCTCCACCCTAACTTCCTCACCCGATGCTCGAGAGAATCTTAGCTGGGCATAGGAAATACTTCCAATATTATTGTAATGAACAAAATATTTATAGCTAAAGGGATAGCACACAAAAATGATCCTCTAGGATCCCTTAAGAACTCAAACTCAGTAACCTCAGGACAAGAATATGTAGAAATAGCATATTCTAGGGTATAATTGGTCAGCACTCTTCTCCACCAATGATCAACAACACGTTTCCAAGTCAAATCAACATCCTACAGCCTCTAATATTCATCTGGGGTCTACACACAAGATCTATAGTACCAGCTTAATCTATATGCATACGTCTAAAGACATTCATACAACTCTACTAGAAAGTAAAAAAATAAGGTCTCATATAGCTCATGATACAAGTGTTCTTCTACCCATCTGCATGCATCAAACTCAGGTCTAGTACTAAATCTTTGAGAAAACTCATCCTCTATGCTCTTAAACCATGCTTCGACACTATCCAAGGTCAAGCACTCTGTCATCATGCATCATTCTCACAACAACTTTGAAAATAGGTCCCAACAACAGAACCAAGATGTAGTTATTTTTCATGTACCCTTAGTATAATGTTCTAACCCCATGTGTGTCGGCCTATCACTCAGCGGGTGTTGGGAACTCACCTGAGGCACGTGTGGGCACCGAGCACCTCCTTTATGTGAGCATTGTGAGAAGATCTTGCCATTGTTAAAGGATTAGTTGTAGAAAATTATATATTCATGTAAAAGCACAATATGAGTTACCATATCCTTATACCCATGCATGAAAACGAGAGAAACAACACAACATGGATTATGAAGAACATATCTTATTTATAATATGAATAAATGACACTAGGGTTTACACCCATGAACAAGATATTTAGAATAGATATATATATATTGATCAAGAGTGCTAAGTAACCACATTACATTCAAAATACCATTCCAAGTCAAACACGGTAAATGTCGGGATCTGACCCATATAATATATGTTAAAATAGAGATATAGATCATATATTAGGAGTCCTAGCTATGTCCCCCTTATTACATGAGTTTTACTAACCCATCCCTTATACATCATGACCTTCTTGCAACTCCCTAATGGAAAGAAACCCCAACCTTAGGGCCCCTTAATACTATCTGCATGACTTCTCTTTCCCCATGCTATATGTCTATCCACATATGTCTTCCCCTCCTTTCCCTCCTTCTCCTCCTTATTTGCTTACGAGAATCTCTCTTTATAGATTCAAAACCCACCAACATGCTTTACTTTAGGAGTAGATCACATGCCAAGTGTCCATGTGGTCCTTCATTGGTGAATGTTTATCTTGTTCCGATCTCTCCACCTTCTGTAATGATTTCTTCCTAGGAATATACCCTACATGGAATATCCTTTTCTTGACCACCAAGTCTCTAATCTCACACCTTATCCACTTGGCATTCCTAGTTAGGTCATTTTTTCCTCACGTTCCTCTAGAATTCCAAATATGGCTAAGTCCTTAGATCTTGTGTCCTCTCTTGCACGTGCACCATGGTTTCTCCTAAACCCTTCTTAAACCTTGTTTACGTGCTTCTCTTTGTGTGCCCTTCTTCTTACTAATCCCGAATGCTCACGCACCCTTTAGTAGTTAGCCAATATTTCGATGCCCAACACCAATCATCGAAATGTCATCATGATCTCTCAAACTCTCTAGCATATCTCATTTACATAGCTTTGCCTTACTATTTTTCATTGTATAACCTAGAGCCAACTAGAAGAACACTATAACACATCATGAAAGAACTCAAAGTGACCTAAACATACCGGTACACTATAATACACCTACATTCATGTATAAATGTGTTCATATATCTCCAAATCTTAATCTCTTACCTCCTAGCATCCATACTTGCTCAAAATGAGCACATGAAACATAGTGAATCACCTGTATCTACACCCTGCAACTAATGTGAGTGCCCAAGAACTCTCCAAACCTATCATCCATAATTCTAAAATGAGTCTCAAGAAACCAAGAAGCTCATACCATCATGAAGCATCATGTAGGCACATGATTGGGCTTGCAAGAGTAAGCAAATCTCATTGAATCTCCTTGTAGCATCATGAAGTCACCTGAACCATCATATAAACATTATTCATAGCATCATATGACCATACTTCATCATCCACTTTGTCATTAATATTGTTTTGCATCAATAAAAATACCTATAGAATGCCATGCCAATAATATGAGCTCATGTATGCATGTAGTCAATTGATTCATGATCTACGAGGTATGTAAGGATCATTTTGAGTGTTTTCGTGATGAATTATGAGGTTATTTCAGATGACCCTATCCTTTACATTACAAAACCCTAAGGGATAGTTATGTGAATGAGATATGCTAGAGATATGGAGTGTTGTTTGTGACATGGTGATGATAGAAGATCTATGTGGGATGTTTCCTTGTTCTTTGGGAAAAATTTAAGGTTTCTATTATAATTATTTTTCATGTTATATCATTTTTGGTGAAATAGGGTCAAGAACAAGGCCATTTACACCTTGATTGGGTATTTTGATGCTCACCCTGAATTATGTTATTTTCATGGTACCTTTTGGCTTTCAGGGATGTTTCTACATTGATTCTATAAGGTTTCATAAAAATAATGAGTTCATTTCATCATCAAGTTTTTATGAATGAATGTTAAGAAGGTAAACAACTCATTATGTGTTTGAAACCATAGCTTGAAAGTGGTTTGAGATATTTTATTCCTAAGTATCCATAATGTATTTATAGTACTTGTATTATGATTAGGACATTTATAGGACTCCTCAGGATTCCGTAAAGGTACGATAGAGCTTATGGTGATGAGTGGACCCTACTCAAACAAGTCAGGTTCTGAAGAAGTTTAGTTTGGGACAAGGTTTTACAAAGGATTTGAAAACTAAATGATAATTATATGATTTATGTTAGTTTTTCTTTATTTCCATTATATTTTTAGAACATATTGATTCTTATATATGGTCAAGTATGTTTCATTTATGATGACTAGTCAAAGGGCAATTTTGGGACAATTTGGAGTAGTTTATGGTAAATTGGAAATTACAGCAGATAGAAGAGGAGTTAGGAGGTGATTCAAGTTGTGTTGAAAATATTATTCAGATATATTTACATTTATATAATATTTTGCTCATTATGATGAGTTTTGATATGGTTTCTAGGTCAATTTGTGGATAAGAAAATTTTTGGATTTTCAAGACAAAACTATTTTCGAAATATTGAGTTAGTTAGTGTATTAAATGGATTTGGTAATGGTTTATATCACCTCTAATGTGAAGAGTGATGAATTTTGAATCCAATTAATAAATTCTTAGATCTTTAAAGTTTCGGGAAGGGTGTTAACCAGTTCCATTCATAAAAATACTTTTTAGGAAGCTTGATTTAGTGAAGGAAAAAGTTAATGTAGTTTTACCATGATGTTATTTGAAGAGTTATAAATTTCTTAGAATTGCTATAAAATTTATTACATTTCCATTGATTGGTCACATGCCATATTTAAGGTATTATTTTGTGATCTTGAAGCCAAAAGGTTTAGAAAGGGTGATGGAAACGAGGTTTTGTGAAGGCAATAAGCCAATGGGCCCTTAAACAAAATAATATAATTTGGTATTTATAATTGTGACCATTTTTATGTTTAAATGTCATTTTAAACATGTGTGGTGATTTTTAGATCATGTATAAAAATAGTTTTGGCATTTGGATATTTTTCTCATTCCAATGATGGGGATTTGATGATTTTTGTGTGTGGATGAAGGATTTTGGCTAGGATGACATACTCGGGTCACTTGTGACTATTATAATAAATTTTATGAAATTTTTAAAGTTTTTATGGTCATTATAAATGATGGAAACCAACCTATTTTGAATTTTAATGATTGAGAGCTTAGAAAAGCATAGTTTTGGGTGCTTTTGTGAGTTAGTGGCGTGTGTGCAAGAAGTGTGACCTAGGTGTGATATTTTTTCTAGTGTAAGAGAATTAATTGAGAGATG
The DNA here is from genome assembly GCA_018340775.1 of Taxus wallichiana var. yunnanensis. NCBI lineage: Eukaryota > Viridiplantae > Streptophyta > Pinopsida > Cupressales > Taxaceae > Taxus > Taxus wallichiana. The sequence continues at coordinate 285,167,648 of CM031242.1, read as the reverse complement.
ATAAAGTGTGTGAATGGTTTAGGAATGAAAAAAATAGGTGTGCAAGGGTTTTAATATTTTAGAAGTGGAGAAAGTGCTTGATCATGGGAGATTGAAGAGTTGGGGTTTAGAAAAAGGTTGTGAGCTGAAATTGTGATATCTACTAGTTTTGTTAGCGGAAATAAATCAGATATATTCTTCATAAGGTGGTTGAGTCATTGATTTATCATCTTGGGGGATTTTAGCCTCTTGTGGAGTTGGTACTTCACAAAACTAGGGGTTGGTTCTCCTCGTAGGGTTGTAGCTCTACTAAACTAGGGGTTAGTGCTCATTTTGGGGTTAGTGCCTCACTAAATTTGAAACATGTCCATGTAAAGATTTTTTTAGTGGGTTTTATTCCCCTTGAGGGTTTCCCACTTATATCTTATGTCTTTGTGTTAATTCTATTGTTCATGGTTTATAACATATATGATATTTGATGTTGTGCACACATTAATGATTAGATAAGTGGAATTTTGGTTTGGTTGATTAATATGAAATATGATATAAATGGTTGTAAGGATTGATTCACCCCCATCTCATACCATTTTTCTTCCAATAATAAAAATATCGTTAATATCAACCTTAAACTTTTACCTTGATGATTTTGAACTTTACTTGTCCATTATTGAATACCATTATAATGTTTTACAATCTATGACCACCATAATTTCAAATGAAGGTTAGTATCATTTAAACCACCATCATTATTTATAATTACCAAAATAATACATTACATCCATGTACAGATTTACCATATTTAACAAATCATTATTTCTAACAAGCAAGATGAACCAGACTATCATTAACAAGTACAAAAAACAAATAGTACACCAATCCATCGAAATCATCACACACATCAAGATAAAGTAAACACATCCAACCTAGAAAAGAAAAAATAAGTTATAGATGTCAAGTACTTCATGAATTATTGGTGATTAAACATTATTACATGGTTAATCTTACAACTACGTGTAAGTTTGTGTATCCTTTTCATGGTATACATGTGTACGTTTAGCTACATTATCATCTCGAGTTCTTGTTTGTTGGCTAGATATTTTGTCAAAGAAAAATATGAGGTTCAACCATAGTACACAACACGAGTCTCTCCTCAGATAAAGGGGAGGCACCTTGTTTATTACTAATCTAAAACACACCAAAAGATATATACAATATTCACACTATTCTAACCATCAGGGTTGGGATCTCATCCCAATAGATATATTCTTTTTGAAAATAAATTAGAATGTAGAGAAAATAAGTAGAGGGGAACTAATAATGAATTAGAAAGTGAAAGAATATGATCAGATAGGAATGTGCTTTTTCTTAATAAAACACAGATCAAAATATAATCATACGTGATTTTAAATTGTAATAACTTATAGAAGATTTGATAAAATAGATATTTAAAGTAAATAAAAATTTAAAGGATTGAATATAAGAACAATACCTCAAACCAAATATATATTCTCCATAACAAAAAGTTTGTAATATATTATATTTTATTCTTCAATGATTAAAATAAAACACACAAGTTTTCTATTTCTCCAATCTAAACTCTATGTCATATAAAAATTTCCAAACCTCGGAATGACATAGCTTCTCATATATATAGAGAAGGGAAGGAGTGAAAATAGGAAATAATTGAAACAACATACTAAAAATAGTAAATATGAGTAATGAGTTCATTTGACTGATTCTCACACAAAGACCCAGTCAATTTTTCAAGTTCATAGGATGTCGAAACAATATTGAAAAAGACATGTCAAATGAAAAATAAAAATGACATGATAAGCCCATAATTCTGACTTGTCTTCTTCCTCTATCAATTTGGCTTGTTTAGTACAAAATTCCTGAAACTTTCAGATCATCTCTTGAGATTCCTCCTCATCTAGTCCACAAGAGTAATGATTCAAAACCTCACAAGTTTCATGAGTGTTTCTAACAGCCTTTTGAAGATTTGGGTACTTCTTGATATACTTGGACAAGTTATTCAAAACATTCTCATAAAGAATCAACTTGTCAATGGATGTCAAACCAAAGTTTTCCCCTACTACAAATTCCTTCTTAACTAACTCTTGAAATGCCTTATATAGATCATCTACACGTAGAATATTTAAGCCATCATCCAGAACTTTTGTGAATATCTTTGATAATTCTTCATCGATAGCATTAATAGCATCCATTACTTCATCTCTTGATTTCCTTAGTTTTTACAAGCCTCATTAAGGATTTTGACCGAAATTCAATTGCCTTGTAAAACTAAAAGTTCTTGTCTACATTTAGAACTATTATTTCCTTAACTAAGATCTCTTAACAATAATTTTTAATCTCACTTTGATAGCTTCCAAATTCAGATCTAAATTCCCCATTTCTTCAAGGATTTCATCATTTATATTATAACCATATTTACTTTCTGTCCTAAAGCATTAAAGGAATTCATTATATCATTAGTAATATTTTTACCTTGAATAAGAAGACATTAAACCCATTCATCAACATTCGTACCCTTCTCATTAATTTTTCCATCCTAGGTCGATTAGAAATCAAAACAAATGGTGTTAGGCATAGGAGATGTTATCTGAATATGAGAAGGCTTGGAAAATTTGAGTAGCACTTCCATAAATTATTCAAATTTCTCCTTCATTCATATCTTGATAGCTTAGTCTCCTTGAGCTTATTGCAAATAACATCTACAACTCTCTTAGCATCCTATTGAGAACCTTCGGAAAGTATCCTTCCCAAGATCAACCCTTGTAATTTGATAGTCCGCAACTGTAATGTCTTCTTTGGTTTTATCTCGTAGTAAGTTTGGAAATATCTACAAATTTATGATCGAGATGCATCAAATGAGATCCATGAAATGGTTTGAGGCTTCTTTATTTATTGGGTAGGTGTTGGATTCAATGAACTAAAATCAAAAGCCTTAGGAGGAATGAGTACTTTCCTCTTCTTCATAATATAACTAGCCAACCATAAGCGTGATGAAGCGAAGTTTCCTCTAAGATAGGGGGTGAGATCATTTCGATAAATTTGGAGGAGTGGGAAAAGTAGCGACCAGGGATGGAGGAGTGGAGAGAATGACAGTAATAATGGCAGAAGACATTGGAGGAGAAAGGGGAATGGAGACTGGGATCCTAGAAGAAACTGGTAATTCCAAAGTCAATCCTACTCCACTTGAAAGAGGGGATAAGGATGAGAACACACTTTCCATGGAAGACACAAGTGGTGATGATGGAAACAAAGGTGAGAGGGGAAAATGAGGAGATGAAAGAAAATGAGGAGGAGAGGAAAGGAGGTGAGGAGGAGAGTAAATGCAAGGGATCACCTATGATTTATGAGTGAATATAGGTATGGAGGAGGTGTCAAGATTGGAAGAGGACACACGGTGATCTATTATAATACTCACCAGAAATTCCTTAGTTATTGATGGAGAAGGAGAATCGAGAACCACCACTAGTGAATTAGGTGCAATAGATGACACATGTTTAGATTTACTCCCACCATGAACAAAATTAAATTTTACCCTTTTTGTTGGGCATGCACCTGTATATTTTTCTCCATGTGAGGGGCCCTCCTTTAATGATGATGTGACATGTATCTTTGGGAAGTTTGACTCCTTGATTTTTATACCCCATGAATTTAACCATGCCTTTGTTTAGATAAGGGTTTGAGTAGATCTCTCTTGTATAGATGATGTTACTTTGAATGACCTTTTTTTGCTATAAATCTTGTGTTTTCACAATCTATTTATTCATACATAATTTCTACAACACTCTCATTATCAACCACATCTTTAGGGACCTCAATGAGATTCAACATCCTTATCTCATCCAAATTCAACATGTTATTGTCCTTTCTTTTGACTACAACCTCATCCCTGAGATCAATCCAAATGTCCTCAAGGTCTAGAACATGAAGTTGCAACATTCTATGAGCCTTAAGAACACCTCAAAAATCAAATCCTAGTCTCAGATTCATAGTCTTCTTAAGCTTATCTTGTAACTCATAGACCACACTTTTGGATTTGATCATAGAGGAGCACGTATATCTCCCAATTGATATAGGAAATGAAAATGGAGACCTTATGCTTTCTTTGCTGAAACTTTTGGAAATAAAATATCTCTCAAACCAAATCCATGAGAATCAATTTATCACTTGGATATTGAGGAAGGAACATTGGTTTTCCTAAAATATGGCAACCTAGAAGTACATAAAATTTTTGAATTACAAAAATATGCAACCCTAATTTGATACTTTATTCCATGTAGCATCCGAGACTCTTCTCTTTGTAATATCGGGATAGAAGAAGGTTTCATTAAATCTTCTGAAATGTTTCAGGATTCCTTTTAAAGATAATTTGGGATAAAAATTATAAATGTGTTCATTTGAATTATTACCCTTTTTATCCAACCCATCATAATTCCTCATTCTAGCGGTGACATAAATAACACAGGACATCATGTAAAACTTTCATGTGGAGAGGATTGCTTTCATTTGAGTATCAATGGTATCACTAATGAAGGTTCCCCAGTCAAGATATTGCTCATTCATTTTCATGATGGTGATGAATTGATACATCCATCCATGAAATTCCTTAGCTTCTGGGATCCCAAATATCTTGCTAAGGAGCATAATAATATCATTGATTTCTAAACTGAAGTTATTCATGGGAACCAATTTTAAAAGCCTATATATTTTAGGCTTAGGTTTAATTAGGAACTTCTAATTCACATTATTTATATAATTGTATAAGTCATTATCCCAAGCCTGTTGTGCCAATTGGGGATTTTTGTTGACATATTCCTCAAAATTGGGAAGTTTGAGGAGTTCATCAAAATAATCAGTATCCAATTTGATTACTACTTATCTTTCTTGATTTCATATTGATCTTTTATTCAAATCATAATAATTAGTGCATGCAAGAATAATTTGGGACACTAAGTAGAAACAATAAAAGTCACCGCCAACACTAATCCACTTGCACAAAGAGATTGCATCCATGAAGTTTGTGAGGAACTTTGAACTCTACCCCAAAATTCATCCATGTCTACATGTCCCAACTTTGTATCCCTAATATCAAAATTTTAATCAATGCTAGAAGGGGCCACAACACCCTGATACTTGTACTTCATTTCTTTAGTTCCTTCCTTCTTACCCTTTCCTTTTCTTGAATCAGACATGAGGAACCCGCCACAAAGATGCCTATAAGCCCTAGAAGAGAATCAAGTTTCACACCCTACTCAATAAGTGTGAAATTTTGACAAACCGATTAGGAAGATGGTTATGTAGAATACCTAAGAAAACCCAATACATTGGTCAGGGTTTGGGTGTTGTTTTTTAACTTGGAAAACCAAATATACTGCAGAATTTTTGTCTTGCTCAGTAACTCTGAAAGTCCAACACACTACGAAAACTTGATCCTATTGAGTAGCTACAAAATTTTGAATTTATTGATTGAGGAACCTACCTCCTAAGGCATGTACAAAACCTGATTATACATATTAGGCATAAAACCTTCATCCTTGTCTCCAATCCTTCAAAATTTAAAGCCCATAAAAGTGAAAAAGTTTCACTCTTCTCATTGATATTCAAATATAACTAAGCGGGGAGGAATAAAATGAAAACATAAAGGGGAAATGGGAAAATAACTATTTCATCCAAATGCAATCTATGGTACCACCTAAAAAGAACCAAAAAATAACCTAGAGGGAGATTCACTCACCTCAAGATTTAAAAATGGGTTAATCCTTCAAAAAATTGATGAAAATGCCAAGAAAAAAATGAGTCAGGTTTTGGACGTGTGCAAATAGGTAGAAAATATGAATGGTGGAAGGAATACATGGTAAAAATGATGTATAAAATTCCCCTATTTATAAAAACCTAGCATTAAATACACCTAATCGACACGTGTCCCTACCTACCTCAAGCTGGACATTAAATGCATTACCTTTGGAATCAAGAGATTGACCACATATGTCACCATGTAATCGGGTCCTAAAATCCAACACCATGGTTCAAGTCAGAATTTGTGATTAAGAAACCTCAGACATATTGCATGTATTTTAGCGAGAGAGATCTTTCGAAGAAATTAGGTCTTGAAACACGAAAACATAGTTCAAGTCGACTTCAAGATTACAAAGCAGGGGATATATCACATGCCTTTTGGGTTTACCATGGTACGTGTGATCGGATCCTGAAACCTGATGACATCGTGTAAATCAAACTTTGAAATTGGGAAGCAAGGAACATATTACATATTGAATGTTAAATGCTAAGGGATTCCTAAAACCCGATACAAAGGATTTTTCAAAAAAAATTCAAAGATAACATTTTGGATCAAAAAGACTCAGAAAGGGATTCATCAAGAAAAATTTGATTGGTTATCTCCATTTTCTCAATAAACTTGAAATTGGGATAACAGTTGGCTCTAACTAGGGACTTTCTTTAATGCAGCAAAGGGAGAGAACTTAGATTTATAAAGTATGAACCTTTGGGCTATGAAGTCGACAAAAGAAAGATAAATAAATAGAAACAAACACAATAAAAACAAAGTAAAGAAAGTGCACACCAATAGAAATAAAACACACAACAAGGTAAAATTAAATTATGGTATAATGCAAGAATATCTTATATTACTAGTGAAACAAATTAAGATATTACCTATTGTGAGGTATCGGGAGTTGTGTTCCATCAAGATATGAAAAATAAAATCTATTTTCTCTCGCACACCTAGTAAATCTTGAAAGGACCCCTCCATAGGGAATCAAATTTACCATGCATTCCCTTTGGCTCTCTTCTTTTATCCCAAAGAAAAACTAGATCTCGACCTAAAAGTCTTGTTGTTTATATTTCTTTTCAAACATCTTCTTGACCTTGTCTTGATGTTCCATGATCTGGTCTGCTACCTTAGATCTGGATTCTTCCAACTTTTTCAGGTACATAATTATTTTCTCAATGGAATCTTGGAAAGTGTCATCCTCAATTATCTTAGCTAGCCTTAAAGCTAGCAATTCCAAAGAGATGGGAATTTCTGCATCAACTCCATATAACACCTAAAATGGTGACATTCCTATAGCTCTTTTAGGAGTGATACAATCAGCCCAAAATGCATCATACAACACTTTGTGCCACGTTCATTAGTTCTCATCGACTAACTTCCTTATTATAGTCACCAAGTTTTTATTACTTGATTTGGCCTAGCCATTTCCTTGGGGATAGTAATCTAATGAGTGAGCTAAAGTGATCTCGTAACCATAAAAAAACTCATTAAGCTCATAAGATGAAAAATTGGAAGCATTATCAGCAATGATCTTATGAGGGACACCAAACCTGACTACTATGTTCTCTTTAATGCAGTTATAGAAAACTTCAAAAGTGGCACGTTTTATTGGAATGTTTTCTACCCCCTTTTGAAATAATTTTTATGTTTAAGAAATAACTATGCCCAGCACTATATTTAGGTTTTAATGCTCCAATGAAATCTATTCCCCATTATTAGAAAGGTTCTTTGATTACTACAGGCCTCAAGGGAAGTACTACCAATTTAGGATGACCGAAAAAATGTTGACAAGCTTCACACTTAGCTACCCATTCAAATGCATCTTGAAAGAGAGTGGGCCAATAATACCTTGCTCGCAAGATCTTGTGAGTCGTCATGGATGATGAAAAATTTCCACCACATGCCAAGTTATGAAATTCTTCCAAAATCTTACCTTGTTGAATCTTATCCATGCAACAGAGGAACACTCCATCAATCCATCTCTTGTACAAACCATTATCCTAGAGTATATACTTAGCTAACCTTAACTTGATCATCCACTTTTCCTTTGAATTCAGATGTGTAAAACATTCTTCATAGGTTAAAAAGAAAACAATGTCATAATATCATTCGTATTTCATACTCACAAATAGAACCATGGGTAATTTATCGTGAATTCCCTCATATGTCTATACTTCTATTTTAGGATTGTTCTCAACAATTAATTGGCATAAAGCTCTTCCACATACCAGCTTTGTAGGTTTGATTTTAATATCATATTCTTGAACCTTGGCAATCCAATTACCTCTCTAACTTCCCAATTCCTATTGAGTAAGGATGGATTTTACCGTTGTATCAGGAACAAGAACCAATGTATGAGAACTCAGAACATAATACCTAAAATGTTTGACCACTCTAACTATGACATATGCATGTTTTTCAATCTAGGACATTTTCATTTTGTGTTCCTTCAAAGGACAACTCATAAAAGTAATGGGAGATTCAATTCCTTCATCATTCTTTTGCATCAAGATGGTGGACATTGTGTGAGCAGAGGCATAACTATACATAATAAAATCCTTTTGAAAATCTGGACATACCAAAATAGGGGCATGAGCTATAGCTTCCTTGATCTCATCAAAAGTGATCTTTCCTTTAGCACTCCATCGAAATGGGACTTTTCCTTTCATCATGTCCACAATGTGTCGTGTCTTATCAGTGAAGTCTGGAACAAATTGTCTCAATAAATTAACCTTCCCAAAGAAGTAATGTACGCTTGTTTTTCTTGTAGGAAAGGTGAGACTTTGTATTGCCTTAAACCACTCATGATTAATTTTAGTTCCTTATTTTGTCACAATATGTCCCAATATTTTTCCTTCTGTTACCCCAAACATTGAATTCATAGGATTCAAGGAAATACCATGTTACCAACACCTCATCAAAACTTTATCCAAGTGATCATAGTGGTCAATCCTATTTTTTGAAAATACCGCAAGGTCTTCCAGGTATACTACTACATTTTTTTCCATTAAATCCCTGAATGCTAAGTCCATATCCCTTTGAAAAGTAGCTCTGGTGTTAACTAACACAAATAGAATCCTTAGATAAGAAAATGTTCCGCAAGGAGTAGTGAACATTGTCTTATGTTGATCTTCCTTAGCCACCTCAACTTGATTATATCTTGAGAATCCATCTAACATAGATATCATCTCACATCTCATGATTCTTTGTAATACTTAATCCATGATAAGTAGGGGTGATTTTATTTTAATGAATATTGATTGATATTTTGAAAATCAACACAAATGCATATCTATCCATTCTTATTACATATAGGGATGATGTTAGCCACCCATGTGAGATGGTGAATGGGGAAAATAATCCTTTCATCCAACATATTGTAAATCTAAGAAACTATAATGACTGAAATATTAGGATTTTTATGTTGTTGTTTTTCTGTATGGTTGAACATATAATTTCAAATGGATACTATGTTGCACATATTTGGGCTTGAAGGATTAACAATAAGTGTAGGAACATGCCAATACATCCATGTATTTCTTCAAGAGTGCAACAAACTTACTTTTCTCTTCAAGAGAGAAACACTTACCAATATTCACAATTCATGGTTGTTCAGGGGAGCCTATATTAACCTGTTCAACTTGAGCAGATGAATTTCCTTTGGGTTGTATATTTTTTTGAATGAAGTAGTCATGTTTATAAAATCATCCTTTAAGTGACACCAAGCCTTTCCAATATTATTTTCCTTTAGCTGAAGAAACTCATTGCTAATCTATTGTTGAGAATCGAAACAAATTCACGGAAAGCTAATTTTCAACCCTAAAAATAAATCTCGATGAAATTATCATATTTTTCTAAAAAATACAAGACTTGTTGATCATCATTGAATACTTTCCAATGTGAATAATTATCCAGGACACTTGGTCAATAAACTATCTCAATAGTATACTTATCTTCTTTAAACGGGGATGAGGAATAAGTAGTGGCGCAGATCATGCCAAGGAATCTAACTTGTCATTATGATCTCTTGGCACTTCCTTGATTCAAATGGCATAAATATTTAAACACAATCCCAAACCCTTCTCTTGTAATTTTAAATGATCATTCTTTACTTTATAAACATTCCGACTTAAGCGACAATTAGCTCCGCATCCTCTTGTACTTTCAAATTTTGATCCCTTTCTCCTTTGCCACTACTAATCCTAATAACAATGCTTCATATTTGGTAGTATTATTAGTGTTATCAAACTACAATTTAAATGAAAAAGGAAAAATTTCAAACTCAGGAGAAACAAGTACTACTCCTACGCCGGATCCCAAAGTAGAGAAACTACCATCAAACTCTAAAGTCCAAATAGCATTGGAATCCTCTTTCATGATTGCCACATAAGACAAGTCCTGATCTAAGGTCATGAAATATTTTCCCAAACTAGCATCTTCAAAAATAATTTGAGCTTTGGGATCATCAAACTTAGTGACAAGATATTTTTCTTGAGCTTTGGGTTCAAGAACGTACATGGTTCCATTGACCAGGATCTTAGCTTTTTCCAATCCATATAAATCTCTCCACCTACATCCCTAAAAATACCCCTCCCAAGTAAAATGCCATAATATTTTGGAATATCTACTACTAAAATATTAATCTTGACTCTCTTCTCGGGGAATGTAGAAAAAGTGAACTATGCATCCTTTATTTGACCAATCAAAGGAACTTGCTTGCTTTCCATAGAGTATAATAATTCAAATATATTTTTAAGAGTGATTCTCGAGCATGGGCTACCTTTATAGGCATGAAATTATCGAACGCCACATAATCAATTATACAATTGTTGAGTTTAAAACCATTTATGAGCAAGGATAAATAAAATTACTCGATCTTCCTGAAGGGAGAAGTTCTCACCATGTTATTTTGGGATAGAGGATGAGAAGGATTGGGTAGGAGTCCTTTAGAGGCTGTAACATTAGGTGGAATAGTCACCATGATTCTAATAAATTTGGAAATATTTTCAAACTATTCTAGGTTAGACTACAAATACTATGCTTCAGACATTTGAATCTTGGTTCTCTTAGCATGATCAATAATATCAAAATTAGTATAGGAAGGAATAATTGTAGGCCCAGATCCTTCAACATTTACTTATGGGCTTGGGGAACTGGTCTTGGGAACAACAAAAGGAGAAGGATTAGATGAAGTAATGGATTTCTAAGTATCTAATTTCTCCTTTGGTTACACAAAGAGAGTAGTCACTCTTTTTGTAACAACTATTGGATTCAGAATTTAGACTATGAGGGGTTTCCCTTCAGATGTAGAACTTGTTTCTCTCTTGGACACTTAGCCTCAAATTTTTAGGTTGTGAGGAAACTTGTCAAGAGTAGAACCTCGTGGTGGAAGAATTCTGACCCTTGTCAGTTGGTTATTAAAGGTCCATTAGATAGTGATTTAGCGGTGGATCTAGAGAGCGAGGATGAATCAGTCTCTAATAAGGAGTGTGTTCCTCATATTTCTTCTACTTCACTTGATGGAAACTCTCCAACTTTAGTTTCAACTGATCTCCAAGTTCCTGTGGAGAAAGAGGACTTTGAAATACCGGTTCATAGAAATGAAAATGAAGATCCGAATATCGAAAAGTTCTAGACTACGGTGAGTCAAAATAAGAAAGGGAATATTGTAAACGACACCTTTAAAAGGAAGCTAAGATCCCATGGGAAGGGATATCTTAGTTAAGTTTTTTTTGTTGTTACTCATTTCCTTGTTGTGCCATTTGGAAGAGGTGGATGTACTTGTTTCTTTAGTGCAATATCTCTATCTCCATATGTATTGGAGTAGGGTGCCCTTAACCCTTTTTCACCTTTTAGAAAAAAAAAAAAGATAAGATCATATTTGATTTTTGTAGCCATAGCTTTTGTAGCAGATAAATCAAGAATGGGAGATCTCCTAGGTAGAAAAATCACTTTAAGAAGTTGGGTGTTGATGAAGAAGCACTTCTAATTTTCAAGAGTAGGAACTATAAGTTCTGGAATTCATTGATTAGTTTGGTAAAATTGGCCACAAAATCATGTATAGGATCATGTGATTAATTCTTTGTATGTGTGAGTTGAGGCGAAAATGCATGTGAATATTTTGCGGAGTTTGAATATTACCTCAAACCGTGTTCTCATAGTCATTCATTTTATAATTCATGAATTTGGAAGATGATAAACCATTCTGCATAAAGAGTGCCTTAGAGTATTTCAACAAATAATTAGACATATAGTATTCATGAGCCACCCCGAGGACCCCACAATCTACAAATAACATAAATAAATGATCATCTATGTGCTACTTTCCATCACCATTGAAATTTGTTACAATATTATGAGACCGATGCAAAAATCATGAAATGGTGGAGCTAATGAAAGAGGACCAATAACAAGACCCCAAGGACTGGGGCTTGTGGTGGTTATTGTCTAGCCATTCTTCTTAAAGAGGTATGTGAAGGAATCGAGTATGGACAAGGAATAATGTTCTACAAGTTGATGAGATATCTTGACCTTTATAACACCCTTAACTATTGTTACTTCCTCCTGAGCATTCAAGTGTTGATATATGATTTCTTCTGTATAAGGATGTGTTCCTTTGATTGTGAAGTCATGCTTGATATGGATTGTATCTTCTTTGCTCTTGAAGATCTTTGACTGAGTCAGGATATGCTTGGACTCTTTTATTTCTTTCATTTTTAGCACCTGAGTTCAATATGATTTCGGGAGGAATTGTGGATTTATCCATCTTTATGACTCAGCCTTGGATCAGTTGCATTGATCCAAGAGATGTTTTAAGTTTATTCTGGATGAACAAAAATTATAGACCTTACGAAAGTTGCAAGGTCTGAATGTGTTGAATAAGCAATTCCGGAGTCTAACTCAGGTTGATCATGTTAAATGAATTGGTTCCCGATATCGTAATATCAGGAAGGCCTAGACCTTAAGCCAGGTAATAAATTCTGGTGTATACTGCAAGCTTATTATCAATGTTGGATAGAATCCATTTCGGGAATGTTATACCTGTTGGTTCTAATACTGATCGAACCTACTTGTGGGACCTAGAATGGATTCGTTAAGGTTAATAACCTTAACCTAAACTATAACCTATGGGTTGAATTATTGCTAAACTAACCTAGCCCTAAACTATAGGTTTAATGCTCCTAAGGTTAGCTACCTAAGCACTATGGAAGTAAGACTAATGTCTTACCGTAAGATCTAACCTATGTTTCTAACCTAACTTATGATAATGGATGAAGGGGGACCTATGAAGGGGTGCGAGCCATGGGTGGTGGTTTCCATGGCATTAAATGAGGTGGATAAGCATGAAGGACAAGGGATATGGCGGAGATTGCAAATGGCTATTGAGACCTGACGTGGCAGAGTCGCCAAATTTGGGAATGGTTGTTTGTTTTCATTTGTCAATCACCAACTTTGGCGGTCGGTGGCAATGGAGATTAGGTGGGAATCTTGGAGTTAATGTCATTGATGAACTTCGGTTCCCGAGCGGATTGCTCGGGAAGGCATGCAAATGGAAAACTAGTTGGTTGTTTGGTTTTCCATACGCTCCGTTTTTCTCTCTGTTTGATCACTGGTTCTTCGAACCAGTCTACTTTGTGTTGCATGGAAACTATGAGATTATCTAGCTCTTTTCTCTGTCGGGGAAAGTTTATAAGACATGAGGGTAACAAATTATTGTTGCTGAATCTATCGTGGAAGAAGAGGAGAAGGCGCGAGCACATTCAGAGGTCTTCTTTGGATTTTTAAGCGACATTACCAGGCATGATAGGCCCTGAATTTTAAAAATCTTGCTTTACTCCAAATGATTTCATTAAAACAACTTTGTTCAGGTGATTTTAGTTCAGTTGGTTTGAAGCAATGTTTTGGTTCTTCTTTTCCTGTGGAATTAGGAATCTCGGGTTATTTGAAGACTTTGTTGGAATGTTTGTATTTATTCTTCCTTTTGGATTCATTTCGTTTAAGACGCGGTTGTGCTCTTATTGTTGATGAATCTGTTGAATCTTCTTTATGAATGCTTGAAGTTTCTTCTATTTGGAATGCTTGCTATGATTATACTACTTGAATGTGACTTTAGTAGAAGTCCTCACTGTGTTTGCAATTTTGGGATAAACTCCGTTGGAAGTTTGCAAGGATTATCTACGAAAATGACTCAGTGGGAGTCCTTGTAATGTTTCGTATGTTTCAAACTTGTCTAAGCTTGGTTGTGATTCTTTGTGGGAGTCCTTGTAACGTAATTTATGTTTTAACTTCTGTAGAAGTTTAGTTGAGAATACTATATGGTATTGACTCAATGAGAATCCTTGAAATGTACCATATATTTCAACTTCTGTGTAAGCTTAGTTATGAATACCGTTGCTTAGTTGAGAATACTATATGGTATTGACTCAGTGAGAGTCCTTGAAATGTATCTTGTATTTCAACTTCTGTTTAAGCTTAGTTATGAATATTGTTGCTTAGTTGTGAATACTGATGGTATTGACTCAGTGGGAGTCCTTGAAATGTATCTTGTATTTCAACTTCTACTTAAGCTTAGTTATGAATGTTGTTGTTTAGTTGAGAATACTATATGGTATTGACTCCGTTGGAGTCCTTGAAACGTAATTTATGTTTTTAACTTCTGTAGAAGTTTTGTTGTGAGTACTATTGGGATTCTTGAATTGTTGTCGTATGAATTCAACTTCAATCGAAACCTTGGTTATGAGTACTAGTTGGATTTGACACTGTTGGAGTCCTTGATATGTTGCGTGTTGGCTCGATTCCCGATTTAAGTCCTTCTGTGCATGCATATTGTTTAGAATCTTTCTTAATATTGTTGTGTTATGTTCAGTTTGATTCTGAGGAATTAAGGGATGGGTTTTCTTTACCAACTTGACTCTGTTTGAGACCCTATTGCATTTCGTAATAGCTCGACTTCGGATGAAATTTGAGGAAATTATTGATTTGGAATCGGATTCTATGAAGTCCTTGTTGTGATTATTCTTCTTGAAATCAGCTTCTAATATAAATCCTTGTTGTATAATCGTAGGGATTAGATTTAGTTGAATGAAGTTGTGCATGTTTGTGTTTCGCATCAGTGTGAATGTCACTGTATTTGCATATGGAACATCATTTGTTTTAGTGTTATCTAGTCTTGTGTTTGACTGTGATAAAGAGCTCTTAGCTGTGCCATGTCAGATGATGGCGTTGTGTATTTCATGATTGATATGGGAATCTGATTAACTCTGTTTCTTTCTTCTAGACTGTAAATTATATGTTGATGTATAATAAGTGGAATAGGAAAATTCTCTCTCTCCTAGTCAGGAAAATTTGTGTGCTTTCTTCTTGAACCCTCATGAGATATCTACGGTAAGGGAAAAACAAGGATAGACTGTGGTATTGTATGGAGAGACCTGTATAAAATGTGTGTTCTTTGTATAAATAGGTATACTTGTCAATACCATTGAAATGTGTTATGATTATAAAAGAATTAAGTCAGTTGAGCTTGTTGAATGTTTAAACTGCTTTTGAGTAATTGTTAGAAACATTCTTGTAGGAGTATTGTTGTCTTTGAATGGTTGTATTCATTGTTCTTAGTCTCTAACATATAAGATGAATTATCTGAAAGGCATTAAGGATTAATTGACATCTATAATACGAGTTATGCGTTAAAGGTCATGTTAGAAATATAAGAAGATGAATAGCTTGATTTATGTTTGGAATTTGAAGAAATGATTTCATTTAAACATGTTGTTTAATGAGAACAATTGGTGGATTGCAATTGTTTTAAGAATTAGTGCTTATCATGCTCAGTTCACCAAACTGACCCGTGTTGACAATTTTTGCAGATGGTTGCCGTAAGTGGTAAAGGCATGCAGATGTGATATGATGTTTAGATTGTTTAATTTGGCTTTATGATGAATTCCAACTTGATTCTCTAAATGTACTACTTGAAGAAAGATGTTCTTTTGCTTTGTTGAATATTGTATCAAATATCTTTGAAAGCATAAATTGTATTTGATTAGCTTAGAAATGAATGAAATGAGGGAATTGTTACTTATGTGTTTGCATTCGTATCTTGATGGATTGAACTTCTTTGGTTTGAATGATTTTAAGAGCATTTTTATTATTGTATACCTTGGAGACATTTGGGATTCTCTAAGTAAACTTTGCAAAGATTAGGTGATTTGAATACCTGTAAAAGTAAGTAGTTACTGTTATGTTCTATCTAAAGCTAATTTGGAATTTAGATCACTGTCTTTTGAGAAGCTAAGGTTAAAATAAACCTTGACAGGAAGCTGAACGGGAAGAATAAATTATTACTTCCTAGTCTTGATCTAAGTCAAGAAAACATTTAATTTGATTTCAAATCACTATATCTTAATACTAATAAGTAAGATATATTTCGAGTTATGAGAACTGATATAAACCTAAAAGGGTATGGTTAGCAACCTTAAGAGAAGATTTAGGGCTATTGCCCAATTTCATTGATTTAGATTATTGTTTATCAATGAACTCCTTGATGAGACCTCAAATCTTAATAACTTCTCTTTGTGAAATGGGTTTTAATAAGAAAGGCAATTCTAAGGTGAGGAACCCAGGGGTTGGGAAAAGACTACCCTAAAAGGAGCGTCTTAAAGTATAACTTTAACTCAACGTAAGTAACACCTTAAAGTTAAGTAGATCTTTTCGAGGTGGATTTGAAGGTTGATGGCACAAGTCAACTGCAGGGTTGTACCTTCGAGAAGATTAGGATCTTCTCGAAGATACAACAATGCAGGTGACTTATGACGACACCCTTTGCATTGATCGTTAAGATTTACACCTTAAACTCGAACAAGTTTTACTCTGGGACTGGTTAGGAACGTGGTCATGTTATAAGACTACCCCTGGAGACTCGGGGTATCTTGACACACAGGGTTAACTAGGGTTGACCCAGTATGTCAGTGTATCCCTAGTCCTCGAGAGCATCCTTATAACATGGTCATATTATTAATCCATTCCTGAGTGAATAACTTGGGGCAGGGAGGCTGACAGAAGTTAGTGTAAGACATTCTACATAACATAGGAATGGGGTGAAGGACGTATTCTAGATTGATGAGTATGCCATCAAGGAATACGATACATAAGCCGTATGTTTCAAATCTTTGCCAAAGTATCGCAAGCTGCGATTGCATTGTCATATGTCACCTAGTCTGAGGGACGAGATGCCGATGAATAATGGTAACAATTATTCAGATAGGTTCCTTGGACAGAGCATTTTGAATCCTGGATTAGGGAAGAGAACCGCAAGAGTGATGTGTTAAAATAAAAACGCCAACTCTTTGATACTCATGGATAGATCGGTAGATTACCGAGTCATGGAATGAATAGATCGGAGGTACTCCGAGTCATCACAGTTGCATATGGTTATCTATTATAAGAATGATTGTTATGATCTGAGAGTTCTAAATTATGTATTTAGAACTAGGATGCACCTATAAAAAAAAAAAAATTCTTGTTCTAATGTACTAAATTGAGGACGTTACATCTTGGTATCAGAGCTGAAGGTTGCAGCTCTTGGACCTATTGTGTCCATAATTTGATAAAAACCTAAATTTTCTTGTAACAGAAAATGGTTAGAACAAGAGGAAACATTGCGAATAATGCTCCACTAGAAGGAGGGGCGGCAATAACCCAAAATCTTGATGAGATCCTTGCTGCCCTATTGGACACAAGAGATTGTTTGGCTGTACTTGAACAACAAGTAATGGGAAATGAGGAGGAAGATGAAGCTGGTAACAACAATCAGCAACCTCCTGAGGACAACCCCGATATGGGTGTTGATAATAACGCTGGAAATACACCTGTCCAACCAGAAAACAAAAAGGCCAGGTTGGTAGTGGAACTCACTAATGATATAAAAAGGATAAGTCCACCTAAATATGATGGCACCACATTAAGAGATGGAGTTGAGAACTGGCTCAACGAAATGGAGTACTTTGCAAAAAGAAACTTCTCGGAGGAAACCAAAGCTATTTGGGGAGCCTATCACCTTTCCCATGAAGCATCTTCATGGTGGGATAGCCGTAAATCCAAGCTAAATATTGATGAGACCAATATTACTTGGGATCAATTTAAGGGCTATTTTAGGCAACGTTGGCTGCCACAACTTTTCTATGATCAGAAAATGACAGAATTCTAGAACTTAGCTCAAGGGAAGCTAACGGTAACTGAATACTGGGAGCGGTTTACAAAACTCCTCAAGTATGTACCCATATATCAAGCGACAAGAAGTTTAGAGTATGAAAATTTATCATGGGACTGAATCCCGTGATAGGAGGAGAGGTTGATGTTCATAGCCCTACCATATGGAAGGGGTTGTTGAAAAGGCTCATAAGACAGAACAGAAATTAAAGGCTATTTCGCTCATAAAGAGGAAGTGCGGAAGAAGATTGCAAACCCTTCTTCAACTTCACTTGCACCAAAAAGGGACCATGGAAAAAGTTTGGAAAGCAAGTAAGTTTCAGGGGATAATAGTAAGAAAATGTAGCAAATAATCCCTGCTTTAGAAATGTAAGGGATAATTTTGCCAAAAATTATAACAATGGGCAGAAGCCCTATGGAGGACAATGTGATAATTACAAGGCTGGAAGTAATTTTGAGCCTAAAAAGGGACCTGTATGAGGCTACTACAATTTTGGCAAAGACCACTACGTAAATCAGTGCCCTTTGAAGAAGGATGATTGTAATCAGCAGCATAAGATACATGCAGTAGCAGACAAACAAGCTGAAAAGCAAGTGACACCTATAGAAGTTCAGGGTAAGTTATTTGGCATACTGTCACTATTATTTTGATACGGGAGCTACTGAATGTTTTATTTCTAGTGAACTTGCTTCTAAACTTAAAAGAAAGGCTAGAAAAATGGATAAATCTTGGGTATGCATATAGTATGGTAATAATTTTGTTCATACGGTGAGTATGTGTCTTTTAGGGCAGTCCTTGACTTATCTAACTTTTCCTTTGAAGTTGACCTCTATGTTGCACCTTTAGGATCTATGACATTGTCATCGGTGTCAATTGGTTAGCTGACCATAAAGCAAAAGTAGACTGCTATGAAAATAATATAAAATGTTTAGATGATCGGCTGAAGGTAGTAGAGATTCAAGGTGTGAAACGGGAAATTTCAGTTAGAAAACTGTCAGCTATGCAGCTTAAAAAGGCTAAAAACAAAGGATGTACCCTTTATGTAGTAAAGATATCTAAATTTTCAGAAGAAGATGGTGATTTCATGAAACGATTTCCACTGTTGCAAAGTTTCAAGGATGTTTTTCCGGAGGAATTACCAGGTTTACCACCCAAGAGGGAATTTGACTTCACCATCGAAATCAAACCAGGAACGGAACCTATTTCCAAAGCACCTTATCGGATGACTACTATAGAGTTAGTCGAGCTTAAGGCACAATTGCAAGAACTTTTGTCTAAGGGTTTGATTAGACCAAGTGTTTCACCTTGGGGAGTGCCAGTAATATTTGTAAAGAAGAAGGATGGAACACTTAGGCTATGTATCGATTATCGGATGTTGAACAAAGAAACAATCAAGAATAGATACCCACTTCCAAGGATCGACGATCTATTTGACCAGATGCGTGGGGCAGCGGTTTATTCCAAGATAGATCTTTGATCTGGTTATCATCAATTAAGGATTAGAGAAGAAGATATTCATAAAATAGCTTTCCGAACTAGGTACGGACATTATGAATTCATGGTTCTACCCTTTGGATTAACTAATGCACCCGCAACTTTTATGAACTTAATGAATAATATCTTTCAAGAATATTTGGACAAGTTTGTACTTGTATTCTTGGATGATATTCTCATATATTCTAAAAATGTCAAGGAACACAATGAGCATTTGAAGATAGTTTTGGAAATTTTGAGAAAAATAAAGTTATATGGTAAGTTATCCAAATGTTCTTTCTTTGATACAGAAGTTCACTATTTGGGCCATGTCATTAGTAAAGAAGGAATTGCGTTGTGGATCCTTCAAAAATAGTGGCAATAACTAAGTGGCCTGCACCAAAGAATGTGCACGAAGTAAGAAGCTTCATGGGTCTTGCTGGTTATTATAGAAAATTTGTTAAGGATTTTTCTAAAGTGGTTGCACCGATAACTTCATTGCAGAAGAAGGATAAGAAATTTATTTGGAATGATAAGTGCGAAACTGCTTTCAAAAGTCTGAAAATCCAGTTGACTTCCGCACCTATATTAGCTATACCAGACCCTAATGGGAGCTTTACTGTTGTAACAGATGCTTCTGGGGAAGGCCTTGGAGGTGTTTTGTTACAAAATGATCAAGTCATAGCATATGAAAGTAGAAAAATTAAGTTACATGAGCTGAATTATGCTCCTCATGATTTGGAGCTTGCTGCCATTGTTCATGCGCTTCAAGTCTGGAGACACTATTTACTTGGGAAACCTTTTGAGTTGGCGATCACTTAGGACTGAAATATATTTTCACTCAGCCTAATCTAAATGCCAGATAGAGAAGGTGGTTAGAGTTTTTATCTCAATATGATTTTGATATTAGCTACATCAAAGGGAAAGAGAATAGGGTAGCAGATGCTCTAAGTCGTAGGAAGCACATTTCTACTCTTATAACATTAAGAACTCAGTTTAAGGATGAGGTAAAAAGTGCCTCAGAATCTGATATATACTTTCAGCAAGTAAAAGCAGCGCTTGCTGCAGAACCTAATGATGAAAGGTATAAAGGTTTTCATTTTGATAATGAAGGAATCTTACGTTATGAAAACAGGGTATACGTACCTATGCTGAACGATTTGAGAAAGAAGTTGTTAGTTGAATTTCATAATTCACCCTTCTCTAGACACCCGGTATCACAAAAATGCTCACTGATCTAAAACAGCAATACTTTTGGAAAGGTATGAAAAAGGATGTTATTGATTTTGTGACTCATTGTCTAGAATGTCAGCGGGTTAAGGCAGAACACATGCACCCTGCTGGACTATTATATCCCCATAGCATACCGCAGTACAAATGGCAAGTAATAAGCATGGAATTTGTACAAGGGTTACCTATGTCCAGGAATAAACATGATGTTATCCTGGTAGTTGTTGATAAACTAACTAAGGTAGCTCATTTCATCACTGGAAATCTAAAGGATGATTCACCAGTGTTGGCCAAAAGATTCGTGCACAAAATTTTCAGGTTACATGGTGTACCAGAATTGATTATATCTAACAGGGATCCTAGAATGACGTCAAGATTTTGGCAAACACTTAATATAGCTCTTGGAACGAAACTAAACTTCAGTTCTGCATATCATCCGGAAACGGATGGACAAACCGAGAGAGTAAATCAAGTGTTGGAAGATATGTTGCGAATGTATTGCATGGATCAACAGTATAAATGGGAAGAGTATCTTCCACTAGTTGAATTCACATACAACAACACTTATCACTCATCTCTTAAAATGGCACCTTTTGAAGCACTTTATGGAAGAAAGTGTAGAACCCCTGTTAGTTGGGATAGTATTGAGGATAGAGTGGTAATTGGACCAGAGATCCTCACTGAAATGGAACAACAAGTTAAGTTGATTCGTGAATGATTAAAGGAAGCAGCAGATAGGCAGAAGAGCTATGCTGACCTTAAGCGGGTTGATCGAAGGTTTGAGCTTGGTGAGAAGGTTTTTCTTCGTGTTAAACCCAGAAAGAGTTCTATAACTTTTGGCAAGGCTGCCAAGTTGTCACCTCGTTACGTGGGACCTTTTGAAATTGTCGAAATAATCAATCCTGTAGCTTATCGATTAGCATTACCACCTGCTTTGTCTCGCATGCATGATGTTTTCCATATTTCTTTGCTTAAGAAATACATTTCAGATTTGTCACATGTCTTAAATTGGAATTCCTTGCAGGTCCAAGACCCAAGAATAATCGTGGTTAAACCCACACGAGTGTTGGAAACTCGCCAATTGCATTTGAGAAATCGTGAAATATAGCAATGTAAGTTCAGTGGGACCAGTTTAATGAAGAAAGTGCAACTTGGGAAAATCTGGAAGAGATGAAAATTGCTTTTCCTTTTCTTTTTCAACAAAATGAAATCTATTGACAAAACATTTTTATGAACTTATATTTTCATCTCTATAAAAGCTTGATTGAGGCAAACATTATTGAAATTTGAATAAAATGTATTGTGACATTGATTTGGAACTATTCAAGTTGGAAATAGTCTTATTATATTGTGAACTAATAAATTGGTTGACACTGAAGGTAAATCAAATATGTAATCATCGGGACGATGAATCTTTTAGGAGGGAAGCATGTAACACACTTAACTATTTTACTTCCTCCCGAGCATTCAAGTGTTGATATATGATTTCTTCGTATAAAGATGTGTTCCTTTGATTGTGAACTCATGCTTGATATGGATTGTATCTTCTTTGCTCTTGAAGATCTTTGACTGAGTCAGGATATGCTTGGACTCTTTTATTTCTTTCATTTTTAGCACCTGAGTTCAATATCATTTCGGGAGGAATTGTGGATTTAGCCGTCTTTATGACTCAACCTTGGATCAGTTGCATTGATCCAAGAGATGTTTTAAGTTTATTTTGGATGAACAAAAATTATAGACCTTACGAAAGTTGCAAGGTCTGAATGTGTTGAATAAGCAATTCCGGAGTCTAACTCAGGTTGATCGTGTTAAATGAATTGGTTCCCGATATCGTAATATCAGGAAGGCCTAGACCTTAAGCCAGGTAATAAATTCTGGTGTATACTACAAGCTTATTATCAATGCCGGATAGAATCCATTTCGGGAATGTTATACCTGTTGGTTCTAATACTGATCGAACCTACTTGTGGGACCTAGAATGGATTTGTTAAGGTTAATAACCTTAACCTAAACTATAACCTATGGGTTGAATTATTGCTAAACTAACCTAGCCCTAAACTATAGGTTTAATGCTCCTAAGGTTAGCTACCTAAGCACTATGGAAGTAAGACTAATGTCTTACCATAAGATCTAACCTATGTTTCTAACCTAACTTATGATAATGGTTGAAGGGGGGCCTATGAAGGGGTGCGAGCCGTGGGTGGTGGTTTCCATGGCATTAAATGGGTGGATAAGCATGAAGGATAAGGGATATGGCAGAGATTGAAAACGGCTATTGAGACCTAACGTGGCAGAGTCACCAAATTTGGGAATGGTTGTTTGTTTTCATTTGTCAATTGCCAACTTTGGCGGTTGGTGGCAATGGAGATTAGGTGGGAATCTTGGAGTTAATGTCATTGATGAACTTCGGTTCCCGAGTGCGGATTTCTCGGGAAGGCATGCAAATGGAAAACTAGTTGGTTGTTTGGTTTTCCATACGCTCCGCTTTTTTCTCTCTGTTTGATCACTGATTCTTTGAACCAATCTAATTTGTGTTGCATGGAAACTATGATATTATCTAGCTCTTTTCTCTATCGGGGAAAGTTTATAAGACATGAGGGTAACAAATTATTGTTGCTGAATCTATCATGAAAGAAGAGGAGAAAGGTACGAGCACATTCAGAGGTCTTCTTCGGATTTTTAAGCAACATTACCAGGCATGATAGGCCCTGACTTTTAAAAATATTGCTTTACTCCAAATACTTTCATTAAAACAACTCTGTTCAGGTGATTTTAGTACAGTTGGTTTGAAGCAATGTTTTGGTTCTTCTTTTCCTGTGGAATTAGGAATCTCGAGGTTATTCAAAGACTTTGTTGGAATGTTTCTGTATTTATTCTTCCTTTTGGATTCATTTCGTTTGAGACGCGGTTGTGCTCTTATTGTTGTTGAATCCTGTTGATTCTTGTTGTGAATGCTTGAAGTTTCTTCTATTTGGAATGCTTGTTGTGATTATACTACTTGAATGCGACTTTAGTAGAAGTCCTCACTGTGTTTACAATTTTGGGATAAACTCCATTGGAAGTTTGCAAGGATTATCTACGAAAATGACTCAGTGGGAGTCCTTTTAATGTTTCGTATGTTTCAACTCTGCTCTAAGCTTGGTTGTGATTAATGTGGGAGTCCTTGTAACATAATTTATGTTTTAACTTCTGTAGAAGTTTAGTTGAGAATACTATATGGTATTGACTCAGTGAGAATCCTTGAAATTTACCTTATATTTCAACTTCTATGTAAGCTTAGTTATGAATATTGTTTCTTAGTTGAGAATACTATATGGTATTGACTCAGTGAGAGTCCTTGAAATGTATCTTGTATTTCAACTTCTGTTTAAGCTTAGTTATGAATACTGTTGCTTAGTTATGAATATTGATGGTATTGACTCAGTGGGAGTCCTTGAAATGTATCTTGTATTTCAACTTCTCGCTTAAGCTTATTTATGAATCTTTGTTGTTTAGTTGAGAATAATATATGGTATTGACTCGTTGGAGTCCTTGAAACATAATTTATGTTTTTAACTTCTGTAGAAGTTTTGCTGTGAGTACTATTGGGATTCTTGAATTGTTGTATGAATTCAACTTCAATCGAAACCTTGGTTATGAGTACTGGTTGGATTTGACACTGTTGGAGTCCATGATATGCTGCGTGTTGGCTCGATTCCCGATTTAAGTCCTCGTTGTGCATGCATATCGTTTAGACTCTTTCTTAATATTGTTGTGTTATGTTTAGTTCGATTATGAGGAATTAAGGGATGGGTTTTCTTTACCAACTCGACTCTGTTTGAGACCCTGTTGTATTTCGTAATAGCTCGACTTCGGATGAACTTTGAGGAAATTATTGATTTGGAATCGGCTTCTGTGAAGTCCTTGTTGTGATTATTCTTCTTGAAATCAGCTTCTAATATAAATCCTTGCTGTATAATCGTAGGGATTAGATTTAGTTGAATGAAGTTGTGCATGTTTGTGTTTCGACTCAGTGTGAATGTCACCGTATTTGCATATGGAACGTCATTTGTTTATAGTGTTATCTAGTCTCGTGTTTGATTGTGATAAAGAGCTCTTAGCTGTGCCATGTTAGATGATGGCGTTGTGTATTTCATGATTGATATGGGAATCTGATTGACTCTGTTTCTTTCTTCTATACTGTAAATTATATGTTGATGTATAATAAGTGGAATAGGAAAATACTCTCTCTCCTACTCAGGAAACTTTGTGTGCTTTCTTCTTGAAACCTCATGACATATCTACGGTAAGGGCAAAACAAGGATAGACCATGGTATTGTATGGAGAGACTGGTATAACATGTGTGTTGCTTTATATAAATAGGTATACTCATCAATACCATTGAAATGTGTTATGATTATAAAAGAATTAAGTCAGTTGAGCTTATTGAATGTTTAAACTACTTTTGAGTAATTGTTAGAAACATTCTTGTAGGAGTATTGTTGTCTTTGAATGGTTGTATTCATTGTTCTTAGTCTCTAACATATAAGATGAATTATCTGAAAGGCATTAAGGATTAATTGACATCTATAATACGAGTTATGCATTAAAGGTCATGTTAGAAATATAAGAAGATGAATAGCCTGATTTATGTTTGGAATTTGAAGAAATGATTTCATTTAAACAGGTTGTTTAATGAGAACAATTGGTGGATTGCAATTGTTTTAAGAATTAGTGCTTATCATGCTCAGTTCACCAAACTGACCTGTGTTGACAATTTTTGCAGATGGTTGCCGTAAGTGGTAAAGGTATGCAGATCTGATATGATGTTCAGATTGTTTAATTTGGCTTTATGATGAATTCCAACTTGATTCTCTAAATGTACTACTTGAAGAAAGATGTTCTTTTGTTGTTGAATATTGTATCAAATATGCTGAAAGCATAAATTGTATTTGATTAGCTTAGAAATGAATGAAATGAGGGAATTGTTACTTATGTGTTTGCATTCGTATCTTGATGGATTGAACTTCTTCGGTTTGAATGATTTTAAGAGAATTTTTATTATTGTATACCTTGGAGACATTTGGGATTCTCTAAGTAAACTTTGCAAAGATTAGGTGACTGAATACTTGTAAAAGTGAGTAGTTTTGTTATGTTCTATCTAAAGCTAATTTGGAATTTAGATCACTTGTCTTTTGAGAAGCTAAGGTTAAAATAAACCTCAACAGAAGTGAGCGGGAAGAATAAATTATTACTTCCTAGTCTTGATCTAAGTCAAGACAACGTTTAATTTGATTTTAAATCACTATATCTTAATACTAATAAGTAAGATATATTTCAGTTAATGAGAATTGATATAAACCTAAAAGGGTATGGTTAGCAACCTTAAGAGAAGATTTAGGGCTATTGCCCAATTTCGTTGATTTAGATTACTTGTTTATCAATGAACTCCTTGATGAGACCTCAAATCTTAATAACTTCTCTTTTGAAATGGGTTTTAATAAGAAAGGAAATTCTAAGGTGAGGAACCCAGGGGTTGGGAAAATACTACCCTAAAAGGAGCGTCTTAAAGTATAACTTTAACTCAACGTAAGTAACACCTTAAAGTTAAGTACATCTTTTTGAGGCGGATTTGAAGGTTGATGGCACAAGTCAACTGCAAGGTTGTACCTTTGAGAAGATTAGGATCTTCTCGAAGATACAACAATGTAGGTGACTTATGACGACACCCTTTGCATTGATCGTTAAGATTTACACCTTAAACTCGAACAAGTTTTACTCTGGGACTGGTTAGGAATGTGGTCATGTTATAAGACTACCCCTGGAGACTTGGGGTATCTTGACACACAGGGTTAACTAGGGTTGACCCATTATGTCAGCGTATCCCTATTCCTCGAGAGCATCCTTATAACATGGTCATCTTATTAATCTATTCCTGAGTGAATAACTTGGGGCGGGGAGGCTGACAGAAGTCAGTGTAAGACATTCTACATAACATAGGAATGGGGTGAAGGAAGTATTCCAGATTGACAAGTATGCCGTCAAGGAATATGAGACATAAGTAGTATGTTTCAAATCTTTGGCCAAAGTATCACAATTCTCGATTGTGTTGTCCTATGTCACCTAGTCGAGGGACAAGATGCCGATGAATAATGGTAACAATGATTCAAATAGGTTCCTTTGATAGAGCATTACGAATCCCGGATTAGGGAAGAGAACCGCAAGAGTGATGTGTTAAAATAAAAATGCCAACTCTTTGATACTCATGAATAGATCGATAGATTACCGAGTAATGGAATGAATAGATCGGAGGTACTTCGATTCATCACATGCTACATATGGTTATCGTTATAAGAATGATTGTTATGATCTCGAGAGTTCTAAATTATGTATTTAGAACTAGGATGCACCTATCAAAAAAAAAAAATTGTTCTAATGTACTAAATTGAGGATTCAGTGATTGGTTTAATATAAGGGTAATGGATGAAAATAAGGTTATGTTGGGTGTAGATAAAGGTGATTTTTCTTGGGTAATAGGTAGTTACTATATAAATCACGCACGCATATGTAATGCGATAAGGTACCAAGTTTAAGATATTTCAAAATGTTGTCAAAGATGGATAAGTTTATCCAAACAAGGTTGAAGTGGTTTAAGTATCCAAGGTATAGGATATGGTTCTAAAACAAAACTGGTCAAGGTGCTAGAATGGGAAACAAGTTTGTTCCAAGGAACGAAATGGTAGGTCGGGATAAACAACATGACATTAGGCTTAACAACATGAGTAAAAGAATCACAATGTATAGTGAGTAAAAAAATTTGACTGTCACCATGTATGAGTTTTGGTTGGATGATTTAGGTAATGTCGTAGGTAAGGCCATGGTAGAGAAAAAGCATACCCTAACTAATTTTGAGGTTAGGTGATAAGTAATAAGGTCATGAGGGTGAGGTGTAAGGTCAGGGTCAACTTTGGGTTAGGAAGAAAAAGGTTTTGGGAAGGCGAGTTGGTGCTATATGGTGCAATGAGGTGAAAAAGGCTAACCGACTACGGTCATGGCCAACCAATGTCGGTCAAGAGAAACCGAGCATGGTGTACTAGGGCACATGACCGATGTCAATTTAGGGAAACTGACATCGATCAAGTCGATTTGGGATAAAAAGGTAAAATCCATGAATTACGGATTCATTTATGCTTTTCCATTTGTGAAAATGACAAACAAAGAGGCATTTTCATACCATTGATGAGAGTGACCATGATTGGGCTAGATTCTAGGCTGATTTGGAGAGAGGTGAGTGGTTGGAGTGGTGTAGAGGTGGGCCTATGAGATAGTTTTGCACGATTCGATTGGTGGAGAACCCCGGGTTTGATTCGGACATGGCGGGAGTAGGAGGAGGTGTGAGAGGACCACCCACTCGAGACCTGGATATCCTTGTGAGGTGAAGTGCGTAGAGGTAGGATTCAATCCTTTATGGTTTTTTTTTATTGAATTTGTAGGGGAAAATGAAATCAAATGGGGGAATTAAAAATGTAAAATTTAGTTAAAAATGGAAGAATTTTGGTAATAGGCAAGTGTAATGTAGATTAATCGTGGTGTAAAATGGAAATTGGTGGGGTTGGGTGGTTTTTGGGTAGGTTTTAGGATTGTTTTTTATTTTTTAGAAAATTAGGGGCATGGGGTTTGGCTTTGGAGCCGAACCAGAGATCGATGTTAGTCGGGTCTCAAACGATGTTGATCCGGAATGCCGGTCTTGGTGGGAAAATAGTCGACCAACGCTCGCTCAAGGTGACTGGAATCGCTCCATGTGATTGACATCGGTCCACTATGAAAATTGACTTAGTCTGAATAGGTTAAGTTGAGAAGGCCAAAATGGGGTAAAAAATGAAATTGGAGGGTATATAGGTAATGAATAAGGGAAATAGAGAGGGATGAGGGAGAGAAGTAGGTGGCCGAGGGTATATATACGTAGACATAGGTGGGTAATAGAGGAAGATTAGGTCACAAGGATGGAGTGGGTTATGGGAACTTGATAAGATAAATTAGAAGAAATGATAGGCGAGAGAAGTAGGTAGGAAATAGATAGGTGGGTTAATGAGGTTTGAAAGAAATGGGAAACATAGTTCGAGCTTTTGACATTGTTGAGTTATATGGATGTAGACACAACATAAATTGATAATGCAGACCATTTCCTACCATTATTAGGGAAGATTCATCTCATTGTTATTGAGGATGAGTAAACACATATGTGATATGTCCAATTTGGGGGAACTAGGCACTACATGCGGATTTGATAGGATCATAGTTGATCCAGAGGATCCTCATAGAGAAATACCGATCTAAGATCTTCTCAGAAATTATTGCAGTCATTTTTAAAGCGTGGGGAAAAATTATACGACTCCGCGACATCTTGTTTTACAGGAAATGGAGCTCGTTTGCAAAAGTTATAGCCCACTGAAATTTTTGGGCAATTGGCAAAATTTGGAGTTTTGTGCAGGTTGGACGTGTGCACGCTCGCCAAGTGTTTTGATCATATTGCGACACATGGATGAATTGTGTGACGTACTCAAAAATGGGTTTTGGAACACCGGTCTTGGACACTCATTCTTGGACAAATGGACCCCACTATTTACTGGCTGGGGGCCCTCAGCCAAGTTCGACACACTCAATTATGGAGGGGTGCCTTGGCCTCCTTCTCATTTAATCACTAAACCAACTTGTGTATATAAACCTCTATATTTCCTTTTGCACCATGCATGTGGGACATTGGGCTTGTATTATTTAAATTACCCACTTTGCAATTTTCCACGCATATTTCTCAAACTACTCAACGCATTACCTATATTCCATGTTCCACGCATATGTAAACTCGTCCACTTTGTACCATACACATATGATGGGGTTGTTGGCACCTAAAATTAAACTATGTGCCATCCCCAATGCAAAGCCCTCCACATAGGCTTAGGTGGCTTTTAAGCCACTCAATAACCGCGCCCACCTACCATATAAAGTCTTGACCTAGTTTTCATGCACCTAATGTGGGATAATTATCCCAAAGGATATGACCAAAAACAAGGAGGAGAATGGAACTCGGGTGGGCCGAGTAAAATGATAAGTGCCCAGCCGACATGCTAGGAGGTGTACAAACAATATAAAAGGAGTGATATTCTATTTGTATAGAATGGGGACCTGTGTAGTAATATTGTAAAGCTCATATCTTGAGCTAGGAGTGGAGTTTCAAGGAGATGTGTAAAAAGTAACCCATGTTATTTTCGACAGAGGAAGACTGTGAGAAGGTCAGAATTTTGTAGAATTATTTGTAAAGAAATATTTTCAAGATTTTAATAGATCGGTCCCATTCAACCGGACCTGGAGACATAGGCCTCACACGACGAACTCCGTTATAAATTCTTGTGTCACATCTTTGGTGAATCCTCTTCATTTCTTTCAATATTTGCACAAGATTTAGTTTTTATTCTTTTATTAAAAATAAAAATAAATAATGCACAATTTTTACATCAAAAATCAATACAAAGCAAGAAGAATGTGTGTACACAATTGCTAGTTAAATTTGGTTTTCAGATCATTGGTATCAGAGCTGGTTTTGACTGATTTTTGGTTCAGTTTAACGTGTTTTGGATTGCAAGTTGTGTGTTGGATGTTAACAAGGTCTCGATCTAAGAAGGGTGAAGGAGAATTAGTTGAAGGAGATCCCAAAATTGGTACCAGACGATCTCGAAGTCCTACAATGGCGGATCAAGAGGAAGTGGAACAAAACTTTCGTCAATCCTTCCAACAGATGAAGGAAATGGTGGAAGAAATGTACCAAGATAGGAAAAGGGAAAAGGGGACTAGAGAAGGTAAGAAAGAAGAAAGCTCTAGTTCTGACATTCCAAAAAGAGACTCTTTAAAATTTGATTTTCTTTCATTAAAGTTAGATATCAAGTTTGAATTGCCTATGTATACTGGAGAGCTAAATGTAGAGAAGTTGGATAACTGGGTCAAGCAAATAGAAGTATATTGTAGGGTTCAGAGAATTGTTGATGATGAAGTAAAGATTCATCTGGAAACTCTTCGGATGGGTGGAATAGCACTCATTTGGTGGGAGAGTAAGCTACAGGAAGTGGAAGAAAACAAAGGTATAGAAATCACTTCTTGGTCTGAATTTGTTTCAAATCTTAGGCAACAATTTTATCCTCTTGGTTATAAGCAACAAGCTATGATGGATTGGCAAACATTAAGACAAACTAAGGGACAAAGTGTTCAAGAATACACACAATAATTTAGGAAAAGGGCTCTAATTTTGGGAATTTCCCTAAACACAGAAGAAACACTGCTCAAATATATTGGTGGATTGCATAGTTATCTAAGGCATATGATACTTGTTTTAGGTCCTACTAATCTTGATGTAGTATGTGTTCAAGCAACCCATCTGGAAGCACGAGGGAAAATGACAAAGGAGTCCTCTTTCTCTTCTTTTAATCAGAAGAACAAGCAATCTGAAGGAAAAGGTTTGAAAGAACAAGGAAAAGGAAAGGGTAAGCATAAAACAAACTCTACTGTTAAGAAGGAAGATGAAAAACCATTTTGTAATCATTGTAAAAAAAACCATGATGAGTCTAAATGTTGGAAATTACATCCTGAAAAGAAGCCTAAATGGATGGTTAAGAAAGGAAAAGAAAATAAAACAAACACCGTAGTGCATGATCTTGGTTCTGATTCAGGTGATGAAACCAAAATCACAGCTATGGGTTTACAAGGTAAATCAACTCTTTCAATTTCCAACAATAGCACTACAGATGTTGCATCTTCTTCTAGTAAACAAACTACACCTGACGATAAGAAAAGAAATGAGCTTTTCCACATTAGAGTAATTTCAAAGCATACGAAAATTGATACTCTTTTTGATAGTGGATCTCAAGCTAATCTAATTTCTGAGGAGGTTGTTAAAAAACTAGGACTCAAAACTACACCACATCCCAAGCCTTATCCTTTGGGCAGGTTTTGATGATGCAAAACTAGATAACTAAAACTTGTACTTCCAGATTTGCCATTACAGACAAGTTTATTGATGAGGTTGAATTGGATGTAGTTCCTTTGGATATCTGTGGGGTGGTTTTGGGAAGTCCTTATTTATATGATCGTAAAGCAATTTTTTATAGGGAAGAAAATAAATATTTGCTTGTAAAGGATGGAATTGAGTTTATTATTCGAGCTCACCGTGAAAAGAATAATCTATCCTTGGTAACTGCAGGTCAAATGAAAAGGCTTGTAAACTCAAGCAAAATTTTTGTGCTCATGGTGGTCAAAGCCAAGGAAAAATAAAATGAGATGGCTTTTGAGACTTGCGATCTAAAACATAAGGATGAATTGGTAGAAATTGTTTCTCATTTTGATGATGTTTTTCAGGATCCACAAGGTCTACCTCCCAAAAGATGGGTTCAACATGAGATACAGTTGCTTCAGGATGCACCTCTTCCCAATATCAGAATGTACAGGTTGTCAGTAGTAGAGAACGAGGAAATCAAGAGACAGGTAATGGAACTTTTGGCTCAAGGTAAAATTCGTCCAAGTACATCCCCATGTGGTTCACCGATTATAATGGTTCCTAAGAAGGATGGAACTTGGTGAATGTGTGTTGATTTATGTTCTTTAAACAAGATTACTATAAAGAATCGTTACCCTCTTCCTAGAATAGATGATTTACTGGATCAATTAAAGAATGTAATTTATTTCACTAAGTTAGACTTAAGAAGTGGTTATCACCAAGTAAGAATTACAGAAGGTGATGTTTGGAAAACTACTTTTAAAATGAAACAGGGAATTTTTGAATGGTTAGTGATGCCTTTTGGTTTGTGCAATGCACCGGCAACATTCATGAGAGTTATGAATGAAATTTTTAGACCATTCATTGATAATTTCGTTATTGTCTACGTAGATGATATTCTTATTTTCAGTAAATCTTGGGATGAACACATTAAACACATCCGAAAGTCTTAGATGCACTAAGGAAAGAGAAATTGTATTTAAAGATGTCAAAATGTGAATTTGGAAAAACATCTTTAATTTACTTGGGGTATATTGTAGGAAATGGAGAATTGAAAATTGATCCTGCAAAAATAGAGGTTATTGTGAAATGGCCTAGACCCACAAATGTGACGGAAGTTAGAAGTTTTCTAGGTGCAGTTCAGTACTGGAGGAAATTTATTGCTAACTTCTCATATATTGCATCTCCTTTGCATGCTTTGATAAGTATTAAACAGGTCTTTCAGTGGGGAGGAAAACAACAAAAAGCATTTGATACATTGAAAGAGAAGATAAGTACCGCTCCGATCTTGGCACTTCCGGATTTACAACATTCATTTGAGATTGAGATGGATGCTAGTGACTATGCAATGGGGTATTTTGATGCGAACAAATGACCAGTGTGTTACCATTCAGAAACCTTTACAAGTGCGGTAAGAAACTATCCAACTTATGATAAAGAGTTGTATGCTTTAGTTCAAAGTGTTAAAAAATGGAAGCATTATTTAATGGGAAAAGAAACAATTATCCATACTGACCATCAACCGCTTCAATATTTACAAACACAAACCAAATTGCAGCAGTCTAGACATTTCAGGTGGATGGGATTTTTGCAACAATTTCATCTTGTAATCAGGTATAAAAAAGGTATTCAAAACAAGGTTGCCGACATGTTATCCAGACCACCAGTGGTAGTAGCATCTATCCTTTTACAGCATAGTTCTTTCGCTCATGTTAGTTACAAGGAACCTATGCAAATGATGTTTATTTTAGAGAAGTGTATGAGGATTTAGTAAGTGGGAAACAAGTAGGGGAAAAATATTATCATTTGCATGAAGGATTGTTATATCGTTCTGGTAAACTTTGTATTCCAGAAAATGAGCATGTGCATATGATTAGGGAAGCACATACTTCTCTTATTTCATGGCATTTTTGTGTTAGTAAGACAGTTGCACATTTACAAAAATATTGCTATTGGCCTAGAATGAATGAACATGTAAACCGATATATTAAGGGATGTGTTCTTTGTGCCACAAGCAAGCCAAGTAACAGGAAATTAGGACTTTACACTCCTCTTCCTGTTCCAACATGGCCTTGGGAAAGTGTTTCCATGGACTTTGTAGGAGGCTTGCCCATGACACGGAGAAAACATGATTACTTATATGTGGTAGTGGACAGATTTAGCAAAATGTGTGTGTTGGTTCCATGTACTAAACAAATAACTGGTGAGGGAACTACACATTTATTCTTTCAGTTTGTTTGGGTTCATTTTGGTTTACCTACTTCAATCATATCTGATCGGGATTCTAGATTTCTTGGGGAATTTTGGTCAACATTGTGGGGGTTAATGGACACAAAACTGAAAAAGAGCACTACTTTTCATCCACAAACTGATGGTCAAACAGAGGTTGTAAACCGCACAGTGGTACAATTACTTAGGGGCTATAGTAACAAACATCCTAAATTGTGGGATGAACATCTTTATTATGTGCAACATGCTTATAATCGTGCCTTACATTCTTCTACTTTGAAGTCTCCATTTGAGACTTGTTATGGATATCTGCCTAATTCTCCATTAGATATATATTATGGACATGAAGCGTTGTTAATGGTGCAAGTGATTCTGACAAGGCTAAAATATTTGTGCAGAGAATACAACAGGTTCATCTAGTATGTCCATGAACAATTGGAGAAAAGCCAGGCTAAGTACAAAGCTAGGCATGATAAACATAGAACTGATCACAAGTTCAAAGTTGGTGATTCAATTTGGCTTCACATCAGCAAGGAAAGACTGACCGGTGAAGGTAAAAATTGAAACCTATATGGTATGGTCCGTTCCAAATATTGGAAAAAATTGGTAACAACGCTTTCCGGTTAGATTTACCTCCATATATGCAAATCTACTCAGTTGTAAATGTTGAGAATTTAAGATTGTATGAACCGCCTATGATTATTGATCATGATGATTCTAACATTATGCCTTCCATTGATGATTTTGCTCCTGAGTATCTTGATGAGTTGCAGGAAGACATCATTTTGGATAGGAAAGTAAGAACTTCGTGAAGGGGTGATATTGAGTATCTTCATGTTGGGTTCAAAGGCATGCATCCGAACAAGGCAAAATGGATGGAAACCGGAAAGGTGAGGGAGAAATACCCTCACCTATTCACCAATTAGGTTGACTTTTGGGGTCCAAAAGTTTCTCAGTGGGGAGGAATGATCCAGAGGATCCTCACAGAGAAACACCGATCTAAGATCTTCTCAAAAATTATTGCAGTCATTTTTAAAGCGTGGGGAAAAATTATACGACTCCGACGACATCTTGTTTGCAGGAAACGGAGCTCGTTTGCAAAAGTTATAGCCCGCTGAAATTTTTGGGCAACTGGAAAAATTTGGAGTTTTGTGTAGGTTGGACATGTGCACACTCGCCAAGTGTTTCAATCATATTGTGTGACGTACTAAAAAAATGGGTTTTGGAATGTTGGTCTTGGACACTCGTTCTCGAACAAATGGACCCGCTATTTATCTTGGTGGGGCCCTCACCAGGTTCAACACACTCGATTATGGAGGGGTGCCTTGGCCTCCTTCTCATTTAATCACTAAACCAACTTGTGTATATAAACCTCTATATTTCCTTTTGCGCCATGCATGTGGGACATTGGGCTTGTATTATTTAAATTACCCACTTTGCAATTTTCCACGCATATTTCTCAAACTACTCAACGCATTACCTATATTCCATGTTCCACGCATATTGTAAACTGTCCACTGTACCATGCACATATGATGGGGTTGTTGGCACCTAAAATTAAACTATGCGCCATCCCCAATGCAAAGCACCCTCCACATAGGCTTAGGTGGCTTTTAAGCCACTCAACAACCGCGCCCACCTACCATATAAAGTCTTGACCTAGTTTTCATGCGCCTAATGTGGGATAAAGATCCCAAAAGGATATGACCAAAAACAAGGGAGGAGAATGGAACTCGGGTGGGCCGAGTAAAATGATAAGTGCCCAGCCGGCATGCTAGGAGGTGTACAAACAATATAAAAGGGGTGATATTCTATTTGTATAGCATTTGGGGACTGTGTAGTAATATTGTAAAGCTCATATCTTGAGCTAGGAGTGGAGTTTGAAGGAGATGTAAAAAGCAACCCCTATTATTTTTGATAGAGGAAGACTGTGAGAAGGTCATAATTTTGTAGAATTCTTTGTAAAGAATTATTTTCAAGATTTTAATAGATCAGTCCCATTCAACCGGACCTGAGATGTAGGCCTCACGCACCAAACTCCGTTATCAATTCTTGTGTCACATTGCTGGTGAATCCTCTTCATTTCTTTCAATATTTGCACAGTACTTGCAGTTTTTTATTATTTTATTAAAAATACAAAAAGAAATAATGCACAATTTTTACATCGAAAATCAATACAAAGCAAGAAGAATGTGTGTACACAATTGCTAGTTAAATTTGGTTTTCGATCAATAGTCTCATGGTCTTGCTCTTTGATAGATGGGATGTTGTGACCAACACCTTTCATATACCTACCAAAGTGAGATGACCATTACATTGGAGGACGTATATATAATTCTATAGCTACCTATTTTTGCCGAGACAAGATCTTCGGTATCAATAAATGGATCCTTTTAGGAAATGATTAAGGTATTTGGGGAGATAGCGAGTGACCTTATAGAGCATAGCGCTAGTCTTTTTATAGGGTTTGTATGGTGCACACCCGTAGGAGACATGGTTAGCAGAAAGATTGATGATGGTAGTGTTGGGGTGCTATGAACTTCCTAATTCGAGAGAGGGTGGTTAGTTTTTTAGAGGGCTGATGGGATTATTACAAGATATGATTGAGGATCAAGCCTACTTTGCATGGGAACCTGCATATTTAGTGAAGCTATATAGGGAGTTATGGGCTTACCAGAGGATGCAACACTATAGTATTTATTGTACATTCCTACTTTGTAGTATTGGGCATATGAGCATATTGTGGTAGTGTAGCCACAAGGACTACCGGTTCCATATTGGCATCATGGGGGATATAGGGCAGGTTATATGAGATGGGTAGCCATAGGTGGTCATTCTCAATTAGAGGAGGTAGCTCATGACGTAGTATACTACAGGTAGGAGATGGAGGGGTTATATGTGATTGACATAGTTTGGTGGCCCTATGTCATTTTTCCATATTTTATAGGGATGGTTGAGGAGCTATAGGATTTATAGTTAGTGTGGTAGATATAGGGAATACATATTAGAGAGCACGATATGATCCTAATTGATAGAGTTTGATGCCGTTTGAATTACATTAGGATGTGTCACCTCCTTTCCCATAGTACTATAGGGATGATGTGGAGAGATCTTTATCTCCACCTCTACCCACAGACCCCACAAGATAGGAGAAGGTACTAGTGGATACGAGACTAGATGATGTAGGGACCAATGTGGCGTATAGACAGTGGTGGGCAGCAAAGTTATAGGAAGCACCACCATGAATGGGTCGGCAAGACTTTGCCATGTTGATGGTTCAAAGGGATGCCCTACAGGGACAAGTGACCATGTTGGGAGTTTAATTATAGCAGCACATGTATAGATAGTTACTTTTATAGGGAAGATGATTACATTACAAGGTCATCCGACTACTACTACCAGAATAGGCACATGTATGAGTATAGGCTCTTGCAGGATGGTGCACGGGTAACAACACTACAGGTATAGGTTACTAGTTTATAGGGACAATTGACAATTGTGCAGGCATAGGTTGTGTCCTTTTAGGCCTAGGTAGCTACACATGCACCAAGACAGAGTCACATAGTATAGACACTAGTACCAGGATAAGGTCCTCTATTGGTAGGGAAGAGTTCATTAGTGGCATTTATGCTAATGGAGCCACCCCATAATGTATCTATAGTGAGGTTCAAGGATGCCCTAAACAAGGTCCACTATTATCAATACCATCTAGCCACTACAAGTATTGATGT
The DNA here is from genome assembly GCA_018340775.1 of Taxus wallichiana var. yunnanensis. Classification (NCBI taxonomy): domain Eukaryota; kingdom Viridiplantae; phylum Streptophyta; class Pinopsida; order Cupressales; family Taxaceae; genus Taxus; species Taxus wallichiana. The sequence continues at coordinate 285,129,963 of CM031242.1, read as the reverse complement.
TCCCTCATATGCTATGTATAGATATCTCCAGCAGTACTAATGAGAGGACCTGGTCCAAGACTCATACCTTAGGTATCACATGGGGTCATTGGCCCCAAAGACAGTGGTCGGGATGAGGCTACCAGTTCTTGTAAACTAGGATCGGCAGAGGGCTAGGAGGAGAAGATGGGTGAGATTTTGAGGAGGGCCTAAGGTGGGGTTGATTGATTATGACATGTGATACTTGTATGATGAATTTTTATTTATATATACTATCTTATGAGCCGAAGGTGTCAGTAAGATTATATATGATTTTTTTAGACACTTTGATTATGTATCCTTGTGTATATATGTATTGATACAAAGACATTCCTCTTTATATAGTTTATGATTATTATTGGATAGATTATGTACTCTTTTTTAATTTCCATGGTTATTATGTGCCATGGGAACTAGGTGAGCTATGCATGATTGAGTCTAGGTCATTTAGGCATGATAGAGTCAAGTATAGGCCTAGTTTGGTCAGTGTAGGCATTTTGGAGTCAATTATAGGAATTTTGGAGTCATGTATAGGCATAGTTTGGTTAGGTATAGCCATGGTTTGGTTAGATATAAGCATGGTGGAATCTAGGTAATTTCCAGGTTACTGATCTTATGGAAATAATGTATTGTATGTATGTTGTGGTTAAATTTTCAAGTAATTAATATCATGAAAACATAAAATGATTTAAGTAGAATATGGTTGTGGTGATAAAATTGTAGGTATGTGTTTTTTGATGATATATTAATTTCCAAGTTTTTGTGTAAAATGGAAACTAACTAGGGTAGAATGTGAATGTAAAGGGGGAAAATTGGTGAGGGATAAAAGTGGTTGAGCTAACCTCTAAGGGCCCCATGCCCTTAGAGTGTTTCCTACATAGCCCAATGAAAAGGGGCCTCAAGCCAATGTAGTTATCCCATAAGCTAGGGAATAATATGATAAGGGATATGAATGGGTCGGTAGGTTTTAAGCATGAGTGAGTCTAGGTAATTTATGCATGGTTGGGTATAGGTTGAATAGGCATGCTTTTACTCTATGTTGAATAGGTGTGGGTGATTTTGGTGGAAGAGGAATTCTCAAAATGTAGGTGTTGAAGGTATAGTCCTGTGAAGGAGGATTAATAAGTAAGAAAAGAGGTGAGCAGTAAGAGGAGACAAAAATCTGCATAATTGGTAAGAACCATTATGATTCCATCATATCAAAGATTGGTTTATGAATGTAAGACCCTAAATGTGTTGTACAATTGACTTTTCTAAGGTTGAAGAAATTCACATGACCATGAAATATCACATTTTCAGCATGTCCCTTGAGTAGGTGGAAGATGAGAAAGAAAATACAGTGAGGTTAAATTGGTTGTTTTAGCATAACCTTGGTATGAGACAACATATCTCTTTCGTAAGATACCTAAGACCGAATAGGAAAGTCCATGATTTTGAAAAATTTATCTTGTTCTTTTTTATTTTATTATTTTATAGATTGATTGATGTGGGAAGTCTATGTGGGATGAATAGAATGTATCCTTGAGGTCTTCATGAAGTTGATCGATGTGGGAAGATTTATAATATTTTTATTTTATTTTTTTCAGAAATAGTTTTTTTGGATATACTAATACAATATGGCTAGCTTTGTATAGCTATCCTTCGAGGGAGTAGTCTATTTATAGTAGCAAGATAGAAAGATAGATGTCATTTTTGAGGGATTCATCTATTTTCTAGAAGTTTGACTCAAGGAGTTTGAATTTGAAAATCCCGTATATTACTTTTGAATTATTTTTTGGACTTTTCAGTCATGGACAAGACTATAGAGAAGTATAGGCTTCTTTTATAAAGACAAAACCATATTACATAGGGGTTAGCTATAAAAGATAGGTTTTAATTGAAAACGACCATGGGATTCCATCTTGAAAAGGATGAAAAGTATCCATGAGTAGAGCCATAGTACTTATATTGAAGATGAGGTTGAAAGGTGGTGGGTAGTCACATGATTCTTGTTTAGTCGTTGATCATTAAAATAGGTAAGAGGAAGGTGAATGTTGCTCAAGGGACACACATTTAATAGACATAAGGTGATATAGGACTTGATTCAATAATAGAATGGTCAAAGATGTAACACATTGAGGGGATCATGTTTAGGTTTACCTTCAAGTGAAGATAAATGATAAACACCCAATCCACAGCATGAGTAACAATATAGGTTCCAAGCCTATTAGAAGCGAACTTGCCCCGTTTACTTTTCTCCGCTTTTGTTACATGTTGATTTTCCTTCAAGATGAGGTCGTCAACCTTGAAGGTTTGTTCTTAGATACATTTATCGTATGCGCATTTGATATGTTTTTGGTAGATTTGGAGGTGATCGAGAGCATTTAGATGGATTTAATCTAATAACTCAAGTGTGTCGATGATCCCTGGTGAAAATAATCATTGTTGAGAATTTCTTTGAGTGAGATAAGAAGATATGGAATGTGGAATTTGAGAGGCAATAAAACCTCTATACCTTAGACCAAAGAGAAAGGTGTGGTATTAGTTGAGGTGTGAATACTAGTGCGATAAGCCCATAAGGAAAAAGCAATGTGTGTGTGTCGGTCCTACCAAGATCGTCAACCACTTTCATAAGAATTTTATTTAGAGTTTTGTTAATCAATTCATCTTGGCCATTTTTTTGAGGATAATAAGGTGAATAAAAATGAGTTAAATTCGAAGACATTGCAGATTTTCCTTATGATTTTAGTTTTATTTTTTTCCATTATTAGTGATAAGAGGTACAACTTCCACCCACTTAATGTAATATACGGTAGAGGTAATAATCCATTGACGACATGGGAAGAATGAGGGTTGATCTATCGACAAGATCTAAACCCCATTGAGAGAAAGGCTAAAGGTATAAATACGACCTATAAGGCATGACTAGGTGTGTGATGAATATTAGCATGTTGCTGACACTTCACACAATGCTTGAAATAGTCACAAAAAAATTAGTTTAGGGTTGGCCAATAATATCCCAAGCAAAGGATGCACTTAGTGATGGCTAAGCCACCGAAGTGACCCCACAAATCCTATCATGAAATTCCTTGACAAGGTATGGAGTTTCAGAACTTATAAGGCATCGTAACAGGATACCGTAAAATATGCATTTATAGAGAATACCACCCATGATGACATAGTGAGATACACTTTTGATAAAGGCTCACTGTCCATTATGAGTAAGATCTGAAGGAAAAATTGAAAGGGAAAGGTAGTCAACAAATTTCTTATACAAAAAGGTCATGTGGGTTAGTTTTAATTTTTCCTACAAGGTTGACATATCGGATTAGAAAAGATGGCGATAGTAACCTTTGTACTTATTAAAAATATGTTTGAGTCATAGGGTAAAGCGGGGATTTGAGAAGCAAGACATGTCATGGTGTCCACAAATTTATTGGTGGAACACGGGGTGGTTTGAAGTCCATAATGGTCAAAGGTAGTCAAAATCATGTCAACATGATGTTTAAACTTTTTAAGTATCTTGTTATGATACTGGTATATACCATTAACTTGGTTCACAACCAGTTGAGAGTCACCAAATATATTAATTGATTTAATGTCTAAGGCTATGCCGGTTTGAATACCTAACACGAGTGCTTCATATTTGGCAAAATTGTTAGTACAATAAAAATCTAGTTTGAAAGATAATGATATAGGATCACCATCAAGAGGAATGAGGATAACCACGACACCACCCCATGCTAACATTGTGAACCATTGAAGAATAAGGTCATCTGGTAAAAGGTATTGTCAAGAGAGAGGGTAATAATGGTTTTGGAGAGAGGTGCATCTGTGAGTTGATCAGTAATGGTTTTTCCTTTGACAGAGTTTTGATGGATGAATTCAAGATCTAGGTTTGTAAGAAGCATGAGACAATGTGTAACACATTGATGTTGGTAGGGCTTTACATACGAGGTAATATAAGGGGTGAATATTGGTGAAAAAAAAGGTTTTTGGTTGAGTAGGTAATGGTAAAGTTTAGTGGCGACAAAAACTAAGGCTAAGAAGATTTTTTGGCGTGAGTATATCTAGTTTCATAGTCTAAAAGCATATGACTTATATAATAAACCATTTTCTCCTTGTGTTGCTCATCACGATGAGTGAACATGACACCCAAGGAATGATTAGTAGCAAAAATGTAAAGGTAAAAAGGTTGGTCATCTTTAGGGGGAATGAGCATAGGTGGTTGGAGGAGGTATTGTTTTAATGTGTCAAAGGCTTTATGGCATTCATCATCCCATTTGAAGGAGACATCCTTTTTGAGAAGATGATAAAATGGATGGTAGTGGTCGGAAATTTACGAAATAAAGTGACGAATAGATTACAACTTTCCTTGCAAACTATGAATTTGATGAAGGTTAGTAGGTAGAGGCATCTCAAGAATAGCTTATATTTTAGTGGGATAAACTTCAATGCAATTCAAAGAAATGATAAAACCAAGGAGATTTCCAAAGAGAATAGTGAAGACACACTTATTAGGTTGAAGGTGAATGCAGTATTTGATGATACTGATCAAAGATGACTTTAAGGACAACAAGGCGCTCGGCCTACTCAATGTTTGGATTTGGAAATATGATTGTCAACATAATTTTCCAATATGTTATGCATGATGTCATGAAAATATAATTCATATCTCACGATATGTAGCACTAACGTTTTTAAGCCCAAAGGGCGTGACACAATAGCATAAGGTACCCTAAGGAGTGATGAAGGAAGTTTTTCTTGACTTTCCGAGGTGAATAATATTTTGTTATAACCTGATAAACTATCCATTAGTAATAGAATCTCATGGCCAGTGGTGAGATCAACTAGTTGGTCAATACTAGGTAGAGGAAATTCATCTTTGGGGAAATATAAATTAAGGTCATGGAAATCCATACAAATGCGGAGTCCCCCTATTACTTTTGTGATAGGAATGATGTTATGAATCCATTGGGGATAATCAATGGGTAGGATGAAGGAAACCAAAAGAAGGAACTAGAGTTCTTCTTTGACAAGAAGGGAAATGTGAGGATGCATTTTTACAGCTTCCATTTCATGGGTTTGGCATCAGGAATGGTTACGATATTGTGGACCACAATGTTTGGGTCAATACCAAGCATATCAGCATAGGACCAAGAAAAATTATTGCTATGATCTCAGAGGAAAGAAGTAAAAGATTCTTGTTCAATAGCATCTAAAGATTGACCTATTTTTAGAATGTACGGGTCATCTTGAGTGTGAATATTGATTTTGATGGTCGATTCATTCAACATGGTTTACGTCTCAGAAGGTAATGACCGGTGAATATAAGAATATTTTGCACCAAGGTAGGTGAGAATAGACTCATCATCTTGAAATTGAATGACGTTACTAGAAGATGCATCATCATTAATCATGTCGGGATAAAGGAACCAAAGAGAAGAGGGAGCCTCACCATTGCATTGATAAGTTAGAGGTCACAGGAAATGGCATTCATGAAAAAAAAATTAGGAGGAATAGATTTTGGATCCATAGACTTTGTAGGTGAATGTGGTGAAGTTGGTGAATGGGGTGGGGAATTTTTATCATCCTCAACGAGTTCAACTTGAGCCTTCTTTGAAGGTGGTTTATAAAATCCAATACCACTACAATCTTTATGCTTATGAGTGGTGCAAGGAATGACAAGATGTCGACTTATTCATATAAACCAAAGCCAAAGCCCTTCCAAGCACAACAATGGAGGAAGGTGTGGGCAAAGCGAAGGTTGGCGAGAGATTGGAGGTTGGAGGAAAATGTTAGAGTTTAGGAAGGTAGCTTAAGAGAGTAGGTATAAGCATCAAGTCCCCATGTGTTAAGTTGGTGCAAAGGTGTGGAGGATCAGAGGGTAAAACCTCACCTATGAAGTGATCATAGCTAGGATTCTTGTGGAGGTTACCATACTCTTGAGGATTAAGTAATATGTCAATCTTATAAATAAGTTACTTTCCCAGAGTGAGGAGTTGAAAAACACCTTCTAAGGGATGAGTATTTTTATGTGGGTAGCAAGAATGGATGAATCTTTGGATAGGCTGGGAAGTAGAAGCATTTGATTTTTGAGAAGTAGATGGGTTATTGATGGGTCAACCTGTAGAAGTTGTGGTAGTAATGGGAATAAAGGAGTTAGTTGTGGAAGATGTAGCAGATTTACTAGTGGTGGATGAGGTAGTGGTGAAGAATAATTAGTAGTGATAGATGCCTTAACTAGTATAAGAACATAATTAGGTCGATACAACATGTCACATGTCTTGAATGGTGAAGGGTTGGCTAGAATCATATATTTTTTCCCTTCATGTTTAAATTTTAAATAGTGAAGTAAGGTTGAAGGAACACAACCCATGGCACAAATCAAAGGTCAACCAAGAAAGCATGTTATAATACTATAATTCCCCCCTCTAAGACATAGAATAATTTAGAAATAGCATAGGGACCTACACAAATGTGGAGAATGATAATGCAAGGGTGGAAGTCATGGCATCATTAAATGAATGCAGATAATAAGCTGGGTTATTATGCATGTAATTGGCGAGGATGCACATTTTGTTGTGTGCACGGTAGGAAATGATGTTAATACTAGCATTGCCATCGATCATAATGCATTGAATGCATATATTATCAACATAGATAGAAATAAATAGGTCAGGGTTAGTATCATCCAATTAGAGAGGTATGATCTTGTCGATAGAGAAACTGAGAGTCACTACTTGATGAGTGGTAGTGGAAATAGAGGAAGGGGGTGAAGTGGTGAGAGAGGCCACATGGTGAGGAGTGATTATGGATGCAACAGGCATAGGTTCATTAGGTAGAACCTCAATAGATTACAAGACCTCAATGAGGGCCTAACGATGAGACTAAGAGGTTTGGACAAGGTCATACAAAGACATTTTGAGAGGAGACTAGTGCAATTATTTAAGCATTATATGATGGGAACCCACATCGAAATATGGTATGTGGGTCCACAGAGATGGTGATTTTGGGTGAAGGTGCGTATGCAATATTGCGTAAAAGAGTAGCAAATGAGCTAGTTGTTTTCTCCTTTACTTTTTCCTTCTGGGCTTGAGTGGCAATTTGAACCATATTGATCTTTGGTAAAGGAGAAAGTGAGTTGTGATAGGTGTAGCAAGAGGATGGGAAAAAATATGGTGATGGCATATACTGGGTTTGTGAAAAAAAAAAATCACATTGGAATTTTGGCAAAGGTTTGGCTAACTCTCTTATGCAGACCATATTGATCTAAAATTTTGGAGGGGGATAAAAGGGTTATGGAGGTGGAGATGAAGGTCACTGAATAGGTAAGGTATGAGGATGTGTGGTGGTAGGTGAAGGTTGAATAAGGTCCGCATCTAAAATATCATCATCATCAAATTTTTATTCAAAAGGACATAGTTGGAGAAGAATAGTCTTGAGGGTCTTATATTTTTCCACATCATGCCTTGACACATGATGGTAAGCACAAATTTTGGTATCATCAAACCCTTCTAGTTTACATTTGAGTGCTTTGTAAGGTTTAAGTTATGGCAATGTGATGATGGAGGTTTCTATTAAGTTAGCCAGGATGTTGGTGTAAGACCCCGCCAATGGAGGTTTGTATGGAAGTGTAGGTGAATTTAGTGGGAGAGGCAGCACTAGAGGTGCAATCGTAGGTTGAGTAAGTTTTACCACTTGTTTGGTAGATAGTACAATTTTAGGTTTGGATTGCACCTTCTTGTGTAAAAATGTATCAAGTGAACTAGTTGTGGAAGGTGGTGTAGGTTTAACTACCTCTTTTAAGGGTAGTGGGTTCTTTAGCTTTGGTTACACCTTTTTGGGTAAAGGTGAAGAATAAGTGTGTGATGTGGAAGAGAAGGTAGATGGCGGAAGGGGATGATTTAGAAAAGGCAAAAATGGTGGTTTGGTTAATGTTGTAGTAAGAGGAAATGTGGAAGGTATTAGTTGAAGAGAAGGAATAACATAGGTAATGATGAGGATCTGGAAGTGGTGTAGGTATAGGAGGTAGAAAGGATGTAGGTGATGGTGATGGTGTAAGTTGTGTAGGTAATTAGGGTCCAATAGAGGATCATGAAGAGGTAGTCTGTTGTGATTTTGGTTTACTCGGGTAAGAGGATGTTTGGCCAAGGTTGATGGGTGGGGACCTAAAATAGATGGAAGTGGTGAAGGTTACAGAGTGGTAGTGGGAAAATATGGTGTATTTGAACTAAGGGGTTCGGACTTCCTCTTAGGTGGGGGAATAGTTTTTGCGATGGATTTTGAGGATGTGGCTATATCTAATTTGACAGGAGGATTTACTAGGATTAATGTCGGCATGATTCCCAATGTGGTAATGGGTCTAGACATGGAGGAAGAGATAGGTACGAGGGTAAGGTTTTAGGCATAGGAAAAAGTTCATTTGATGGTAAAGGTTTAGGTGTGGGTGGGTTTGATTAATAATGGGTCACTACAACTGGCATGGTCATGGTGGGTTTGGTTGTCTAAAACACCTTTGGATAGATCGTGGAAGTATCATCACACAACATCTTCCTTCGATTTGAGACAGGAAGTTGAAGAGGTCCCCAAAGCATGGAATTGTTAACATAATCCAAGTGGTTGGCCAAATGTGGTAATGATACAAATGTATGGGGGATGATGTTGATTTGCTAGTAATTCCTATAAATAATGTCTATGAGATAGGGAATTGGTTGACTTCAGACTTTGTGGGTAAAAGAGATGAGAGAAAATCAATAAGATCCTTAAAAGCCAATGGAGAATTTTCACCAATAGGAAGGGACACTACTAATGGATCTCCTATGGGTAGGGGAGATGACAATTTGGATGAGGTAAGTTCATCATTTTGTGAAGTAGAAGGTAATCATGAATCTCCCATGTGTAGAAGAGTAAGTATTACAGGTTGTTCATCATGTTGAGAGGTAAGTTGGTAAACTACATCTGCAAATATGGTGGACTCCACTATGGGTGAAGGAAGAGATAAGGGAGACTCATTTGTGGGTAAAGGAATAGATGAAAAAATTCCCTACATGGATTAAGGAGCTCATGAAAGAATCTCCTCAATAGATGGAGTAGGAGGAAATTGAGCAGGAAGATCTGGTATGATGTCAAAAATAGCACGCAGCTCAGGAACGTTATTATCATTGGTCGAGCTTTCATCAGTTGTGTTAGATGATGGGTGATTTGGTAATGAATTCTTGAATATTTGAAGGTTTTGATTAGCCAGTGCGTTAGGATTATCCAAGTTGAGATCTCCATTATCTAACATTTCTTAGATGATGTTTTTGAAATTTATACAATTACCATCGCTATGACCTCTAACACGATGATAGTTGCAGTAATAATTTTCTTTGTACCATGCAGGCACAAGATGAGAGGGGTAAAATTTAGTATCTAGTTTGTGGTCAAAGAGTGATTAGTCTGGATTTTAGAAGTTTTTCTAAAACTAAAGAGTAGGGTTCTCTTTTGTTGCTCCCACTTGAACTAAAAATCCTTAACAAAAGAAAGATTGGAAGAAGGATTTGATTAGTTGGATGGATGAGATAGGCCAGATTTCAAAACTACTCTATTTCCAAATCCTTTTACTTTATAAAAATTATTTTTCGGTTTGGAAGAAGAAAGGTATTGTTTGGTTTGAACGAGTGCTCTTGCTACGTAATTGTATCTTCTTCTCTTCAATGGCATGTATTTCAAGTTTTGGACCATGGTTAATGCCTCGTCAAGCATGTGGAAGGTTTAAACTTGGAGATTTGGTGAGATGTTTCTAGCACAAGCTATGGTGAACAAATCTATTAACTCAATTTGAGGTAGTTGGAATGTGAGCTAGTTGATCAGGCTCTGCCAATGAGTGACAAAATATGAGATAGATTTTTATTTATATTGGCATGTCGCGTACAAGTCGAGTCATGGTCACCTTTGGAAATGTTGATAGAAAAGTGGTCTAAAAATCCTGAGATACCTTATTGAATGAAAATATGGAATGTCTGGGTAGTTAACTATACCAATCTAAATCCGGTATTCTCAAGGACATAGGGAATGTTTGCAAGAGCAAAGCATCATCATGAGTGATCGGATAACACACATTTTTAAAATACGTAAGTTTTGTCGTGGGTCTTATTTATTATTGAACAATTGAATTTAATCATTTCCCAATGGGGAGAGTATGGATGAATCGGAATAGATGGGTGAATGGGATACTTGAAAAAAATTTGTATGTCGAAATTTATGTGAGCTAGAGACAGATGCTTCTAATGTCTACATACATTCCATCATCATTTTGATAAGATCATTGGTATTTTGTGATGATTTGGTAATCCCCTATAGTATAAGGAGGTAAATGAGGTGGTTATGATGTGGGTGGCATCCCGGTATGTGTTGGTGCCATGTACAAAAGTTGCAAGTAAGGAATATAGGTGAAGAAGAGATGTAGAATACAAGTATCCTAAATAAGCCATAGATGAAATAGGAAGCCATTGGTGATAAGTGTAGGTAGGTGGAGTGGATGTAAAGACTCTCATAGCAATCAGAGCAAGATACTATGGGATGGAAAGGAAAATGTTTAAGAAGGGAGTATAGGTTATCATCACGATTGGTGGCTAAGATGCAATAGGTATATGAGAGGTGGTGGGTGTAGATAGACCTACACTCAGGCGCAGTTTATAAAGGCATGGTTTATATCATAGGAGTGACATACATCAAAGGAATTATACATGTCATAGGTGTAGTAGATATCATTGATTTAGGTTCAAGTTAGGATACCACAAGTGGTAAGGTGGAAGAGGTTAAGGCCAAACTAGTAGTAGCTGATGTAGAAGTGGGTGTGAGGGTAGGAGGAATGGACACAGTCATGCCATATATAAGCTGCCCTAATGAATCATGGGTAGATGAATGAGTGAGATAATATTGTAGAGCGGTGAGGTTATGATCAAGAAGTCTCACGAACTCCTCATCACCAATGGGTATAGTAAGAGCATGATTGGGTCCATAGGTGATGAGATGGAAGGGGGTGATGGGCTAGGTGGGAGTGGTTTGCGGCTAGCATAAAAACAAAAAGTGTTATCTTGTTTACGAGTCAAAACCATGTGATTGATGATAGAAAAGGTATTCTGAGCTTTGTTGATGATATAGAAACACATAAGTAATGAGGAAAAATAAGTCTAAAATGAGTGATTAGATCATTTTTTTATTAGAAAATCAAAATACAGAGACCGACGTTGGTTGGTGTAACCGATGCTGGTATGAGGGTAATTGTCACTTTGGCTGGCTCAAACTAATGTCAGTTTCTATGAAAAATAAGAGATTAAAATATCTCAAAGTGAAAGGTGAAAAATGGGTCAACCTAGACTCTGAAGATGATATCAGAGACCTAAAAGTGTGATAAAATGGTAGAACAAGACATGAAGAAAATCGAAAAATGGAGAATACTATTTTGGAAAAAATAACCAAAACAACATAAAACCGACGTCTTTCAAGTAACTAGTGGTGGTGAGATTATGTAACTAATGGGGGTCATTGGACCGATATCGATTACTATGAAATCTAGGAAGAGAAGGAAAAATGAAGTTTTGGTGATTTAGATCAAATAAAAGGGCCAACCCAGAGATTGAGTATGGCTATGAGGAGTCCTAATAAACCTAGAATAAAACTGGAATACACCAGTCATGATGTGGGGTGTAAAAGGATGAGAAATAATGAAGAAACGTAACTCACACCTCAAAACACAAGTAGACAAAAATCTAATAAACATGAAATCCTAAGCTGTAGATTTTATGTTGTGGCTTATGCCATTTAGGACTGATTGTAAGTAGGATAGAATTTTTGGTTAACAAAGGTGCCCTATAAAAGCCAACAACTATGGTTGGTTTCGGGTAAGTTTTGGCATGGGAGATCCTTCTCTGAGATGATGATTGGATAGAGAAAATATTTGGAGCCCACTATCAATCATGTGATCGTTGATAGCTTCTTTTGGGAAGTATGTTGTTAAAGAACTATGTATTTTGTTTTCACTAATTTGGTATAGAAGGTGTACAACATGTGAGCTATGGTTAAATTTTTCAACAACCAGCTAGGTATGACTTCCAACATATAGGTTTCCCACAATTTAGATGAGCTATAATGCAAAAACTCAAAAATACAAGTGCACAAGTTTTAAAACCCAAATCCACAAATTATATTTGATGAGAACAAATTATGAAGAGGTTAAGGGTATGAATTTCACCAAGTACAATGCATGTAACACCCTTAACTATTGTTACTTCCTCCCGAGTATTCAAGTGTTTATATATGATTTCTTACGTATAAGGATGTGTTCCTTTGATTGTGAAGTCATGCTTCATATGGATTGTATCTTCTTTGCTCTTGAAGATCTTTGACTGAGTCAGGATATGCTTAGACTCTTTTATTTCTTTCATTTTTAGCACCTGAGTTCAATATGATTTCGGGAGGAATTGTGGATTTATCCGTCTTTATGACTCAACCTTGGATTGGTTACGTTGATCCAAGAGATGTTTTAATTTTCTTCTGGATGAACAAAAATTATAGACCTTACGAAAGTTGCAAGGTTTGAATGTGTTGAATAAGCAATTCCAGAGTCTAACTCAGGTTGATCATGTTAAATGAATTGGTTCCGATATCGTAATATCAGGAAGGCCTAGACCTTAAGCCAGGTAATAAATTCTGGTGTATACTGCAAGCTTATTATCAATGCCGGATAGAATCCATTTCGGGAATGTTATACCTGTTGGTTCTAATACTGATCGAACCTACTTGTGGGACCTAGAATGGATTCATTAAGGTTAATAACCTTAACCTAAACTATAACCTATGGGTTGAATTATTGCTAAACTAACCTAGCCCTAAACTATAGGTTTAATGCTCCTAAGGTTAGCTACCTAAGCACTATGGAAGTAAGACTAATGTCTTACCGTAAGATCTAACCTATGTTTCTAACCTAACTTATGATAATGGTTACAGGGGGACCTATGAAGGGGTGCGAGCCGTGGGCGGTGGTTTCCATGGCATTAAATGAGGTGGATAAGCATGAAGGACAAGGGATATGGTGGAGATTGCAAATGGCTATTGAGACCTGACGTGGCAGAGTCGCCAAATTTGGGAATGGTTGTTTGTTTTCATTTGTCAATCGCCAACTTTGGTAGTTGGTGGCAATGGAGATTAGGCGGGAATCTTGGAGTTAATGTCATTGATGAACTTCAGTTCCCAAGCGCGGATTTCTCGGGAAGGCATGCAAATGGAAAACTAGTTGGTTGTTTGGTTTTCCATACGCTCCATTTTTCTCTCTGTTTGATCACTGGTTCTTCGAACCAGTCTACTTTGTGTTGCATGGAAACTATGAGATTATCTAGCTCTTTTCTCTGTTGGGGAAAGTTTATAAGACATGAGGGTAACAAATTATTGTTGTTGAATCTATCGTGGAAGAAGAGGAGAAGACGTGAGCACATTCAGAGGTCTTCTTCGGATTTTTAGCTGACATTACCAGGCATGATAGGCCCTGACTTTTAAAAATATTGCTTTACTCCAAATGCTTTCATTAAAATAACTCTGTTCAGGTGATTTTAGTACAGTTGGTTTGAAGCAATGTTTTGGTTCTTCTTTTCCTGTGGAATTAGGAATCTCGGGTTATTCGAAGACTTTCTTGGAATGCTTATGTATTTATTCATCCTTTTGGATTCATTTCGTTTGAGACCCGGCTGTGCTCTTATTGTTGTTGAATCCTGTTGATTCTTGCTGTGAATGCTTGAAGTTTCTTCTATTTGGAATGCTTGCTGTGATTATACTACTTGAATGCGACTTTAGTAGAAGTCCTCACTGTGTTTGTAATTTTGGGATAAACTCCGTTGGAAGTTTGCAAGGATTATCTATGAAAATGGCTCATTGGGATTCCTTGTAATGTTTCGTATGTTTTTAACTTCTGTCTAAGCTTGGTTGTGATTACTGTGGGAGTCCTTGTAACATAATTTATGTTTTAACTATTGTAGAATTTTAGTTGAGAATATTATATGGTATTGACTCAGTGAGAATCCTTGAAATGTACCTTGTATTTCAACTTCTGTGTAAGCTTAGTTATGAATATTGTTGCTTAGTTGAGAATACTATATGGTATTGACTCAGTGAGAGTCCTTGAAATGTATCTTGTATTTCAACTTCTGTTTAAGCTTAGTTATGAATATTGTTGCTTAGTTGTGAATACTGATGGTATTGACTCAGTGGGAGTCCTTGAAATGTATCTTGTATTTCAACTTCTGCTTAAGCTTAGTTATGAATGTTGTTGTTTAGTTGAGAATACTATATGGTATTGACTCCGTTGGAGTCCTTGAAAATAAATTTATGTTTTTAACTTCTGTAGAAGTTTTGTTGTGAGTACTATTGGGATTCTTGAATTGTTGTTGTATGAATTCAACTTCAATCGAAACCTTGGTTATAAGTACTGGTTGGATTTGACACTGTTGGAGTCCATGATATGCTGCGTGTTGGCTCGATTCCCAATTTAAGTCCTCGCTGTGCATGCATATCATTTAGACTCTTTCTTAATATTGTTGTGTTATGTTCAGTTCGATTCTGAGGAATTAAGGGATGGGTTTTCTTTACCAACTCGACTCTATTTGAGACCCTGTTGTATTTCATAATAGCTCGACTTCAGATGAACTTTGAGGAAATTATTGATTTGGAATCGGCTTCTATGAAGTCCTTGTTGTGATTATTCTTCTTGAAATCAGCTTCTAATATAAATCCTTGTTGTATAATCGTAGGGATTAGATTCAGTTGAATGAAGCTATGCATGTTTGTGTTTCGACTCAGTGTGAATGTCACCGTATTTGCATATGGAACGTCATTTGTTTATAGTGTTATCTAGTCTCGTGTTTGACTGTGATAAAGAGCTCTTAGCTATGCCATGTCTAGATGATGGCGTTGTGTATTTCATGATTGATATGGGAATCTGATTGACTCTGTTTCTTTCTTCTAGACTGTAAATTATATGTTGATGTATAATAAGTGGAATAGGAAAATACTCTCTCCTAGTCAGGAAACTTTGTGTGCTTTCTTCTTGAACCCTCATGAGATATCTACGGTAAGGGCAAAACAAGGATAGACCGTGGTATTGTATGGAGAGACTGGTATAAAATGTGTGTTGCTGTATAAATAGGTATACTTGTCAATACCATTGAAATGTGTTATGATTATAAAAGAATTAAGTCAGTTGAGCTTGTTGAATGTTTAAACTACTTTTGAGTAATTGTTAGAAACATTCTTGTAGGAGTATTGCTGTCTTTGAATGGTTGTATTCATTGTTCTTAGTCTCTAACATATAAGATGAATTATTTGAAAGGCATTAAGGATTAATTGACATCTATAATACGAGTTATGCGTTAAAGGTCATGTTAGAAATATAAGAAGATGAATAGCCTGATTTATGTTTGGAATTTGAAGAAATGATTTCATTTAAACAGGTTGTTTAATGAGAACAATTGGTGGATTGCAATTGTTTTAAGAATTAGTGCTTATCATGCTCAGTTCACCGAACTGACCCGTGTTGACAATTTTTGCAAATGGTTTCCGTAAGTGGTAAAGGAACACAGATCTGATATGATGTTCAGATTGTTTAATTTGGCTTTATGATGAATTCCAACTTGATTCTCTAAATGTACTACTCGAAGAAATATGTTCTTTTGCTATTGAATATTGTATCAAATATCTGAAAGCATAAATTGTATTTGATTCGCTTAGAAATGAATGAAATGAGGGAATTGTTACTTATGTGTTTGCATTCGTATCTTGATGGATTGAACTTCATTGGTTTGAATGATTTTAAGAGTATTTTTATTATTATATACCTTGGAGACATTTGGGATTCTCTAAGTAAACTTTGCAAAGATTAGGTGACCTGAATACTTGTAAAAGTGAGTAGTTACTGTTATGTTCTATCTAAAGCTAATTTGGAATTTAGATCACTTGTCTTTTGAGAAGCTAAGGTTAAAATAAACCTCGACAGAAGTTTGAACAGGGGAAGAATAAATTATTACTTCCTAGTCTTGATCTAAGTCAAGAAAACATTTAATTTGATTTCAAATCACTATATCTTAATACTAATAAGTAAGATATATTTCAGTTATGAGAATCGATATAAACCTAAAAGGGTATGGTTAGCAACCTTAAGAGAATATTTAGGGCTATTGCCCAATTTCATTGATTTAGATTCTTTGTTTATCAATGAACTCCTTGATGAGACCTCAAATCTTAATAACTTCTCTTTGTGAAATGGGTTTTAATAAGAAAGGCAATTCTAAGGTGAGGAACCTAGGGGTTGGGAAAAGACTACCCTAAAAGGAGCGTCTTAAAGTATAACTTTAACTCAATGTAAGTAACACCTTAAAGTTAAGTAGATCTTTTCAAGGTGGATTTGAAGGTTGATGGCACAAGTCAACTGCAGGGTTGTACCTTCGAGAAGATTAGGATCTTCTCGAAGATACAACAATGCAGGTGACTTATGACGACACCCTTTGCATTGATCGTTAAGATTTACACCTTAAACTCGAACAAGTTTTACTCTCGGACTGGTTAGGAGCGTGGTCATGTTATAAGCGCCCTGGAGACTGGGGTATCTTGACACACAAGGTTAACTAGGGTTGACCTAGTATGTCAGCGTATCCCTAGTCCTTTAGAGCATCCTTATAACATGGTCATATTATTAATCCGTTCCTGAGTGAATAACTTGAGGTAGGGAAGGCTGACAGAAGTCAGTGTAAGACATTCTACATAACATAGGAATGGGGTGAAGGACATATTCCAGATTGACGAGTATGTCGTCAAGGAATACGAGACATAAGCAGTATGTTTCAAATCTTTGGCCAAAGTATCGCAAGCTACTGATTACGTTGTCCTATGTCACCTAGTCTGAGGGATGAGATGCCGATGAATAATGGTAACAATTATTCAGATAGGTTCCTTGGATAGAGCATTCTGAATCCCGGATTAGGGAAGAGAACCGCAAGAGTGATGTGTTAAAATAAAAACGCCAACTCTTTGATACTATTGAATAGATCGGTAGATTACCAAGTCATGGAATGAATAGATCGGAGGTACTCCGAGTCATCACAGCTGCATATGGTTATCTGTTATAAGAATGATTGTTATGATCTGAGAGTTCTAAATTATGTATTTAGAACTAGGATGCACCTATCAAAAAAAAGAAATCTTGTTCTAATGTACTAAATTGAGGACGTTACAATGCAAGAAAAGAAAGAAGAGTTTTTTTAATCCTAAAAATAAGTGTCACCTTTGAGACAATCAGAAGAAAATAATATTTCCAGAGAATAAGATTAATGTGAACTTGTTTCTAATGAAAATAGACACACAAGGATTTTCCCTAGGCATGAAAAATGCCAAAGAACCCCATGTTATTCCTAAATTATTCTGTCTTAGAGGTGGAATTCCCGTACAACATGCTCTTGGGCTAACCACGGATTGGTTCCATGGGTCATGTACCTTTAACCTTACACCACTATTTAAAATTTTAACATGAAGGAACAACTATACCATTCTAGTTGACCCTTAACCATTCAAGACCTGTAACATGTTGTATCGACCCAATTATAACACATCAGGCATGCCAAAATGTTTCACCAATACGTTTTACACTATTTAGGAGGAAATAGATAGAAGGTAAAATGGTTAAGGAGGAATACCTATGAGGTGAAGGTGGAAGGTAGAATGTGTGTGTTGTAGAATTTTGATCCAAGCTGATTGTGTGAGCTTCCCTTTGGATAGGAGGAATGACCTGTATAAGAAACACAACAAGACCACCAAATAGTATTAAATAGCAAGATTTAGAGGACTACCTAGCAAGGCTAGATCCGGGAAGTGTGATGCTTCCTCAAATGGTTGTCAATCCTCTATTTAATACAATTTAATGTAAGAAATAATAGTTCTTATTGTAGTTGATAAGATTTAGGTATCTCCTATTAACATACAAGTTAATTTAACTCAACATGAAATGGTTAGAATTAAATCCAGATGATTAATGGGTTGGTTTGGGTCTGTAGGTGTAGCAAAGGCTGTAGGTGAGGTCTAGGTGAAATTAGGCAAGGTTTTGAGTTGTTTTGGGGAAGTTGTTAACTCATTGTTATAGGAAAAATTACCTAGTCTCAGAGACTGGTATCAGTTGGTCAACCGATGCCGGTATAGGAGATAGACTAACATTGGTTATTTAAATTGCATCAGTAGGGGCAATTTGGTTCAAATGTTAAAATGGGAGTTTTAACCTCTTTATGATTGCACAAAGAGTGAAGGGGGTGTTGATAAGGTTGTAATATTGTTAAGAAGACTCAAGTATGTTGAAAAGGAGGTTGGAAAGGGTGTAAAGGCTTGGGATGGTTGAATAGTGGGTTGGTGGGAAGAAGGTGATATATGGGTAATGGAAAGAATGAAATATAGAAAGAAATGAAATATCTATACTTGAATAAGCACAAATGATAAAATCACAATACTTATTGGGTATGTTGCAGATCCTATGAGTGGAAGTGGTTGGTGGTTGATTGAAGAAGAGATGCCTAGGTCTAGTATTGTGGCAGTACAATTTGTGTGCTCCCATGAGTATTCTAATGCTTTGAAAGGACAACCAGCTTCTTGTCTTGCACCGTGGTTGTGTATGTCCATCGTCTATAGGCGGGAGGGCTGGAATATTTGTGTTTGAATGCAATAAGGCTCTAATAACTTTGTGACCAACATGGGTAAAGGGTTGTAAAATTCTATATACTGATAACTAATCGCAGTCTAGGTGACCGAGCGTCGGTTGAGGATAAACCAAAGCATCTCGTTAGGGTGAAATAGTCTTATTTATCAAAAATAGGCAAATTTTCCTAGATTTGGAATGCTTTCCTTATTGGGTTTACTTAGGAAGTAGATTTCACATGAGAGGAGGCGGGGATATCTTAGAATAATTTCAATTAGGTTTAGGAAGAAATCTTAGTTAGTTAGGTCAAGTGGTGACTGACCTTTGGGAGTGATGACTCGGTCTTTGAGAGTGATAACTTGGTCACTTTGAGTTAAATGCCCCTAGAATGGGTCCAGGGTGAAGTGTAATGATGAGGTGGAGGTTTGAGGATGAAATTAGATTAATTAAATTAATTAATAATGTGAGGATGAATATGAATATGGGATGAAGGGGACATGATTATTTAAATGTGTTACCTTAATTAATTGAAGGGGATCAAGGGTAGTGTGACCCAAATTTGGTGTCTACACCATGAAACATCTAAGACTCTTTACTTTGTAAGATCGGGATCCAATATATAGATAATCTCATATAAGGTGTCATTAACTCTTCTAAAATGTTCTAGGATTCCTTTCAAAGATAACTAGGGATAAAACTTATAAATGTGATTAGTTGATTTTTACCCTTTGTATCCAACCCATGATAATTCCTCATTCCAGAGGTGGCATAAGTAACATAGGACATCATGTAAAACTTACCTATGGAGAGGACTCGCTTTCATTTGAGTATCAATGGTATCACTAATGAAGGTTCCCCAGTCAAGATACTTCTCATTATTTTTATGATGGTGATGAACTGATACATCCATCCGTGAAATTCCTTAGCTTCCATAAGCCCAAATATCCTCCGAGGAGTGTAATAATATCACTGATTTCTAAACTGAAGTCACTCATGGGAACCATTTTTGGAAACCTAGATATAGCGAGGATTACATTTGATCGGGAACTTCTTAATCACATGATGTATACAATTGTCTAAGTCACTATCCTAGACCTATTTTTCCAATTAGGTATTCATGTCAACATATTCCTCAAAATTGGGAAGTTTTAGGATTTTATCAAAATAATCAAGTATCTAATTTGATTACTAATTCTCTCAATTGATTTCATCTTGATCTTGTATTAAGGTCATAATTACTAATGTGTGTAATAATAAGTTTGGGACACTTTGAGTAGAAATGGGAAAATCCACGCAAAGAAAAATCCACTTGCACAAAGATATTGCATCCATGAAGTTCGTGAGGAACTCTAAATTTTGCTCCAAAATCCAGCCATGTTTGTGTCCCAACTCTATATCCCTAATATAAAAATTTGAATCAATGATAGAAGGGGCCACAACACCCTAATACTTGTACTTCATTTCTTTAGTTCCTTCCTTCTTACCATTTCCTTTTCCCAAATCAAACATGAGGAACTTATCACAAATCTTCCTGGAAGCCCTAGAAGAGAATTGGGTTTTACACCCTGCTCAACAAGTGCAAAATTTTGACAAACTAAGTCACGAATACAGTCCTATTAAACACCTAATAAAACCTAATACATTGGTTGAGGTTTGGATGTTTTTTTACAACATGGAAAACCTGATATATGGCGGAAGTTTGGTCTTTCCCAACAACTATGAAATTCTGACACACTTTGCAGAAATCTAAGCCTATCAATCAGATACAAAATTTTGAATTACTTTATCGAGGAACCTACCTATTTAGGCATGTGAAAAACATGATTATACATTTTAGTCATAAAACCTTGATCCTTTTCTCCAATCCTTCAAAATTTTAAGCCCATAAAAGTGAAAAATATTCACCCTTCTGATTGATATTCAAAAATAACTAACTGGGGAGGAAGAAAATGAAAACATAAAGGGGAAATGGGAAAATACCTATTTCATCCAAATGTAAACTAGGGTACCACCTAAAAATAACAAAAATATAACCTAGAGGAAGATTCACTCACCTCAAGATAAAAAAATGCTTTAATCCTTCAAAAAATTGACGAAAATGCCAAGAAAAACATGATTTGGGTTTTGGAGGTGTGCAAGTAGGTAGAAAATCCAAATGGTGGAAGGAATGCAAGGTACAAATGATGTGGAAAATTCCCCTATTTATAAAAAAACCAGCATTAAATACACCTAAGCCAACATGTGTGCCTACCTACCTCCAGTTGGACATTAAATGTGTTGCCTTCGGAATCGGTAGATTGACCACATATGTCACCATGCAATCGGGTCACAAAACCCGACATCATGATTCAAGTTGGACTTTAGGATTGGGAAAAATTAGACATATTACATGTGTTTTGGTAGAAATATTTTGTGATGCAATCGGGTCTCGAAACCGCATACAACATAGTTCAAGTCAAACTTCGAGATCAGGAAATAAGGGGCTTTTTGCATGTGTTTCAAGTTTACCATGTTACATGCGATCGGATCTAATGCGAAGCATCAAATCCATATCTATAAATAGATCATGTTGTCATCAAGTTTGGTTTTTAGGTTTGGTTTTAGTTATTAGCGGTTCATTTAAGCGATTTTGTAGTGTTAGTCGGTGTCTAGGTCCTTTAAATTTCAAATGGAGCTTTTCCCTCCATTTTTGCAAAATTGAATATTTAGCAATTTTTGGCTTAGTTTGAGAATTGTAAGGTGTTCTTGGAACTTGGAAATCATGTATAAGGGTAGAATGGGGTAAATGTGGGTGATTAGAACTTTATAGGTCATATAAGAACAATTGGACTTACCAAACTTAGGTCTATCAAGTAAATTAGCCCATTTTTGAATAAAATCTCATTAGGAGACTGTTTTATAACTCGACTAAAGAGAAGGATCTCGAGAAAGAGGAGGAAAAGACTATAAAGGTGCCTAATATAACTATTTTCAATTATTCTACCTAGGTTAAATCAAAATGTAATGTTTTCAAGAAAGAATTAGAAGAGGAAAACTCAATTTTGTGATATATTCCTACATGATTATGTATTTGGTAATGTGCATGTAAGATATTCTTCCCCACGAGTTGAATATAAGGTGTTCTTGATTTTTGATGTGGATAATTGAATCCTGGTAAACTAATTTTGTGATATTTATTGTGGTTTAAGTACTTTGGGTGATCGTATGAACAATTATGCAATGATTCGATTATTATGATCTATGATTTGTTAAAGTATGTCTTTGATTCTTTAATAGATCGAGATAGTGGATTTATGCATTGAAATGTGTGTGAGAGTAGTGGTATGCTATAAGGAAGTATGAAAAGTTACACACATCATTATCGTGCTTTAAAAATTTGAGTAATTCTCAATAGGGTGATTGTGATTTCCTTTTAGGTGAAGCTGTTCAAGGGGATATCTTGATACCCACAAAAATTAAAGTGTATGACCATTGAACTGGGTGAAGGTGATTGTTTAGTAATTATAGTATAGATAAAGGGAACTTGTACATGGTGCCTATATTATAGTCTTGAATACCACCTGTCGTGAAACAGAGTTGTGAGGATTAGTCTAGAAAGCGTGTTAATATTTTTGGAGTTCAAAGAGTTGGGAATGCATGGTCTTACAATTTTGCATTTAAACATTTTTTTTTTTCCTTTTTCATGTAGAAAAGGAGATGGCCAAGTTACTCAAGATTGAGAGGTGATGATACGAGTCTTATGTTCAATATATGTTGAGATACTTAAAGGCTTAGACTGAGATAAAGAAATGGTTATTTGGAATGTGATTTTTTTATAGGGTAATTGTGTGTTGAGAAGGGTGTGGTGGATGCATGAGTAGATTTAAGAGATGTGAATGGAACTTTATTTTGGTTTAGGGCCTATGTCCTTTAAATTGTGACCTCAAAAATCAAGTTACTTTGTTTCTCTTGTGCATGCATAAGGAATGGAAATGTGGAAACTCATAATCAAGGCCTAATGATAAAGAATTAAATAGTCATCCATAAACATTTTTAATCCCTTCATTGAGCTATAGTAAAAATGAGAACTAGTTATGTCTTCTCGGTACCTACATCCATCTCAACTAGGGTTTGATATCAGAGGACCTAATTCATCGAATTTTGGGTTGAAATTTGAGAGAAAACATTGTGACAAGGTTTATTTAAATATTTTGAAGTAAATTTTGTGATTCCTAGGTAGAATTATGAGTTATGTTTACCAGTTTAGGACTGAGACAAGAATCACAGTTAGAGGCCTAATCTGTAGGTCACTTTTACAAAGCAGGTAATAGTTAGATTTAGAGTTGATTTTTGATATTTTAAGGGAATCACTAATGGTATAATGGGTAATCAAAACCATATTTATTGCACCATGAAACCACCACAAAGAAAATATAGGAATGAAAAAGGCTATTAGATGACCTAGTAAGGGTTAAAAATAAGATTTGTAAGAAGTGGTGTATTAAGAGTTGGATTTTGAATAATGCATTGAAATTTTAGAGGCATATTAGAATAGCTGAATGAAAAATAATGAGGATTACAAGTACTTATGGACAGCTATGAAATATTAAATCCATGGTTAGAACAAGTAGGAGAAAAATTTTGTGAAAAGGGAGAGTATAGTGGAATTTTAAAGTTTTGGTTTATTTTCTTTGTTAAATCTAGCTTGTACATGAAGTGATGTAATAGGAGGAAGGACTTGAAGAAACTGTTCAAGCTAAAAAGAAAATTTTCTTGGTTTTTTCAAGAAAGGAACAATGAAGAAAATGAAGGGCAATCATGTAATAAGTGAGTAAAGTGATAGTTCTCTGGTCAAGAACCATTTTTAAATAAAGAAGAATACAAAATGAAGGTTTGATACAGTATTGGATTAAAGATGGTCAATATAAAGGTAAAAAAATTTATTTAATGCATTTCTAAGCCAAGTTAGGAATCTAGATAAGCTTCATGGTCATCCTTTGTAATATTTTGAATAATCGATGAATGAAACCTATTCTTTGAGTGAATTCATGATTAGTGACCTTCTCTAATGTCATTAGGATCTTGAAACCTGACAACATAGTGTAAATCAGACTTCAGAATTGGGAAGCAAGGAACATGTTTCATGTTGAATGTTAAATGCTAAGGGATTCCTGAAATCCAATACAAAGGTTTTTTTAGACATTTTGAAAGACAATGTTTTGGATAAAAAAGACTCAAAAGGGATTCATCAAGAAAAATTTTAATTCGTTATCTCCATTTTCTCAATAAACTTGAAATTAGGATAACACCATTCTTATCCCCTTTCCCTCATAACCCACTTCACATACCATGACTTAATCTTATGACAAAATGAAATGAAAATGTGGGATGTGACATACTCCCCCTTAATTGTAGAATAAGGATGGGAGCTGTAAATTATATTAATAAACGGGATCAAAAATACAATGGAGTGATGCAATTCTTATAGGAATTATATAGTTGAGTACACACAAGAAAATAAGTTACGAGTGCAACAATATCCCTGAATACATAATCTTCCAAAATATCATATGGGAAGCACAAATGAATAAAGAACAAAGTGTTGTTTGTTTCTTCCCGTGATATTGGTCTAGATCTCATAAAGAACATAAATCCTAAAGTGGATTTTCTATAATCAATATTGCATGCATGATCTGAATCTAAATATCCTAACAAGAAGAATTTTTCTTTCTTCTTATATTCAAAACCAAGATCGTGATCCTTTGAGATACCTCAAGATGCACCTTGCTTTGCTTTACTGATGAAAAATTTGGCTTCTGCATGAACTTGGATAGATAGCTTACTGCAAAGCTAATATCTATTCTAGTGTAGTTTAGGTAAATGAGACTCCCAATAAACTACTAATAGAGAGTGGCATTTACCTCAGGAGATGGATCTAAATGAAATAACTGCAATCTATTCTCCATAGGTGTAGTAATTGGTGTGCAACCCATCATCCTAAATTTCTTAAGTGTTGTCTTGGTATATTTCATCTAAGAAACAAATATGTGATTCTCTTTCTACCATACTTCCAATATAAGACAATAATGCATCATCCCAAGATCTGTCATGTCAAATGATCGATTAAGATCTTTCTTCGTTGCATCGATCATCCTCACTGAACTTCTAGTGATGACTAGATCATCAACATAGACAACAAAAATCACAATCTCCCCCTTTCTTTTTGAGGTAGAGATTGGGATCGTATGGATTTCTAACAAATCCATGTTGTATGAGATGTTCATCAATTTTGATGTACCATGTTTGGGGTGCTTGTTTGAGGCCATACAAATATTTCCTAAGTCTACATACCTTTGTTTCTTGACCAAGTACTACATATCCCTCAAGTTGAGTCATGTAGATTTCTTCTTATATTTCTTCATCTAGGAAGGAACTTTTTACATCCATCTGATGGACTTTCCAACCAAATTGTGCAGCTAGAGAAAATATCATCCTGATCATCTTGATCTTAGCTGTGGGAGCAAATGTCTCCTCATAGTCAATGCCTTCATTTTGTGCATACCCTTTACTACAAGTCTTTCTTTATACTTGTCCATTGTCCCATCTGCTTTGTACTTTATTTTGAATATCCATTTGCATCTAATGGGTTTCTTCCCTGGTGGAAGATCGACAAGTTACTAAGTGTTATTTTTCATCACTGATTGATACTCAGTGTCCATGACATCTTTCCAAGATTTTAATTATAGGGATTCCTAGACTATAGAGGGCTCATCAAATTCAATAACTCTACTCATCAAAGAAAAGTTCACTTCTTCTCTTGCTTTACTATGATTTTGTGGTCTAGGGGTGGATGTATTTGGTGGATCATCCATTCTTTCATCTTGTAATGTATTATTACACCACTTGGTCATATGTTGAAGCTGTTCCCATGGGTCATGGTTCTATCATATCAACACCATCATCCTAATCATCACTTTCATAATTTGTGGGAACATCAGCTTCAATTTTACAAGCGGTGAAGTATCAACATCAGGTGATTACGGAGGAGGAGACTCGCTTCTTTCTTAAAAACTCAACACCTCTACTTGGTGTAGACTTTTTGGTCTTTGGACCCATCAATATGTACCAAGAGTCTCTTCTTGTACCCAATGAAGATGAGTTTACGTGACTCCATGTCTAATTTATTTCTATTTTCTTGGGTATCTACATTTTTTTCACTGAAAGCTCTAAGGTGTGTAATAGATGGTTTCCACTTTGAATGTGCTTCTTGTGGTGTTACTCCGTTAAGAGAAATTGTGGGCACTCTGTTCAAAAAATACACTGTTGTATTTATTTCTTCTACCTAAAATGTCTTTACAAGTCCAAATTCATCGATCATACATCGCACCATTTCCATGATAGTATAATTTATTCTCTCAACAACACCATTCTGCTACGGTGTGTGTGGAGGAGGAATTTGTAGATGAATCCCTGAGTTTGTAGGTAGTCTTTGAACTCATTACTAGTGAATTCCCCCCCTTGATATGAGTGGAGAGTTCTGATGTGATGGCCAGTTTCATTCTCAACAGCTACTTTGAACTTTTTGAAGGTTTCAAAAGATTCTCTTTTCTTGCAAAGAAAAAAATTGACATTTTTCTTGAATAGCTGTCAACACAAAGCATGAAATACTTGAAATCCAAAATGACTTGGTTGCATCAGAATGTAAAGATTGGTATGAATTAGATCAAGATTACCATGAGCTTGATATGTACTCTTCTGGAATGAAGCTTTGTGTTTTTTTCTTGCTAGGTAATGAGGACACTTATCTGTATCCTTCTGAAGAGATGGTAGCCCATGTACCATATTGCACCAACGTAGTGTCTCAAGATACTTAAAACTAACATGACCAAGTATCTAATGTGACAATTATGCTTTGAGGTAGAGTTCTTAGCCACAAGTGCTTGATCATCTCTGTGGAAAAAATCAAGATAGAACATATGTCCCACATTGGAGGATTTTGCAACTATTTTCGAGCCTCGTAATTTTTCTTAAATCAAACACATTTTCTTGTCAGAATGACTATCAAATTCAATTTTTAACTTTCGATCTAGGATTTGATTGGTGAAAGTAGATTCTTTATCAACCTGTGGACATATAAGACATTTGATAGTCTGATTGCATGAACCAAGGGGTAGAGAAATGTTCCCAATCCCCTAAACTGTATATGAAGAATCATCTCCCAATGAAACATGGATTTTTGAAGGTGTGTCCCTCATTGAAGTAAACAAATTTCGTGGCCGGTCATGTGTCAAGTGGCCCTTGAATAAATATACCAAACATCACTAGATGATGTGGATGGTTCACTTGATCGAGAAGTGTACAAGAAGTCTTCATTATCTGAATGTTCTTCTTGTTCAGTAATATTTCCTTATTGATGGGGTCTTCTTTTCCAGTTCCTCTTTTTCTTCCCTTAATTGTGGTTAGAATTTCCCTTGTAAGATTGTTTTTGTGGAGGTCCAAAGTTACTAGATGAACCTTTCTTATAAGTATTATACCAAAAATCTTTTGAGTCATGTCCTCTTTTACAAATTGGACATTGCTTCTTCTGTTTTTTGTCCCCTTGATGTTGATATTGATTATGATGTTGGGACTTTTGATAGGAATTAGGTTTTCCTTTACCTTTTCCTTTCCATTTTTGATGTGAAGAAAGTGTCTTCTCCTCTTCATCATCCTTATTATGCATGGCTTCCTCTTGTTGCAGTAGGTTTACTAGCTTGTCAAAACTAGTTGTCGTATTTGACACCTTTAGTGTTGTGACAAAAATTTTGTAAGAAGAGGGGAGTTCTCTCATATCAATAGAGATGAGAGCATCATTTGTGGCCTCTTCTTCTAGGGCTAGAAGTGAAGCCATCAACTCTACAACTCTTATTAAGAAAGCTTCAATTTCTCATTCTTCATGAACTTTAGTGTATGTAATTGACTCTACAAATTTACTATGACATTCTTGTTTTTGGCCTCATATATTGTGTGCAATTTATCTCATGCTTCTTTTTTGTTTTGGCATCTCGAATGTGGGGTTGCACGCCATTAGACACTCCAAACAAGATGATGAGTTTTTCCTTCTAATTTTCTTTATCAAACTGCCATTATTATGTTGTATCAATAGTTGATCTGGTCAGAGTACCATTCACAACATTTCAGATCTCTTCAAACTCAAGTTATGTCTTGATTTTAGTCTTCCATGTAGCATAGTTGTTTCCTCTGAGTAGTTGTGAATCTAGAAGAAAACATTTAGGGGCATTGGTGCCCATTTTGTAGAAATCAATGACAGGGTTTGGCTCTTATCACTCCAGGTATAAGGTCTCCCAATCTAGATATTGTCAGTCTGATATACCAAACCTTTCTATATATATTCCCTCCAATAAACTCATCGGTACGTGGAAGAATATCACCCTTTCTATATACCCGGTGGTACATGAAAGAGGTGTTAACGTACGTGAAAGAATTTGATACGTGGTACTAAGACAATACTGAAAGGGGTCTATGTGATTATTGACACTGGCTCAAAGAAATATCCTCATATGCACGTGTAACTTCGCTATATACTTGGATCATTTATCAGTCTAGATTTATTTCGTGTAATTGTTCATAGATGGGTGGGATGGCTCATAGTGTGTGCATTCGACCTTGATATTCCCAATTGATTTAAAAGGTCGATGCCCGGATGATGTTGTTGTAGCTATATTAGGCATTAATTGTAGTAGTAGTCACAACGTCTTTACCCATAAGCGCTTCCTAGAGGCACCGCATATACCGAACATTGTGAATGAGATCTAGGATCTCGTGAGTGTTTTGAACCAAATTTTTACTATTTTTTATTACAATATTCTGCCAGTTTCTAAGAAATTACAAAGTTTTCAGTTAAGTATGGCAACCTACAAATTAGTATGATATCTTTGAAGCATACGATTACATTCAAAAATTTGGAAAAAATTGAATGGTAGGAAAACAAAATTGTTTTGCAGGCCTTGGTGGCCTCCAGAGCCCAAAATGACCCTCAATGCAAAAAAATGTTAAAAAGTAGCTCAAAATGAAGTTTTTAGATTGTATTCTTTTAGAAAATGTTGTTCGGAATGAAAAAATAGGCCTAATAAGGGAGAAAAACAATTTACCCTAAATTAGGGTTTTTCTCACTAAAAATTTGGAGGTGGTTTTAGTTATAACTAGTTGTTTAGCGATGGTTTTTCTACTAAATGGACCTCCAAACTTGGTGGTTTCACTATTTTTGTTACTAAAATCAAATTGGTTTTAAAAAACATGTTGGGGGTGGGGTTTGAACCCTTTACCTCACACACCCAAGTCTTTCTCTCTAACTGCCTTGGCTCTTATGAGCGCTTGATATAGAAATGAAGCAATTTAAATTTAAAGAAATTCAAAAAATGCTAACCTTTTGAAAATGAAAACATGGATGAGGCTCCACGTGGAGCTGCATGCGTGGAGGAGAGATTGTATTTGAATTAGGGTTTCTGCAAGTGTAACACATGGATATGAAGTTCCTTTATGTCCTCCTTTCCATGTTGTCATGGATTTTTATTTGCTCCTTGTTCTTATTTCTTTGTTTGATGTTTTCCTTTCGTTTTATAGGTCATGACCACCATATTATTTTATCCACCATTTGTTATTTCTTATTATGTGTAATGTTTTTATGCACAGCTATGTATGCGGGATTGGCACGCGGGCTTGGAGATAGGTCCGAATAACATGGGTTATGGAGACCGATGTGAAAAGAGAGGGCTCGAACCTTCAAATCGGTTCATAATAAAGTAACTCAACAAGCTGGTGTAGCCTTTAACTCACACGAAGAACCGGATGCATGAGATTTGATCTCCTTATTAAATGCAAGTCTATGTTGAAAACTCAACCGTGGAGAGGTCTCACTCAATGGGAGCAGGGCTTCTTTTCCAATGAAAATGCAATTCGATTGCACCACATATCTTTACAAAAGCTAGCACTCGATCTCGTAGTCAATAAAATGTAACTATGACTCGGTTCAATAACCCGCTAATGGTGTATAGGTTGTAGATCTTTAAATAGCTTGGTCCATAGTGCAAATAGAGCTTGATTGTAATGTAATGGATCGGTGGAGATCCTTCCAACTTGAGTAGAGACCCTCCAAATTTGACACAGTGACCTCCAATTACTATAATGACCAAATATACCTCTAAATGTAGAGGGAAAACCCCTGGAAGGGGAAAAATTTTATTTATTTATTTTGTAAGTCTAGAAACAAATTTTCTTGGTGCAGAGGGCACCAAGGAAAAAAAAAAATTCTTTACGTTTACCTGGATTTCACACAGGAGGTTGTGGGACTGCAGGGAGATGTGGGAAGCTGTTGGAGGCAACATTGGCTCTCTGATGATGCATATTTCTTCTCCATGATTTTTCTTCCTCTGCAACCTCTCTCCAACCTTGCCAGGAGCTTCAACCAGCTCTGGTACCAAATGTAGAATAGGTACAGAAGCCTGTAAATTATATTAATCAACAGAATCAAAAATACAATGGATTAATGCAATTCTTATAGGAATTGTATAGCCGAATACACACAAGAAAATAAGTTACACAGGTGTGCAACAATATCCCTGAATACATAAGCTTCCAAAATATCATACGGGAAGCACAAATGAGTAATGATGCAATAGTTATAACAACATAACAAATATATCCATGAATATAATAAGACAAATATGGATTAATAAAACCATATAACAATAATAATTAATTAATAACAATAGTTAAATAATTAATTATACAAATGTAAAATTAATAATATTAGGTAAATAATAAAGAACCTAACATTAATGAATCATCATCCCAATGATTTTTACTCATTAACAACAAACATAATAAACCACACATAGATTTATATCATACAACTAAGGAAAGAAATCAATCATTTTCATAAAAACTTGAAATTTTCCCAAATTTTTCATTTATCCGCAATCAATTTATTGGCTATAACATCCTTCAAATCATAGATTTTTGTAGAAAAATTAGAATTATGAAATAATTTTTCCATTTCAACATCTAGATTTTAAAATAATACTAAGTTTATCATAATAAATTTTCAAATATCAATTTTTATGACTGAAATAAATAATGAAATGTAATTTTTATTTCCTCCAAATTCTCCCAAGTTGCACTTTCTTCTTAATATTGGTTCCATTGGACCTTGCATTGTGTAATTTCTCTATTTCTTAGGTACAATTTGTGATTTTCTATAACTCGATATAGGTTTAACCACCACAATTCCCAAATCTAGAACCTGTAAAGAGTTCCGATTATGTGCATGCGTTATATCTAATATATATTTCTTAAGAAAGGAAACATGAAA
Source organism: Taxus wallichiana var. yunnanensis (assembly GCA_018340775.1). NCBI lineage: Eukaryota > Viridiplantae > Streptophyta > Pinopsida > Cupressales > Taxaceae > Taxus > Taxus wallichiana. The sequence goes on along the minus strand of CM031242.1, from coordinate 285,098,911 downwards.
AACATAATGCATCTTAGACAATGTGAGAGGTAATGCCAAGTGATATGCTACCATACTTACAATTTTTAGGATTTCAAATGGTCCTATATATCTTGGTGATAACATGATAGACTTTCAAATGTTATTGAGCTCTTCCTCGAAAGCTTAACCCTTAAGAAAAAATTATCTCCAAATCTAAATTGTATTTTTATTCATTTCATATCTACATCGGTCTTCTTCCTATCAAAAATTTATTTCAATCCCTCATGAATGATCTTCACTTGATTTTCCATTTCCATTAAAATTTCAGAGCCCACTAATACTCTATCTTTTGTATTATCCCAATTGATAAGAGTTCTACACTTTCTCCCATACAATGCTTCAAATGGTAAAATTTTCAGCAATGAATGAAAAATGTTTCTATAGGAAAATTCCACCAATGGAAGATATTCTTCCCACTTTTATTGTTGATCCATACAATACATTTTGAGAATATATTTCATCACCTAGTTTACTCATTCATTTTTATCATTGGTTTCTAGATGGTATGTTGAACTAAAATTCAATTTTGTTCCCAAGGCTGAATTTAAAGTATCTTAGAATCTAGATGCCATCCTTAGATCCCTATCCAAAATTATTAACTCATGAAATCTGTGCAATCTGAAAATTTCCTTCACATATTATTTTTCAAGAATAGGTGAATCATCTTTCAAATTACCCGATATAAAGTAAGATAATTTTTTTAACTTGTCAACAACAACAAGAATCATGTCATGTTTATTTTTGACATTGGCAGTCCCTTCACAAAATCCATTTTTATAACTTTCCATTTATAGTTTGGAATGATGTGAGGATACAACAGACCATTAGGATGCATGTTCTCTACTTTTACGTCTTTGACATTCCGCATAATGAGAAATGTATTTTTTCATGTATTTTTTTCATTCCCTTCTAGAAGTAGTGTTTTTATATCAGCAAGCATCTTTGTCACTTAGATATCATGAGTAAGGAGCATCATGGAATTATTTCATGACTTTTATCATTAATTCATTCCTGAAGGCATGTAAACTCTACCTTCATATTTCAAGATTCCTTCATTATCAAATTTAAATCCTTCATACCTTTTATCCTTATTATCTTCCATTAACGCAACCTTAACATGTTAATAATATGAATCGATGAACATTTATTTCTTTACCTCATCCTTGAATTGAGTCCAATGACAATCATGAAAAAATGTTTCCAATGACTTAGTGCATTTGTCACTCTATTCTCTTTTCCTTTTATGTAACTTATATAAAAATCATACTATGATAAGAATTCAAGCCACCTTTGTTATATTTATTCAAGTTGGGTTGAGTGAATACATACTTCAGCCTCAAGTGGTCTATTTTTAGTTTGAAAGGATTTTCCAACAGGTAATGCCTCTAAACTTGTAATGCGTGAATTATGGTAGTAAGTTATAAATCATGGGGAGCATATTTCAACTCATGTACCTTCAATTTTTTCTCTCGTATGCAATCACATGGTCATTTTACAAAATTATCCCACTCAAACCTTCACTGAATGAAATCAATAACCACCGTGAAGCTTCTGTTGGGATCCAGAACCTTGAAAATAGGTGTTGTAGTGAATTTATCTTTAATAAAATCTAATACATCCTAACATTTATCATACCAAACAAATGTCTTATCCTTTTTTATAGTAAAGTTATTGTAGTCATTTTTACACCCACCAAAAGAACAAGGGAATCTATGCAAGTCACCCTATCACCCGGTGGGCGGGCACTCACCGAGGCACACAGGTGTTGAGTCTCTCTTTTATATGAGTTGAGTGGGAAAACATCATCTATGATCCAAAATTTAAAGGGGGTGAATGGGAATGAAACATGCAAATTTCATAGAGCTTAGAACAGCTCTAAATCATTGTAGTCATTACAGACATAGATACCTTAATAGATTAAGAACTGAATCAAAACAAAAAGGGAAATGTGTAAGGATTCAAACTCATTCCATAAACATGCATAAAATAAAACCATGAAGATATGTAAATGCACCAGAATCATTACTGATCATATTCATATAAACTGGTAACCTCATTACATTCATTAGATTCATTACAGAGCATCACAGAAAGGCAGACCAAAGTCATGCATCATAACTGGATCCATATCATTTATCTCTCAAAAATAAATTTAAACCCCAAGCCCTTGGTACATCCATCTCCTATGTTTTATCTACCCAACCCAAATAGAGTTCCTTGTGGCATTTCTACAGAGCTCCACTCTCTATTGATCTCTCTATTGGATATCCAATCTATATATTGGATATCTGGTCTCTCCATTTTTCTCCTATGGGTGCTTGTATATATAGACATCATGAAATGCCAACTCATCCTTCTATGGCCTTAGATCTAGTGCTAAGTGTCTGAATGTGGTCCTTCATGGGAGCATGCTCCTCAGGCCTGAGTTCTCCACTTTTTTCCATGATGGTCTTCTAGAAACTTCTATCGCAGGGCATATTCCTTCCTAGGCCAACTGTCGCCAGGTGGCACCTTATCCACTCCACATGCGCAATCGGGTCATGATTTTTTCATGTCTTGCCCGATACACCAAATATGGCTAAGTCCCGAGACCTTGTCTACCGATTGCACAATACAAACCTTCTAAAACCTTCCTAGAAACCTTCCTTACACGTCCATCCTTCAACCTAGGCCTTACACACCCATGCACCTTTGTGTACTGATCCAATATTTTAAGGGCCTAACATCACCCCACACTATGACTATTCTCCATACACGGAACCTTTCACCAATGAATAAAGAATCATAAAGAGACTTAAATATTGGGAAAAAAATAAGGGGATGAAGAATTTAAGAAAGAAGAAAGAATGGGGAAGTGATGGCATTATTGCAACAAGCTAGGAAAATCTTTTTACAAGTCGGTCTCCAACTTGTTCTAGGCATCGACTTCATTTTGCACTCTCTGGAAGAGGTCGCCGACTAGGGCGCTTACCTCCCCAAAACTTAGTCCATCTCCTTAAGTGTTCATAGTGTCAATAATTTTCTCCAACTCCTTGCTCATGTCCTCAAGCACGTCCATCCTTCTACCAATTTATGGGTATATCTCTTTTATCTGGTTCTTGATTATACCCCTTAGGGCCTTAATAGCTTCTGACTTCTTTTCAACCTTGGCTAGGATTCTATCCCGCTTTACTTTGTTCCCTTTGTTCTTTTCTTGGAACTCTTTAAGCTTTGCTTCATAGTTGGCGACTAGAGTACTTGCCATTTTATCTCTATCTGTGCAGTTGTCATATGTGGCCTCAGTGGTATGGGCAACAATCTTTACATCAGCAAGGACTTTGTTGTATTCAGCCATGATTGCTACTACCTTTAATTTATCCTCCTCCTCTAAGTGCGCTGCTACTTCTTTCGTGGATTCTAAGGCTAGAGGTTGCCTCTCCATGGTGAGGATGTGTGTTAAGTCCTCAAGGCACTCAAAGGAAGATCCATACTTTTATGCGGGTGGCGTCAGGTCTAGATGCTTCAAAATAATGAAATTTGTGATGGACTCTACCTTCTTATGTACTTCGTGCACCCTTTCCTTTTCTTCCCTAAGCTCACGCTTTAGCTGAGTGCTAATCAAATCCTCCTGCTTTAAATCCTTGGCCTTCTCTTATAGCTCTTCCTCCTTCTTTTCTAGTTCTTCCTCCTTATTTTCTAGTTCTGCTTCTAGAAATATTATCCTGTCATTCCGTCCAAAGATCCTAGCTTCAACCTCAACTGAGACCTTATTGAGCGCATTGCATAACTGCTCATCGATGACCTTTGAGCATTTACTAAGGGGTTGTCTCCTTTTGACTATGGAATTTTCATTAGTTCCCCCTGGCTTACCTCAAACTCTAGCTCTTCAATATGGTACTCAATTTCCCAAGAGAGCATCTTCCACTTCGCAGGTATACACCTTCTTCATCAAACGACTTCATTGCCATGAGTTCATCTATTGGGATGGTGCTTTGGAAGTGTGCATGCAACACCTTGCTAGGATCATCAATGTATCTCATTCCTTTCCCTAGATCTCCATGTGCTTTCCCCCTATCTGGGTACCCTTAGGAACAATTACCAAAAGACTTGGCCCTCTCACGCTGTCATGATCTTTTTCTATGCTTTATTCATTATCCTCTTCCATCACTATATCAGCGTTGCGCTCTAATTCTTGTTCTACCAAGTCCTCGATAATTTTCATTGATTCTTTTTCTTTCGCCTCATTTACTTGCTCTTGTATAAGGCTTGGGGTTTTCTTCTCCTACAAGCAAACCTCCTCACTTCTTCCCATGTCCTAGGTGCCTTCCTCCTCCTTGCTACCCTTACACCATACGAAAAGGAAATCATGTTCTTCTTCTCCACCCTCTTCTTTTGAATCATGCACGCTAAAAAATAAGTAGCTCTTGGTCCCCTTCAGGATCATCTTCTTCATCGTCATCCCTCTCACCTATGTATTTCTCCAATCTCTCTATCTCCTCCAAGTCAGCTTCCTCCATCACCTTTTGTTTCTTCCTAACTAGGGATTCTAGTATAGGAGATTCTGCTTTCTCTTCCTCCTTTAGTGATTTATCCTTTGCGATAATCTTTTCTTGTGTTGGCACCTCCTCTTTGACTGGAGACCTCTTCCTACACGTGTAAGTACTTGTTCTAGCACTTGTTCTGGGGTGCCTAATGCCTGTGTATCTTGGGCACTTGGTGCCTTCTTCTTTATTTCCTCCATCTCCTTCTTCTTGGGCACGGTATTCTTCCTACCTGTTAGGTCCTTAGGTATAGCTATCTCATTTTCAAGATAAGTGCCCTTCTCAAACTTAGGCCTTATCTAAAGGTATATACACGTCATGGACCTTCCTGCAATAGTCATAGTCAGAGGTTTTACCATTTGGACTTTATGTGACACATATTTTTCCATGTACGTGCATTTGTTGGTGTAGACCAACATCCTGTGCATATCCCTCTAGTCCTGGTCCAAACTTCTAAGGTCAAGCTTTAACTTTTTGGACTCCTTGAATCTGTTAACTCCCACCTGGAAGTATTGAGATATGAAGGTGAATGGGAGATTACACCATGGGCTCATGTTTTCATCCTCCAAATTAAATCTACCAATGTAGAAGTGTTGGTATATTACAAACTCATCTTCTCCTTCTGTAAGCACTAGCAGTTATTCCAGTATTCTCCATTCTACCCCAAACGCATTCCTTAAGCACATATACCATTTTTCAAGACATGCCTTGTGAATGGGCATCATGCTATCACAGTGTATTTCTCAAATATTTTTGCAGGTGAGGGGTCTTCCTCTGGATACTCCCACATGAACTTATCTACTACATCTGGTACTCTGATTTCTAAGAACACAATGGTTAAGAGGAAATTACCAAAGAGAATCTTGTCTCCTTCTTGTGTGCTGGTGATAATTACATCTGTAATGTATGTGGAAAAATTGTAGATGGTGTCTTCTGATATTTTTCTACAAACATTCAACCAGGACTTGTTTACCTACATCCATCTTTCTTGTGCATTGATTTTTGTTACTAGGCATGTGGCCATTCTCATCACTAGGTCTTGGATATCCCCGATATCAAAATAACTTGATCCCTTCTTGTACGTATATGCAGCCATTATATTCTTGATTGCTTGCTTCTCACACAGGTCATCCTCTATACTATCCGCTCACAGATAAGGCCTATGAATCTTGAAATTAGCTAAGGGGTTATGCACATCTTGCGCCCCGTGAAGTGAAAGTGGTATTCATGTACGTGCGACATCACCCCTTTGGTAGAGGCACTCGGCTTTCCGAAGTAGGGAAACTCATAGAATTTTAATAACCCCACCTTCTCTAACTTCACCTTGACTTCGTTGCTATAAATTGGTAACCCCTCAAGTGTTCTCTGGTTAGTCAAGCACACTAACTCCAACTCTATTTCCTTTTCAATCATGTTCTTGTGATGATTGTAGTCATTTCTGTCATTTTTCTCAAGTGGGATTTCCATTCCATCCCGATTAAAACCCCATTTAGGTCTTTGCATTTCTGCGTACCATTCCTCGTTGGTACCTGCAGTAGTTTCTTGTTATTTTCCCTTGCCCTTGCCATTATTAGGTGTTACTATTGGTTTCTTGGGTACCATTTCTGGGTTATCACTTCAACTTCTCTTCCTAGCTCTGGTCTTCTATATTTTCCAAGTTTAAATCCCTAACCTATGAAGAATACTCTTTTCCTACCCAATCCCTAGTCATCAAACCTTAAGCTGGAATATCTTTTCACAAGATGGTGCCTCTCCACAACTCTCCCCATGCCCATGAATTACTTCCCCCTGGTTTGTAGATCCAAACTAGTTACTCATGGTTAAAATCTTCCAATTTTTCTTCACACAGATCAACTTTGGAAACCCTAGTTTGCAAAAATCTCTTCCTTCTTTGTATTCGTAAAGTAAATAATGAAGTGCCTAACCTTCTATTTATATTTTTCCCCACTTTTAACATTAAATGCTACCTTACCTACCACCATACTTTAACACTTAATGCAGATTTTTCCAACAAAGTCTAACTTTAGCACTTTAACTCACGTGCCCAACCTTGTGTGGACAATTCCTCAACCTTTTGGTGCGCAACCAATCCATCTTGACATGAGACTCTTACACATGGGTCAATAGCACCAAATTCACTTCTTCTATCATGATTTTTTCTCTCGCCTACCCCATGTTACTTTTGTGTTTCTTCCTCTTTTATGTACGTGGATCCCCAATGCAGCCTTATCCTGACACCAACCATATTTTTCACCTTTCCTTACATGTAATTCCTTCCTTCGGGCCATTCAACTGGGATTTCCAATGCAATCCTTCCTGGTGCTTCACACTTCAAGTTATTCCACCTTACTCCACCCCACACTAAAATGATGTGCGGTCCTCTACGTAGTTACAACCTTCAAAAAGTAATGAGATTACTAGTGCCCAAGGCACAACACAAAACAACAACAAGAAAGGGAAACACAAGAAAATGAAATGCATTAAGGGAAATCCTAAACTAACTGGAAATATTGTGATGAGGATAGAATATGCCCATTAAATGTACAATAAATGATCTCATCTTACTCTCCTTTTTATTAAGTTTGATTACATTTTGTGACTTTTATTTGATCTAATATGAGTTAGGATGTAATTGTCTCTTTTGATTGATTGTGATTCTAACATTTAAAAGCTCTGAAATTCCTGAAAAGTGTGTTTCAAATTCAATTTTGTAATAAATTAGGTCTAATCGGTCGAAGAAATGAAGTATGTAGCGTTCATCATGTTTTTGGTAGCATATGTTCTAATACGGCTTAGGTCCAAAACTTCTAATCTAGTTCCGAACTCCATTACACATTCACAAGCTTCATCACCTAGTTCGGAACTTTTAAACTTAGTTCCAAAACTCCAGTATTTAGTTCTAGAATTTTTGGACTTAGTTCCGGAACTCTTGGGTAAAGCTTCAAAACTCTCACGGTTTTTATCTTTAATGATTTCCTATGGTTTTAGAACTTCTCTGAAGTTCTAGAACCGATGGAATTTTATCTATTCTAACCACATCGGTGATTTAGCATCAATGACCCTTTCAATCAGGAAAGGATGAGAAGATTTCCTATCACAGATCCTAGGATAGTTATCTTACAGTTGTCTAATCAGCCACAATTGAGTTAGCATCTATTCTAGGCATGATTCGATTTCATCAGAATCGTAGAGACATCTATGATTGTAAATGTATATATAAGTAGACCTGTAGTAGATAAATATAATAGAGAAGATAGATATACATATAGAATAAGTAATACAGATCAAAGTACATAGATCCAAAGTATGTTTTGTAATACCAAATGTTTTATCAATAAATAGCCATTCTGTTTGAGAGAATTCTAAGTTGTTAAATCTGATTCAAGGAGGAGCAAGGGCCCACTCCCCCAAGGACTAGGATATTCATCTATTTGGTATTTATATTTCCTAAGAAAATAGTTTAGATCTATTAATTTTGTATCACTTTTAATTCTTCTAGTTAAAATTTGTTGTATACTCATTCCTACAAGGTGTCTAGATAGATTCTTATTCTTCTTACAACCATTTTTAAGCACTCTAAGTTGTGTGTTTATTTCCAAAAGAAAGTGTGTTTATTTCCAAAAGCAAGTGTGTTTATTTCCCAAAATCAAGTGTGTTTATTTCCATTCTGCAAAGTGTGTTTCCTTTCAACAAATCTTTCAGTGTGTTTCTTTCAAGCAAAGTTTTCATAGTATGATTTAAATAAGGTTTTTACCAAGAAGTCCTTAAGACATTGAAAATATCCCCAGAAAATACAAAAATAACTACAATCAACTACTAGATCGATAGGATTATTCTTGTTGCATATAGCTTTAGACACACCCCTGGTTTGAATATGACATCAATAGGAAGTTGATTAAATGAAGGGAATAATGACACCCATCATAATGTCTTATTTACAAAAACCAAGTAGACTTATTTATAGTAGGGCTTTAGCCTACTCCCATTGAAGTGTCTCGGAAATCTGGTCCCATCCATCACTTAGAATGAAACACGCCCAAATAAAGCATATACGAGACGATGTAGGGACCCAACCAATGGACTTTTAACTTCCTGGATGGTGCAAAAACTTTGAATCATATAGTAAGACCATCTTCCCAACCTCAAACTTATTGTTCTTAATGTGACGATCATGCCATGCCTTTTGTTTTGCTTTTTCCATCTTCTGGCTCCACTTGGCAAGTGATCGTCTTTCATCCAATTGCATTAACTTGTCAATTCTTTCTTCCAGTGCTTGTTCATTAGCCAATCATCATGTTTGCACGCTATACATAGAGAAGGTAACATTAATTCAATTGACAATACAACTTCCGCACCAAACACGGTTGAAACGGTGTGGCCTTATTCAACCTCTTATAGGTTGTCCTATATGCCCAAAGAATGGCTAATACTTTTTCATCCCAATCTTGTCTACAAAAATCAAAAATATTACTCAACATGTGGCTAAGTATTTTTTTATATGCCTCAAGCACTTCCATTTTCCTGAGGGTGATAGGGAGTAGTTTTGTGATGGGCCACCATGAATTCTGATAGCAGAATCCTGACCGTTTCATTAAGGAAGTGCATACCTCTATCACTTGTCAAACTCAATGGGCATCCATACCTGCTGATTATGTTTTCCCATAAAAATATAGCAGCGGTAGCCATTGTATAATCCTTTGTAGGCACCGCCTCTACCCACCTTGTCAAATAATCAGTGCAAGTGAGGATATACCGCGAACCAGTCCTTTACGCCACTGGTGAGATTAGTCGACAAAATCAATAGCCCACTTCTCAAATGGTTTCATGTTGGTTATTGGTCGCAAGGGAATTTCATCCCCTTTTCCCGGGTTTGCCAAGGCATTGAAAATGGTCACAGGCCTTGCAAAACTCAATGCAATATTGATAAATGGTCTCCCACCAAATCCCACGTGAGTAGAATATTCCATGAGGTTACATTTCCCACATAGTGTCCTCCTGTAATCCCACCATGTTCTTCTTCCATAATTGTAATGTGCTCATGTTCTAGTACGCATCGCCGCAGAACCTCATCATGACCCATTTTGTATAGGTCTCCACTAATTAGCATGTAGGGCATGACGCATATGGCCAACTTCTTCTTCTCTAAGGCCTTCATTCCATCTGGTGCCACACCTATTTTGAGAAATACTACAATATCCTCCAAATCCAAGGGCACACGCTGGAATCTAAATAGTTGCGCATTTTTCATAGTCTCTTCAATACTCTACGTGTCCTCCCCTGAATCAATCCTAGACAAATGGTCAGGTCTGGAATTATTTTTCCTAGTTTGACAACCACCGTGAACTCAAATTCTTGGAACAATAGTACCCACCGACATATGTGCCCTTGTATAATGGGATTTTTCACCAATTATTTCAATGTCATATGGTCAATTTAAAATATAAAAGGGGTTGTCAACAAATATTGTCTAAATTTATGAAGTGTGTAGATCATTGATAATGCCTCACACTCATTCATAGTGTAATTCTGCTCCACTGGTGTCAATTTCCTACTTGCAAAGCACAAAGCATGATCAATAATCCCTTCACTAGATTGTGCAAGTACTGCTCTAATGGAGGTTCCTGAGGAATCCACATGAACATTGAAAGGCTTATCCCAAGAAGGGAAACATAGGATGGGCGTAGTGATAAGCCTATCCTTCAAAGTTTCAAATGCCTTCTACTATGCTTCTCCCTAATAAAAGGTACTCTTATGTCTAAGAAACTCTTCTAAAGGTATGGCGATCTTGGCATATCCTTTGATGAACTTCCTGTAGTACCCCATATGCCCAAGATATTTGCTCTTTGACTAGTAGGCTCCCTTAATTGGAAAATTACTACAACTTTTGTGGGATCTACCAAAGTAGGCCCTCCTTACATATGATGTGCCCCGATAATGTTCCAAATGGGGTAACAAAGACACATTTCTTAATGTTGAGGGATATCCTCAACTACCAACACCTTTCAAACATCAACCTTAAGTTGTCAAAATGGTGCTTCAATAACCCATATATTGTCCAATCATCCAGGTAGACTTGAAGAAATTTATGGATGAAGTCCTTCAAAAGCTTGTACCACATTGGGCGAGAACACATTAGGTGCATTCTTCAACCCAAATGGCATGATCATAGGCAAGACATCCCCACTCGGTGGTGAAATTTGTATTCCTTTGGTCCTCCTTTGTGATCCTTACAGTGATAGTTTGAGAATCCATCTATGAAATAATAGACCTCGTGCCCTACCACTCCCTCTAATATTTCTTTAGTAAAAGGGGTTGGCAAAGGATCAATGATACACACCGCATTCGAGATCCTCGTAGTCAACATAGATCCTTATCCTTCCGTCCTTCTTGATTGTAATTACCATGGGACTTTTCCACACGAATATTCAATAGCTTCAATAATTCCTGACTCTATCATCTTATCTATTTCCTCCTTAACCTTCATGCGTAGGTTAGGATTCCTCAGTATGGTCTTTTCCGACCAAGCGCAGACCTTCCTTTAACTTAATTCTCATTTCCCCTAGGGAATGGTGAATGCCTTTAAGCTCATGATACCCACGTGGGAATAAATCCTCAAACCCAAGTAAAAGATCAATGATCTTATAGACTTCCTTCTCTAACCAATAGTCCGCAATGATATCCTCCTTAGGCTCCTCATCTAATCCAATGTTAACCTTCTTTGTCTTTAAAGGCTCGTGATAGGCATGCACTTGTTCATCAACACTATCTATGACTTTGCGCGTCCCTACATAATGGTCAACATCTAAGTTTTCTACTTCTTCACCATCAATAACATACACCATCTTCCCCTTTTCTTTTTTCAAACATGTGCACTCAAGTTATATCTCTTATGTTTCTTCTTCCTCAAAGCACGCCTCCAGGATAGGTTCACCTAGCAACTCTAGTAGCCTATCTTCTACCATGGAACTATCCCCAATGGTAAGGTGCTTGACAACCTACAATGCCTTATCCACCAAGGGTTTTGTACTCTGATACTCAAATGCTTGAATGAGATCAGCCGCTAACTCTTTCCAATTCCTTGTCTAGCGGCATGTCTCAGAATGAATGTACCATGCGCGTGCACAACCTTGTAGGGTGGAATACAACTTGTGAACCCATAATGAAGGTGACAATGCTTTTGCGCTTCCCATCTAGGCTGCCTCACATGCTTGGATATGGAAGGAAGTGGTCTCTTTACCATGGTAATATTTTATAGCCATGGGCACGTTGCTCCTGCAAAACCTTATAGAAGGAAATTCTCACCTTGTGCCATTCCAAGAGATTATCCCGATGCATTTCCCACCAGCACATAGCATTTTTGAGTAGGATGTAACTTAACATCCCCTTCGTTCATTTTCCTCCTTCCACTAAGCTTCCATCTCCTGCAAAAAGACCTCAAGGAAGGCTCCTCCTAAGTACTTAGGTAGCTCCTTTCCTCCTAGGTGCAGACCGTATGCGCCTTTGTCACCTTTATTACCAATCCTCTCAAATGTCATCTGATTAACTCATAGGTCCTATGCACTCAATTATCACACGCTATACTGGTGGTGTCACTTAGGGATTGAGCATCCTAAAACTAGATAAATCCTTATATGGGATGAATTGTCTCTAGATCCCTCATTAAGCACACATATATTCTATCTAGGACCTCTTCTCCCAAAGGTTCAGTATAGGGTGTTGATTTCCCATCATCTAGGGGTATGATGACCCATTCCTCCTCATTTTCAAAGCTTATGTATCCCTTGTTAAACCTAAGATCTGCATTATTCTTATAACACCATGGGCACCCAAGTAGTGTTGGGAAATTATCTTCCTCGGTAAGCACCAAGACTTCGAAGTCCCCAGTAAACTTAGCTCTATGAATGGTGATGGCTGCATCCTTTAAGACATAGATGGTAATTTCCTTCATTTTGTTTTCCATATACAAGTACATTCGAAGATGGCTATAATCCAGGCCATCCCATCGATGTCATGCATCCAAGGTGAGAACATTGACCTCCATGCTGTCGTGTCGATGAGGATATTACTAAGGATCCATCCATCCACGACCACATTTAATGTGATCTCCCTATCATATTCAAGGTTGTGAGGGGGAAGGTTCACATGTAAGACCTTCCTCTCACGCTCTTCCCTGGTGCATGGTACCTTCTCTCTCAACCATGCTCCTAGCACAGAATAATATTCTCTTGCCTTAAAATTTTACATACTTCCTTGACTTCATCCAGTCATCTTTTTACACCTCAACCTTCCTTATTTTCTCCTCCCTCCTAGACTACTCCTTTAGACATTGGATTTCTCCTTGTAAACTCTGAATGACATCCATGGTTTCTAGATATACCTCCTTTTGATGTGCGAGGTGCAGGTACTTCCTTATGTGCCACTTCTTCCCTTGAAACCAAGTTCTTACGCTTGGTATTTCCTTTACGCGTGCGGCCTCTAATATTTTTGTTACCATAATAGTTTTAAATCCTTTATCACATGTCACCCATGACATCCATTATGTGTCAACCTTTTTAATTCTTACCATTGCAGTTCCCTTGTCTTTTTGGTGCTGCTAATTCATGTACTCAAACAACTCAGGGAACTCCTCATACTTGTGTTTGTTCCTACACCATGAGCACTACAATATATCTGGGCACTCATGCTTGTAGTGGTCTGTAGACTCAAAATTAAAATAGGTTCCACATGGGAACTCACTTCTTCCTCCTTTGCAGTTACCACAACCACGAAATCCTCCACGAAATCCCCTTCCATGCGCATCTCCATTTTTGCGCTCCTCATAATGGCGGTCATCATTCTTATAACTAATTGTAAGGCTAGTCTAGCACATAAAAAGATCAATGGCCTCATGGATTTGATCAATAAGACTATAATATATAGTTTCATGGGTCATAGAGGTGTAGATCTTATAGTAGCAAGAAACATTCTTTCGAATTATGCATTGTAACAAGGGACATCTACTTTCATCATGGTCCCCATGACAAATTTCAGTATACTATTATGGCGCGTACTATCTTCTGGGGGTAACTATCCTTTACATGCCCATCTACATCACAATTTGTACACCATATACCACCGTGAGTCTCACGGGCTAAGTTCTGAGATAACTTCTCTAGCTAATTATCCATAAAGAACGATTTGAGCCTCCGTAAACGTCTAACACTAAGTATCAACACTTTTAATAGCTTTGCACGCATGAGCAGAGCAGCTTCTAATGCCTCATGTGGGTCTCTGTGAAAGTCTTATAAGATAAATCTCTTATAAAAGTTGTTATTAACCTATAGACACTAAAATTAGGTCACACTCCACTTTTGTCCCTCGACATATAATCACCCTTTATTACATTTACCTAGCTATAACCCCCTTCACCACACTAATATTAATTTAATTAATTAAATTAAATTAATGCATTACCCTCACTATATTTATTATTTAAATATCTTATTTAAATAATATCTACACACAGATTCACTTAGACACCTCACCAAGCCAACTCAACCTAAGACCTACTCTTAATAAGTTACCATAACTAACTAAGACTTACCCAAACCCTAAAAATCAATGCCTACATTCCCTCTAACCACATTCTCACATGCTCACAAGAAGCTCCCAGTCTAACCCGCGGGATAACGACATGAGATCCAAGGAAATCAAGAGGATCTCCCTAGTTTAGTAAACCTAGGAAATCCCACCTTGATCGACGTCGATTACCCATAATCTGTCTCTCGGTTAATTCGGACCACCGTTGGCTACCCTTTTAACCCCAAAACAACCTTATTCTCAAGGTTGGAAGTTGGAAGTTGGTAAAAACATAGGGAGAGATTTGACTATAAATAATGCATCGCAGAGAGATAACACACCTTCGAGAGAGAAAATTCCAACAAAAACTCACATCCAAGGAAGGAGATTGAGCATCTTCTCCTGCATAGCCATCCCAGCCATGATCTGATCTATCAAAGCAAAGAGGAGTGTACATACAGCCCATACGAAGCTTTTATTCAATTGGTGATCACTTTCAACCTTCAAACTCATCATCAACACCTCCATCCCTCACACACAGGCATTCAGAACAAAATCCAAGTATAACATCATACTTTCTGGTTTATTTAATTTCATCATCCTTTTTATCATCCGTTGTGTATCTTGCCCCCTATTAACCTTCTCCCACATTTTCACCTCTATATACCCATTAAGACCTTGCAAAAGCCTACTCCAGTCGCCCAATACCTCATCCTGACCAACCAAAGTCCTTTGTGCAATCACAAAGGAGACCAAAAGCCTATTATGTGACATTTCCATATCTCACAATAATCGGCACCGGTTATACCTAACCGCCATCGGTCACCCCTGACCAACACCGGTCTCTGTGTTTTCCCACATAGCCTAAACAGAGACCTACCCACCTAATTTCATCTCACCCTCATTCACCTATGATCTACCCAAGACCTTTATCAAACCTACAAAGACCCAAAACCAATCATTTGACCTTTGGATTCTATTCTAGCTTAGCCTATTAGATTAGATATTTTTCTTATTGTGTTTTTAAGTGAGATACCTAAATCATTTTAAAATAACAATAGGATTTACTTTTTTACAACATTGAATTGTTTAAAATAGTGGACTGACAACCATCTAGGAAGTATCATACTTCCCGGATCTAGCATACACTAGGCAGTTCACTAATCATATTGTTTAATTCCTTCTAGTGGTATTTTTTTCGTTAAAGGTAGTTCCTCCTAGCCAAAAGGAAGCTCTCGTGATCAGATCTAGATTTGGAAGTCATACGCGTGCAACAACCCATCGACCAACATTTGAACAGGTATTCCTCCTATGCCCGTTACCCTATCTGTTTTTTCAACACTTCAAAGAAACAATATAAGAAAAAGGTGAAACACTTTGGCACACCCAAGTGGGGCCATATGGGGTTCCTTGCATTTCATTCATTCCTAGGAAAAAATTGTGTATTTTTTCCCTTCTGAAAAGCGTACACACTAATTTTCTTCCTTGGTAAATCTCCTCTTCTTTCTATTTTCTCTAAAGGAAACCCTTCTTTTGGTGTAATTAAAAAAACCATTTCTTCATGTTTTTTGCATTGTAGTGAAAGAGAATTCCTCTTCCTCTTCATCTTATTGTGTCATCCAATTTCACATTTTTGATTTGGGTTTTAAAAATAAGTGCATTCCATTCTAATTTATTGCATTAGCTCACATTAATTGAGGGCAACCTATACGTTGGAAGTCATGACCAGCTGATGGTTGACAAACGAATCATAGAAAAGAACTTCTATCCTTTTCTCTTTCTCTGAGTCTTACCAAACCACACAAAAATTTAAAATACATACATTCTTAAACAACATCCTACTTAGAAGAAGCTATAGGTGATCACATGATCATGGCACAGTGGGCACCCAGCTCGCTACTCTGTCGAGTCATACTTTAGAGTGAAGCCCGCCCCCACCATAACATACCTAAAACCTCACCTTTTATATCTCCTTCTTTGTAGGAAGCCATCCTCACTAAAAACTCTATTTCACAATTCATGTGTCAGTCCATAAATAGCATAAGCTAAACAAACATAATAGAAATGGCACTCCTAGGATCACATTTTCTTAGTGTTTTTTCTTGGCTTGCATTTTTAGGTGAGAGATCACATTCATCACTTTGTTTTGTTCATTCTTGTATGCTCCTTATCATAGCTGGTGTATTCCGGCTTCACCTGAGTGTGCCTGGGCCATATCATCATCATTTTTAGAATTCTGGGTCTAATTCTACATCATATTTTAATTCACAACCACTTTCTTTCATCATTGTTTTAATTTCACAATAACTGTCATTGGTTACCTCGACCACCATCGTTATACCCAACCGACTTATCGGTTCCAAGGCCTTTGCTAACCTACCCAAAAGGACATTTTTACTTCACTTTCTTCCAATTTTCATAGCCTATGTCACTATCATTATTTCCATTGACGTTGTAAACATCATTAGATTTGGCATACTTGTCAGATTTTACCTTCTGCCTCAATGTTTACTTACTGTCCATTTTCTACAAGTGAGTGGCAGTGGTTACCCATGACCGACTGGCATCAGTTTTCCCTAATCGCATCGGTTATCCTATTTCACATTCCAGCCACCATTTGCTACTTCATCCACTTTTTATCACAGATTCACCTATTCATGTTGTTCTCTGTGTCATTTACAGAGAAGTAGCCCTACCTAATCAGTACTAGTTCACATGGTGTTGACCCGAAGATAAGCAAGTGCACTCATATTTCATGCTAGTTGTCAACCACTCCCACCTAGTCCTTCACCACCTTCTATTTTATCACCAGCCATGGATCCCATCTAGCCTACTACTATCACTACCAGAGATGAGGAGTTCACACGACTCCTTGACTAGAACCCTATCACCTTGCAGTTTACCTTTCCCACTCATCCACTCAAGACGCCTCAGGTCAATTGATATACGGAATGCCCGTATCTATCCCTTTGACCCTCGTACCTACTTCTGCATTGGCCCCATCTAGCTCTGTGCTACCCACATCCACCTTACCCCCATTCATTTCATAGTTAGGTCCTATACCCACTATGACTGCCGCGTCTATTACCTCCGTGGCCCTTGTTACATCCACCGTACCCTTGACGAATACCCCAAACACAACCTCATCCACCCCTAATGTCTCACACATACTTGTAGCTACATTACCACCTTCAGTGTCGGTGACCCCTACCCCATTTCATAATTTTGTTCTTTCCATTCCACAATCATTAGCCTCTATCACCACTATGGTTACCACGACCCTTCCACCCCCGTATACATACTACCAACAACCTCATGTTTCATCCATTCTTCATTCTAGGTACGTACCCCCTATTTCACTTCCTTATTCTCCACCACCCTACATGGCAGCCGCATACACTAGAATGTCACCCCGTAATATGCCCAAAACCAACTTCCTCACGCCTACCGGAGGCATTCAATCATCACAACCCACCAATGACCTAATTAAATTTATGTTGGACAAGATGCAGACATTAGAGGCATCGGTTTCTAAATCCCACAACACTCTCACCTATGACAAAATTTGCAACGAGCCTATTCACCCATCCATTCCTATCTGTTCATACCCTATGCATTGGGAAATGCCTAAATTCAATTGTTTCAATAGCAAATAAGACCCACAACAAAATTTTCGGTCGTTCAAACACGGGTGTTATCTTATCGCTCATGATGATGCCTTGCTTTTGAGAACCTTTCCCATGTCCCTCATTGGACCTGCATTAGATTGGTATAGTGGGTTACCTAAACACTCTATATTCTCATTCAATCAGGTAGCCCAAGCCTTCTTGGATCATTTCTCTATTAATATCATCAAGAAGGTTACCATGACCAATCTATATTCCACACATCAGTATGAGGACAAATCTATCACAAATTTTTTTGCTCATTAGCGTAGCTTGATCAATCAACTTACCTTCCAACTGCCACAAACCAAACTCATCGAGCTCTTCACATGGGCTTGCACTAGAATATCTCCCTGACCTCGTAGGTCCAAACCTTCCAAACATTCGATGAGGCATTCACTATGGCATGAAAGTTAGAGACTCAAGCCATCAAAGAGAAGAAAATCCAATTACGTAATAAGAATTTGGCATTCAAGTCGAATGATACCTCTTTTCTTCCAAACCACAAACCAATTATTCAAAAGCTAAGGGCACTACTAATGCAGTGGTACTCAAGGCTAGCCCAGCTCATCTGTCAAATTAGGCTACACCCTCATCTAATCTCTCACCTTTCAGACTTTTCAATTTAGACGAGAGCAGCAAAAATATACCCCAATTGGGGAACCTTACTCTTATGTATTAGAAAATCTTATCAAAGCTGGAGCCATCACCCTTCCACCTATAAAACCACACACTAGTTTTAACCCTACTCGCCCCATGCCCACATGGTATAAAGAACATGATTTCTGTAAATATCATCGCGTAAAGGGTCATAGTGATGGAAAATATGTCACTTTTAAGAATATTGTCAAAGAAATGCTCGATAAATGTGAGTTAACTATAGATAATCCCAACACCACCCCCAACCAAAATCTACAAATCTTCAAAAAATCATTTCCCAACCATGCCCCTTCATCCAATCAAACCTGGTGAGACATCAACTCATGATACCCTTACCCACGAGGTTCACGCTATCTTTAACAAGGTACATGTCTCCTCTCAATTACCCCACATTCCTTCCATAGAGGAGATCCTAACCCAAAATCCTCCTTCCGCATTGGAACCGACCTCCCCTATTCCTTCACCCATAGAGGAACACCTTTCATCTCCTTCATCACCAATAGAGGGGTCTTCCACTAACATCGAGACCATCTCACCCCTAGCTTCTCCACTTAGAGAACCTTTACCTACACAATACCTCCAATGTCAAAACCACACCTAATCGACACCCAAACTAAAGAAACAAATTCATCGACCTCATACCCCGACCACACCAATCACACCCGCACTTGTCCCGTCTATCTAAAGACCTCAGCTACCTAACATGGTCAAGCAACCTTCACCCATCCATAAACTAATAACACAACAACCCATTCCTTCCTCGCATACCTCTAACCTACCCTAGACACACAACATGACTTACACCCTTTGTAGTCTTTTTACCACCAATACCTTCATTATTGCTTCACTACCCACTACACTTCAGTCATTTTTCCTCACACCCCAAGTACGAATCTGCGTCATCTACCTTCACAAAGACCCCGTTATCCCGTGGGTAACTCACCCTCTTCCTCCATTTGCTTTTCCTTCTAGACCTCATATACCCACATCACCTTTACCCAAGAAGGTGCAACCCAAAAACAAAACCCCACTACCCCACAACAAGGTAGTCAAAACAACCCCACACCCTCCTACCCATCCATCTACTGTACCCCTACCCAAACAAACATGACCGATACCTAAAACCACACCGAAACCTAAAACCATAACTTGACCCATTCCTACTCTTCCAAAAATAGTTCCTCGACAATCAACCACACCTACACCCAAACCCATGTTCACTTCCCATTGTGATCCACTAGCAGGGTCCTATGCCAAAATTTTAACCAACCTCCTCGAGACTTCTATTATCACATTACCACCACTCCGACCTTATGACCCCCTAAAACCCAAGACAAAAGGGTTTGATGATACTAAAAATTTTACATACCATCGTGTGCAAGGGCATGATGTGGAGAAGCTGTAAGGCCCTCAAAACCATCCTTATCCAATTATGTCCATAAGAAAAAAACTTGTATGACTACAACCTTCTTAATGAGGATCCTTCTTCACCAACACCCATTCCCACACCGCCCACTCAACAACCACAACCTCCACCCTCACCTCTCCTAAATCCATCCCTAAGATTTGAAATTAACATGATTCGCATCAGATAACTTGCCACACCACCACCCGAATGTCGTTTCACCTAGCTCACCCCACAAGGCTTTTCTCCTCCAGTAGGTTTTTACCCTTCATGTCATTATACTGCTCATCCTACACCTTCTCCATTTTCCAAATCCCCTCAAATCAACATGATACATGTCACTACACATGCGTAGAAGGGAAAAGAAAAGTAAACTGACTCACCAACCAATCCTATACCCAACATACCATCTACATCCATACCTAAAATCACTATCCGCGGCCCCACATACCCCATTTCTAATGGCATCACACATCGCACCATGCTGAAACAACTACACCAATCTCCCTTCTAAATGTCCTTATACGACCTCATCCAAACCTCAAAATCCCATCATCAAGCTCTCATGGAGGTTCTTCAATCTATTGAGGTTTCACTCAATGAGCCTACACCTGTAGCCTCCATTATCACACCCCATCATGTAGCCTCTCTCACCAAATTACCACCTTCATCCTCACCTCACCTTGTTCACCAAGTGGCCTCCCTTAGCTTCTCAGAGGAGGAGATCGCGCCACACCAAAATGATGACCTAGACCCAACCCTCTTCATCTCCATCCACATTGATGACATATGGGTATGCTATGTGATGATTGATGGAGGTGCTAGCATTAACATCATTTCATCCCATGCATTTGCTCAAATGCACATACCTGACAATTACATGCATAAACATCTAGTCATGTTGTGTTCATTCAACGAAACTATCACATCCACACTATACACTTTGTCATCCTTCACGTTCACGTAGTCCCCACACTATTCCATAATTGTTTTATGTTTTGGAGGGGGAATTCCAATATAACTTGTTACTTGGTAAACCCTGGATCCATGTCATGGGTTGCATTCCTTCCACTTTGCATCGTTGTGTAAAGTTTGAACATGAAGGACACACTTATACCATTCCATCTAACCCATCACCTTTCAAAACATGCAACATCCTTTACCGACCCAATGATTTTCTCATACCTGTCAAACCATCTACCTCTAGCACCAATACCGCTTCACCTACACCTCCACCTACCAGTACAGCTGTTGCTTTCACCGCACATACCTCCTCCATTCCTACCATTGTTATAACCTCCATGGCTGACCCATTAACTTCCCAATCCATTAACTCCACCTCCACATCGACCTCCGACACATCATCCATTCTAGCTACCTACATACCAACCACCGACCCCTTGGAAGGTATTTTTCAATGCCTCACTTTAGGGGAGTACCTCCTATATAGTGTCAACACATTCCTTACTCCACACGAGTATGGAAGCCTTCACCAACACCCTCACTATGATCACCGTATAGAATAATGCCTTATGGTCCTCCTCATCTTTGTACTACTCTCACCTATGGGGGACTTTATACTACCACTTACACACCTGAACCACCATCACAACCCCATCCATTTTCCACTAATTTCCAATCACTTACCAATTTTTTTTTCGCCCATACCTTCCTCCACCATTGTGTGTGGAAGGGTTTTGGTTTTGGCTTTACGAGCAAGGCTACCATACTATTATTCCATGTACCACCTACAAACATAACGACCGTAGTGTTATGGCTTCCCGAACCTCCTACCAAACAGATCGCATTCAACTCATTGAAGACCCTATCCCTCCTCCACCTTCATCTTCATCACCACCTTCACCCACTCCACCTTCATTATCACCCTCACCACAGCAGTCAATGGATCTTGAATATATCCCCCCTAACCTTTTTTTTCATAAACAACATTTCCTTGGGGCCTTTGACTTAGCAACGCGAAGGCGAGTCTCCTTCCACTCTTCCATTCCTGTATCCTAAAATGATTGACAATGACACAACTACAATCAACATCATTCAATTTTAGGATGATGAATCCATACTCACCTGCCTTGGTGTAGAAGACTCATATATTCATCGGTTGTTACCCTCTGAGACATAAACCATGTTGAATGAATCGACTTTCGAGATCAACATTCATACTCAGGAAAACCCACACATCCTAAAGATCAGACAATCTTTAGATGCTCATCGAATAGGAATCCATCACTTCTTTTCTCCGAGATCATAACCACTCTTTCACTTGGTCTTATGTAGACACGCCCTGGTAATTACGCCACCATAGTGGTCCACAATATCGTAACCATTTCCGATGCCAAACCTATCAAACAAAAGATGAGGAAAATGCACCCTCGTATTTCTCTTCTCATCAAAGAAGAACTTTAGCACCTTCTTTCTATTTCCTTCATCACCCCTTGGGAACCTTTTGCTATCAAGTCATGCCTTTTGGTCTTAAAATGCTAGTGCTACATATCATTTTATGAATTACATCTTCCATGATATCATGCATCGCATATTGGAAGATTACGTGGATGATCTCTTGGCCAAATCTAAATGTCGCACCAAGCACCTCATTGTCCTCAAAACCATCTTTGACTGCCTCATTAAATATTATGTCCTCCTTCAGCCTAAAAAGTGTGTCTTCGTGGTTCTCTCAAGAAAGCTCCTGGGATTTATGGTTTCCCTCCGTGGTATAGAATTTGACCCTTCTAAAGTCAACGCTATCATCGAAATGCCTCTCGTCCACTAACCTTAAATAGATCTCGTAGCCTATAAGGTAAATTACAATCCATTCACCATTTCATTTCACAATTATTTGATCGGTGTCAACCATTTCATCATCTTCTTAGGAAGGATGTCTCCTTTAAATGTAATGATAACTGTCACAAATATTTTGAGGCCCTAAAACAATACCTTCTTCACCACCCATACTCATTCCACCTAAATATGATCAGCCTTTTTACCTATACATATCAGCTACCTATCATTCCTTGGGAGCTATGCTCGCTCATCATGATGCATAGGGAGCGGGCGGTTTATTACATAAGACATACTCTTTTAGACTATGAAACCTGATAGAACCAACTAGAAAAACTTTGCTTAGCCTTAGTTTTAGTTGCCACCAAAATTCACCATTACCTACTTAACCACAAAACCTATGTTGTGACCAACACCGATCCCTTACACTTCATATACGCCAAACCTTATCAAAATCGGTGTGTCACACGATGTCTTATGCTTTTGGCCGACCTCAACCTTGAATTCATCCATAAAAATTCCATCAAGGGCCAAGCTATCACCGACCAGTGCCGACGCACCTATTTCTAGGGATCAACCCTCTAATTTTGACTTTCTCGATGAGTCAATTACTACTCTTTCCCTGGACGAACCCCCTTACCAAATGACACTGTTCTTCAACGGTTCCAAGTGTCAGCGTGGGGGTGGGGCTGGTATTATCCTCATTCCTCTAGATGGAGAACCCATGCCTTTGTCTTTCAAACTAGACTTTGAATGCACCAACAATATTTCGAGTACGAAGCGCTTGTACTAGGTCTCCAAGCCGCATATGCCCTAGATGTCAAATCAATCCACATCTTTGGTGATTCACAATTGGTCGTCAACCAAGTCAATGGTATGTACCAATGTTGTAACGAGATACTTCAAAAGTATAAACATCATGTAGACATAATTTTGACCACCTTTGATCATTACACCCTTCAAACCATCCCACATTTAACCAATAAATTTTCGATACCATGGCCTCGCTTATCTTCCCAAATACCCGCTTCCCTACCGATTCTAAAATATGTGTCACCGTACAACACCTCCATTCACCTTATTATTTACCTCATGATGTTTACTCAATTAGAACCGACACCCCTAACCCGAGTGACCTTTGGTATAAACAATACTCCGACTACCTTTCTCTCTCCATCATACAACCTGATCTCACCCGTAATGGAAAATGCACCTTCCTTAAAAGGGTCTCTCATTTCATCATTCTGGGGGGAATCCTCTATAAATGCGGCTTTGATGGTATTCTCTTATGATTTGTCACAAGTTCTGAAATTCCTTATACCATTAAGGAGGTTCATGATGGCATATGTGGAGGTCACTTTAGTGGCCTTATTGTTGCTAAGTGTATTCTTCACCTAGGCTATTACTGGCCGACCCTTAACCATGATTGTTGTGACTATGTCAAATGTTGTGTGAAATTTCAACAACATTCCAACCTTTATCATACACCCAATCATGCCTTATAGGTCACTCATGACCTTTGGCCCTTCTCTCAATGGGGTTTGGATCTTGTCGGAGAAATCAATCCTCATTCTTCCCAATGCCATCAATGGATCATAACTGCTACCGAATACTACACAAAATGGGTGGAAGCCATACCACTCATCTCCACAAAAGTCGAGAAGATATGTGAGTTCATTAACCATCACATCATTTGTCACTTTGGTGTTCCTCATCACCTCATCACTAACAATGGAAAATAATTCAAAAACAAAACATTGCAAAAACTTTATGATGCCTTCAGCATTCGGTTTAGTTTCTCATCGCCTTATTACCTAAAACCAATGGCCAAGCCAAATCCACTAACAAAACCTGTAAAAAAATTATCATGAAAGTGGTTGACGATCTTGGGAAAGATTAGGATACGCACATTCCTTTTGCCCTATGGGCATATAGCACTAATATACACACTTCCACTACGGCCACACCCTTTTCGCTGGTCTATGGTATAGAGGCTATTCTACCTCTCAAAGTATAGATCCCCTCACTCCACATTTCTTTCCATGACATGCTTACATGATGATGACCTTTGTCAGATCGCTTCACACAACTTGAGTTATTAGATGAACATCATCTTAACACTTTGGATCACCTTCAATTTTACCAACAATGTATCAAATTTGCGTATGAAAAATGTGTTCATGAATGAACCTTCCAAGTTGGTGACGTTGTCTTGAAAGAAAATCAACATGTAACCAAAGCAAAAAAAAGTAAACGGGGAAAATTTTCTCCTAATTAGCTTGGACCATACATCGTAACTCATACCTATGGATCAAGTGCCTATCGTTTATCCTCACTTGATGGTAAACCCAAACCTGAGCCCCTTAATGCATTGCATCTTTGACCATTCTATTGTTGACTCATTGTCCTACCTCACCCTTTGTCTCTTTACAGGCTCGTCCCTTGAGCGTTATCCACTCCATACACCTCCCTAACGATTAAACAAGAATCATGTGAGTACCAATAACTCGTTATCTTCTCTTGAATATGTGTAGCATGGCACTTCGCACATAGCATGATTCTCATGGATACTTTTCATCTACCTTTAGATGAGATCCCATGGTCATCCCACCTTTCCTTTTGAACATGAGTCCTATCATCCACCTTGGTCTTGTCCATGACTTCAAATACCTCACATGGGACCAAAATCCTTGAGTCAAACTTCTAATAAAAGATGACTCCCTCAAAAGGACATCTTCCTCTCGACAAAATTGCTGCTATAAATAGACTACTCCCTCGAAGGACAGCTATGTGAAGTTTTAAAAAAACAAGAGAAACCGAAGCTTCCTACATCGATCAGCTTCATGAATACCTCAAGTAGTACCATATTATTTATCCCATATAGACTTCCCACATCAATCGGTCTATCGAACAAAAACGCTTTTAGTCATGGACCTACCCTTGTGACCTAAGACCTCTTGCCCAAAAGCCCATCCTTTGAAAAACATATAAAATTAACTACCTTTCACCCTCCTTACAACTTCCACTCTCATTGTCTCAATTGCCTCAAGGGACATCTTGGAATTTAGACATTTGGTGATCCTATGACTACCTTCATCGTAGAACCATTAATTGTGTAATGCCTTTCGGGTCTTATGTTCATCACCCCCTCCAAGGTATGATCTACTCGGTATGATCCTACCCAATCAGGTGGCTTTATTGCCCCCTCTTATCTTTTAACCATATTTGTTTATGTTTTGATTACCTTATACAGGACTTAGTCCTCGATGCTTACCTTTGAGGTAGTCCTCCCTTTCACCATAATCACCTTCACCTACATCCTTTTACCTATAATCTACCCACACCTATTACACCTAAACCCACAACATGCCCAAAAACCTACCAACTCATTTTCATATTCTTCCCTAGCTCATGGGAGAACTACATCGGCCTGAGGTCCCTTTTCATCAAGACTATGTAGGCAAGAACTCGAGGGCATGGGGCCCTTGGAGGTTAGCTCGGCCATTCTCTACCCTAAAACAATTCATCAACCATGCCTAACTCACCATTTACACCACATTTCACTTAGTTCCCCTTTCCTAACAAAATTAGAAATTAAGCCACATGCATAACACTTTGCTTACCACAACATACATTTATTACACCTACCATCCCTCTATCATCACTATGCATAAATTATACAACATTTCACATATAACCCATAATATCATTCATTTCCAAAATAATGAATCATAACTAAACCTACTTTCAACTCAACCATGCCTATAACCTGACTCAATCCATGCCTATAACCTGACTCAATCCATGCCTATAACCTGACTCGATCCATGCCTAAACTAACTTGACTCGATCCATGCCTATAACCTGACTCGATCCATGCCTAAACTAACCTAACTCGATCCATGCCTATAACCTGACTTGATCCATGCCTAAACCAACATAACTCTATCATGCCTAACTCACCTAATTTCAAACCACATTCAAGTAACAAATCCATATCTCATCTAATACAAGCCATAAACCAATATCTCATAAACACATTAACACATCACAAAATACCATGAATCTCATCATATAAATCAATAAATGTGTATCTCAATATACATGCCTATCTCATCATGACCGTCATCTCAAAATGTCAGCACGCAGGCTGATATACAATACAAAATTCCATCGGCACACCGAGCCGGTCTCATATATACCAAAAAGAATGAATGAATCAATACAAAATATCTTTGGCATGTAGACCGATATATGCTCAAACTATACAAAAATAACTTGTACATCCTCACTTTCTTCGTCATGTAGGCCGGTATGTGATAAAAAATACAACTATCTTCAGCACGTAGGCTGGCATATATATCAAAAAATCACTAGCATACATGAACAATTAGGTGGCCATATATCCGACATCTCATCGATTTTCCTCCATCTCTGTGTCACCTGTACTCTTGGCCTCATGTGGCCCTGCTTTGCACATCACTTAGCTCTAGTCATCTTTGTGTGCTTTGGTGGCCTCTCCCTGATCGGGCCTTGGAGCTTGCTGACCTCCTGTGCTCTCCACACTATGTGTGTGGGATCTCGTCCTCTCACTAGATGCCTGTTGTGCCCTGTACTCTCCATAGGATAGGAATTCTATACCGACCGCTATGAGCTGATCTCGTAAATATATCACCTCATCTAGGGCATCTCGTAACTGGATACAAGAATGGTATATAGTGGTCCCATAGGTCTCATCCTTTGTACCTACCCTACGGGGACCTGCCTATGCCAACCTATAAATTGGGACCAGCTCCTGTGCCTATGGTGGTTCCCCTTGTCCCTATGTTTGTGTTGGTGCCCCGCCTTCGTGCCTATATCTGGACTGTAAGGCCCCATCTATGTCTAGTTTGTGGCTAATCGGCCCTATAAACTGTCACCTGAGCTAGTAAGGCTACCACCTGACCATCACTGTCTCCATCTCCTCCCTCCGCCATCACGGGCCTCTGGACTAACCACCTATACTCATAGCTCTGCTACCTCTACCTCTGACACCTCCAGCTATGTCTGCAGGTATACCTATCTCGTGTGATCAGTGTCACTACCTAACCCTATAGGGTGTCTCTCTCGCACTTTGTAATAGTCATTTAGGTCGAGAATGCCCCTGTCTCAGGTGGTATGGCTCATAACTGTGCCATCCACCACTACCTATACCTATCGGTACATCCGGCATCATCAATCTACTGATCCACTGGTTTCTCCTCCTCCTCTGTAGGCACTGTAGGATGTGATAGAGATAGAGGCCTCTCCACATCATCTCTCCGATACTATGGGAAGGATGGAGGAATATCCTATACAAGCCCAAACTATTGTTGAACCCTACCTACCGGGATCATCTCATCCTCCCCGGCATGGTGACCCTATATACACCTCTCTAACTAGAGCTCAGCTAGCTCCTCATGCATGTGCATATATGAGGGGAATCCCACATATGGCCTCTAGATAATGTCCACTCTAGACAACCCCTCCAACAACTACCAAAAATGGGCCACATCATATGCCGGCCTATCCAATATCTGCTCTCCTATAAGCGGCACCCATCTGCTATATCCCACCCACACAGATATCACGGGAAATACATCTACTCGGGGCATCCCTATAGGTTGAACATAGACTATGTGCTCATAGGCCCAGTAGTGTAGTATAAAGGTACAACACAGGATAAACATATACAACCGCCCATACACCCATAGCTCTCTGTATAGCTACACCAAGAATGTTGGTGCCCAAGAAAAGCATGTCTCATGCACCATCATATCATGGAGCACCCCCATCAATGATTGGGGAAAACGTCCACCCTCTACATCGGGCAGTGCATAGCAGCACATTGCCTCCATCAATAGAACCACTAGCCTCGTCTCATCCGGATGGGCTAGGTACATCTCGTCATAGCTCAAACTAGCACTATGGAATCTCAGCTCCACCGCCCCCTTGCCAAAAATTGTCTTGATCAGCTCCTCTGAGGCCTCGGAGGAGATAGAGTAAACCTAGGCCCCCAATATGGGTAACTACAAAATTTGGAACATGTCCTCCAGGGTGATAGTCATCTCACCCATCGGAAGGTGGAACGTGTTGGTCACGGAATCCCATCTATCGATGAGTGCAACCATCAAGTTGGGCTATTGAATAGCATGTCGGTAGTGCCAAATCCCACTCAAGCCCACTACCTCCATGTGCTGCAGCTCCAAAGGGGTTGCTAAGCTACGCAATGTCACCAGTAGAGGTGGAACCCTATCCCGCATATGTAACTGTGATCTCCCCTGCATCTAATCCAAGCACAACATTAATCTACATTTACCATGACCATATTCACCAATTATCATTACCCACCACCCTATTTTTACCCTATCCATCTCAACCACCTAACCTACATCACTTTTGGACCCTTGTGCCGGTTCATCCTAACCGACTTCGGTCACCCTTAAACCGACATCGGTCACCTGTTTGGTGACCGATACCGGTTCATCTTTACCAACCACGGTCACCCTTAAACCGGCATCAGTCACCTATTTGGTGACCGATACCAGTTCTACCCAACTAACGCCTACCGGTCAAGCTTGACAGCGTCGGTCACTATCGTGAAAAAATCCATGACTTCCCAAACCCCCTTTGTTTAAACCTCCCCCCTGTACCCTTTTTTACCCCACCTACAATGACCTAAACTACCCCTGGACCTCTACCCACCCCACCTATACACTTTACTACCCTCCCCCTCTTTTTTGCCCGTTATTCCCCCATACCCACATTTCACTTTTGCCCACCCAAAAAACCCTACACATCACAAATACCAAATCTTCTAATCTATTTAATCAACAATATAGAGTTCGGTGCTTACCTCATCACGCTGCCACTGTCTCGGTGGCATGTCTCGGATGTTGTCTTTGGTGGTCCGCTTGATCCCTCTCCTACCTCTACCATCACCGAATATCTACTCACACCCTCGACCAATCAACTCTCTCACCCTGATCCTATGGACCCACTACTCACCCACCCAATCCTCATCAAATCAGACTACCCACTCACTGTCCCATTTTATCTGGACACTTTTTCTCTCTTTTCTCTCTTTTTGTCATTTCTTCACACCGCAAATAACAAATGAATAATAAAAACGTGGATTTTTTGTTTTTATAGCAAACCTGACCTAACCGATGTCATTTCCACTTGATCGGCATCGATCGCATGCCCTACTAATCGTCGTTGGTTTTCCTATACAACGTTAGTTGTCCATGACCACCATCGGTCTCCCTCACCTACACTTTTCCCTCACATTTCCATTTTATTCCACCCTTCACCTTTCTCCTTTACTCCATCCAACCTTTACCCAACCCATTACCTTACCTTTCTGACCTCATCACTTCCTACCTCCATTTGTCCTCCTTTGAGGACTTCTTATTATTTTACCCCTACCTTGGCCTTACCCATGCCATGACCTAGATATTTGGACCTGGACCATCGCTAGTGACCTTTGACCTCATGTGTTCACTACACCTTACGGCCTTGTTACCTGTGTTGATTGACCTAATGACCTTACCTAGCCTATTGCCATGACTATTTATCCTAACCCTACCTTTGGTGTACCAAAACATACCTAAATGTTCCTACACCTAACCTACGTTGTGTTTCCTGACCATATCCTATACCTTGGATACCGGATTCACTTCAACCTTGTTTGGATAAACCTATCAACCTTAGACAATGTAGAGTTTTCCTTCTCTTCAACCCAGTAGCGTGCTTTGCAGTTTATACATGTGCATGCATTTGACTGTTGCTACCTTTGACCCTGACCCATTACCTAGATTTCCCGAGTAGACCTTTCACCCTTTTCCCCTATACCCACTTACCTTTTCCTCACATTTACCTTTTATCAAACCACTCACCGCTTCATCCTGTTGCCTTGTCAATTCCTAGTTTGAGGGGGATCACCTTCACCCACACATGGGGCAACCACATCTTATTTTTGTTAGCGTCACTTACCAATACAAGCTATGCAACAAAAGGGGGCAAAATGTAGACACTAAAATTAGGTCACACTCCCCTTTTGTCCCTTGACATATAAGCACCCTTTATTACATTTACCTAGCCATGACCCCCCTTCACCCCACTAATATTAATTTAATTAAATTAATGCATTACCCTCACTATATTTATTATTTAAATAATATCTACACATACAGTTCACTTAGACACCTCACCAAGCCAACTCAACCTAAGATCTATTCTTAGTAAGTTACCATAACTAACTAAGACTTACCCAAACCCTAAAAATCAATGCCTACATTCCCTCTAACCACATTCCCACATGCTCACAAGAAGCTGCCAATCTAACCCAGCGGGATAATGATACGAGACCCAAGGAAATCGGAAGGATCTCCTAGTTTAGTAAACCTAGGAAATCCCACCTTGGTGATGTTGGTTACCCCTAACCGTCATCGTTGGTTGGTTACCCTTTTAACCCAAAAAAAACCTTATTCTCAAGGTTGGAAGTTAGAAGTTGGAAAAACATAGGGAGAAAGTTGAGAGAAAGAACGCATCTCAAAGAGTAAATTCCAGCAAAAACTCACATCCAAGGAAGGAGATTGAGCATCTTCTCCTACACAGCCATCCCAGCCATGATCTAATCTATCCAAGTAAAGAGGAGTGTACATGCAGCCCATGCAAAAGCTTTTCTTCAATTGGTGATCACTTGCAACCTTAAAACTCATCATCAACACCTCCATCCCTCACACACAGGCATTTAGGAATGAAATCCAAGTAAGTATAACATCATACTTTCCTCTTTTATTGCATTTCATCATCATTTTTATCATCCATTGTTTATTTTTCCCCTTATTGACCTTCTCCCACATTTTCACCTCTATATACCCATTAAAACCTCACAAAATCCTACTCCAGTCACCCAATACCTCATCCCAACCAACCAAAGTCCTTTGTGTAATCACAAAGGAGACCAAAATCTGTTCTATGACATTTCCAGATCTCACGAGAAGCGGCACTAGTTATACCTAAGCGCCATCCGGTCACCCCCGAGTGACATTGATCTCTATGTTTTCCACTGACCCTAGAAGCAGAGACCTACCCACTTAATTTCATCTCACCCTCATTCACCTGTGATCTACCCAAGACCTTTATCAGACCTACAGAGACCCAGAACCAATCATTTGACCTTTGGATTCTATTCTAGCTTATCTTGTTAGATTAGATCTTTTTCTTATTGTGTTTTTAAGTGAGATACCTAAATCATTTTAAAATAACAATAGGATTTACATTGTTTACAGCATTGAATTGTTTAAAATAGTGGTGATGACCATCATGAAGTATCATACTTCCCGGATCTAGCATACACTAGGCGAGTTCTTTGCCCATATTGTTTAATTCCTTCGTGTGATGCGGTTTTCATTACGGGTAGTTCCTTCTAGCCAAAAGGAATCTCTCTTGATCAACTGTGGATTCGAAGTCATACGCATGCAACAACCCATCAACCAATGTTTGAACAATTATTCCTCCTATGTCTATTACCCTATCTATTTCAGTCAACACTTCAAAGAAACAATCTAAGAAAAAGGTGAAAACACAACCCTCAATAAACCATTAAGCATGATGTAAAGGGTGAATTTCATATGATAATTTTGACAAGAGGGTTTTGAACCATGTATCATATTCCCGCACACTCTCTGTCATTCCCTATTGAATCTCCTTCAAGGCGTTGATGCTCTTCTATTCAAACTTAGGGATGTGGAATTCTTCCAAGAAGGTGTTCTTTAAAGCAAGTATAATCCACCACCATTTAATGAGGGTCATATTTCCTATACCAAATATGTGTGCACCCTTGCAACGTCGTTCTAAAGCTGGATTTCTTTCTACTGGGCTATTGATCCCTTTCGCATGCCATAGCAGCTCACACTTGTGAACATATTCTATAGCATCTTCAATACCTTTGTAATATGGTAAATGTAAAGACATCTCAAAGAATACTTGAGGAGGTGGTTGGGGCCCTTGTCCTCTGAGCCAGAGCCTTGGTTTCCTTCGGTGTTTCCCTTACCGCCGGATCCACCAGATCTACTAGGTCCTATGCCTTCTGACCCACTAGACCCACCAAATCCACCATGTTATGTTCCTCCCGACCCACCTAACCCACCGGAGTCTGTAGTGGTCATGCCAAGGGTCCCCAAATTTCCACTAAATTATGTTCTTATGGTCTGTGATAATGCCCCACTACCACTAGTGTACCATGTGCCACTCTTAGACGCGAGACCGAAGGCTTGTGTACTTTCTCCTTGTCCCCAAAATTCCTCTAAATATTGGAATAGTATGCATAGCCATAGAAGTGGGAAATAATAAATTGTATCTCTTGGGCATAGATCTATCACTTCCACTAACACCAACTGGGTTAACAATATTCTCACCTTGATCTGGAAAACCAAGCGCTAGGGTTTGGTCACTAGGTGGGTTCAGTTGCATGCCAATGACTCTTCTCTCTCTGCATGATGAACTCTCATCAGAAGCCAAAGGGGTTTCTCTTATGCACTTTCCAAGATGGGGTAGCATAGGCTGCTCATGTTCCATGTCCTCTACGTGAGCCTCAACTCCTTCCCACAACATCTACCTTCATAGATCTATCACACTGCAACCTTGTATTATCTCGCAATCTCCCTTTTGTGTGCTTCACTATACTTAATTCGTCTCTCCTCCCTTTCTTTCTCTATCGTAATATCTGTCATCTTCCTCCACACTATCTTCCTCACCAAAGCACTTAGAAACAGTTTATCCGGTCATTGGAAATGTCTCTAAACTCAAGATAACAATCAAGATCTTCATTTCTAGAGAGATAACACATATAAATGATCCTATGGGCTCCCCACGAAACTTAAACTCGAAACTTTCAAACAAGAATGTGTATAAATA